>JAWRVZ010000159.1:0-600000 GCA_037043235.1 Rhodeus uyekii
GTCTAGTTCTATTTTGAACCCCACTGGCGTTTATTGAATGGGCAATTATATCTGCTTTTGTGTTTGGGATAAAAACAATTGCAACATCACCACTTTTCTCTAAGGGTCTCTGAACACCCTTTTTCTGAGAGTCTGCTCTGCTCTGATTGGTCAGATGGTCCAGTCTGTTGTGATTTGATCTTCTCTGTTCTGATTGTTCAGATGAACTAGTTTGTTGTCTGCTTAAAGAGTCAGAAACTGACGGCCTATTACCATATCTGAATTTCAGCTCCGGATCTTCCTCAGCACTCGCATACACAGTGATAAGAACAGTAATGATGGCATTAGTTTTACTAAATCAGTTTCAGTCCACATCCTTTTGAAGTGTAAGTAAAGTGGAAAACAGTGTATTTAACACCAACTCCAACTACCTAGAGTGTTATATCCGAAAAAGAGGATATAATAAGTTTGCGACATGGCAGTTTCACAGACAAGGCTTAAGTCCAGGCCTATATATGTTACAATGTGGGAGTGAAAAGTATTACATTCTTAAGTGTCCATTACTTTTTTAGGTCATTGTACTGTACCCAACATCTGTCAGCAAGGAATAATTACAGCTTTCCTTTAGGTCAAACAGTGGCACTTGCAACAACAAGGTCATGGGTTCGATTCTCAGGGAAAGCAAGAACTGATTAGCATGTCAATATGTTCCTTAAATGCAATGAAAGTCTCTTTGGATAAAAGCGTCTGACAAATGCAGAAATGTAAATATAAATAAATAAGGGACACCAAGGCCCTAGAATAAGAAACACTTTGCAACAGTTGAAACATTATTTGTTAAAATTCAGTGGCTTAGAAGATGGTTAATGTAGTTAATGAATTGGTGTTTTGTTAAACAAAGGCCATATTTCAAAGTTCACCGAGCACAGTTTCTCTGCTGCTGTGCTTTTCTCCTGGCAGCTCATTTATAGGTTCATTTTTCCTAAATCTTGAGAACAAATTTTGCCCATTCAATAAACACCATATCCTTCTTAATCACCTTTCCTCTTCTTTCTTAGAGCCAGAGAGGCCAGTATTCACAAAGAGCTTCAGATGGCTGCCAGTAAGAATGTGAATATTAATGAGTAAGTAACAGGCATATGAAGGCAACATAAGCAACACTATAAAGACGGCATATGCACGAATCATGAATTGTCTGTTTTTATTAACAAGTGTTTTCCTTAATGGTTTTGGTTTTCACATATCAGAGAGTCTGGAAATATGTCACCCACCAAACCATCGTCCCCCAAATGTGACACTGCAGAGAAGGGCGAGAGATCCCATGGACCACTTTTCAGGTAACATAATTAATAATCCATATATAATATAATAATCCATCTCAGAGTTCTTCAAATTGTTCATATAGTTTTTCCTCCGAGTCAGCTTGTCGTGTTTCCTCAGGTCTGCTTCAGCTACGTCCCCTCGCATCATCAGCTCCATCAGAGGACTCTTTGAGTAAGTTTTCAGTAAAAGCCCTTAAAGCGCCGATGTATCACTGTATAGCATAAGCTGGGAGTCTGGGGAAATGTTACTTTTAACATTTTTAGCATTTCATTACTCAGAAAACAAACTAAGCAAGTTTGTGTAAAAACAAAATACAATTTTTGGCTTCAGACAAGTATGTCCCTGACACAGAAACATATATACCTAGAACACTTAGATAAATATTCAAAGTATATCAGTATTTTTTAAAATTATAAACAGAAAAATGCAGATCAGTACAATACGCAATAAACACAATTTCATAAAATTTACCAGAAGGAAATTCCATAGTTGAATATGAGAACTGTATATTAGAATGCATAGCATAAAAAGGAAAAATATGGTTGACACTTAAATTATGGTAAATATGTAATCATGGTTTGAATAATCTCTTATCATAGACTAGTGCAGTTTGAAATATTAAAAGTGTTTAGTATTTAAAATTGAATAGATACAATAATACAGTGGAATACGGTTATGTCGACGGCCAAAAAAAGCATCGAAAAAAACGATGACCAACAGCCAATATGGTATTTATTTGATGAAGCGATCGGCATGCTATAAAAATGTACATACACTGTATATGTTTGTTAACAACAAAAGGCATATGTGCCCCAACTAACAGCAGAGATTTACCAGAATACAATAAAAACACCTTCCATTCTCCATACAAACCTTTAATTATATTCTCCAACATTGCAAACACAATTTCGCTCACAGCGTAAACACAGTCACACTTGTAAATACATTCGCTCATAACATACTCGTGAGGTCATCACGCTGTACTAGATTGCATACTTTCTTGCGTTCTGCCTGTCTAATGTGCTTTCTCAACAAATTCGGCTTCGTCCCGTCTTTTAATAACAGGGTTCTTCAATCCGCAGCGGCGCTGAGCAGAGCGCCCGTCAGAACAGAAGCAGGTGTGTGTGTGTGTGTGTGTGTTAATCTAAGCCGGTCGGTAACGCTTTTTTGAAAATGTGTCGCTAGAGTGGTCTGAATACTTGCTAAATATAGTGACAAAGGCGGCAAGTTGGCAACACTGTCCGCGAGTTCTTCTGCGGCTGCGCGGCACTGTACGTGCAACGCGAACTCAGTGCGCAGTGAACGCGCAATGAACTAGGTACAATCTTAGTCACGAGATAACCATGTGAAGTGGCGAATTTGTAACTCTTTTGTGCTCGAGATATCAGGGTTCGGCGACATAAAAGAATCCACATAACCCATAAGAAAATGCTTAGACAAATAGGGAGTTTGGCGGTTCCACTTCAAAAACGTCAACATAATAGGATTGGCGAGTTAACCGAGGTCGAGATAAGTGCACTCTACTGTACTTCAATTTAATTTAAGAGTCTCATATCCGTTCTTTCTCCAGAGATGTTGTTTGTATGGGAAACGTTATTATAAACAGCCACTGAACGTTGCTTTTACACCATGCCTTTTTTACCGTGATGACGAGACGATAACCCATGGCATTCTACTCTTAGATGTTAATGTCCTCGGGAATTATGCACAAATGATTATTCATACAATCAATCAATCAATCCTCTCTGCGCCGTCTGGTGCTTGAGGCAACTGCAAGGGAACGCCATTTTGCTCTGTCGGCAGCTATTGTTGGGGCTGTCTGCAAGGTGAGGCCTCTGGTCTTAAGGTCTCTATCCACTGTTCGTCTCCAAGTTTCTTTGGGTTTGCCACGGTTCCTTTTTCCTTGTGGGGTCCATCTTAGTGCTACCCTTGGTATTGAGTCAATGGGCATTCTGCAGACATGGCCGAGCCATTGCCATCGTCGATTTGCAATGATCTCAGATATGGTGCTTGCACCCGCTCTACGGCGAAGTTCCTCATTTGAGATCATGTTTGGCCAGAAGATCCTCATGATGCGCCACGGGCATTTGGTTTGGAAAACTTTGAGCCTCTTTTCGATGTTTGGAGTGGACTTCCAGCTCTCCTAACCGTACAAAAGGACGCTCAACACGTTGCTCTTGAAGATATGGATCTTTGTATGGATACTAAGATTTCTTGTCTTCCAGATGGGCTTCAACATTATGAAGGTATGGTTGGCCTTGCTGATTCCCGGAAAAACAACTCTTGCTACGGAAACAATTATTCATACAGTATATGTAAATATGCACTACTTTAACTGCAAGACAAGGCGGTGCAGCTGTTGTGGAAATAACTACTAAAGATTAGCAGCGGCAGAAGCAATCGTTCTCCCCTCTGCCATGTCCTCTCGAGAACATGGCTATCAATCTCCCAAGTTATAAATATGACTTCAGAGGGCATCAATGTCCAATTTCAGATTAGGAAACTTGCATATAAGATACGGGAAGGCAACTTTAGTTGCTATGCAATAGTCACTCTCCAACTTATTTTACAACGCAGAATGCTATTTCATTTGAATGTGCGAAAGTTTCGCACAGTGTGGTAAAAAGGTAAAACCTTCTGCTTTGTTAAAACAAACTAGTATGTTTATGATGATACATTAAAACACGATTATCAAGCTACATAGTGGACTGTTTTTATACAGCCAAATTAACTTGAAGCGGATGAAACTGGAAGCCTCGCGCAATCAAAGTAAAGATGGCCGAGTCTGATCTTTTGTTAAAAACAAGGTGGATAGTTATTCTATTTTTCTCCAATAATATATCAGAACTGAAGCATTGATCTACATTTCTGAGTGGGAATCTCCCGCCATATGTGATTGCTGAATGGGGAAGGTAAACTGTAGGTTGTGTAGGTTAATAGTGTTTGTCAATATTTTGGCCATTAGGATAATGCTTTTTAGCTGGCAATAACACTGTAGGACTCTGCAATATATTAAATGAAAATGTGTAAATGTAATACAGATTCCTCAAAATATAACCTGGAAGTTGATACAATTGAAAGTAAATGCACATTATCTATGTGGAAAAGTTTTAAGGAGTGGTCACATCATTGTCAAACAAATTTTCGTGGTCACAATCCAATAATTAAAAGAGAAATCATGAATTTCACATGAGGGTTAAAGATTTGCGTAAGTGAAATGTCATTAATGCGACCACAACAAGTTATTTTTCATTCTTCACTTAGGGGTAATAAAATGTTTGAAATATCGAAATATCTAAATAAAGCGGCTCTTGAGTGTGTTCATGTTTTTACTCGCATCTGACCTCGATGGACTTAAGGAATTAAGATTTCCACCTTAAAGAAGGCGGAGCCTCTGAGCCACACCTACCTATTACATCATCACCACTGACCAATCTCCCGAAAAAAAACTCTAAAGGAACGATTTGGAATGATCGGAATGATTCGGAATGTTGTCAAACCATTTTGTTCTTTGATTTGGTGTTATGCTGTTCTGACGGAACTGTGTGTGTAAACCTCACTCCCTGATCTCAAGAGTCATGCTAGCAGCTGTAAAATGATTATCAATGTTATTTTTAAGACTGCGGTCTTTAAGAGCGCTTTCCTCCCATTTTTCACACACAAAAAAAATCCACTACCCAAAAAAGAAAGGTAAAGTGTACTTTATACTGTATATGTATCTAATATGTTATTGTTGTTCTTCTGCTGTTTGTGTGTCCAGGAGGAAGATTAGAGGTAAATCAGTCTGCAGGTCAGAGGAAGATCTCTTTATTCCATTAGGAGTCTGTCTGGTTGCCCGAGTCCCAACCAAGGCCATTTTTACACTGGTGCGTGTTCCTGCTTACAACAAAACATGTTTCTCACATACTTTGTGATGCTGTATTACATGTTGATATTTTGGTCCTGGTGGGCTATAAAACAAGTAGAAACCGACATATCTTGTTAAAATGACGAGGAAACAGTTGGATAAGTTAATGGACCGGTCATATTGTGTGAGGAATCATATCTCTGTGATATAGTGGTGGCTGGTGGTCTATGGGTGACGTGGCTGTGCAACAAAGCATCTGTGTGTCGCTGTGAAACAGTGTCTTTCTGTACTTTCACACTGCAGCTCTGTCATGCGCAGCCACCCGTTTTCATTTGAATAGCTGACAGCCAGTGTTGCCAGATTGGACTGACGATTTCCAGCCCAACTACAGCATAAAACCCATTTAAAAACATACCCGCCCAAGACCAAAATTGTTGACGGGGAGGGTGGGAGAGAGACCTACACGCGATTGTTGATTGGGCTTGTTTTAGTGGAATTTATATGCATTTCTATATGAAATTTGGGCGGGTTTTTCATCAAAAACCAGCCCAATTTTTATCAACCAGCCCAATGCACTTTTTTCCGGTCGGACGTGACCAAAAGGAGCCCAATTGGGCGGGAATCCGCCGGGAATCCGCCCAATCTGGCAACACTGCTGACAGCAGGAACCAGCCCTAGTTGTGGTATGGAGAGCATTCGCCACTTCCTTAAATGGACATGTGTCACAATTACTGATTTACATTTCCTGTTGATCTTTTGGTTCTTGGCACGTCAGTTTAAACATTATTTCCTCTTTTTTTTATCAAGAAATGTCTTTACATTGCTGTGTTCTTGATGGTAAATATTGCAGAGCTTATCGCCTTATTGCAGTTTTAATTTCCCCATGAGTGTAAAGTAATACACCGCTTGCTTTTATTCTTTTCACACCTTAGGAAACTGTCTTCCCCTTCTTCAGTTTCATATTAGTGCACTGGATGAAAATAACAGTGGGCATGACAGCTACTATTATTATGTATACTGTGGTAAAAATAGAAGGTAGTGAAGTTCCCCAAACTCAGACCCATGGTTATACGTACCCAAGCAAAAAGTATCATTGTTGTACCGTGGTATTTGAACATGTACCGTGTTAAAAGAATGTTTTTGAACATGGCAACAAGATTATACCTTGAAGTGCCACGTAAATAACATGTTTTGTGAATATGGTAATTACTAATTTGTCCCGACTGAACGCTGTAAGAAGGGGCACTGAATGCAACCACTAATGTTTTTGTAATCTTAATGTTTTTTAAATATTTATTTGGTCCAAAAATACAGTAAAACAGCACTATTGTCCAATTTTATTAAGTGTTAATATGTGTTTCTAATATTTTTATTATTATTTCTGTGATTAAAGCTGAATTTTTAGGATCATTACTCCAGTCTCGAGTCACATGATCCTTCACAAATCAATCTCATCAATGATGTTTTTAAGCTCTGTTGTTATTATTATTATTATTATTATTATTATTATTATGTCAATATTTATACTTAATATTTTTAAATTTATGAGTTTTTTTAGTTTAGACACCGTGATTCATTTTTTGATTCTTTGATGAATAGACAAGTAATAAAACAACAGCATTTATTTGGAAAGTACAAGTCTTCACTCTCACTTTTAAGCAATTTAATACATCCTTGCTGGATAAAAGTATTATTATTAAAAAATATTTTTTTACCCCAAATGTTTGAATGATTGTGATCACATCTACAAAATGAAACGGCACAACTGTTTTCAGCATTGATAATAATCATAAATGTTTCTTGAGCATCAAATCAGGATCATGTGACCCTGAAGACTGGGATAATGATACTAAAAATTTAGATTAATTACATCTTAAAATAATTTCACATAGAAAACAGATGTTTTACATTGTAATAATAATAGTCTCTATAAAAGTGTTCTAGTAGCTCAAAAAGTATATTCTTGCAACTCCAAGGTCATGGGTTTGATAGGGTATTCTGGGTGGTTATGTGGCTGCTAGCCTGTTTTGAGCATTTGCTAGGGGTGTTTAAAGGGTTATATCACTCAATGCATGAACGGGTAAAAATATGCCTAAATGCAATGTTGCTTTGAATGCAAAAAAAAGTCTAATGCATGTAACTGTATAATACATACATCTATTGTCTAATACATATTTGTAAATGTAATGAATTAGAAATAAATGTTTGCTTTGTGGTTTCAGGACGCTCATGAGCTGGGAATCAACGCTGTGCGCTTTAGTACCAGTTCAAACCTGTTGGCCACAGGAGGGACTGACAGAGTCATCAAACTGTGGGACATAGAAGCAGGTACATCACAAAACTAATCTGAAAAAGTCCTCTTCTGTTTCGTTGTCAGCGTTAGCCATGTAGACAGGCTTGGAGTCTCGTGGAGTGATGTGTCTGCCTTTGAGCGCCAGCAGGTGTCAGCACCTTAATATTAAAACAAACATTAACTTGAGATGAGAAGGTTTGTTTTCTGAGAAATGTATCAAAATTAAATGAGATTATTCTTTAAACTAGAAAAAACGTCTGTCAATGGGTTAAGAAATCTTTCCTGTGTTAGGTTGTTTTTTCAATATTTTAATTAATATTGTGTATTTGAATGTCACAATGCAACCCTGTATAAAGCACTCTAAGCAATTTAGTAACCACAGACCAATGCCCTGGCAAACACTCAAAATACCCCACCATCATGCCAGCACATTTTTGCACGGGCAAGCATCGCTGTGTGTAGATAAACTGTGTTGTGCTCAATAGACAAACAGCAGGATTTAGTGAATATTCCCAGGCTTGATGTAACATGCTGCAGTGTTTTGTCCTCACAGGATCTCTTCAGAACAGAGCAGCGACATTAGATGGAAGTAATGAGGGTATCACCAGCATTGAGTTCGACCCTACGGTACAAGCACGCACACATCGTTTTGTTTGAATAAATGATGTAAAGAAAGTCAGAGAAGCACAGCCCAAAAGTGTACATGCACTGCCCGTTCAATTCGTTTTACCCCAAACAGTTGGGTTACACTTTATTTTACGTGATGTAGTTCAGATTCAGATTCAAGTTTATTTGTCATTACACATGTACAAGTACAGTATAACGAAATGAAGTACACATTGTACTTGCGTAACTTGAAGTTACATTGTACATCGCACAATCAACTAGACGCCTGCATTGACAAGGGCTTGTGTGAGGGGCTTATGAGAGAGACACAACTTTAACTGTTTTTCAGTCATAACTTATGGAGAAAAATAGCTCAGACACTGGACTAAGATGAAACTTTCTCGAGCGCATGTGTCGACCGCCTGCGTTTGCACATGCTATCAAGTGGAGTATACTTTTAAAAGTTACCTGTTCAACTATAAACTACTATACGCTGTTTACTCTGCTATATCATGCACAAAAGTTGTGCAACTTTTAGTGCATTCCTAATTGCCAATGATGTTTATTTAGACTTTAGATCAGGGGATTTCAAACTTATTGATACCAAGAACCCCAAAGTACTCTTAATGAAATATAAAAGAGCAGCTATATATTCTTCATGTGCAAATGCTTATTACAACGTGTCTGAACAATAGTGTGCTTGGTATTATAAAGACAACATGTTTCCTATTAACGTTATATTTAATTGAAATAATTTGACTTTATATTCTCAATGTAATACAGACACACAATGTGATCTGGAATTCATTTACTTTGTCTAAAGTGACAGTGTATCTCTTTCGACCTCCTATTAAAGTACAATTAGATGTGCAGATCTGAGAAAGATTTTCAGTTCAAGTCACTTTATATATTCAAATTTATATATAATGGGTAAATGTGTAGATTGTGTTGGTTATGGAAATCTGTGTTTCTGTGAAATCGATCCTTCAGTCGTCAGTAGATCACGTGCAGAATGTTTTAATTTGCCCTGTTTAGTAAATCTGGCCGTACATCTGCTACACTGCTGCTGGCATGAGCAAACGCTTACTGCTGAAACATGCTCAGAATTACAGGGATTAGGACGCATGATCAGGTAACCGGATACATGATTCGGTCACAGATCTAGACAGGTGGTGCTGGGGAGGAGGAGGGGCTAATAATATTCTCAGTGCATTTACTGAGCTGGACCAGGTCGGGATGGGAATACATAAGGTTGCATATAGGAAAGACGGATCAATCGGCTGCGCTGCCAGCTTGTTAGATGATCTGAAGGGCATTCCAGATGACTTTCCTGAGTCATTGTTAATTTGCACATACCAACGGGCTGTTATGACAATAAGAGCCCTCGGCCACTGAAGGATCTTTGTTAGCAATATAAGGATTGTGTTCCTGGAAGGCTGTTGTGTTGATTATGCTGTGGTTGGGTACTGCTCTAATGCATTGTGGGATGTGTCACTGTGCTTTTCCATCAGGGCACTCGGATTTTAGCTGCGTCATATGACAAGTCAGCTCTATTTTGGAGGCTAGAGGACAGCGTTCCCAAGGTAACAGAGCTTACCTCTCACCCACCCAAACCTCCCGTGTGTTAGTCTGTCTCTCTGAATTACTCTAGAGCTTCATCAGATGAGACAGACCAGTATGAACCATGTTAAAGATGTTTATTGCTGTGCCTGCTTAGATTCCATTGTGTTTTACATGACAGTGAGCGTGGGAGAGTTTTATGGGGAGCTTCTCACATGATTTTTGAGGCAAACAGTCCAAATGTGTGTCATTCTTACACTTTTATGACTCATATACGTCTTAACAGTCTATAAAATATTAATCTAAAGTTGGAAATCCATTTAGTTAATTTAAGGAAATATAACAATTATGTAAACATAGAGGTGAATTTTTTAAAAAGGTGCCTGGGATTCATATATATATATATACGCTTTTATAGAAATGTTTACTTAAGTTCTATATTTTTTTATAAGGGACAAAGTTCAAAAGTTACTGCATAACAGGAATGACCCGTATGTCAAATAAAAGGTGTTTACTAAATTTAAATTTACTAGCAGGACATGCATTAAAAAAAAAAAACACTAAGAACTGGGTCGAATATGACCGTAATTATATTTTTAATGTTTCACTCATTTTAAGAAAAATAACATCTGGTTCTCGCTATATCAAAAAGAAACAGCATTTCCTTTAAGAAAATGTTTTACTTTTTAGTTTAATTTATTTATAAATCACATTTCTACTGCCTCGAGTGCAGCCCAAAATGCTGTACAAAGCAATATAGAGAACTAAACAGAAAATAAACACTTCATGAAATTAACATCTAGTTAGAGTCATACGGCAAGATATAAAAATGGTTCTTCAAAGCCGATTTAAAAGTGTTCAAAGTAGGGACGGCACGGATGGCAATCGCTAAGTTATTCCATAATCTAGGTTCGGCTACTGAAAATGCACAGTCGCCTTTTTGCTTGAGTCGGGACAACAGTATCTGGAGCAATAATTTACCTGCCAAACTCAGATTCTTTACTGGCTGGTGTAGAATAACAATATCCTCTTTTCTTAGCATCCAGATAAAAAGAAAATTGTTCCCCTCAAAACCAATTTGTCATGCTGAATATCAGAGGAGATTATTTTAACAAGACACAATTGCCTACTAATGCTGTAATTTAAAAAAAATATTTCATGCCTTTGTGTGTGTGCGCATGTTTCTTTGTCTGTGTGTTTGTGTGTGTGTGTGTGTGTGTGTGTGTGTGTGTGTGTGAAAGGGACAAAGAAAGGCAGAGTAAGAAAATAAATGTTTGGCTGGATCTCTTCGAATATATGTGTCATATGTCTGGGTCACATTTCACCATCAAATCTTAATTATAAGTTATTGTAATTTATAAATTGTATTTTATTCCCATTACTTTAGTCGTCTGTGTCACATGATCCCTCAGAAATCATTGTACAGTAATCCCTCGCCACTTCGCGGTTCAAGTTTCGCGGCCTCAGTGCATCGTGGATTTAAAAAATAAATTTATCGAAAAATAAAATTTCAAAAATACCGCCATATCGGCAGCCGTATTGCAGAAAGCAGCGTTGCTTCATCGTGATGCGCGAGAGAAACGGTTTCCCAGGATGCCAGATAAAGAGAGAAACTCTCTCAGAGGCTTTGTACACGCCCACGGCACTCAGACAAGACACGTGATTGGTTCCCGGCGTGAGATCGACCAATGAGAGCACAAGTGGATGTATCCCGTGAGCTGATTGGCTGATTGGCGGATTTTCACCTATCGCGGGGGGTTCCAGTCCACATTAACCACAATAAACGAGGGATCACTGTAATTACAATATTAATCAATATAATGAAATTGTCAGGAAGTTATAAAAAATACAATTTCTTATTTATTTATTTTAGATTGGGCAGAAATATGCCATGGATATGTTCTTTCTAGAGATTCCGTTCAGCCTCTCATTAATGAGTGTGTCTGCTTTTGTTGCAGGTTACATTGACGGGTCATTCTCGGAAAGTGACAGCAGCCAAATTTAAATACAGTCAGAGGCAGGTGGTCACGGGCAGTGCGGACAGGACCGTGAAGATATGGGACCTCCAGCGAGCAGCGTGTGTGTACAAATATGCAACAAATCGCTCATGCATTAACAAGGAGTGCTTTTCAAATCTGTATGCAATAAATTGCTTCAGTTCAGTAATTTCATAATTCTCTCTGTACTCTTCACAGGCATACAAACCATCGAGGTTTTGTCTTTCTGTAGTGATGTCGTGTGCTCCGAGTATCTTATCATCAGTAGCCATTATGACAGGAAAATACGATTTTGGGACAGCAGGTAAGAACAGGGCCATTACTACACCACAACAAAAGATCTTAATACATGCTTATGAAGGGCCAGAAACATAGCCAGACTTTGACTGTAGGTGTAAAGTGTGGTTCCCATTTTGTTGTCTAAGACTTTGTTCACAATCTGCTTTTTAAACGTGTAAATGGCCACCAAATAGCCATGTACTTTCACCAAGTACAAAATGTTCCTGGATCAACATCTTTGGTTGATTGGAATCAGATTTGAAGGACAAGTTTAGGGTTTATGTCAAGTTTAGGCTTTCAAACAGAGTTTGGTGCTTCTACTTCAGCGCTATTCACCGTCATTTCCCTCTGATTTTAGGGAGAACTTATGGGTAGAGTTAGGTTTAGGGGTAGGAATACGGTTGACTGTGTTTTTGGACAGGAATATTGTTCCAGGATCAACAACTGCAAGAAAAACAAGTCAAAATTGTGAGAAATAATTATATTTTTATTCCACTTCCATAGAAATTGGATGCAACCTTGAGCGCAAAGCAGAAAACACACGTGTTCTCTAGAATTTCTTATTTACGTTCCTGGTAAAATCGCTGGTTTTACATCATTGGTGTAAGATGTACCAGGCTTACAGTACGTCTGGTTTTAGATCCGCCTCCATACATGTGTTTGGAACACAAAACTACATTTGGAGCATGTGAGGACACAGCGTCTGTGGTGTAAACACTGTTATCACTTGTTATTATTCTGTTATAAGCACTTGTTATCAGGTCGCCTGAGACGGATATTGATGCCATGTGTAAAGAGGGTCTGAGTCTGCTTGTGTACACAGACCAGCTATTACATTTTTTTTCTGGTCCAAGAGTAATCGCCTTGAAACACATAATTAAAGGTGGATTTGTTAAACAAGCAGTGGTTTGATGGCTTCCTAGCAATGTAAACCCTTGCAAATTTCACGTCATAAATGTGTTGATCACTATAGTAACCATCCAGGTTTCTAGGACTAAAAAGTAGTTGGGGCTGTAGGGGATTTACAGTTAAGACCCGAGGACCAGATATGTTGAATGAAGAGCAGGAGTCAGACGTGCAGTCAATAGAAGAAATTTTAGTGAAGTTTAGTTTGCAGTTTCATCAGCAGAAGCTTCAGGTCTCACAAGGAGTTCGTAGGCCGCCCCACACACAATAACATTGTTACAGCAATTGTACTCTAACAGAGGGTGCTAACTACGTCAATGATGACGTTTAAATGATTCTGAGTGGCTAAGAAAGAAATAAATAAAGATAAACAAAACTAGTAATTTTCCAGACAAGAGCAGACAGTCTGAAGCATATCTTCGTTGATCACATGGTTTACGGGTTCATGACGTGGCTTGTCGAGAACAACAAGTCATTCCGTCTCCTTATGGTGCCAGCCAATCACCTCACCAATACAGACCATATTCACACACACACACACACAAACACACACACACACACACACACACAATCTGGTCCTCACTCTATGGAAAAATACAGAAAAGCAAAGAAAGGCTTTAAGTAATAATTGGTTACATAGGTGATAGAATGAAGTGTACAAATAAGAAGAAAAAAAAAGAATATAGATACAAAATAAGAAATATATACAAGCAGCAATGAATTTTCGAATAGTCTCTATCAGGGCAATTAAATGTGAATAATGAACCCAGCTGGCAGTGCTGGAGCCGGGACTGCTCGCTGTCCATCACCACGTCTGGCTAGGGTGATGACCTAAAAGAGTGTAGCCTCAGGTGTGTGTAGTGTCATCGCTGGCGAGAGACGGCTTGTTAACGCTTTGGTGGTAATGCGTGAGATTGGTTCCTCCACGGACCCAGTTGTACGGACAGAACGTCTTCCACACGGGTTGACAGTCGATGCTCAAAGGCATCCGTGCTGATCTGCATGGAATTCATTGTCCAGATGTGATTTTCTCTTTAGGATAAATTTGGTTCAGTCAAAAACATGATAGTCCTTTTAAAGGCATGGTTCTCTCATCATATACTTCTACCATGGCATCCCAGTGTCAGGGTTGTGTCACTTAAGTTTGGGTTTCTAGTGTGTTGCTTGACAGAGCTCTGACACTGCCCCTTTGTTGTGATTGTAAACCCCGCCCATCTTGTTACCTTGTTTCCCTTGAGTGTTGTCAGCTGTTCTCAGCTCGTTACCTTCCCTCATGTGTCCCTATTTAATCCTGGTGTGTTTGCTGTCCTATGTCGTGTCGTTGTCATTCATGTGTATCCTGATTCCTGCCGTGTTCCCTGGTTTGGTTTATGGTATAGTTTTGATCTTGTTTATGTTATTTTCCCCCTCGTGGGTGTTTCTTTTGTTAATAAATATTCTAATTTCCTTGCACTTGAGTCCTCCCCGTATCAGTTTGTGACACCCAGATGCATATGAAAGAAAAAAGAAGATTTTTAGGAAAATAATCCATGTCTGTGAGTGCATATAATACAAGTGAATGGGAAAGTGTTTATGCTCCTGATAGCACATACAGTCATCATGGCCGTGATCCTTACAACCCAAGTGCACGAGTCAATGTCTTCTGAACGTTGACTGTAGGCCATTACTTTTGGCCAACTGTCATATGCATGTGTACAAGATGGTTGAGTTTACTCTCTGGGGAAAAGTAAGCTCATTGTGTGGCTTGCGGAAGAAGTGCAGACGGCTGTCAATTATCAGGTTAGCTTTACAACACGTTTGTGTTACATCAAGTGAAGCCTCTGGTGAGTGTGTTTGACAGTAAGATGGAAATGATGGGTTATAATTAGAAAAGTTAAAAATATTAGCATTATGACATAGTTTAGTTTTTTGGGTGGACTATCCCATCAGTGCTGTGATTCAATTCATATATCTGCTAAAAATCTATTTTAGATTTTAGATCTGTGTTTCGTTTAAGGAAAAAATTAAACCTGTTTGTCGGACGATTAAGATTTTTTAATGTTTACATTGTTTTTCAAGTAACAAGCAAGCAGATTTTTCTCAATTTTAATATCGTAATGCAGAAAAAAATCTCACATTTTTGTAATGCAAAAAATCTATTGATAATTTAACATATACAGTGGGTACGGAAAGTATTCAGACCCCCTTACATTTTTCACTCTTTGCAGCCATTTGCTAAAATCATTTAAGTTCATTTTTTCCTCATACACACAGCACCCCATATTGACAGAAAAACACATAATTGTTTTTGCTGATTTATTAAAAAAGAAAACTGAATTATCATATGCTTCTAAGTATTCAGACTTTGCTCAGTATTTAGTAGAAGCACCATTTGCTCTAATACAGCCATGAGTCTTTTTGGCAAAGATGCAACAAATTGTTCACACCTGGATTTGGGGATATATATATATAGATCTGCTGTTATGAATCGTCGTCTCTGTCCCGCGTTCTCATTGGTATATATTAGTTTAGTCTAGTCAACTAGTTGCTGATGATGTCATTAATGAACAGATAAGCCTGAACCTCGAGCTGAGACTTAACATGAGTTACTTTGTGCACAAATATGGCATATGACACGTATGACTATTGCTCCTTCACAGGGGTGCAGAGTATAACAGGTATTTAGGCCCAGAATGCTAGGGGGACCCAAATCACGACTCTGGATTAATTTTTTTATTGTTATAAAATTATCATTGTTTTACACATTAAATAATAATAATATTATAGTAAAATAAAATGAAGATCTGTGACTTATCGAAAGTAAGAAATGAACGTGAGAGCACACGAAAAAACAACAACGATGGATGGAAAGAAGCACCTGTCAGGAGTACGAAAGCAACTTTTGTAAAAAAAAAAGTAGTGAAGACTTTAAAAGGATAATTTTCTTGCGAATTGATTCCTTACAAATCAGAATAAACAAAATAGATGATTGTTGGTCCTGCAAGTGGTGTGCAAAACGGCAATTGAAGAACTCCCCGAATTTGGTTATTTCATGAAGAGTGTTCCTCACCGTGCCTGCCACAGTAGCCTCTGCAGAGCACATTCAGTGATCCGAAACTTATAACAAATGGTCTGTGATATACAATGGACGGACCAAGACAAATTTGGCACTCATATCCACTCAATATCCAACTCAATCCACACCCTTTGAGGAAATGTTAGAAATATGGGCAAGCGTGAAAACAAGACGTGTTCAAGCTGAATTTTGTTACTTTTATGTCTGAAAAGCTTAGGACAAGAAGCTTTTAACTTTGCTGGCTACCAGTTTTTATATATCTTATTTATTTATTTATTTATTTATATATATATATACAGTAATACCTCGGTTTACGAGTTTAATTCGTTCCAAGAGCGAGCTCGTAAACCAAAATGCTCGTACAACAAAACAAATGTCCCCATAAGAATGCACTAAAAATCAATTTATTCGTTCCACACGACAACAAATGCCCATTTTAAATATTTTTTGGGTTTTACCCTATTAATTGCAGTTAAAATTATAACCATTAAGATCTCATATAAATACTAATTAATAATTGACAATTAAACTCTAAAAACACTTGGCAATTTACTGTAATGCACTTCAGCTGAGGAGAGAGGAGGGGGGAGCGGGGTGTTACGAGTATGTGTCTGTGAAGCTGGCGTGCGATGCGGATAGAATAGCGGAACCCGGAGTCAACAAACAAAACACTTTAATAATAAAAGGGAAACAAAAACAGCACATGGGAGTGCATAACATCAGGAGGCATCCACACGAAGCAACGGAACACAACATAAGATAACTTTAACAACTGACAAACTGGGGAGTGAACAAGGAGAACTTAAATGCTGACTATGATTGACTGAAACACAAAACACCTGTGACTAATATGTGATGGAGGGGACTGGGTGACGGTGAGATGAGGAACAGGGAACATGTGACACGGCAAGGCAAACTAAGAGTCCAAGATAAGGTGACAATAACAACATAAACGTGACAGGGGGAAAGCAAGGATTCAAGTGCAAATGAGTGAATTTATTATAATAGTGCAGAAAACAAATGAAGTGATAATCCAGAGTGAATGTCGTGAGACAAGAAGCCGTGAACGAACGAACGAATTCGTGGGAGCCTCGAACGAGCGAACGACGGATTCGCAGGAGCCGCGAACGAACTAACGAATTCCCGGGAGCCGCAAACAAAAGCGGGGAGATAGGCAGATGATATGAGAATCAGGTGCTCAGTGACCACACACATACATTAAGACTAGCAGAACTAGGAGACAATGAATTCATGAACCGTGACAGTTACTGCTTAGAGGCACTGTAAGTGTATATTTCACTACGTGAACAAAAGCGATCACAATTGATTAATGTTAATCACTTATAAAAGTATCACTGTGGTGAATGATGCAGCCAAACCAAGTGAAGCTGAGAGAATGAATGAGTTAAGGGGTGATAAAGGGGTTGGAATCGCATGACTGTGTTATGAGAGGCTGTGTTTAGGATATTTACAGTAAAATTGCGCGCCACCACGCTGAGCATTAGGACTTTTTCCACACAAAAATGCCCGTGGGTGAGGGAAATTTTTTCTCGTACACCGATACAATGCTCATACACCGATTCAACCCGATTTGCTCGTAGACCGATTTGCTCGTATACCAAGTCGCTCGTAAACCGAGGCATCACTGTGTGGGTATATATATATATATATATATATATATATATATATATATATATATATATATATATATATATATATAATAAAATATATAAAATATAATAATAAGACTGCAGATTTTATGTTTTATGTTTAAGCTTGATGTGGTGTTCAGCGCGCTTTGATGGGTTTTATATTTCTTTGTTACTGATGATGATGAAAACAATGAATGTAAAATGATGAGGGTTGTTAGAGCAAGACTGGTTAAAACTCCAACAATAGATGTTGTTGTTAGAAATAGAAATTGTTAGTACCCTTCAGTCACAATGGTCAGAAAAACTCATAATGGTCACAAAAAAACTTTAATCTGACAAAATTAATAATAAATAAAAATTCTATGAATGTTAACCAATGAAAGTCAGACATTGCTTTTCAACCATGCTTCTACAGATAAAAAAAAAAAACTATAATACCTTATAGTTATATATATAGATGGCTATAAGACCATCTTCAAGCAGCTTGAAGTTCATGTGACTACAGTTGCACATATTATTTAGAAATTTAAGATCCATGGGACAGTAGCCAACCTCCCTGGATGTGGCCGCAGGAGGAAAATTGATGACAAATCAAAGAGATGGATAATCAGAATTGTAACAAAAGAGCCCAGAAAGACTTCTAAAGAGATCCAAGGTGAACTCCATGCTCAAGGAACATCAGTGTCAGATCGCACCATCCGTCGTTGTTTGAGCCAAAGTGGACTACATGGGAGGCGACCAAGGAGGATACCATTGTTGAAAACAAATCATAAAAAAGCTAGACTGGAATATGCCAAACTACATGTTGACAAGCCACAAAGCTTCTGGGATGGACAGATTGAACTTTGAATAAAAATTGAACTTTTTTGCCAAGGCACATCAGCTCTATGTTCACAGATGGAAAAATGAAGCATATCAAGGTCATGGGTCTTGCAACAGGACGATGACCCAAAACACAGCTAAAAACACCCAGGACCGGCAGAGAGGAAAACCTTTTAAATTTGCCTTCAATGAGCCCTGACCTCAATCCTATTGAGCATCTTTGGAAGGAGCTGAAACATGCCGTCTGGAAAAGACACCCTTCAAACCGGAAACAACTGGAGCAGTTTGCTCATGAGGAGTGGGCCAAAATACCTGCTGAGAGGTGCAGAAGTCTCATTGACAGTTACAGGAATCGTTTGATTGCAGTGATTGCCTCTAAAGGTTGAGCAACAAAATATTAAGTTAGGGGTACCATCAATTTTGTCCAGGCCTGTTCCATTAGTTTATTTTTTTTATAATTCTGTAGAAGCATGGTTGAAAAGCAATGTCTGACTTTCATTGGTTAACATTCATAGAATTTTTATTCATTATTACTTTTGTCAGATTAAAGATTTTTCCAACTTTTGTTTCCAAGCTATTTTATTGATGAATCACAGAACGGTGTTGACAATACGTTTCTGCTCTGTTATTAGCCAGATGAACATCTGCGTTATTCAAAGAAACCTTGAAGCTGCAAGTTTCTTTTACTCTTTCAATGTATATGATGACATATATTTAAATTAAATTGTATTAGTAATATAATAATAGTTGATGAAATATAACTTCTTAATATGATTCCTACATTTTTTTGTAAATTTAGAACCAATTTTACTTTTTGGTGAGTCATGATTTATTCTTGAAAACGTTTCTCATTGTTTATGTGAACGAGACCCATTCTTTATTTAGCGTTTTTTGCTGAGAAATACATTCTCTCTTTCTCAAAACGCCATAATAGTGTTTACAGATAATAGTGTAACATTTTAAAAAGTGAATTCATCATAGTGTAACAGACTCCAAAAACACATCAACACTGCAATCGAGTGGCAACTGTGTGACTCAACATGACAAAACCACATTGCTTATTATAATCAATGGTCTACTCTGAAAGTGATGTGACGTCTAGTCATAACATTACATGCGAGACAAACTTGCCCACAATAATAAATACTACTCTGAATGACAAGAATTGAGCTACCATTTTAGAAGAGTAATTGACTATGAGGAAAAGGATCTCAAAACTAAGGATTTTTTTCATGCACCTTTGGAGATTTTGGGCTATTTTGCTTCCATGGCATGTCATTGTCAAACCAGTGGAAAGAAAAGATCCAAACTACACATTTATATTTGCTTCCCATTTATTAAGCACACTTTAAGTACTTCGATACCACAACAAAGACTACTTGCCTAACTAATAAAGTTCAAACATTATTAAAGACGAGTCAGTAAAAATAAGAGCAAATAACAAGAAAAAATAAATTACAAGCATCGATAAATACAGTGGCACTTACAAATAAAGTCTAACTGTAGGATTCATTTCAGGTACAGGAATGTATTCATTACATGCAAAAGAAAGTGTTCAATGTATACATTTATGTTTGTTAAAGCTGTGTTTTGTTGTTTAATTAACATTAATGACATTTATATTACAGTAATACCTCTAGATACAAGCATAATCCTTTCCAGGACAGAGTTACGAGCTGTAACTCGAATTGCTCGTATCTAGAATCATGTTTTTCCATAAGAAATAATGGAAAACAAATGAATCCGTTCCAGATCCGTAACATGTTTTTTATTTGTTTAGACACACACACAGTTATAGTACATGTATACAGTATAAGGATTTGTGTGATATCAAATAAAATGTGGTTTTAACTATAAGTTTTTATAGACAGTAGCGGCAGGTGTGGAGGAGGGAGGAAGGGGGTTGGTACGCAGACACTTGATTCCGTATCGTACCTTATGTAAACTTAAATGAACATAACTGAACTTAGCTTACGTATTTTTTTTAACTTTTCTATTTTATATTATTGTTTTGCTTTTTTCCAATTGTTTTCTTCCCTTTTTCCGCCTGACTACCCTCACTTTCACTTTCAGGGGTCTCAAACATGCGGCCCGCAAAACAATATTTTGTGGCCCGCGAGACAATATGAAAGTTTAATGTAAGTGCGGCCCGCAAGTTTTAAATGAATAGCGCTTTACCGCATTGTGTGCGGAATATTCCTTTTTCGTGCAAGCCGGAGCTGTACAAACCAACCAATCACAGTGCAGTGTATGACTCCCGGGGGCCAATCACAGTGGAGTAAATGACTCCCGGGGGCCAATCACAGTGGAGTAAATGACTCCCGGGGGCCAATCACAGTGGAGTAAATGACTCCCGGGGGCCAATCACAGTGGAGTAAATGACTCCCGGGGGCCAATCACAGTGGAGTAAATGACTCCCGGGGGCCAATCACAGTGGAGTAAATGACTCCCGGGGGCCAATCACAGTGGAGTAAATGACTCCCGGGGGCCAATCACAGTGGAGTAAATGACTCCCGGGGGCCAATCACAGTGGAGTAAATGACTCCCGGGGGCCAATCACAGTGGAGTAAATGACTGCCGGGGGCCAATCACAGTGGAGTAAATGACTCCCGGGGGCCAATCACAGTGGAGTAAATGACTCCCGGGGGCCAATCACAGTGGAGTAAATGACTGCCGGGGGCCAATCACAGTGGAGTAAATGACTCCCGGAGGCCAATCACAGTGGAGTAAATGACTCCCGGGGGCCAATCACAGTGGAGTAAATGTTTCCCGGGGGCCAATCACAGTGGAGTAAATGACTCCCGGGGGCCAATCACAGTGGAGTAAATGACTCCCGGGGGCCAATCACAGTGGATTAAATGACTCCCGGGGGCCAATCACAGTGGAGTAAATGACTGCCGGGGGCCAATCACAGTGGATTAAATGACTCCCGGGGGCCAATCACAGTGGAGTAAATGACTCCCGGGGGCCAATCACAGTGGAGTAAATGACTCCCGGGGGCCAATCACAGTGGAGTAAATGACTCCCGGGGGCCAATCACAGTGGAGTAAATGACTCCCGGGGGCCAATCACAGTGGAGTAAATGACTCCCGGGGGCCAATCACAGTGGAGTAAATGACTCCCGGGGGCCAATCACAGTGGAGTAAATGACTCCCGGGGGCCAATCACAGTGGAGTAAATGACTGCCGGGGGCCAATCACAGTGGAGTAAATGACTCCCGGGGGCCAATCACAGTGGAGTAAATGACTCCCGGGGGCCAATCACAGTGGAGTAAATGTTTCCCGGGGGCCAATCACAGTGGAGTAAATGACTCCCGGGGGCCAATCACAGTGGAGTAAATGACTCCCGGGGGCCAATCACAGTGGATTAAATGACTCCCGGGGGCCAATCACAGTGGAGTAAATGACTGCCGGGGGCCAATCACAGTGGATTAAATGACTCCCGGGGGCCAATCACAGTGGAGTAAATGACTCCCGGGGGCCAATCACAGTGGAGTAAATGACTCCCGGGGGCCAATCACAGTGGAGTAAATGACTCCCGGGGGCCAATCACAGTGGAGTAAATGACTCCCGGGGGCCAATCACAGTGGAGTAAATGACTCCCGGGGGCCAATCACAGTGGAGTAAATGACTCCCGGGGGCCAATCACAGTGGAGTAAATGACTGCCGGGGGCCAATCACAGTGGATTAAATGACTCCCGGGGGCCAATCACAGTGGAGTAAATGACTCCCGGGGGCCAATCACAGTGGAGTAAATGTTTCCCGGGGGCCAATCACAGTGGAGTAAATGACTCCCGGGGGCCAATCACAGTGGAGTAAATGACTCCCGGGGGCCAATCACAGTGGAGTAAATGACTCCCGGGGGCCAATCACAGTGGAGTATATGACTCCCGGGGGCCAATCACAGTGGAGTAAATGACTGCCGGGGGCCAATCACAGTGGATTAAATGACTCCCGGGGGCCAATCACAGTGGAGTAAATGACTCCCGGGGGCCAATCACAGTGGAGTAAATGTTTCCCGGGGGCCAATCACAGTGGAGTAAATGACTCCCGGGGGCCAATCACAGTGGAGTAAATGACTCCCGGGGGCCAATCACAGTGGAGTAAATGACTCCCGGGGGCCAATCACAGTGGAGTATATGACTCCCGGGGGCCAATCACAGTGGAGTAAATGACTGCCGGGGGCCAATCACAGTGGAGTAAATGACTCCCGGGGGCCAACCAATCACAGTGGATTAAATGACTCCCGGGGGCCAATCACAGTGGAGTATATGACTCCCGGGGGCCAATCACAGTGGAGTAAATGACTCCCGGGGGCCAATCACAGTGGAGTAAATGACTGCCGGGGGCCAATCACAGTGGATTAAATGACTCCCGGGGGCCAATCACAGTGGAGTAAATGACTCCCGGGGGCCAATCACAGTGGAGTAAATGACTCCCGGGGGCCAATCACAGTGGATTAAATGACTCCCGGGGGCCAATCACAGTGGAGTAAATGACTCCCGGGGGCCAATCACAGTGGATTAAATGACTCCCGGGGGCCAATCACAGTGGAGTATATGACTCCTGGGGGCCAATCACAGTGGAGTATATGACTCCTGGGGGCCAATCACAGTGGAGTATATGACTCCTGGGGGCCAATCACAGTGGAGTATATGACTCCCGGGGGCCAATCACAGTGGAGTAAATGACTGCCGGGGGCCAATCACAGTGGAGTAAATGACTCCCGGGGGCCAATCACAGTGGATTAAATGACTCCCGGGGGCCAATCACAGTGGAGTATATGACTCCTGGGGGCCAATCACAGTGGAGTAAATGACTCCCGGGGGCCAATCACAGTGGAGTATATGACTCCTGGGGGCGGGGAATCGGCCGGGCTTGATGCAGTCAGACAGAAAAATTTCACAATTATGGAGCTGCCCGTGTAACTTACTATTATCGGCGCTGGATTTAGCGTCATGCGGATTCTATTTTGTTTTTCCATCATTTGAAATGGGCTGATTTGCTTAAAAGTTGATAGTGATATGCCACTATCCATGCGAATGACATGTTATCATGACAAATCTGCAAATTAACAACCAACATCGATGCTCCGTTGACAGGGTTTCACAAAAAAAGATTATTTAAGTCATAATAATGAGAGGGTTTCTCAAGATAATGACTTCGTATCTCGAAATAATGAGAAAGTTTCTTGTAATAATGACTTAGTATCTCGAAAAAATTTGTAACTTTTTCCTCAATCTTGAACTTCAGTAAGTGCAAGTACAGGTATATTTACTGACGATCATCTTCAAGCTATACTGAGAGTCTCAACTGTCTCTTAACTCTCTTAAGTCAAATGTGGCTCAGCTGTGTGAGAGGAAGCGCTGCAGGTCTCTGGCAGCAAGAAGTAGGCAAGACAGTTCATGCTCAGAAGAACCCATTGAAGTTAAAGAACTTCAATATTGACGTTTGAGAAAATATTTTTTTTGTGTTTTTTTTTAATACTTGATGCGGCCCTGCCTCACCCAAACTCTGCCTCCTGCGGCCCCAGCTCATTTGAGTTTGAGACCCCTGTTTTAACAAAAAACCTTTGGAGGGAGATTTGTTTCTGTCGCCCATTCAAAATAAGTAAGGCACGTGTTGTCAATAAGCGCCGAAGCACGACCAGTAGACAATCAGTAGATTTATCAGATTGTTTCTTTTCAATGAAATCAGAAACCTTCTGCCACATAGCATCACTTCCTTAATTTAACTTGTAGAAATGTTTTCCTCCGATTCACCCTCGTCCTTCTCGCCACTGCTGAGCTCTTGCAACACCTGCGTATGTTCATCGTCTGCAGCTGGATCAACTCCTCAGTCCACAGTTCCTCCTGATGCTCCTGCGTGTTAGATCACTCACGCGGCACCGCACTCATATTTATCTACAATTTCATGCTTCATTTCCATGATCATCATGCGTTTCTTCTTCTCACTAACATCCTTACCACTCACTTTCTTAGAACTCATCACTATTATGAAGAATAATGCTCAAAGTCAGCGAACACGTGAAGTGATCATGCGTCGGCATCGCCGTCAGTACGCATGCTCGTATCTCGCATATTTACTTGTGTCTAGAAGCAAAAATCTGCCCGAAGGCTTGCTCGTATCTTGGAATACTCGTATGTAGAGACGCTCGTATCTCGAGGTATTACTGTATTTATAGGCAGCAGTCACTTTAAGACAGAATACACAGATCTGATATAATGATTCACATCTGATTTCTTTCTGATTCACTAAAGACATAACCGACTGTGTTTGCAAGTATTTTGACATAATTGTGGATCAATCATGGATCAACTACGATCCGTTGAACCCCTACGTGTGTTCTGCGTTAAACAACAACTGCAAACAAGAGATGCCGTAACAACGGCTTACGTCATTTGCTACTGAATATAAATGTTGTTGCGTAAATCTTATGTCACACTGGAGCTGGTCTGGTTTTCTTGAATAAGGCTGCTTTGATAACCACCTTGTTGCTGTCGAAGCGACCCTGTAATAGTACAACGCATTTGTTGCGTAACCCTCTTATTCTGCGTCTTGGTGGGTTTTGATTGCTCGGATTGGATAAGAGTTGTAAAATGATAGCACCAAGGATGTCAGTCCAGCAAACATAATTCACGCAACTTACAGAGGGAGAAAAAGAGCCATTATTTACACCACGTCTCAGTCCTTGACATCTCTCATTCACTCCCAGCAACCACAGCTTTCAGCTGCCAAGGAGCCGACGGCTCGCTCGTCTCCTAGCAACCGTCAGCCCACATAATTGTCTCTCCTCTCATCTTGTTGTAATGGGATTTGTGCTTTATTATGACATTTGCGTTTTTCTCCATGCAATGCTTAGACCCTTTTTTTTAATCTTTTGGAGTTACTTTCAAGTGGCAATTTATTGAAAGACGTGTGTGCGCACGTGGGCTTTCCGAGATCGCATGCCGTTTTAGGAGTCAATAAACACTAATGCCTGTCTCTGCGATTGAAATTCAAATCATTGTCTTGTGCAACACTCAAAAAGAGAGGCTCCTCTGCGTCCCAGACGTCTTACATGTTAAATGCCTCGAGATTCCACATCTTTCTCCTTGTCCAGATGATAACTTGTTAGAATATAAAAGGAAAGAGCCGACTGTGACCTCCGGCTGCACATCTGCAGTCGCCTCTCTTGTCTTATTAAGTCCATCACTCATAGAGTAATGAGACACACTATCATGACATCACTCTGATAAACCCGATGGAGAGCCGCAGTTGTCAGATATCAGACTTTCAGATGCGCCTTCAGCATCCTGGTGCTTGGTCTGTCCTAACACGCAAATAATATGAGGCCAGATGGCAAAAAAGACAACTAGTGGCCCTTTTCCCAGACAGAGAACACTGAGGTGACATAAATCCCACGTTTTTATGTTGATTCCTTTTAAATACTAGCTATTAAAAATGTTATTGAACATAAAATTAACATGGCATGAAAAGGAGGTCGTTTTAAACATGTCTTTACAAATTTCTGTAATTAATTAACGTTTAAATATGAATGCAGAAACAACATAAACAATGTATATTTAAAAAAAAAATTATGCCAACTGTTTAATAAGTATTATGAATATGAAGGCCATTATCACCTGTATCAATAATGATACTTCTAAAACAAAAACAATCTGAGACACAATGAATAAATGTAACAATTATTACAGTTGAAAGCCAGGTCTAAACTGCAATTTATGAGATTATTTTTTACAGAACATTGAATATATCATAACTTTTAACTTTTTTAGAAGAAATTCAATATGTGAAGGAAATTATTCTGCCTTAAGTGTTTTTTTAAAGTGTTAAACTGTAAATAGAATGAAAACTTTTCCTTCACTGAATAAAAAAATAGAAAAAATGATTGTGACTTGCGTAATATAAACACACAGTTGTGAATTATAGTCACAATTGCAAGTCTTTTTTCCTCAGAATTGGACTTTATAACTCTTTATATAGCAATATCACTATTCAGACTTTTTTTCTCAGAATTTCGAGATATTAAGTCAAACTGTTTTATTCCGTGGCTGAACGAAACATCCGTAACATCGTAATCACAGAAATGCACTATTTTTCCAGCCCTATAAAAAAGTGGCTGCCTTTTACAGATTTACAATCTTTACAATTGAAGATGTTTGCTGCTTTACGAATGCTGCGCTAATTACATTAATTACTTTTAACATGTTGAACAGCAAATAGTGAATCACAGAAGTTAATGCACTACTTTTCCTACTACTCTTCTTCTTATAAGTATGCATAACCCTTGCAGAATATGGATTAAGAGCCGGCAGGTGTGAACTTTTTGAACTGGATGATCAGGGCAAATTTGTTCTTGTACTTGTCAAGAGTATGGCTATAATGAATTGCATGATACTGAAGAGATACTGAAACAGTTTTTTAATCCAAGAATCAACACATTAACCTGGAGAATAACAAACACACTGACATGGATCAAAGCAAGACAAGGAACTGACAGAAACTGAGGGCTCAAATACATTGGGCAAACCAAGGAACTGGCAAAATGATTAACAAGACAAACCTGAACAGAATACTCAAATCAATCTGAAACCATGGAAACAGGCAGCAGGAATGGAGGAGAACTGAACTAATTAACAGACAAGGAGATTATCAAATAAGCTCAGACATGATCGAGGGGTGTTCCAGAAAGCAAGGTTATCTTACTCTCAAACATACCCTGAACTCTTGCTTGATTAATCCAAACCTTGCTTAGTCGAGATATGTTGGTTCCAAAAATGTATCCGGGATTGAGTTCATCAAACCCAGAGTTTCTTCAGGATTAACACACAAGACATTCTCAATAGAGCGATGAATCCATGAGTCACCATAGAAATGTTAGCTAAGATAAAAGTGCGGCATACTACATTTTTCTACTTCTTTTGTTTAATGCCGATTTACATACATGGTGAATATCGCCACCTATTTGTCTTTTTGTTTAAAAATCTTTTAATCACTGTGAAAAAGAACTATATTGTTTATTTATTGCTAATTATATAATAAAGAGAAAGCCTTATTAAACTAATTAACAGTTAGTGCTTACAAAGATAATGTCTGTAAAAGTTTATTTTTAATGTTTAGTAATTTTGCTTCCATATTGATTGAAAGGTGAGATGTATTATAAATGATTTTCTATAATAGAAATACATTATAGCATTGAAAACCTCCTGTTACAAAAAAACGTCTGAATGCAGATCAATGATTTGTGAGATGATAAATATATATATATATATATATATATATATATATATATATATATATATATACAGTAATACCTCGAGATACAAGTATCTCTACATACGAGTATTCCAAGATACAAGTAACTTCAGCTTCATACTTCAAAATTATCTCCCTTTTCGTCTCCATGGAGAGCATCCTCTTCTTCCCTTTCAATCTTCACATCCATGGCTAGTGATTAGAAAAAAGTTTATGTTAACTGGGCACAAAAATGGCGATGCAGCACGATGAAAACAAAACTTGTATGCGAAAGTGCGGACGAACTTTAGCGTTGGCGTAGCACAGACGAAAATGGGAGAGGAACGCCGCTACGCAGAGGCTGGTGGGAGCGATGCGACAGATAGGAGAGCAGGATGCTGCAGCGAAAGCTAGCGTCAGAGCCGGGAGACAGCCAATTAGAGAGCGGGACGATTGGTGTGAGTTTACGGGTCAGTGGCGCACGAATTTCAAAACAAAACCCGGAAATCGTCGCCTTGGGTGAGATTTAGTTTTTCACATCTCGATCATTTTGTCGTTACTCGGGCAAAAAAACCCCGAAATCTTTTAGCGTACGTCGAACTTTGCGTACGTAGAGCGTTTCGTAAGTTGGGGTTCTACTGTATATATATATATATATATATATATATATATATATATGTATATCCGGATCAGGTTTTGTTCAGAGAGTAAGTTACTATGGCTACTTACCCTGAAAGTTACCTCCATTTTTGGAACCGAAAGTTGAGTCATCAACTGGATAATCATTAATATCTTGAACCAGAAACAGCGTATTTAGGACAGTCCTTGATAAAAAATGACATGCTATTTTTATAATTCCTCATATTCTGTTAACATTATTCCTCATTATTTTGTTAAACAAGTATTTAATTGTTATGTTTACCTTTTTTAATAAGTTACTAAAATATTAAGACACTAAAATATGCTGGTAAAAGGAAATGTGGTTGACGAGTCCATGTCTGTATTCTGTAGGGCATCGACCTGCACGCAGGAAGTGCCTCTTCAGGGCAGAGTGACATCCTTGGACCTCTGCCCTAACCACAGGCAGTTGCTCAGCTGCTCCAGGGACGACATCCTACAGCTGGTTGACCTGAGAAAGAGTAACGACAGGGTGGCCTTCAGGTAGAAACACACATCTGAGACGAGGTTATGCACAAGTGGCAATGTATTTTTGTAACTTTTGTTGCTTGCTGAGCACCAGCTGTGAGTAAAAACTGCCAAATCAAACCCCCATCAAGTTGGCCAGTAAGTGAATTAGAAACTGAATTAGTGAATTAGGAAAATCTAAAAACATGCCTGATTTTCAGTGTTGAAGAGTAGTGGAAGTGTATATATGAGATTATATATACATTGCTTCTACAGATATAAAGTCAGCTTTTTTATATATATGGACTAAGAAATTACCTTCTTTTAAAGACACTGCATGAATGTTTATTAAAGTTCCAAGAGAGAAAAAAATGAATTATTATTTTAAGTATCAATCATGTGTCAGGGTGAGTTGAAGAGAAGATACGAGGACTCAAAGTTGCAAGGAGATGGGGATTTTATTATACAAAAATATTGTTCAAAAATAAAACTGAACAAAAACAAGGGGGAAAAACAAGTCTAGAAAAACAGGACTAGACAAGAAACTCGACTGGACACTGGAGACAAGGAACACACCATCATTAAACGACGAGAAACCAGCACAAGACAGCAAACACGGATGGATTAAGTACACACATGAGGAACAGTAATTGGGAACAGGGAAACAAGGTGGGAGGACGCGCATCGCTGCATGAAAAAACACACAGACAGGGCGCAGCTGGTGAAAACCAAACTGCGCGCGACACGAAAACACACCATGAAAGCACGCGGCTGATATAAACCCAAACCGCGTGCTCACAACACTGCACACAGACCCGAGAGAACGCGGCTCGAGCAGAGCTTGAACCGCGCCCCCTCACAAAACAGAGCGCACGAAAACGAGGAACCACTCAGCTTGCGCGCTCATGAATGTCCGAACCCCGACACAAACCCAAATTAGACAAGACCGTCTGGGGATCCGACACTATAACCCGCACACAAGACGTTACACAGACAAACGTGCGCGCGACTCGAACACTCGAAGCCGCACACTCACACAACTCAAGACATTACGGTAGTGTCAGAGCTCTGCCACAACAACAAGAAGTTACTAGACCGACTGTGGCAGAACCCTGACATCATGCATATTCAAAACCCTGATACAACTGTGGCAGCCACAGTCCTTTCAACATTGTCCTTGTCCATTGTTTTAAAGCAAGTCAAAATGCAATTACATGAATACTAGTTATATATACAGAACATGGCCTCTTAAGCGTCTAAAAAGTATGTTTAAAGCTGAAGCTATATTTGTGATTCATTTTGTTGTTCAATTTACAGAATACTCAAGAATTTTCTTTCTCTTTTTTTTTGATTGTCTTTGTTGTTTCAGAGCAGAGGGCTTCAAATGTGGAAGTGACAGCACCAAGGCCATCTTCAGGTGAGTGAAATCAAACGACGCAATGTGCTGTCGCTAGCCATCCATCAGTATGGAGTTTGCAGACCACTGTCTGCTCAGAAATAGGACCGGTCTGTGCTGCGTCCCATTCAAGATGGCATGCGTTGTGATGCTTACAACCCCTGAAACATACCGCTGTGCTGTTGAGTGCTTCTGGCACCTACACCAACCCTGACATTTTTTCTTAGTCTTTGAAGAGGTCATGCGGATTTACACGGAGATGGAAAATCCAATCCTGTTACCGTAATGAATGGGGAAAGACTCTGACCCCCTAAGTAAAGATAGCTGGTGAGATGGATTTCATTTGTCACTTTCTAGTTTCAGCAGGGGTCTCATGTTATTTTCTCTCAGGTAAAAATCTGGATTATTCCAGCTCTGGTGTTGCATAATACAGTGGAATCTGGTTATGTCGACGGCCTCAGGGTTGCAAAAAAGCATTGAGATAACTGATGATCGAGATAACCAACAGCCAATATGGCAGTTTATTTGATGAAGCGATCGGCATGCTATAAAAATGTACATACGTACATACATATGTTTGCTATCAACAAAAGACATTTGTGCACCAACTAACAGCAGAGATTTACCAGAATACAATAAAAATCACCTTAGATTCTCGATACAAACCTTTAATTATATTCTCCAACATTGAAAACACAATTTCGTTCACAATGTAAACAGTCACAACATATTTGTTAGGTCATCACGCTGTACTAGATTGCATACTTTCTTGCGTTCTGCCTGTCTAATGTGCTTTCTCAACAAATTCGGCTTCGTCCCGTCTTTTAATAACCGGGTTCTTCAATCTGCAGCGGCGCTGAGCAGAGCGCCCGTCAGAACAGAAGCAGGTGTGTGCGTGTTTATCTAAGCCTTATACTCATTGGTCGGTAACCGCTCGTCAATGTCAAAATATTTGAGAAAACCAATCAAATCAGAGAAGGCAGGCTTTATGTGCACACAGAAGCAGATGAGGCTTTGGGATGGACCGCAATCCACATGCAACGCAAACTCAGCGCATGCGCAGTGAACTCGGTACCATCATGAGTCACGAGATAACCATGTGAAGTAGCAAATTTTTGCCTCTTTTGTGCTCGAGATATTAGTGTTCGGCAACATTAAGGAATCAACATAACCAAAAAGAAAATGCTAAGACAAATAGGGAGTTTGGCGGTTCCACTTCAAAAACATTGACATAATAGGGTTGGCGAGTTAACCGAGGTCGAGATAAGTGAACTCCCCTGTATTTTCAAGTGAATCTCACAAAATATGCGCAGGTCTTGAAAAATAATATAATAGTATAGTGTATGTGTGTATATATATATATACACATTTTACAAGCCTATTTTACATAATAAAGTAACATAATTAAGCCTGTTTTAGATTACTGTAGAATCAGAATCAGAAAGAGCTTTATTGCCAAGTGTGCTTGCGCACACACAAGGAATTTGTCTTGGTATTGAAGCTTCCAGTGCACATATACAACACAACATGAGTTTACATAGTAAATAACAATAGCAATACATAACATACACAGTACATGTGGTCACATGCTGGGATTTTTTGTATGGAGTGGGGGTAGATTGTCAGCCATAACATCCGTCTGCATTGTTTTTCTTTCCCTGCGCTGTGCCCAGCATTTTATCTCTTATTAATTCAACTGTTCAAGAGTGAAATAGCCTGTGGAAAGAAACTGTTCCTGTGCCTAGATGTTCTAGTGGCCAGTGATCGTAGTCGCCGTCCTGACGGTAACAGTTCAAACAGGGTGTTTCCAGGGTGAGCCGAGTCTGTGATGATTTTACCTGCTCTCTTTTTCACTCTGGAAGAGTACAGGTCCTGGAGGGCTGGCAGGGAAGCACCAATAATCCTCTCTGCAGTCCGGATTGTGCGATGTAGTCTCCCGATGTCAGATTTGGTAGCTGAACCAAACCAGACAGTGATGGAGGTGCACAAAACAGACTAAATGACGGCTGAGTAGAACTGTATCAGCAGCTCCTGTGGGAGGTTGAGCTTCCTCAGCTGACGAAGGAAGTACAGTCTCTGCTGGACCTTTTTTACAATGGAGTCAATGTGATTGTTCCACTTCAGGTCCTGAGAGATGGTGGTGCCCAGGAACCTGAATGACTCCACTGCTGCCACTGTGCTGTTCATGATGGTGAGTGGAGGTAGAGCAGGGCTGTTCCTCCTGAAGTCCACTGTCATCTCCACTGTTTTGAGCGTGTTGAGCTCAAGGTTGTTAGAACTGCACCAGACAGCCAGTTGTTCAACCTCCAGTCTGTAAGCAGACTCGTCACCGTTTCGGATGAGGCCGATGGCGGTGGTGTCGTCTGCAAATTTCAGGAGCCTAACAGAAGGGTCTTTAGAAGTGCAGTCATTGGTGTACAGGAACAGAGAGAACACACCCCTGGGGGGCGCCAATGCTGGTAGTGAGAGTCCTGGATGTGAGTTTCCCCAGTCTCACTCGCTGTTGCCGGTCTGTCAGGAAGCTGGTGATCCACTGACAGATTGAGGATGGCAAGGAGAGCTGGGTCAGTTTAGCTGTAAGAAGATCAGGCATGATGGTGTTGAAGGCCGAACTGAAGTCCACAAATAAGATCCTTGCATAAGTCCCAGGTCTGTTGAGATGTTGCAGGATATAATGCAGTCCCATGTTGACTGCATCATCCACAGACCTGTTTGCTCTGTAGGCAAATTGAAGAGGATCCAGCAAGGGTCCAGTGATGTCCTTCAGGTGGGCCAGAACCAGTCTTTCAAATGACTTCATGACCACAGATGTGAGAGCGACAGGTCTGTAGTCATTAAGTCCTGTGATTTTGGGGTTTTTCATGTCTGTGAGCGGCTTGTTTCAGCCAGTTAGTTACCTCTCATACTTATACACAAATGTGAATGATCATAAATTCCTAAGCATTACCAGAAAAAACAAGTTTTGACAGATCTTCGCAGACATCTTTCCAGAGACCTTGGCATTAGTGTATATTGTTAATATATGGTTGTATAAATTGCATTAGATTTTATATATCTGATATCAGCTAATAACAAACAACCATTCAGTTTATTTGCTGAATTCAGAATAAGGTTCTCCAGCTTATTAGCTTAGATAAACCACAGTTTATCTTTCCATAAGATATTGTGTAATTACCACAATAACATTATCAATTGCATTTATCAGTCTTATGTGCTTTATCCACTCATGGTATTAATTTAGTAGCTGTTAGTTACTCTTGTCTATCTTTTTGATTATAAAACCCCTTTTATTAGACTTGTGTTGTTAATGCAGTAAGAGGCTCCTTCAGATTTGTCAGATAACAAACTTCCTCCAATTTAAATAATTTTTATTTTTTCAACAATCCTTGATGGTTCTTTTCTGTCAAGGTAAAATTCCCATTATTATGCCCCATAATATATGAAGAAATCATCTGACACTCTCACACCTTAAGTGACCTGTGACCAAACTCACAATATTAATTTGGTGCCCATATAGACCAAATCCTTACATTTATGTTGCCATCAATACAATGGCTAAGAAACAGAAGCCCTGATAGTTGTGGCCTCGCTGGTGTACCAGTTACAGCAGCTCAGTTTTGCTTGAGAACAACATGACTATGCTGGTCCACCAGCTAGACTAGCACTATACCAGCTCTAAACCTTATGTCAGCCTGGTCCAACATGGAGTTCATGCTAGTTTATGCTGGATTTTTCAACAGGGTTTTCCTCAACCTCAAGGCTGGGCACCCTTATCAATAAATTCTCTCTAAACGAAGTTCGCTGGGGTCCTTCTTGCATGCTGTTTCAGGGCCTTAAACAAATAAACCCTCTGTTACAAATAGAAATATAGAGACTGATTCCTCTCTCATGACATTTGGCAGTTTGGGGACTTCTGCTGAAAGTGTGTTTTAGGAAAAAGAGAAAAAGGTTACAGTATTCAGTCCAACTTTCGTCCTCCTGAGTTCAGTGGGGGGCTCCCCAATATGGTGGAGCAAGAGCAGGTTAAATTATTGAGACCGGAATTACACTGTCTTTTAGCAAAAGGGGTCAAATAACATATTACCCGTCCTTTAAGATATTTCTGTCCAACAATACCCGGGTCTTATGGTAGCTTCCTCTGACGTGAAACCTTCATGAGTTGCAGCTCTGGGTAAAAAGCAAGGTGCACCCATTGTGCAACCCCCTGAGGAAGATAAGAGTAACACGTAGAGGCCTTTGCCAGCTCCTACTGGGGACATGTTGTCATCGCAAGACGGTGACTACTATGTCTCCTTTACAGGTTGAGGTGCCATCTCTTTTGGCACATAAATTGCCTGGAGATGAAGGTTGTATTTCTGGGTCTCAGACACTTTTTCCTAGACCAGAGGGGCCACCACGTGTTGACAACACGTCTGTAGGCTCTTCCATAAATCACTAGGGTGGACTGCGTGCTCCATTAGGGCTGGAATGCCATAGTGCGGACATGGCCTCTCCTTGGGAGATTCCGACCAGGAGCAACCTTCTCTCTGGGCCATGATATTTCTCCCCAGTCTGAGATGTGGAAGCTGTGGGTCTGGTCCTTAATGGGTACCAGATCATGGTTGAGACCATTATAAATACTGAAGTGGGATCTCTTTAAGTCATGGTATGAACCACCGTACAGATTACTGAAAATAGTTGGTTCAGTGTTGTAGTTCTTGCAGGAGTGCCTCTCAGCAGGGTTATCCCCTTCTACATTTAAGGTTTACTTGGCTGTTATTTCTGCTTGCCAGAGTCACAGTGATAGAGCCTATGTTGTATATGAGGCATCACCTCATATATAATTTCCTTTGCGATGCCAAAAGGCTGAGGCCTATCTCCAAATTCCTTCCTGGGATCTTTCCATACTCCTGGAAGGCTTATCAGGGACCCCCTTTGAGCCCTTAGAGTCCACCTCGGAAAGGTTTCTGACTCTCAAGATAGCTCTGTTACTATTAGTAAGAGAGATTTGTAGGAGATTTGCAGCCCTAATCAGTTGCCCCATCCTGCCTAGAAGTTGCCCCTGAACTGGTTAAAGTTATATTGCAGCCAAGGCCGGGATACATTCCAAAGGTGCAGTTTTTAACCTGTTCTCAAAGATCATCTTTCAAGCTTTTTCTCCTCCGCTGTTTGACTTGCCAGAGCAAGGAAGGCTTCATCCCTTGTGTCCAGTCAGGGCTTTGAGGATTTACATTGACTACTCAGGCTTGTGCTGTAAATCTGATCAGTTACTGCTCTGCTTTAGAGGCCAAGAGGGCTACCTCTTGGTAAGTCTCTCTAGATCTGTGGGACAGACAATGGCTTCGTCACCAGGTAACAAGACCCACTCCGTTTTAAAGCAGTGTGCGCCTCTTGCGACTTTATTTATTGTTTATTTGTGTTGTGGCAGGCTGACCCTTTCCACTGTTGCTATTAAGATGTTTGTGTGAACCGTACGTGTCAGGCATTTTCTTTAGGATGTCTAATAAAATGACAAAACCACCACCAAAAAAAAAAAAAAAAGAAAAACTTTTGAGAAAGAAAATGAAAACTAAATATAATTCAAAATATTAAGAAAAATATGTAATTAAAATTAAATTGATTTAATTTAATTATAAATACATTTAATCAGTTATAGTAAAAAATAATTGTTTTTCAACAACAACAATAACTAAAAATCTATAGGGATTAAATAATAATTAATAAAAAAAAGCACTACAATATAAATATTATTTGCTTGTTTCAATATATTTATATAAAATTAAACATATTTGAAGTTCATTGCAAAGTATTGAAACATATACAAATATATGTTGTTTTAGAGAGTAGGGAGACTCGCTGCAGTGTCTCTAGGAGCGACACTGCAGTCGTTTAGGAGTGGAGTATTTTCATCCTGGATTCCATGTCCATGGTAACAGCGACTTCTCTGATTGGTGGATCTGTATTCAGAATTATGGCTAGTGTAGTTCTTCAATTATGCAAAGGTGAAATCACACTGGCTTGCAGCTCCCCCAGAAGCTACAAATCAGTTTTTCTTGAGATGTTTTTTGAATCTGTTTCTTATTTTACTCTTTTGTTTCATTGCCAAAATTGTTGTTATGTCTAAAATGGTACTTTTACTACAGATGTATTTTCAATATTGTCTGCTTTTGCAGACTCTAGATTTTCAGCATTATTAGTAAGTAAATGCAACACGCTCCATATGATGTGAGATGAGATCTGAGTCTTACAGATGAATCTTTTTAGCACCTCCCTGCATAGACATATACACACTGTTTCCATGGAGACAGTAAGACCAGAACAGACTGTGGCTTTTTTTACGGCTAGATCTGACACCAAACATATGAAAGGGGAGCGAGAGCCACAAGCAGGGATCTAATGGTTGCTTCATCATTCATCAACATCTTCACCCTGCTACATTTCGTACATACATCTTCCCCATTGGCCAACACTTTTCTGTTAGGCTGTCCACTGCCATTAGGAAACAGAAACTAATTTATGCGCAAAGCATATCTACTATACTGAAATTTTTTTCAGTTGTTACATTAAGGCACTATTTCTACCTAATCTGATCCTTTTAGCTTAAACTGATTTGGTCGATTTTTCGAAATTAACTTAAGTGCTACTATGAAGAAATTTTGTTATCTGGCAAAACAATTTGCATTGTGCAAAGCATGATAAATCTGTTAAATATGATTGTACACACATGGTTTGGGATCTGTAGGATTTTTTATGGTTTTGAAAGAAGTTTCTTATTCTTTCCAAAGCTGCATTTATTTGATCAAAATACAGTAAAAACAGTAGTATTGTGAAATTAAGTAACTGTTATTCCGCTATGTAAAAACACTCTACATTGCCCTCCACTAATCCTTTCTCCATTAAATATCTCATTTTCTTCTATATGTCTAATTTGTCCAGAACAATGTATTGTAATAATTACAATAATTAATGCATAATTTCAGCATAAAATAAAAAAGCTACTATACCTTAAAGTGTAGTCTTGGAAGGTCTTTCACTTTTCTCTTTCACTTGTTTAGGAACAGGCTTTGGAAATGTCTTGTATAGGTTCCTGACATTTCAGTGAATTTGATATCAGCTCATTTGCCTGAGGGATCTATATGGCGAGAGAGAAATAGTTCCATAGTAATGTGTATCAGTCTGTAGTCATCAGTCACAATTGTGGGTTTGCTCTCTCTTTCAGTCCGGATGGCAGTTTCCTGGCAGCCGGCTCTGCAGACGGTGCCGTGTACATATGGAATGTGAACACGGGAAACCTAGAAAAACGGCTTCCAGACATGCACAGGTAACTCAGGGATGGGCCATTACGGTCAACTAATCAATGATACTTTGGTTTAAAAAAGTATTATTGGCAAACTTCGATCACAAGTTCTGTCATGACCAACATACTTCAATGAGTCAGAAACCGAAGTTTCTCCAAACCATAGTTCCAACAAGTATTTGCTAACAGCATCGCGATGTTGTGCGGTTTGAACTACATCTCTCGACCTGAAGTTACAGGCACAGTTTCTTGTAAGTAGGACATTTTCTGGACTCACATCATGCTCTTAAGTAAAATAATTAAACTAACTTGTGGTACAATCTATACGTTATCCTATATACTCTGTGTGTGTGTATGCGTTTAAAAAAAAAAAGAGTTATGGGGTTAGACCTCAAATATGCGACTTGTATATATACATCGCACAATTTCAGACATTTACATTTTTGGAGATTGAGCTCCAGATCGCTAGTGGCCATTCAATGCTCATGTTTCCACGAGAACGGCTTCATCTCAGGCGTTCCTTCAGGAATTTGCTGCTGGCTCTAATGTAGATAACTTACAAATGCATTGACTAGAGCTGTCCTGGAAAATCCCCTTAACTCCTAAAAGGACAAAGACAAAGAAATCGATTTCCTCAGTGAACATTCAAACAGATTTTGTGATTATGACTATAAACTATTGACATGATATCATTCTAGATGCCGGTAATGCACTCGCTTAGTCAATCTCTCTCTCTCAGAATACAATAAACTTCAATGAATCTTTGTCACTAGTTAAAAAGCGATGTTTTAGAGTTCGTAACGGAGGCTTGGACTCAACTATCAAACTGTCAACTTCATGTTTCAATCCGTGGTGGAAGGAAGTAGTTCCAAACAAAAGAGGATGTTAAAATCACTCCTTTGTTGTTTCTTATTTATTTACACACTTGTGCCAAAAAACTGTTGTATACTCAATTTGGTCGTAGGCAATCACATAATCTTGATATACAGCCATATCTCAAGGCCATGTGTAACATTGCATTTATACAACAGTTCGATGGCAAAAGTCTATGTGTGTGTGTATATGTATGAAAAGTGAAAATAGTCTAAATCGAAAATAAGAAAATATGCTAAGTACAAGTAGCAGTAGATTCTATTTACACTAGGTGAAAATAGCATTATTTTCTTTGCAACAAGTAGTTAGATGCTATTTACACTTCTAAATAGTGGCAGATACTATTTGCACCTCAGTGTTGCTGTACATTTAATAGAATGCAATAAAAACAGTATAAATGATATTTGTTAAAATTATTAAATGGACAATAACCCGCTCCCTACAACACCTATATTATAAAACACACGTTAGACACTTTGTTTCCACAGTTTGAATATTTTTTACTTTTATTGAAAATAAATGCTTTCCATGATCTGATAGGTGATGGGAAAATTTAGTAGAGCAAGTTCGGCAAAAGACAGATTTTCGATTTACATCAAAACTTCCTACCATGTGCCATGACACCTACACTGTTGCTACTGTTGACAATCCAGCATCTTCTGTCATTTTGTCTGGCACAACCTGCAGGAGATGAGGCGAGGACTCAAGGATGCAAAGAATGGGGATTTTATTATAACAAAAACCACCCCGAGGGGGAAAAACTAGACTAGACTAGAAACTTGACTGGACACTGGACAAGAAACAGGTTGACACAGCCAGAAAACAATAACGAAACAGCACAGGACAGCAAACATGGAGGGATTAAATAGACACAATAGGACGGATAAATGAACGGGAAACAGCTGGGACTAATCAAACTAATGACAGGACACGAACACGCAGCCAATTGTGAACGCGCTTCGCCACGTGTGCACATGAACACAAAGACAGCGCGCAGCTGGCAAAAACCCAACTGCGCACGACACGAAAACACAACATGAAAGCACGCGGCCGATGAAAACACGAACCGCGGCTCACAACGCTGCACAAGGACACGAGAGCATGCGGTCAAGCAAAGCCTGAAACCGCACCCACTCACATAATGTAGAGTGCGCGAGAATGAGCAACCACTCATCTCGCGCACTTACGACAAGGACAAACACACGAGTCATGAATGCCCGAATCCCGACACAAAACTGAAACTGAACCAGACCAGTCTCGGGATCGGAAATCATAACCCGCACACAAGATGCTACATAGACAAGAGTGCGCGTGACTCGACACTCGAAGCCGCACACACACACAAATCACGAGACATTACGGTAGTGTCAGAGCTCTGCCACAAAACCAAGAAATGACTAGACCGAAAGTGGGAGAACCCTGACACAAGCAGACATCAGGAGTTTGTGTAAAAAGCCGCTCTGTTCCTCACACACATTGGTATTTTAGAATAACTGGGAATAATAGAATATAGATAAATTCTAGAATAATTTAGTTGTATGGACCACTTTTATGATGCTTTTTGTGTCAAAAATTCTTCTTTTACTAATTTTTTGTGTGCAATGTGGTGAATTATCTCTTCAAATTTGCCTTTAGATTGAATTCTAAGACTGAGTTGTTTTTGCAGTGCTCCAATAAGCGCCGTGGCCTGGTCGTTGTCGGGCGAATACGTGGTAAGCGTGGACAAGAGCCGTCGAGCTGTGCTCTGGAGTGATATCTGAGACCAGACATACGCTCCCTTTTTCCACTTATCAACTGAAATCACTCCTGGAAATGCACTCAGGATGTCATCACAACACAAGCTTGTTGGGAAAAGCTCACACTCTGCACTCCGTCAAGAGCACGACCCTTAGTGTTGTGACAGTCTTTGTTGCTACGAAGCGGTGTCATTCAAAAGCACAAACGGATATGCTAATGTTACAGGGGCCTGGCGGCTGTCGAGCGGAGCGGAGCTGGCTGGGTTTTGTTTTGAAACCTTGTTACAAATGAATTACTGACGCAGGACGTGGCAAAGCATTTGTAGGCCTTCCTGTTGCTTGACTTTTTACAATAATTGCCAGCCACTTTAAAATCGGAGAACTCTCGACATACACCAGATATTTCTGCCTCTGGGATTTGATATCAAAGGGAAACATGAACTAAATGAAACCAATTTCAAGAACATGACAGCACAGTTCTGAATACGTGGAAACTCGACCCCAGTCTATTCGCATAACTGTCCTATTTATAGAGACCAAAACACTACTGACATAATTTCGAATGCCTGGTTAAAGCCCATTGTATATGTTTGCACAATGACTTTGATTCTTTGATTGTTGAATGCAATGCAAAAAGAGATATTATAAGATTATAATATTACTTATAAGTAATAAGTAATTATACTTATATATAATACTTATAAGTATTATAATATATATATATATATATATATATATATATGTATGTATGTATAAACCTTTTTTTTAAGAAATTAATATTTAAGGACGCATTAAACTGATTAAATCAAAAGTGACAATAAGGACATTAATAATGTTAATAATTTAAATTCAAATAAATGCTGCTCTTTTGAACTTATATTCATCAAAAAGTCCTTTAAAAAAAGATGTGCTTTCCACAAAAAATACTTTTTTTACAACATTCATAATAATCATAAATGTTCACTGAGCATTAAATCATCATATTAGATTGATTTGTGAAGGATCATGTGACATGCTGAAAATACAGCTTTAATCACAGGAATAAATGACATCTTAAAATATAGAAAACAGTCATTTTAAATTGTAAAAATATTTCACAATATAATATTTTTGCTGTATTTTTGAGAAGTAAAAAAGAAGACTTTTGAAATCTTAAATCTGAAGTCTTCAAATCTTTCAGCACCCAAACTTTTGAATCGTAATGTCTGTATTTCTGATGTCTTTCTCCACAATGAAAATCGGATTCATTATGATGTGGATGATCACATGTGTGATCAAACTGTGACATTAACAAACTGTGACATTAACATTATGATAACGATTACTAAAACACGTGTATATAACAGAATATAGCGTGATCTTCAGGTTTGCACAAAGTTCATGCAGCTTGAGCCTTGCCGTCATTTAAGCAAAAGGGAGAATATCAATGCAAATATCATATTTTGTTATGCTGCTAGTTTACTTTGTTGAGGGTTTTGAATTAGAAAGATTTTCACTAGTGGTCTCAGACATTTAGAGCCCACTGTATGTTGTTCATCGCTGACTCTGGGAAGTGCTCAGCTATACTGGATTGACTCGAGTGATTTATTATAAAAAGGGACTTGTGTTTTAAAAATGAATGAGAGGAAGCCTTGCCCTCCGCCTCACTCTTTAGTGCTGCCATAGAGACCCAGTATGCTCACTGCTGAACTGCGCTCAGATTAGCATTTAAAAGGGCCTTCTGTCTGATGAGAATCACACCGCTCTGACTGACTTTGAAGACCCAAATTACTGGCATCAGAGATCACACAAGTCCAGTGTAATGCACAGACTCTCATGTGATTTCATCTGCTGCGTTTCATTTGCATCTTAATTACAGGTTCTGATGCTCTTCTTACTCTTGTCAGCGGTTGGACCAGACACTCTAGAATATGTATGAGCCACAAATCACTGATCTTACTGTACGTCCATGTCCAGGTCATATTTCACCCCAAAATCAAAACTTTTCTTTTTTAAATAACACCAGCATAAATAAGCGGCAGCGCCAAATTTTAACATAATTAATACTTTACAATGACGTACTTAATTGTCAAGATGAGAATGTTGCAATGCAAATAAGTAAATAAAATAATAATAAATGATAGATTGGGTAAATATGTTTGTTTGTTTTAATGGCCAGAAAACATTTGAAATACTCTGGTTAAGTAAATCAAAAATGATGAAGCCACCTCATGAGTTTAGTGTCAGAGAAACATCTGTTGATAAGAAAACATCTGGTAGACATATTGGTTGACTACAGTGGGGATCGAAAGTTTGGGCACCCCAGGTAAAAATATGTATTAATGTGCATAAAGAAGCCAAGAAAAGATGGAAAAAAACTCCAAATGGCATCAAAATACAGATTAGACACTCTTATAATGTCAAAAAAAGTTAGATTTAATTTCCATCATTTACACTTAACAGAAAACAAAAAATGTAATCTGCAAAGGTTTGGGAACCTTGCAGAGTTTTCAGCATGCCATGTCAATTTTCAGAATCCCCCTTTGGAAAGCTGAGACCTGACAGTGTCATGGATTGTTCTCAGTCATCGTCTGGAAAGACCAGGTGATGTCAATCTCAAAGGTTTTAAATGCCCAGACTCACCTGACCTTGCCCCAACAATCAGCACCATGGGTTCTTCTAAGCAGTTGTCTAGAAAACTGAAACTGAAAATAGTTGACGCTCACAAAGCATGAGAAGACTATAAGAAGATAGCAAAGCGTTTTCAGATGCCAATATCCTCTGTTCGGAATGTAATTAAGAAATGGCAGTCATCAGGACCAGTGGAAGTTAAAGCAAGATCTTGAAGACCAAGAAAAATACCAGACAGAACAGCTCGCAGTATCGTGAGAAAAGCAAGTCAAAACCCACGTTTGACTGCACGATCCCTCCAGAAAGATCTGGCAGACACTGGAGTTGTGGTACACTATTCCACTATAAAGAGATACTTGTACAAATATGGTCTTCATGGAAGAGTCATCAGAAGAAAATCTCTTCTACGTCCTCACCACAAAAATCAGCGTTTGAAGTTTGCAAAAGAACATATAGACAAACCTGATGCATTTTGGAAACAAGTTCTGTGGACCAATGAGGTTAAAATATAACTTTTTGGCCGGAAGAAAGTTTGGAGAAGAAAGGGCACAGAGAACCTCTGTCCAACTATTAAGCATGGGGGTGGATCAATCATGCTTTGGGGTTGTATTGCAGCCAGTGGCACCGGGAACATTTCACGAGTAGAAGGAAAAATGGATTCAATAAAATTTCAGCAGATTTTGGACGCTGACTTGATGCTATCTGTGAAAAAGCTGAAGTTAAAGAGAGGATGGCTTCTACAAATGGACAATGATCCTAAACACACTTCAAAATCCACAGTGGATTACATCAAGATGCATAAACTGAAGGTTTTGCCATGGCCTTCACAATCTCCTGACCTCAACATAATTGAAAATTTATGGATAGAGCAGTGCGTGACAGACAGCCCAGAAATCTCAAAGAACTGGAAGACTTTTGTAAGGAAGAACGGGTGAAGATACCTCAAACAAGTGTTGAAAAACTCTTGGCTGGCTACAAAAAGCGTTTACAAGCTGTGATACTTGCCAAAGGGGGCAGTACAAGGTATCTGCAGGGTACCCAAACTTTTGCAGACGCCATTTTTTTTTTTTTTTTTTTTTTTTGAAAGTGTAAATGATGGAAATAAAATCTAACTTTTTTGACGTATTATAAGAGTGTCTAATCTGTAATTTGATGCCTTTTGGAGATTTTTCCATCTTTTCTTGGCTTCTTTAATACAAATTTTTACCTGGGGTGCCCAAACTTTCGATCCCCACTGTATATGGGATTAATAACTGTTGTGCATTTAAATGAACTTGAACAGAAAAGTTGAATTCGTTTTCCCCAACACAAGGTATTGTATTGTTTGGGAAAGCGTTTTCTTTATTATTATTATTGTTATTATTTCTTTTTATTATACTGTTGATTGCCATAAACGTAAAGAACTATATATATAGATAGTGACAATATATATATATATATATATATATATATATATATATATATATATATATATATATATATATATATATATATATATAGACAATACTGTAGAATAATAATAATAATAAAGAAAATGCTTATAGATATTTACATACATTTTAAATCTTTTTTGTTTTTTCATTGTGTGTGTGACCAAAATATAAATAATATACCAAGTAAAACTATAAGGACCAAAAGTGTGTTTGATGATAGTCTGTTGTTTGCATTGGAAAGCACAGAACACAAGAATCAGTCCATGTTTTTGTGTCAAAAACATAGTTCAAACCCTTTCAAATGTTTTTTTGAGAGAAATGAAACTGTAAAATATTGTGTAACAGGGTTTCAGATGCATCGCTTTGTAGAGTTTCACAAAATGTTTGTTCGGTGATAGCTTGTATTTACCATAAGTTCAAGAAAATATTTGTGTGTTATTTGTCTTTCTTACAATAACTTTGATTCTTAAGCTACTTTTCCTTCCAGGTTCATTTTAGGTTAAAAAACGTGTGATTTGTGTCTAATAAAAGACCAAAAGTGCCAATACAACACAACCTGAGAACATTATATCATGTGTTGTTCATCATTACCATCTGAAGTGATTATGAAATGTATGGATGTAATATCTGATGTGTCATTTTTAATCTCAATGTCATTACTCATTCATTTTTAGACAGTGTCTGAAAGAAACTGATATTGTAGCCGGTCAAATGATGATAAAAAGATGGGATGATTTTGTAATTAATTAAACCATCTTAAACCCACTCGATGACTGATTATGCTTTATCCCGTCTGATATTGATTTATTGCTCTGGGAGTTGGGAAATGAAATGCGACACCGCTTTTAACGATGTCAGATAAATAACGCTTCTTCATCATCATCTTCTTCATCACCCACTCACCTCAGCACACATACCCTCACACATCCAGTGAGAAAGAGAGCAACACAGAAGAAGGGAGGGAGAGAGAGAGAGAGAGAGAGAGAGCAGTGTGGATGACACACGGAAGCTTCTGAAGCTTTAGGATTTTCCAAACAGCCTTTATTTTCCACGCATTCCCACCTGAAGGGCGCGGGATCTCGGGCTCGGCTGTGTCGGTGGAGATGCTCCTGTAATCGGATTCATCTGGAAGGAGAGCCGCTTAAGTGACAGCGGTATACGCAGTACAGTACATTCTCTTTCTCTCAGTATTTCTCTCCATCCTCGGCTCTCTCTTCCTCGGCAACCCCTCTCATCTTTTCCTTCACCAGCAGAAGAGTTTCCTCGCGATGGGTGATAAAGGCACGAGGTAAGCAGTGTGTTTCGGGTGGACTGGCTCCCGCTGGAGGACATTGTACTAATGCTCAGTTTTTATCAATTTATGTATTCTATGTTCCGGTTGTAATTGGGCATTAATCGTCACATTACCTCAACGCAGTCAGTAGCGATTGCATCACTGAACACACATGACGGTACATGCGATTAGCATGCATTTGACAACATAAGATGTAACATAAAACTCTCATGCACATAACTGATGACAAAAAACGAATTGTTTATTTTAATATTAAATGTGAGCTGTTACACAAGACTTCTGGATATGCCCGTTTACAATTTTTCAGTGTAAATTATTTTTGTAGCTAAGATTAAAAGAAAGGTCTGTTTACTGTTTATACTGAAGAATTGCATGAGTTGTGCAATTACAGTTTTCCCCTGTATTATAGTAAGGGAACTTACTTTTAACCAATTGGCAGGTTATTACTAGCATTTTAAAGTTGACATTACATCAGTGTTTTATTCGTTTGATCCAAAAGAAAGTGAGACTGGACAGGTAAGTGGAGGGAGAGATTGGGATTGGGACGCGGGCTGGATTTGAACCATTTGAGCACATGCACGGCCCTACCATATCATATAAATGGACAAATAGTTATACAGTCAATTGCATTTTTATGTTCTTCTCTCTCTGGCCCAAGCAGGAACGGACCTGCAACCCTTCAGAAAGCACTTTATAAATGCACAGTTACATTTCTGCACTAGGCAGATGCTTTAATACAATAATTCAAGATACACAATGACGTTTTAATCTGGGAATCAAACCCATGACCTTGGCGTTGCAAGCGCCACACTCTACTGTTTGAGCTACAGGAAAGCTGTAATGAGATTAGAAATGTAATCCATTTGTTTAGTATGTCATTCATTTGCTTCTGTTTCCTAGGAAGGTTTTTAGAGGTTGGTGGAGGAATCAAACTGTTTGGCATAGCAACATTTCCATTGATATTTGACAAATTTGACCCACTGTTGCTAAACTGTCAGTAGGATTGTGAGCCAGGTCAGAGTTCAAAGCCCAAAACCTTATAAAATAATACTTAAAAATAACATAATATTTTAACATAATCGTTGCGCAAAATGCTCTTTATAGTGTACAACTTTTTTTCGTATTGGGTTCGGTACAACAGGAAAAGCAACAAATCCCCAATGCTTGTTTTCCTTTATTTTGAAGAGACAGTAGTTCAAATTACAGTTTGTTCCACCTAGTGGCATTTCGTCCCCCTGAAGGACTTGGTACAGTACAGCCTCCTTAATGCACTCTTGCAAAGTAGTATTTGGTATTTAGTAAAAAAAACTGAAAAGCATTACTTGTGTTATAGAAGTACAAACTAAATAGAGTAATAGAGTAGCAGATATGCAAAGTTCAGTATGCTTTTTTTTAATGCTTTTTCAAGAAATCACAGAAAGATCAGCGACAAGAAGAAAAAGAGGCATCTACATCTGAGACTTCCCATATCCAGGACACACATATTTCATCACTGGATTGTAATGAAACTTCCACGACTTTCATGCCAAATGATTTCATCTCATTATAACAGCAGAAACAGCTTAAAATACTCCGTCATTTATGGCATAAATTATGGTCACGCAGATAAGAGTAAGATATCATTCATTTTTATTTGTGTACACTCTTCACTCACAAAAAAAACCCCACTCTCTCCCATCCTGCTTTCCTTTCTGTGAAGTTAGTGGAGCATGTCACAAAAATGTATCTAAACTTAGCGTAAACTAGCAAACTCTTGCTTTTGGCTGGTTTGCTAGTCAAACCAGAGATTGGGAGATTGTCTCTTCTTGTTGTGGCGGTTGGCAAACAGCGTTGCATCGCCACATGCGGTCCTTCTGGATTGGAGTGTGAACCACCTGTGACTGACTGTATTCACCTTGATGGTTCAGGATATATACATGCACAGTTACACCCATACTGTTTACTGATTTGAGGAACCCAAAATAGTTATTCTATCTATGTAAAATATTGTATAATTGAGCTAGTTACACCAAAACTCTTCCAGTTCCCCTTGTTAAAGTTGGGCTTAATGTAGAATGATGTGACCAATTCAATTTCATGGCAATTTTGTACATACCACAATTGATTGGTATACCAGTCTTGAATTTGGAGCAATCCTGTTTGGAAGATACAATTATATAGTGAGGGGCAGATTTATTAACAGCTTTCACCAGCACAAACCCGCTTTTTATATTAGAAAAAGGCTGTCAGGATTTACTAAAGACACGCAATGAAACATTTGCGCTAAAAATACATGGACAGGGTTATTTTTGTGGCTGACCATATTGCCTTTGCATTTGTTAGAGTTTCCTTTTAGATGCAAAATCTATGAAGAGGAGAGTATTTTACTAAGGTTTGCGCTAGTCAAATTACCGGTGTTTGCTCCATTATGTAATGCCCAAAACAGCACATCTTAAACCAGACACTAATCTGTGTTGCTCTTGGTGGATTGCATTGGTCATAGAATTTGTCCGGCTGCATTTGTGTTCTTTAATTAGCACATCGTCACTAGATGACACGCCGAACTTTCCTATCTCATCTGGAAGGGAGGGGGAGGGGGGGCGGCGGTTTGCGCTCACATGCTAATTACCGTGTTTTCCCGCATATAACCCGCAGGTTATGCCAGATTTTACAAACCCCGCAGGTTATATAAGGGTCCAGGCTATACACATTTTTCACACATTTTTTACACGTAATAATATTTCAATATTTTTGTTACTTTTATTCTAAGGACGCAAGTTTTTTTTTTTCTTGCAAGGGTTGTTGTGTCTGTTGTTGTGTATCACTCTGACAGCTGATAGGCTGTCTGACCAGTCAATCATCCAAGAAGACGTGATTGGCCGTGCTGCATGAAGGCGGGCTCTTCTCATCTCATCCGATGATCAACACCTGTAGAATCGCTTCTTAAGGGACTTATTAAGCTCTACAGCGAGAGACACTGCTTTTTCTTTTTCTTCTGATTCTGACTTGTGTTTGTTTTCTTTTCGTTTGAATTTCACGCACAAGCACTGTGTACCGAGCCTGAACAGTTATGGATAATTGATGTCATGCGAGCAACATTCGAAATGTGAAAAGTTCATTAATCTGTGGGTGCGGGTTATATAAGGGTGTGGATTATGCCAACGATTTTTTTACACAAAACCCCAAAACCTGCGGGCTATCTGCGGGTGCGGATTATCTGCATCTGTGTGTTATATGCAGGAACATACAGTATCTGTTTAGTAAATCTCACCCTGAGTGTCGGATTGCTGCATCTCTAGAAGAAATTGCTGCATCTGCATAAAAAAACAAACCTAAGAGAATAGTGGAAAATGCCATCCTCGATGTTGCTATGGTTCGCTCGGTCCTCAACTCGTGGCAGGTGTGAGCTCCCCGTCTGCGGTGGGCTCTAGCTTAACGTTTGTGCATGGGTTGATGGCCGGCTGGGCTCTGGATTCAGGGACATGGAGATGGATGATAGACACCCCAGGGCATTTACGTTTTGAACTATATAGACGATTGGCTCATTCTAACGCAATCACAGCACGTGGCGGTTTGGCATCGAGATGTTGTTCTTGCCCACGTGATGGTGTTGGGGCCAAGGCTCAATGTCTACAAGAATGTGCTCCTTCCAGCTCAAAGCACCACTTTCCTAAACGTGATATGGGACTCGACTACGATGCAGGCACGTCTGTCTCCGGCACGTATCAGTTCTATTCTATCAGCAGTGAAGGAGGTAATGCTAAGTCAGTCACTCACTGTCAAACAGTTTCAAATACTGTTTCACATGCACATTTGGTTTGCTGAACATGAGACCCCTGCAGTGGTGCCTCAAAACCAAGGGTGGAAACCCCGCTCTGCACAATCAAGCTCACGTGCCAAGTAGGGATGTGCGAGTGTGGTTGACTAGTCGACTACACGGTACAGGGTGCCACTAGTCGACACCGAAAACACTAGTCGACTACACGAGAAAACCCCCCCCCCCCCACAAGATTTTATTGTTCAAATGACATTTTAACCTTACATGTAACCCTCTGACGCGCGCAATCGCACGTGGGATTAGAACGATCAGTGCGTCTCGTGATCAATTGCTAAATCCAAACGTGTTTTCGAGCATTGGCTGGCGCTGCGGTCGCGACAGACGCTGTTTGTCATACATCACAGCTATTCAGTTTTCAACCACGTATCTTTATTTTAGGTTTCAGATGTTTAAATACTCATAAGTACTGGCAAAAAAATACATTTATAGTTTGAAAAATACACACCGATGTCTATAAAAGCGGAAATAACAATCCACTAAATTATAAACTGACAAGGTGTTTTATTCATATCAGATACACATTGCATAGGCTACTATAAACTTCATATTCTTCTCCCGCTTCACCGGACACTTACTGTCATGTATTTTGAGAGAAGTGACTGAATTTACGTGTTGTAAATCCAATAGATTAGATTCTCTGAACTGCGGCGCCCGTCTTGCATTATAGATCAGCTGACATGATCATTATAAAAGGCTTTTAAGACAAAACTTATTCACTTCCGCATATTTGAGAATTGGAATATCAGGTAATTGATCAAAAAGCCAACAAGTGTGTGAATATTTTGAATAAATAAGCAAAACTAAATAAATGCGATACATCTGTCATAGTGCTTTTGCGGCTGCGGTGTGTCAGGTGACAAGCATGGAAACAACAAGCAAAAACTAAATCTTTACCGCAGATCTCCCATGCGTTTTGTTTATACCAGTGGCGGCGGGTTTAATAATGACCACTGAAAGACGAGCGAGGTGTGGGAGTATTTTAAAGTAGGAACTGACATATAATATCAAACTGACATAATGATTGCAGTGGATCCGAGCGAAACCATATTAATCACAGACACGGAAATGTTTGGAGAGATGAGCCGAACACTTCCTGATCATGACGTCACCTGCCCATGACATTCTGTCACACCATTGGACAGATTTCACATGTGCTTCACAATGTCTCAGCGCAGCGTCTCGTTCCCTCTTCAGGGAATCAGGGTTACGCACCTGGTCCCCAACCTAAACGTGTGATAATTTTGCCGCGGACCGGTGCCGGCTCGAGATTGTTGACAGGGGGGGGGGGGGGGGGGGGCTGCGAGCGCAAGCGAGACTGTTCAAATGCCTCCACAGGCACAGCGCCACAGCCGCTTGCAGCAGCTCACAGACCGGCCACTTCGTCCGGACCGGGGGTTGGGGACCACTGACGCACATAACCTCAGACGTTTTGTTTTGCTCTACTTCGCATAATTGGACCAATTTAATAAAAAACACAACATAATGACCTGCGTTCTGTTTTTTACCATGCACCATGAACATTTCTGATGACGTAAGATGAACACAAGGGCATTGATTAAATCAAGTTGAGTGTGAAAGCAGAACAACACTGCGGGGGGCGCTGGGAACATTCGTGCTCGGACTCGGACCACAGAAACATGCCCGGTGTGAAAATGCCCTAAGACAGGCTAAACAGAAACAGAAGACAGTAACAATGAAACCAACCTGAACATAACTGAGACACATACATTTTTTTATATTTCAAATTGCATTAACAAATAATAAGTTAGTTTCTGTAAAAATGAATGAACATGTCCTTATATGAATCACTGTGAACCCCAAGTTAGGATTAATGTTTATACACAACATTATAAACAATATCAAATATATATATATATATATATACACTCACCTAAAGGATTATTAGGAACACCTGTTAAATTTCTCACTAATGCAATTATCTAATCAACCAATCACATGGCAGTTGCTTCAATGCATTTAGGGGTCAAGACAATCTCCTGAACTCCAAACTGAATGTCAGAATGGGAAAAAAGGTTATTTAAGCAATTTTAAGCGTGGCATGGTTGTTGGTGCCAGTCGGGCCGGTCTGAGTATTTCACAATCTGCTCAGTTACTGGGATTTTCACGCACAACCATTTCTAGGGTTTACAACGAATGGTGTGAAAAGGGAAAAGCATCCAGTATGCGGCAGTCCTGTGGGAGAAAATACCTTGTTGATGCTAGAGGTCAGAGGTCATGGGTCGACTGATTCAAGTTGATAGAAGAGCAACTTTGACTGAAATAACCACTTGTTACAACCAAGGTTTGCAGTAAAGCATTTTTGAAGCCACAACATGCACAACCTTGAGGCGGATGGGCTACAACAGCAGAAGACCCTACCGGGTACCACTCATCTCCACTACAAACAGGAAAAAGAGGCTACAATTTGCACAAGCTCACCAAAATTGGACAGTTGAAGTCTGGAAAAATGTTGCCTGGTCTAATGAGTCTTGATTTCTGTTGAGACATTCAGATGGTAGAGTCAGAATTTGGCGTAAACAGAATGAGAACATGGATACATCATGCCTTGTTACCACTGTGCAGGCTGGTGGTGGTGGTGTAATGGTGTGGGGGATGTTTTCTTTGCACACTTAAGGCCCCTTAGTGCCAATTGGGCTTCGTTTAAATGCCACGACCTACCTGAGCATTGTTTCTGACCATATCCATCCCTTTACCCATCCCATCCTTTACCCATACCCTTTGACCACCATGTACCCATCCTCTGATGCTGCTTCCAGCAGGATAATGCACCATGTCACAAAGCTTGAATCATTTCAAATTGGTTTCTTGAACATGACAATGAGTTCACTGCACTAAAATGGCCCCACAGTCACCAGATTTCAACCCAATAGAGCATCTTTGGGATGTGGTGGAACAGGAGCTTCGTGCCCTGGATGTGCATCCCACAAATCTCCATCAACCGCAAGATGCTCCTATCAATATGGGACAACATTTCTAAAGAATGCTTTCAGCACCTTGTTGAATCAATGCCACGTAGAATTAAGGCAGTTCTGAAGTAAAACAGTATTAGTATGGTGTTCCTTTATAATCCTTTAGGTGAGTGTATATAAATATATAGTGTGTGTGTATGTTTTTATATATACATTCAGTACTTGATAAGTTTGAGTTAAGCTTGAAATGTTACCTAAAGCTAAGAAAGTAAAGCTAAGAAAGATCCTAATTATCTGCTATTGACAACCCGTTTAGATTAAAACTGACAAAAACTCTCTACAATATGTCGGTTCTTTGACCTTTAAAGCCAGACGTTACATGAAATAAAGCGTGGTCGTGATAGAATTCCAGAAACTAGGCATCAGGCCTGACTGGCTGTTGAAGTTTTGTGTGGTAAAGATTTGCATTATCTGCGACTTATGCTTAAGTGCTTTTTTGTATAAGATAAAAATTCATTTTTCGCACTTAATCTAATTTTGGATTGTATCAGGCTATCAGCACTGATGCGCTCGTTAAAATTCAGAGTTTATCTCAGAGTTTCCGGTGAAGTAAGCAAGTTTAACATTTTTATAGCTCTTAATGGTTTATTGTTACTTGAAGTGCTTTTTCGTTCAAAAGCCTTTAGTTCTAGAATTGTTCTTATCTTATCTTATCTTAATTGTTATGGATCGTCTGTGCAGTGATTTCAGGACTGGCGTCCTACTTGTGCTCCCCACATTTAAAATAAATTAGTATTCTTTCTGATTCATTGTTCACTTTGAATGATTTTTATGCTTTTAGTGTCTTTGTGTGGGACTGTTTGAGTATCACAGAGCTCTTCAGTGGCTTTTGAATCCCCTACCAATCTGAATCTCCCATGATGCATATGAGCACTTGAATCACAGCATGAACGTCAAGAATGAGTTGTCTCTTGTGTGTGATCTGTAAAGAGGCAGCTGCAAGTCAATTCAATTGACATGGAATCCAATAATTGCAGGCACATGTCGTTAATCCTATATAGCTTTTGTTGTTGTATTTTTGGAAGAAAACTGCAAGTACGCAAGAAAATCTGCACCAGAATGTCAGAATTTTTTTTTCTTCAACATGGGTAACGTGTACTTAAATTATTATTGATTAAAGTCTTCTTTTTTAAATATAAAATATTGAATGCATTAAACATGCTTATATTTATACTGTAGTCATAGAAGCACACCGAACAGCAGCTTTCATGTTCAACAGTATAATAATATGATTAAATATTTATCATTATATTTGAAAATATAATGCATTATTTAATAATGTAATAAACAACTTAAAATTATACCATAGCCAAATCAATGGCATTGCAATACTAATAAATAGTAGAGTTGAGCTCGGCTGAAACGAGTATCCGGTACGGATAAAGCACTTTTGCCGCGTACTAGTATTATACGAGTAATACGAGTCATTATCCGTGCTCGGATTGAATAAATCCTCATTGTGTAGCTGACTGTGTCTGTGTTCTGTGATAGGCTAGTCACAGCGCCCCTCCCCTACACATGCAGATTTGCTGTGTCGTGGTGGTCATAAGCAAAATGTCATGCATTTATATCAAAGTATTAAATTGCACTGTAAAATGCATTCATATTTTGATCTGAATTAAAGTAAAAAATCCTAGAGCCTGTTAATTGATTTGCTGTATTTTATGTTACCATACGGTTAAAACAAAACAAGACACGTAAATGTATTATAAATGACTGTTTAAAAATATATAAAGAAAAAAAGAAAAAAGAAAGTATAAATTAGATAATAAAAATGTAATTACAAGAAAATGTTAATTCACGCTGTAAAACATCTTAGTATTTTGAAGGCAGTACAGTACACAATTGATATATAAAATATTAATATAAAATGATTACTAATACGTAGTTTATAATTTACAACTAACATTTTAAAAAGACAAAACGTACTTGACATGTACCCTCCAAAAATACATGTATTTTGATGGTATTTTGCCTATTAACATAATCACATCCTGTAATCTTTGAAATAACTCTTTCTATTTGTTCTGCTCATCACAGCTGCCAATGTTTTCGCTTGAGATATTAGATGCTTTAATCACAATTTTAACCACTTCCATTTTATTGAATGATTAGCATAATCACCTCCATTGGCTTGATATGAAGGACAGCAGTTGTTTGCTAGTGAATGAGTGGAGGTGGCAAGGGGAGAGAGGCTTTGTTCTCAGCCCACCATCTGAAAGGGCATGACCACTGTTTGTTAAGAGCACTGGCTTCATTTATTGATTCAGCCTGAAAGCCTCTGACATAACCATGAGCAAAATCTATTGCCACAGCAAGAGTCTCAAGCAGCTGCCAATAAACTGGTTGTCTTCCCCTGTGTTTTGTCCTGTTGTTCTCTTTACTCATGAACCTCAACATTAGCTATCATAAAAGAGCACAGCTCACTACAGCAGAGGTTATTCAGTGATCGTTAACCTTCAGAGTCAGAATAAATATTGTAAATATATATTCTATAAGTATATTTTAGTTACATTCTTGATTTGTGTAGTATTATTTGCAATAAAGATTTAAAAAAAAATGATTAAACAAATAAAATTGTAAAAGCAAGCAAAAACAAACAGTGGGGTCAGTCTTTTTTTCTGTTTTTTAAAAGAAATGAATACTTTTATTAGCTAGGTGTAACGTGGATGTTCAGTTTTGTTTCACTGTGTTCTGTTCCTGTTTTGACTGCTTGTTCCTGTTTTAAGTTCCTAGTTAGTAACCTTGTGTAATGCTATCGTGGAGGTGTGCGACGCGGAAGCACGAGGAGACAGAGATTCAACGGAAAACACTTTAATCCACAACGGAGAAACAGAAACGCCACTAAACAGTGCAAAAACTCTGAATACTTTGAAACACGGAAAGAGCATCCACACACGGAGAACAGTCTGGGAACTGGTTACAACAATCGACAAAGACAAGGGAGAACATGAGGGTTTAATAGGCAGGATAACGGGGAGCACCTGAACAGGGAAGTGGCTGACGTGAAGGACGGAAACACAGAAGGATCACACAGGAGGAAAGTGACACGACACGACATGACTTGATTAATTAGTCCCTTAATTATTAATTGATGCCCCAGTGCCTTTCTTCCTGGAAGTGAATGAGAAGTCAAGAAGTCGTTGAAGGCACCTTTTCCTGCCTGAAGCCACTTCACAGCCTCCTCCACTCTCACCATGCCATCTCTGGCTGTCCGCCTCTTCAACGACACTGTTGAGGACTTTGCCCAGTTCTCAGCAGTTCAAAAGAAGTTGGAAGCCATCAAGCACACCAAGCTGGCCCCCAGTCTGCTCATCACAAAGGGTGCCCCCCTGTGGTTTCTACACCTGCTCCAGGCAACTAGAAGCTCCATCTTGACTGCAACAGTGAGTACTCCATAGGAAAGCGATGCTGCCATCCCTCAAGTCGCTAAACTCTCCAACTGTCTATCGAAGCAGCTATAAGATGGGAGGAGCTACTCTGAACTCAGTCTCGAAGTTATACTGGCCACGGGCTGGCAGTGAATGACACTGCATCGGTCCCCCAGGCCAAGTGGTTGTGTTCTGACGGCATATTGCTTCCTCACTTGTCTCTAGCTAGCCTCTTGCAGGATCGTTGGAGCCAGGTAAGTGTCACACACTGCCTCTTCTTTGAGAAATTATGTTTCATGAGTTGGGCTCCAGTGCCCCTCCTTGCTGCTCCTCAGCAGATACGTCGGTTGTCCCTTTGGTGGTTGCTTTCACAGAGCCTGGGAGCCTGGTTAGCGCTTCTCAACCCATCCCACTAGTTCATTCAGTCAGTCAGACTAAGTTATACGATTCAGTTCACCAGGCATCCCTTCAGGTTCAGCAGCATCCTATTTACCTCACTGGCAGGCAAAGACACCGCTGTACTGCGAGCAGAGATTGTGATCCTGTTGGTGAAGTTGCATAAGAGCCTGTCCCTCCAGCATAGATATGAAGTCAGGGTTATACAGCCCTCTCTTTATTGCACCCAAGAAAGGTGGTATGTTATCTTGGATCATCGAGTCTTGCACAAGCTCCTGTTCAAGATGTTAATACAGAAGCGCATTCTCACATGTTCACCACCAAGATTGGTTTGCAGTGATCGTCCTGAAGGACGCAAACTAACTTCCATGTCTCGATTTTACCTAAACACAGACCATTTATTTGGTTTTCTTTCAATTGTCACACATATCAGTACAAGGTCCTCCCCTTTGGGATGTCCCTTTCTCCCCGCATCGTTATCAAAGAGTCAGAGGATGCCCTGTGAAGAAAAGAGGGCATTCGCATTCTCAACGATGACTGGCTCATACTAGCTCGCTCTCGAGATTTGTTGTGCTTAGGCACCTCAGCATTCTGGGTGTTTTGGTCAACTGGGAGAAGAGCAGGCTTTCCCTTGTGCAGACGTCACACAGTTCGTGTTGAACTGCCTGAATATGCCCAGGGGGAAGACAATAGTTTCGCTGAAACTAATTCAGAGGCTCCCTGGGCATATGACATCCACAGCCACCATCTTATATACCCGTATGTCCGTGGAGTGGCGAGGCATATTATCCGTTCCCTCCACCTAAACATTTCTTTAGTTCCCTTGTCCATTATCGTCTTTAATTTGGTTGTGTTAGTTTGTTCTCTCTGAGTGTCAAGATCAAGATCTCTCCTTGTTTATTTTATTAAAGATTATTTGTGTTCTCTTTCCTGATGCACATTAAAATTAAATTGCTAAATTGATTAAAAGTGACTGCAAATTATTTTACGTTATTAAAAAAAAGATTTATTTAAAATAAATGCTACACTTTTGAACATTCCATTCTTCAAAGAATCCTGAGAAAAAATGTATCACTGTCTTCAGAAAAATGCTAAGCAGCAAATTAGCATATCAGAATGATTTCTGATGAATCATTTGGCACTGAATATTGGAGTAATGATGCTAATCACAGGAATAAATTATTTTACAGTTATTTCAAATGATAATTTTTATATTTTTGATCAAATAAATGACACTTTACTGATCTTAATAGACTTCTTTGAAAAACAAAAATATCTAATTCCAAATGTTTAAACTGTACTTTTTTTGTATTGTTTTTGGAAACATTGTTGAAATCGTATAAAAAAAAAGAAAATCTAAGCATTTTAGGCAATGAAACAAAATCGTGCAGTAACATGGTTGCAATCAAAATGTGTCACATTTACACTACATGTTGATCATTAAATTAGTTTTTAATGGCATAAAAATCAATTCAACATTTTTCCAAATTATGACATCGTTGTATGATTGTTGTTTACAGTCAAGAATGTAAAGTTGAGGCAGTGCAGAGTTACAAATATTGAAAATATGCCACTCTGTTTAATCATGGATCAAGTCCGCCTGTATTGTTAGGATGGTATTTAAGTGTTTTCTGCACTTTCCTCCTTGTCGAAACAGATACTGATGTCCAGATAGTCAGGAGAATGAATTCTTGCATGTGTAACACCGACAGAAGTCATGCTTAGTGTGCTAAACAGAGAGGGCCTGTCATCTATCCTTTCCGCTTCCTCCCCCTTCCAACCCCCACCTGCCTCGATCCCACCCATGCTCTTTGTTCCTGGATGCACATCCTGTGTGTTCAGAGGCTGGGGACTGGAGGCTGCATGGGATGAAGGGGATGCAGTTGAACACAGATTTAACCTGTTCTTAGACGTTGTGGAAATGTGGAAGGCGTTTCACTGTTGAATGTACAGTTTGTTAGAACTTAGCTTGATGCTATTAAGATAATAGCTTTAGATGTGAAAAAGACAATCCACAGTAGGAGTCCAACTTACGTATTTTTGATTAGAGGAGGATAATACCCCACTGAAAATACCAGCATGGAACTTCTTAACAAGCTTAACTAACAATCTTCCTTGGTGAATCAGCTTAACCTGATAAGTTTTGCAGGTCAACAGTATTAAGGTTTCACCTGCACAAACCACAATAAATAGCATAGGAAAAAAACCCTGAAACTGCATACTCCAAACTAAGCTAAACTCTTACGATTTCTTGAAAAAAAGAGATCATAAACTTGATTGGTTACAGAACTTATTTACACTGTTCATATGTAATTTATTCCTGTGATCAAACCTACATTTTCAGCGTCATTAGTCTTCAGTCACATGATCCTCTAATATTTTGATTTGCTTCTCAGGAACGTTTCTTCTTATTATCGTCATTGTTGAAAATGGTTGTGCTTTTCAAAGTTCATACTGAATAAATAGCAATTTAACAGTTTAAATGCAATTTAACAAAACAGTTTAAGTCAGTTTATCTTAAGGTATTGGTCCAATTAGAAAGATTGTGAATCAGTTTCACCTGCTTTGGTTGAAATGAAATTGACAACAGGTGAACTGGAGAGGAAACAGCAAGACAATCCCCAAAGGGAGTGATTTTGCAGATGGTGGCCATATACAATTGTATGGTCCTTATTCTCCCTGACTTGTTTGTCTTTAGTTAAGCTTTTTGTTAGGGTTCTTATCACTGTCTGTATTATGAGGCAGTTCCTGCAACCCAATCCGGTTACACAGGCAGTTTTGCTCCTCTAGGATGGCACATCTATATGTGCCTTCGCAAGGCGGTTTGGTGTGTTTCTCAGCACAGTTTCAAGCACATGGAGGAGAAACTGTGAGACAGGTCCATAATAATGTGGCTGGAGTGTGTAGGTGTCACAGAGATGAACTCCGGAGGGAGCTATCGCACATATACTGACACACGCACTACATTTCCCATAAGCCCGTACCTTGGACTGATTTACGCTCCAGCTGACACCCATCACCCGGACTGTAAAAGACTCCATCTTGCACCCTCTCATTGCGAAGTCTTGTTTTGCTAACATTTCTGAGCTTTAATACCTGTGTCTGATTTCCCGTTGCCGATCCAGTCTGCCTGCCCTGATCTTTTCCTGGTATTTTGCTTGTGAATGTTCTCTGCCTGTCCTGACTTCCCCGCCTGTACTACGACTACTCTTATTAAAAAACATGCAATTGGATCCCAACCTGAGTGTCCATTCGTTACGAACGTAGGACGTTTTTAGATGACGTGATTACCCCAGACCTGATTACAATTGAGAAGCTCAAAGCAGCAGCACAGACTGTGCAGGAGCCACTGATGCTCTGATCAGGTCTGGGAGGAGATCAGGACACCCTCCTCCATCTCATCCGGAGTCAGACGGTGTCATGAGTGCATATACACACGTGGAGCCGAACACACGACTGACTCACATTATGATCTGCTGTGTTGAACTTCATGCAGGTTAAATCACCCTGTAACTTCAGTTCTTTACATTGATTTTTGGTATGATTTTGAATCTAGTCCATGTGTTGATGGTTTTGTCTTCCATTGACTGTTGTCACATAATTTTATTCTTATAAAATTACCAAAATTAGAATGTATATAAGTAAAGGTTTTCAAATTGAGTATTTCATTCATTGAGATCTAATGTGGGATTTAAGTGTTCCCTTAAAGCAGTGTATATAGAACCCCATTCAACTGTAAAGACACCTTTACGCCAACATATTCTATATAATGAGAAATGTTTTAAATGATTGCATAATACTTTCATGTCTAACAGGTTATTTAATGTTTTTTCTATTGATGAAGAATGTTTACAAGCCGTTTAATTTGTAAAAAATGATTAACGGAACCAGTTGTGCTCTAATCAGAAACCATGGAAATAAACAAGATCGCAGGCAAAGAAAACCATGATTTAAAAAACTACCGAACAAGACAATGAATTTAATACAACATCATCGGGACAGTTCCATATATATGAAGCACTTGAAAAAATATTGTACATCTAGATAATCAGCTTGCAGGCGATTCTGAAACTTCTGACTAAATACAGGCTATTTTTACTGTATATAAAACACACAGTATGCTTTGGCAAAAATAAAAAGGCTATAGCTGTTCTCAAGTCACCTTTATTTCTATATTGCTTTAAACAATACGGATTAGTTACAGGGAAATGATTCATTTTGGGTGTGATTCAGCTGAAGCCAGTTCAGTTGTTGATTCAGTTCCATTGTAAAGATCATCAGTTATTAAACTACTTCATTTAATCTATGAAGCAGTTCTGCAAAAAGTAAAAGAAAATGAAAAACAATTATGTTATCGTCCAGCTCAGTTCAGTTTTCCTACAACAGCCGTATCAGATCAATAATATTGTTGTATATCAAGTGTCCCCAATCCATCAGGAAAACCTTGGGAGAAACCAGGCTCAGCCGGGGGACCAGTTCTCCTCTGACCAGCAAACCAGCATGGAGTGATTTTGATTCAGCCTGCATCACAAGTCAGAATTCAGATCGCGATCGGGAAAAAAGCAAGAAAGAATAGCAGTCACAGCAGCAATCGTTCTCCCCTTCTTCATGTTTAAAGTTTAAAGCTCATCCAACTCGGAAACTTAAAATGATCCCTGGGCTTCCTATTGGTAAATACAACTTTGAGAGGATCTTCATGACCAATTTATATCTAGGAAACTCTTATGAAGGCACTCATACTCATAATCGTGAAGGCAGCATGAATCAGTTTTTTGGAGGTAAACAATTCACTACAAAAGAGTTTAAAAGGATGAGTCTTTTTGCTTCTGTTTTTCCTAAGCTTACTAGAGGAGCAAACTTCCGTGATTGACATCACAGTGCTATTGTACAGCTTGTTTCATGGACTACTTTCATGATACATATCTCATAATTTTTGGAGATTTACAGAATCCATCCCGTCTCCTCTCATTCTATAGGCAAGAGGAAAATGTACAAATCTCTCTATTTGGGAGAAAGTATGATCATTTTGAAATACCATGGAGACAAATGATGACAATTTTCATTCTTTTATTAATAGCCTTCATGACAATTAAATAAAAAACAGTAGTCTTGCAGAACATGCTATCATCACAATAAGAACATATTTATTAATTTAGTCTGAACAATTAACATGAACTTTTTTAATTACACTGGTAGCAAGTCAGTATTGGTGCTTTAGAGTACAGTAAAGATTGCATATGCACCATACTTAAAAATTCATACATAGACTTTGAAATCACTTACTGTATGTTCCCTGGCTATTAAAACTTGGAGTGAGTAAGCACATTACGGGCTGAAAGCTTCCTGGTGCCTCTCAGGTTTATTTTCATGAAGCTTTTGTCTGTGGCATGTTTATGTTAACACATAATCTAATGCTTTTAGGGAAAGCCAGGTGTCTATGCATGGCCAAACCAGCCATTGTAGACCTGTGGTGGGTACAGCTTTCTAAAAACGTACATTTAGGTGACACATTGCTGATATTTCATCATGCATGTGATTAAAATAATATTTAGGTAATTGCAAATCTGAAAACATTTCCCCCCATTGTGAAAAATTCACAACTGCAGCTTCAATGATTAAGTTGTGACTCATGGTTATGTATCTGAAAAATATAATCTATCTGAAGACTGTAAATTCTAGCAAAATTAACTTAACAAGAGAAGACTCTAATCTGGTTTATTTGAATGAGGCTAAATGTAGGTCAGTGAGATGGCTGCCAGTTTTTGTTTATTTATTTTTTCTGAGAAAAGGTTGAATCTGTATGGCATCATGTGGTGAAGTCGGCTGTGCTGTATTTTTATGACCCAGAATCTTTTAGATAAAACATGCTGCAATTGCCTTGTTTATATAAGTGATGCAGTGGGATCTTTCAGAGCTGTGATCCTCTGCAAGATGTTGCATTTGACAAAATACAGTTCTATTCATATGAATAGCATGGTAAATATGAATAAATCCAACACCTTACAGATTCCCTTCGAGAATACCACAGTTTGTTGTTTTTATGTCTTTTAGGGGCTTGTTTATCTGAAATACATTATGCCACAACAATAGATTATTGAACACGGTCCAAATTTTGGGGTCAGTAAGTGCTTTGAGCGGCTAGTCATGCACCACATTAAATCTGTCCTCCCCCCCTCCCTGGACCCCTACCAATTTGCATACCGGTCAAAACGCTCGACCGATGATGCCATCACCACTGCCATCCACTCAGCACTCACGCACCTGGACAATAAAGACACTTATGTCAGAATGCTGTTCATAGACTTTAGTTCAGCATTCAATACAATCATCCCTCAACAGCTCACTCACAAACTGTCTCAGCTGGGACTCAGCACTTCACTGTGCAACTGGTTGCTGGACTTCCTGACAGGAAGACCTCAGGCAGTACGGGTCGGCAGCAACATCATCATGAACACTGGAACCCCTCAGGGTTGTGTGTTGAGCCCACTTCTCTTCACTCTGCTTACACACGACTGCACACCCACACACAACAGCAATTTAATAATCAAATTTGCGGACGACACGACTGTAGTTGGTCTCATTAGCAACGGCGATGAGACAAACTTCAGGAGTGAGGTGAGCCGCCTGGCCAGGTGGTGCGGCGACAACAATCTCTCTCTGAACGTGAAGAAGACGAAGGAGATTGTTGTTGACTTCAGAAGAATGCACACCCAGCATGCTCCTCTGACTATCAACGGTGCGACCGTGGAAAGGGTGAGGAGTACCAAATTTCTGGGTGTTCATATCACGGAAGACCTCTCCTGGACCACCAACACCACAGCACTGATTAAGAAATCGCAGCAGCGACTCTACTTTCTCCGCAGGCTGAGAAGAGCCGGAGTCCCAGCCCCCATCATGCACACCTTCTACAGAGGCACCATCGAGAGCATTCTGACCAGCTGCATCACTGTGTGGTACGGCGCCTGCAACGCATCCTGCCGCAAGGCACTGCAGCGCATAGTGAGAGCAGCTGAGAAGATCGTTGGTGTCTCTCTCCCACCCCTCCAGGACATCTATAACACCCGCCTCTCCCGAAAAGCCCTTGCTATTGCTAGGGACCCCACCCACCCATCCCACAGCCTCTTCAGTCTGCTGCCATCAGGGAGGAGACTACGCAGTCTCCAGGCACGGACCAGCAGACTGAAGGACAGCTTCATACCCCAAGCTGTCAGGGCATTGAACTCTCTCCCGACTCTGCCACCTCTCCCCTTTTCTGCACCAAGGACCTGATCTCTGAATCAGGTCATTTCTGAATGTGGTTATTTCAGTGATGCATGTAGTAGTTTATGCATGCAGTTCCAGAAATAAGGCTTACATCATCGTTAAAAAGCCAGTGTTGTCCTTGACGTCCTAAGGCTAAAGGTCACCTTGTGTCCGTGGCAACAGTTTGTCAAGTCTAATTAAGCCATTTGTAGGTTGACTTCTCTAAACACAGTTTGTGGCATCATATAAATGGGTAAAAGGTTTAATTTATTTAAGCAATTCCATTTGAGATTGCTTGGGAATTTTGTAGAAATGCAACACTTAACGCCTAATTAATTAAATAACTTATTATAAAAATATCACTGTGGCTTGTTCTAAAAGTCAGTCACAAAATGTTTGACAATATTAAGTTCAGTGCACATTTTTTAAATGAGATTTTTCTCCAATGTAGGAAAAAGTCAAATCAATTGTACATGACTGCAGTCCTTGTTGATTTGCACACGTTTTCACGAACACATTATTACAGGACATGAATGCTGGGAGTATCTCTCAAAACAAATTACCTTCTAGATGACTCAGGGTTTATGGCGTGATCGCATCATGTGCTCAGCTAAAATAATTAATTTTTAATTCCTTCCTGGTTTGTAGAAGCAGCCAGGATGTGTTAAAATAAAATTACAAAAATTAATAAATCATGCATACGTCATACATGTATAATTGATGTTCTGCAAGTATGCATATATTGATCATGTGACAGTTTCAACTTTCTACCATTAAATGTTCATATACTGTATTAAGGATGTTGCCTGTCAAAAAAAGACACAAAAACAGTTGATCTATCACATTAATGTGAAATGCACTGTGAGGTGTATATGGACATCAGTGGCAATGCAATGCGAAACCCTTTATAATAAAGTTTGAAAATTATGATCAGCAAGGAAACACAGCAGTGCAATGGTCATATGTCAAGAGCATGCTTACATTAATAAACAATTACATGCAGCTGAGATAAATAAACAGCTCCAACAGAGCTTTATGATTGTCTCAAAGCAGTTGGACCTTGTATGTGCTCATACTGGTAATCATTTGTTCACACACAGCATCATACCAGTCACTTACTGGTGATGTTACAACTTCTCATACCAGAAAATTGCCATTACTGATTTGTTGGTATATTTGAAAAGGTCCTGTTTACACGTCATGTCTCAAAGTTTTTATTTTATTTTTTACAATCACTTCCTCAAAACTCTTCTTCAGAACTCTTCACACAGTGATCTGATGTGAGCTAAATTGTGGATCATTTATCATTGCTTTGCAAACATATACATTCAACGACTAAATATTTTAAATTACATGTAAATCTCTATTTACCTACACACGTTTACTCTTCTCAAAACCTTAAACTCTTAAAACATAGGACAGCAATTTGCCGGATTTCTACAGTAATGCCATATTGAAATTTATTCCAAATATTAAAAAAAAAAGAAATGCAATCAAAACAATTTGACATAACTGAACAAGTGTTATCAACGGCTGTTGTGTGTGAAACACAGAAACACACGACACATGGAGATAACTTGAGAAACTCAAAAAGGAACTTTAATACCAAACAATAAACAAAAGGCACGCGAGTGTGCTAACAGAAAACTCGGAAGGGGAAACCAGGCGCATACATCCACAACTAACATACATACATTCAAAGACTGACAATGACATGGAGCACATGAGGGTTTAAATACACTAGGACTAATACTGAACAGCTGAAAGACAAACAAGGGAATCAACTAACAAGATGACTATGGCAACACATGAGGGACAAACAAGAGGATCATGACAGGACTGTTAGTCTTTCAGTTTTATTACCATCTATACAAAAGTGAAAACTTAGGAATAGTTTTGTATTGTAATGCAAGCAGTGAATTAGAAGCAGTGGATAGTGTCATTCTTTTTTTCTAAAGCCATTTCTACAAAAGCAAACAAAGTAGCAGTAATGACGAATAAAAATAAAACCTTTCTGGCTTTACTAAGAGCATTCAGGGTTTAAGTCATATCATAGTGCCGCTTATGATTTACCATGGTGAGGAGAAATCAAAACTTTTGTTCAGCTTTTACTGTGACAGTAACTCCACTATTTTGAAAACACGGTAGCGTTCCCAGTAAAAGGCTTTTTATTCAGCAAGCGTGACAGATCGCTGCAGTGATGTTTATGTGATACGTTATATTGCCCACAAGCGAGCTGAGGCAATAATCAAACGCTTTCTACTAGAACGTCTCGACAATGTCTTTCGCTCTGAATCTAAACCATTTTAAAGACACTTTTAAGTTACTTTTTAATTAGTATGGTTCTAAAATAGTTTACTAATTTCTTGGAATCCCTTTGTAAAATGTTATGCATTTGATAAAAAACACTGTTTATTTTTAAATTACATGTTTAGTATTATTAGTTTTTGGTGTACATTTATGTTTATATAAAAGTGTATGCAACATAATATCTTAAAACACTTCCTCCTAACCCAGCTTTATGCTCAGTATACATTGTATCTTTTCTGCTAGTGTCAGAAATGTATCATGATCATCTCACAGTGCGTTTGCTGCTACGACCTGCGTCTTCTGACTAACCAATAAAAATGCAGCATGACATGGCATGTTGATCAACACAACATGGCACTAATACTTAAAACTGCTTAGCTCAAGCTCCACTTGCAAAATGCTCATGCCAACTTGCCTGTTTTCCCTCAGCCACGGCCACAATCTCCTCTTTCACTTCTCCATCTTTTTTCCAGCAATTACCAGTGCCTAGAGATAAGATTCCATTCCTCCAAATACAACAGATCATTTACCTGGTGAAAAAGACATGTGCTTCATTGTATTGAAATTATACTTTGTGTAATTCAAATCTTAAAACATTTTTAAAAAATGCACTTGCCGATAATATAAGTGAGCTTAAAAGATAGTACACTTTAATGACTCTTTCATGGCAATATTTCTTAACCTACTTAAGTACACTTTTTAAAAATGCACTTAGTAATAAGGTTTTTTAATAATGCATTTTAAATAATTGTGATTTTATAGTGTTTTACACAAGTACACTTATTTTGATGTATTGACTTAATCGTCTGCTGTCATTCTTTTTGTGTACTTCAAATCTTTAAAGTGCATAATTACCGTATTTTCCCGCAGATAATCCACACGCTCATATAGCCCGCAGGTTTTTGGGGCTTTGTGTAAAAAAATCGTTTGGCATAACCCGCACCTTTATATAACCCGCACCCATAGATTTATGAACTTTTTTGTTCACATTTCAAACGTTGCTTGCATGAAGTCAGTTATCCATAACTGTTCAGCTCGGTACACAGTGCTTGTGCACGAAATTCACACAATAAGAAAACAAACAAGTCAGAATCAGAACAAAAAGCAAAAGCAGTCTCTCCCGCTGTGCAGCAGCTCGTCCCTTAAGAAGCGTGAAAATACGTTACGCTTATTTTGATGTATTGACTAACACACTAAAGCACGTGTAAAATAATTGATTTAAATTTCAACTTATATGTGTTTTTCACAGTTGGAGTTTGTTGTCATTCATGCTCTCTCACGCGTTTCATTCAATTTGTCTCCTGTGTCCTGTTAATCATCTTGTTAATTAGATCATTAGTTCCCTTTGTTTGGTCATGTATTTATATCCTGAGTTGTCCTTTAATCTCTGTCTGTTGTCATGTTTGTTTCGCCGAGTTTATGATAAAACCCCATTCCCTTCTAATTCTCCTTCGTTGTGTGTTTACTTCCTACAACCACAGTAGTTCATTTTAGTTCACACTAACTTCTTGTCAGTACATTGAACAGTGCACTTTAACTATATTTTAAAGTATATTTTATATTATGAAAGTGTATATATAAAGCTGTATTTAAGTCCCAGTGGTTTAAAAAATGGGATTGCATCTCAATTGAACTTAATAATAATTAATAAATAATTAATAATTAATATTTAATTAATTGAAAACTTTACTTTTAATTCACACTTAAGTGTGTTCCTTTAAAATATATTACTTGTGTAATAAATACATTTTATAAAAGTATACTGAAATGCACTTTTTTCCAAAAGGCAATTGCTGTCTTGGGGCAAAAAATGAGGACAGTTGTGTGTCGAGACCTGGACACACCAGTGCGTAGTGTGATATTTTGCTAATAAAATGATAGTGCCAGAATAATATCTGAATAAATGTATTGCATCTGGTCCTTTGGCGTCATCTCAGGGAGATTTTACGGTGTTTTACACGTGCAGTAAGATTGAAACGTTTTGCATTGTTTCAGTGTGGATGAGAAACATTTGGAACTGCCTGAAAACAGCAGGGATGCTGATATCCAGATTAATGTAGACATAGCCGTAAGTGACCCGTCTATTCATACAAATCCACACCGAATCAACCAATGCTGTAATTTGGGAGTGGGACTATCTGCTTTTCTGATCAATGGCTGATGGGGAGAGTTGGATTCGGAAATGCATTTGCTGTTCCAGTCAGTGGCATTAGTACAGCAGAAATTACTTACTACAGCTTTTAGATTGATGCTATCACCTTAATTATCCTTGTTGATAGAGTGTTTCAAAGTAGCTTCTCCAATGTTCACACTGTGAGGATTAAACATGGACACCTCTTGTATAGGTTCTGACTTTTATGACCAGGGCATGATTTGGGTACTCTGCATATTTCATTAAGTGAATGTACATAAATAAAAAACGCTGCTCTGCATAAAAAGTTGCATTGTGCATTTGTTGGCAAATTGATTCTTTGGCGTCATCGGCTGATTAATAAAATTGTTGCATGTGCAGGAAACCGAAGAGATAAATATCTCTCCTTTGATTAACACAGATGCTCAACATGTTGATGGACTGAAACAACAATTCAGCTGTTATTTCAGTTCATTTGCTTGGGTCAAAGATCAACTCAGTTTCCCAGGAAATGACCTTTCAGTTGACATGGAGGAGCATATAGTCGAATTAAAGAGCGACACCTCTACAGCGCTTGCTCTCTACCATTGTTTTGGTTGAGAGTGATGACTGAATATCTCCTGTTGTCTGACACCACCATTAAATAACTTCTTCCATTCACCTCTACTTATCTGTGCTAGTTTTCTAAAATTGGCTGACTTGAAAACAAAGTACCAAAATCGTAAAATAGTACACATTATTACAACCTAGAGTTCTCTTGTTCAAAGTAGTAATGTTTAGAAGCATTTTGGTAAGAGCATGCTCCATACCTGTCTGTTACATTGGATCGTGCCACAGTGGAGGCTTGAGGGTCTTTAGTTCCAAAAGGTTGGGAACCTCCACTCTAGAGCCTTGCTTTATACTATTGATCATTTCCTCATTATTTCAGGAAAGCTTGTTGTGAATATTTTTTCATGTAATTGCCATAAGCGATCTAAATCATTGTCTGTCATTATTTTGCTGCCAGAGCCTGAGCCAAGGGAGCGTAATAAGCGCCTCCACTGAATGAGCCATTGATTTAGATGAGGACAATTTGACTCTGGAGATTGCAGAGAGGCATGTTGAACGGCTGCTTCTCTTCCCAGGTGTTTGCATACGCATGACATATTCAAGGCCACTGTAGCTGCCATTCTGCTCTCAACTCTATGGCAGTAAGAGTTTTTTATGGTTCATGGTACTACTGTATAGTCAGATGTCTTGGTCCCATGGCTAATGATCCCAGCTGGTGACTGAAGAGGAACCCTTAAAGGTGGAATTCACTGCTGGCAAGATGGATTATGGTTACTAGATGATGCAAAATGACTCGGATTGCATCACCTGGTAGACTTTTTCTTTACAAATGAACGGGGATATCTGAGTGCAGAAAGAGTACACATTGTTTTTACTAGGGATGAGCGAGTACAGCATTATCTATATCTGTACTCGGACTGGGCGGGGCCTAACCCAGAAGTGGGTGAGTTGTCTTGAAATGGGTGGGGATTTAACAAGTATGTTATTTTTAATCATGCAATTGATATGGGTTGATCAGAAATTGTTATATTTATTGCCGATTAGAAAACTATTTACATGACAGCATCAGCATTGAGCTTCAGATCAATGGTTTTGATTATGATAAAAAACAAACTATATACAGAACAAGTTTTGCAACAATGAATACAACACATGTGGTTGCAATTATGAAGAAATCATTATTTTTAATCATTATTTTTTGCGTGAAGTCAAAAGTCAAAAGCTGTAATTACAAGCATGTATTTTTAAATTTAGGTACAATGTAAAAACTTACACAACCATACACAATAAGTGCATTGTATCAAATGATTGATTTAAAGTACATATTAGTTAAAGACACCTAATATAAAGTGGGACCAGTTTTTTTTAGCTTACAGAAGCTAAGTGTATCAGAATTTTTGAGAGCTGAATGTTCTTCAGGGCTCACACTATTTTTAATGAATTTACATGGCATTTCCAGCCATTCATGACTTGTTCAATACATATTAAAAATATATTTTTGCAAGATAAAATATTTTAAAGCCGTTTTGAGGCCTTTTAATTATGGTTAATACTGTGAAGCTAAAATTATGATCTCTTTATATCAGTTTTGTACAAAACAAGTTGTATGTCAGTGCCATTTGTAACATGTATGTTGTATCTTGTGATTCCCTGTAACCGCGTTTCTCTGTGTTGTTGATTAGTCAGTATCTTCACCTGTTGTCTCATTAATTAACTCATTAGTCTCCTTTGTTTGCTCCATGTATAAATACCCTGTGTAACATTCCTTTCTTTCTCATCTATAATATGTTGTGTTACTTTAGTTTTCCTGTCATATTGCCTGAACTTTGTCATTATATTGATTTTCCTTCGTCTTTGTGAGTTTAACACAGCCAACCCACCATTAAAAGAAGGAATTGACTGACACCAATAAAACCACTTCAAATGTGTCCTCTAATGCTAAAGCAATAACAATCCCGCAAACTTTGTTTTTGTAGTTGCTAATGGCTAACACTAACTGCTCTAGTTGTAAACAGCTTTTTGCTAACTGGCTGTAAGATCTCCATCATTACACACTTCTTTATTGTACCAAAATGCTTCCTCTGAAAGCCTAATGTCCATTAATGAGGACACTCCTCTAATAAGGATGTAAAGTTGAGAGAGGATATGCTGGTGCCCAGAGGGATTTCTGGAGACACCACAGCTAATTTACAGCAGCATTAGGACTTAACAGAGAGGAAAGCTGGGTAATTCAATTGAAGCCCTTTAACTAGAACAAACATGCCTGTAGGCTATCGCTACATAGGACACTGAAAAGCTTTTGCGTCTCACCTGCCTAACTTTAGCTTTGGCCGCAAGGTCTGTCAGAGCAAGCACTGTTTAGCTAGTAGAGGCTTTAGGAATAACATCTATGACATTGTACTCGGTACTGTATCCCACAATACAATGTGCTTGATTAGACCTTCCACTTCCAAAAATGAATTGCCGTAATGTTAGCTGATTTTTTTTTGTCACTACTCTGAAAGACAATATCTTTGAAATGTTGATGCTTCAAAAAGTTCAATAAAGACATTGTAAAAGAAATCTAAATGCATCAAGCGATTGTATGGAAGTCCGTTTCCGCGACAGTTGAGAAAAAAATTATTATTTAAGTCGAAATAAGGACTTAGTATCTCGAAATAAGTTCTCGTGTTAATATTAATGCGAATTTCGTGGATGCTCTTTGATGTAAAGGTTCATCATAAAGTGTCACTATAATACAATACTCTACAGTACTATAATACAACAGTCTATAATTCCTCTGTTTAAAATCCATGGATCATTGTAATCATCTAATAAAATACTATATACTATGGAGATCATTTAACAACCCAGCATACTGTTGTTTAAAATGTTTATCGATTACAAAAAGGTAGTATATAGTGCAGGAAATATTGCAGAATACTCTGCAGTATGATCTAATCAGAATGCTACTGTAATGTTTTATTCTGAACATAGCCAGTGTCTCTGTACATTTGACTTTGGGTTAGTCAGTCTTTATTCATTTCACAGATGTCTAAAAAAGGGTGGCACCCTGAGTCTTTGTCCAGAAAGAAAACAGCTCATTTCGTTTCCGCCATATCCAAACATAAAACACCTCAGCGTTCCTTTTACATCAGCACAGGCTGATTTACGACTTCATTATTGTTGTTTGCTGTAGGGTGCTATCTGTGAAAGTAATGGCTGAACTGTGGGTGAAGGTTTAATAGATTTGGTATTATTTCAGTGAGGCAGTCAGTCATTCCACCTCGAAAAATGATAAGTCTTGGAAAAGAAATAGTACTTCTATCCTGTGCCTTGAGTAGGAAGAACTGCTAAGGGTTTCTTTGCAAATATTGAAGCTAAGGTGGCCTTTTTATAGCTTTTTGCTTCTTTTTTGGCATCCTGGCATCTGTGAATAAAGCTTGATAAATGTCCATTTCCAATATAGAGCTGTACGGTAAAAGAGTTTACATTTTGCAATGGTATAAACAGTCAAGTAGTTGAGATTTACTGAACTAAATATAATTTTATGCGAGTGTGCTGTATGCATGCAGATAAAGTTGGATATTGTCACAATTTGTGGTGTTTTCTGTTTAGTTTTTCTAGGACTCTTAAGTTGTTTATGGTAATTTCTTGTGTGTCCATTCTATTTACTCTTGTTACCATGGATATTCATTGGATCACACACCTGTTCCTTATTTTTTTGTTTGTTGTCTGTATATTTACAGTAACGCCATCAGTTTATCACAGTAATCTCTCGCCACTTCGCGGTTCAAGTTTCGTGGCCTCAGTGCATCGCGGATTTAAAAAATATATTAATCGAAAAACACAAATTCAAAAATACCACTATATCGGCAATCGTATTGCGGAAAGCAGCGTTGCTTCATTGTGATGCGAGAGAAACGGTTTCCCAGTATGCCAGACAAAGAGAGAAACTCTCTCAGAGGCTTTGAACACGCCCACAGCACTCAGACAAGACACGTGATTGGTTCCCGGCGCGAGATCGACGAATGAGAGCACAAGTGGATGTATCCCGTGAGCTGATTGGCTGATCCTACTTTGCGGTTTGTAGTAACATCTCTATAGCTACATAGTTTTGTGCTAAAAATAAAATTGAAAACAACTCGCTTGTCACAAGTTAGAGACGCGAGTGGTAGTGTAATATGGGAAATGAAATGTCTAAATGAAACCGTGACACTGGCGATAGATTGCGCGTCCACTGACCCACGCAGGGGATGATAGAAAAGTTTTCAAGAAAATATTCAGGGAATTTAGTATGTTCTTATGGAACGTTTGAGAATGCATTGCTTGTCTTACCAGAGAAAAAGTATTTGTGTGGTTCCCCAATTGCCCATATGTTTAATCCGCAAACACGTAACAAAAGTGGATTGTATGTTTGTGGATATATTGATATAATGAATAACTTCAATATATCAATATATCCACAGATTATTTATATTGAGGATTAAGAAACCTTAATAATAATTTGCCGTAGTAAAAGCCTAAACTGTACTATTGTATATGGACATTGTCATGGTTAAATCAAGCATATAAATGCATATAAATTTAACTAAGGAGTTCTAGCAAGACAATGATTTATTTCATTTGAATAATTTCATTTAATTTAATAATTTAATATATATATGTACTATCTCAGGGGGTCAGTTTCCTCTGGCTATGAGGACCCTCAAAGGAGTGCTTTCACAACTGCATTTGTGGGGAATGACAATGCTAATGTTAGCGGTTAGCTCTTTCCAAGTATTTTAGGCTTCCTTGATTTACAAGACCTAAGGTTGTCACAGAGATAAATGTGATTTCACAGTACAGCTATTTCAGTGATATCTGTCAGGTGGTAGGAGCATTTTATGCATGCTTTATCTTATGTGTCACTCTTGTATTTCCACAGGGTGTTCAAGAAAGCAAGTCCAAATGGAAAGGTAATATTAAATTCATGCCTACTTATGCTAGTGTTTCAGTTGCTTTGAATCTGATACTTCAAAGGTTTCCTGTCAATGACTGCAGCATAGCTTGTTATGAAATGGTTATGACTGAATAACCACAAATATTAAGAAACAAAGTATCTCTTGTTACAAATTTGATTTGATGGTTGTGACATGCTTAGCCAGACTGATGGGTCCCAGCACTTGATGGCTGTGCGGTTAGCATATAGCCGAGCCATGCGTCTATATGTATCATTTGCAGGGAGACCTGTGGTGCGCCACAACAGTCTTTGAGCAGGAAGCGGGCGTGGGGCGAATATGAAAGAGGGGCATGTGACTCAGTACCCAGCCTTCTGCAAAGCTGGGAAAGGCTTTTCCAAGGATCGGCACAACGCAACTATTATATAAGCATATATTTTAAATGGGACAGATTGGTCTTGATAAAAATGAACCTAAAAGACAAATTAACTTTCATAACTTAATGAAAGCATTCATTTTGATAAAGTTTATGAAAGATAGACCTGCACAATTGGAATTTTAGCTCCGTTCAAATTGTTCTGCGTTTATATTGTGCGGATTGTAATTTTTTTTATTATCTTTTCAGCTAACTGTGTACCTTGGTAAGAGGGATTTCGTTGACCATGTGGACCTTGTGGATCCTGTCGGTAGGCAATAAGAATTAAAATCTAAAATGTTTGTTTAACTTTATGTTAGTAAACCTGTTACATCATAATTACATTATAATCAATAAGTCATAAATGAGTATATTTAATTTGTAATTACTTATGGACTCTTTGCAATGCACTCTACCCATACCACCAAACCTTACCTGTATATGACCTCATTCGCAACACAAGGTGTTTTACAGCACAATATCAACACAATAAGTACATTATACCTAAAACCTTTTTTTTGTAAGCACGTAGTTGTTAAAGATTACTAATATGAAGCATGACCCTATAATCATGCATTATTTGCAGAATTATTCTTCCAAAAAATAAAACATTTTATCATTAAATAAAAAAAAAAATAGAGTTTGGATAATAATAATTTGGATTAAAAATGAAATAAAGAACAATTTCTTAGCAGGTATGCAGCTGAGATTTTACCCATAGCATATATTTTTCCTCTTTCAGATGGTGTGGTTTTAATTGATCCGGAGTACTTGAAAGAGAGAAAAGGTAAGGAGCCTTTTCATATTCAAAGTGCCGCAGTATAGCAATATGTTATTTATGTGGTCTCATAAAAAAGTGCAATATGTTCCACATAAACAAGGTTACACTTTTTTTCAGATATTACCTTCCATGTTGAGTGTAATACAACTGTTTGAGTGTAAAGGGTCTGAAAAGTTTCAAAGATCAAAGTGCTTATAAATGGAGTTATTGACTCCCAAAAGAAAGAACCGAATCTAAACTGACTGAAACGAGTCTTCAGTATTTCCTGTCTTAATTCCTGCTCAAACGAATGTAGGTGGCAAATTTGCATAATGCCAGCCTGTGGTTTTTATTGGCTCCCCATGAACAACGTCTGCTTTGACCCTCAAACACTGTAGTTGTAGCTGAGACTGGAAACGTTGGGTTCATGTGGTCAAAAAGATGTTCAAAAAACCATGTTTTCTGCACTGTCAAAGCAAATCCACTTTACATGCATTTCCAAAAGTTGAGGAATCAGGTTGGAATTGATATAGTAAAACCAATACCATAATTATTGTTCGTATCATGTACTGAGGAATATCCGGAGCTGAAATTTCCTCATTCAATTAATTTCCTGCTCTATAAGCGGTAAACCAATCACAACAGACTGGATCATCTGACCAATCAGAGCAGAGTAGATCAATCACAACAGACTGAATCATCTGACCAATCAGAGCAGAGACAGACTGGATCATCTGACCAATCAGAGCAGAGTAGATCAATCACAACAGACTGGATCATCTGACCAATCAGAGCAGAGCAATCACAACAGACTGGATCATCTGACCAATCAGAGCAGAGAATCCAATCACAACAGACTGGGTCATCTGACCAATCAGAGCAGAGAATCCAATCACAACAGACTGGGTCATCTGACCAATCAGAGCAGAGCAATATCAACAGACTGGCTTATCTGACCAATCGAGAAGTGCAGGCTTTCGGAAAGAAGGAATTTAGAGAGGCTTAATCCTTTAATAAACTGTTTCAGACACTGTGAGATAAAGGTGATGCTGCGATGTAGATTATGACCTTAGATGTTTGAAAACCTATTGTATATAGACATCCAAAAAAGTTAGGAACCTTTTGAAATAGCATAATGTGGAGGGACATTAAATGAAGAACAGATCATTTGCAGAAGTTCCCTGCAGGACAAGAGATTTCAGCCTTTAAAGGTACCAGTGTCTGCAATCATAAATCAGAGATCTCAATAGTTAATTTACTTATTTTGTGTTCTCCCACAGTGTTTGTGACACTGACGTGTGCTTTCCGCTATGGACGGGAGGACTTGGATGTTCTTGGCTTGACGTTTCGCAAAGACCTCTTTGTGGCCAACATCCAGGCATTTCCTCCTGTGCCTGAAGAGAAAAAGAGCTTGACGCGTCTTCAGGAGCGACTGATAAAGAAACTTGGAGAACACGCTTACCCCTTCACCTTCGAGGTGAAACTTCTCTCTGATTTTCATAACACAATGGCATCTATGTTATGCAGTGTACAGATTACTGGATTCACTGTTGATTAAATTTGTTCCCATCATTACAATTTCAGTCTAAAATTTCAAATGTCAAACCTTCTCTCACAGATTCCTCCCAACTTACCCTGTTCTGTCACGTTACAACCAGGGCCAGAAGATACAGGAAAGGTACATTTTCACTCAAGTAATGTTTTATGATGTTGGTTTTGATAGATATGAGTAAAAAGGGCCACACTCCAGAGTAACGTTTTCTTTTTTCTTGACTGCAAAGGCCTGTGGGGTAGACTTTGAAGTCAAAGCTTTCTGTGCAGAAAATGTTGAAGAAAAAATCCACAAAAGGTACAACCTTTCACAACGGCACCCAACTGAGTAACAGACAGAGCAACATATAAAACGTTACTTTTTTCTGTGCTTTTTTGCAATGTTTCTAGTATGCGTTTTTGGAAACATGGAAGGCACAAAAGACAACATTATTGAATACATTTGAGAAAGTGTCTCATTATGATTGCTATATTCATTTTAATAATAAAGTTCATAGTAATAAAAGATTATTATTTTAGTTATTGTGTGTCTATTATGTGTGCTCATACCATTTGTACCATGAATATAAATGATATTTAAAAAGGATATTTGTTGAGGAAGCATGCCCTGTTATGATCTAAATGAGACTGAAAGAATGTCTGTATTTATGTATATAAATACCACAAAATCTGAGATTTGTTACACAGATTAAAACATAAATTTAGAAAAGGTCAATGAATGTCAGAAATTATGATATGTTTCTCCTATTACCGGCCCTTCCACAGGAATTCAGTGCGTCTTGTCATCAGAAAAGTGCAGTATGCTCCAGAGAAGCCGGGCCCGCAGCCAATGGCTGAAACCACAAGGCAGTTTCTCATGTCAGACAAACCATTACACCTGGAAGCCTCACTTGACAAAGAGGTGGGTTTGTCTCGTTATTCAGCTGTTCTGAGGAAGATTAAATATCTGAGCGTTGAGGAAAGGCAACATCAGTGGGTTTCTGCTGTTCTAATCTAAAAGTTGATCCAGTGACAAGGAGTACATCTAGTGATGGAAACAGGGCATTGCAACTGACATTCGGTGGGCGTAATGCTAGCAGTAGTATATTTCATAATAAAAATAATTGTATTATTTTCTCTTCAAATTATTTTAATATGACCATATGCTAAACTTAGAAATGCATGCAGACATTATTAGAGATTTAACCGAAAGATATTCAAAAAGACATTTGGCATGATTGTGTACTGCTACAATCAGAATTATAATTTATTAAATTTATTAAAGTTTTAGACCTGAGTTCTCAGCATGTCATTACAGACTTTGACATATTATTAAATGCTATGCCTATTCATTGTTAAACATTTGAGTTTATGAAAAGGTCTGTACTTGAACTGTATATCAACGTATAGACAACGTAAAAATCTCAATGTGATTCAAATGAGTGTAGATGAGTTTCAGACAGAAGATCTTTTTTCAGAAACACAAACTGTACAGAGTATTATGCTGCTATTAACAGTTCATTCAGTTGTTTGCATGATGCTGTTTGTGCGTAATGTCTTTCAGATTTACTATCATGGCGAACCAATCAGTGTCAACGTCCATGTCACAAACAACACAAACAAGACAGTAAAAAAAATGAAGATCTCAGGTCATTCAGTTGTTTATTGTGATGTTGTTACATTAGTATGCATTTATGAAACTATTGGCACTAACACTTATTTCTATTATAAATGTTGCAGTGCGTCAATATGCTGATATTTGCCTCTTCAACACTGCCCAGTACAAGTGTCCCGTGGCGACAGAGGAATCAGAGTACGTACACCCAAAACTAAACAATACACTGCCGTATGATTACACAACTTGACATCTGTCTAATTACTCTCTGTTTTAGTGATTTTGTGGCTCCCAGTGCCACATTTTGTAAAGTATACACTCTTACTCCATTCCTCGCAAATAACCGAGAGAAACGCGGCTTGGCTCTGGATGGTAAACTCAAACACGAAGACACAAATTTAGCATCAAGTACATTGTACGTACAATCTTATAATCTTTCAATTGAAAGCAGATTGTGTTTCTTGTCATATTTATTAATTCACCTCTCCATGACATTGTTTCTCAAAAGGTTAAGAGAGGGAGCCAATAAGGAAATTCTGGGCATCATTGTTTCTTATAAGGTGAAAGTGAAGCTGGTGGTGTCCCGCGGAGGGTACGTTTGCATTTTATTCATCTTGTGCAAACCCCAAATATTAAAAAAATTGTTTTAATTTTCAGTGTAATGAAAGATTTTAATGACATATATATTTTGACAATGTTCAGTGATTCCCTTCTCATGTACATTAACAATAAAAAAGGAAATCATAAATGTAATCTTTATCTATTTCTGGCATGAACTCTAGAGGTTCATAAGTATTTAAATAATTTGTTTGCGATCACATTATCTATATAACATAGCTAAATGGTTGCTGTTGTATCAATGGCCAATGATCTGCGGTTCAACATGCAAGCTAATACCTGTAGTGTTGCTGTTAGCAGTTTGCAGCATGCTTTCAGAAACCCTCCCCCTTCCCCAGCTCCACCTGTATAGATCTGTCACGGGGGTTCATTCATGTATATTACATGTGGAGCAGCAGCATGTCTTTAATGCTCAATGCAGTGTCTGTGAATGTATTAGCAGTAGCAAGTCTCGGTAGTTACTCTGAAGCAGCAGCCGATTTACTCCACCAAGATATATTTAGTACCATACAAATCTCTCTGAGACTTGTCATGACAGAACTAAGTTTATGTGTATATATTTTTATGTAACCCTAGAAAGCATTATATATAAAGTCAGTATGCGACACTAAATCAATAATGCCTTAATTATTGTAATACAGTAAGAACATCTTTAATATTTTTTTCAGACTGCTAGGAGATCTTGCCTCAAGGTACTGTGATCTTTTTGTTCAATCCTTTGGAAATTCTACTGTTTTTGTGTAATGTGTGTAAATCTTTGACACCTTCAATTTGAAATCAGATTAAAGCTGCTCCATGACTAGGGCAATGCTATAATGAGCTTGTCCACTTTCAACCACTTCAGAGATGGTGGATAACGCATTAGATTGCTTTGATAGTGTAAACGCTCATCTGGTCTAATGAATTCAAACAGCCACTATAAAGACCACAATAACCATATATGGAGCTTACAACGCCAAGTTTTACTATCCGTATCGTCATCTGCATATCATTTCCATGCATATTCCTATCCACGTTAATGGTACAAGACATTAATAAAATATGAGATACGGATATATAAATTTAAATTCCATACATATTATGCACCAAGCAATTCTCTAGCTCCTCTAGAGGCGTACGCAATATTTATACATCAGGCCCCAGGCGTAAACAACTATGTGTCTCGGTCTACTTGTGATCCGATCGACCAAACTGCATCTTAATACCAGGTGTAAGCAGGGCCTAGGACTGCATCACCATATGCCGAAGAGTCTGTCTTACACAGACAATTGTGCAAATTATATATTAAATTATGCAAATTATTATAGATTCCTATAAGTATCCATGCTTTTGGCCAGAAGCACAGACAGGGTCAGACACTTGATAAGATGCCATCAATTACAGCAGCATTTGTGCTGATGCTTTTAGGCCAGTGGTTCCAGCACTCTGTTAGCACCTCATGAGTGGTGGGATTGAGGTTTGGGAGCAGCATTGGCCTGGGTTTATTTGGTTATTATGTCTGATTTGTGTTTCCCTCTCCAGCGATGTTGCCGTTGAGCTCCCCTTCACATTAATGCATCCCAAACCATTGGAGGAATCGATCTACAGAGATGGTATTGCCAGACTGCCTTTTTATATGCTTTCATATTTCATATAAGTTTAAAGCTATGATTTATTTTAGCATGTTCGGGTACCTAAAACCTATGTTTTCAGTTTCAGGAAATATAAATATATTTTTTTGAATAAGATAAAAATATAATAAATATGTAAATATATAGGGCGTTTCCTAACATACCAGCACTGAATTCCAGCTTTAAAAATATATGTGGAAGAGGAAGATTTGTATTTATACTAACAATTAGTGTTTTGTTGTTGTTTGGCTTAGGTCAGGGGTCGGCAACCTTTAATGTTGAAAGAGCCATATTTAACACAAAAAAAAAATTCTAATATGTCCGGAGCCGCAATCTAAGCCAGTGCTTCTCAATTATTTTCTGTCACGCCCCCCTAGGAAGAGGTAAAAATTTCATCGCCCCCCCTCCCCCCATTTTGGAACTTTCGCCTCATTGTTTCCATGGCAACGCGTCATACTTGTCACTTGACATACCGCAGCCACAAAAAGCGCTGTATAATAGATCACATTTACTTAGTTTTTTCTTTTTTATTCAAAATAGTCACCAACTTGTTGAAACCTAAAGAAACCTTATGTGGTTGAAAACACTGAATTGTTGTGATAAATGACAAGCTCTGAGCGCGTCTTTTTTGGATCAGTGCCAGATATCGCGTGAAAACACGTGTGAATTTAGTGGTTGATCACGTGACACATATGAGAACACCGGTGTGATCGTACACGTCAAAGGATGAAGGGATTGTTATCTGAACTTCATATATGCTGCTCTTGTTCAGTGCAAGAAAACCTACTCCCTGGCAAAAAAAAAGCATGTTCCCCAGGGTCACTCATGTGGCGCGACACTCCTTTCTTCCGTGGGCGGAGCAATAGACTCATGTGGCGCGACACTCCTTTCTTCCGTGGGTGGAGCGATAGCGGACCGAGTGCGGATAGCGGGCCACAGCACAGGGGTGAAAGAGCCGCGGGTTGCCGACCCCTGGCTTAGGTGAATTAGGCCAATAGGTGAAAATGTAGCGACTCTATAATGAGAAAATAATGACTGTTTTGACAAATGAAAACTTCTCTATATGTGGACACCTTAATAAAATGGTATACAGAGTTCTTTAAGTGGAAAATGAAGCCCAATCATAATCAATATTTTTCCTGCAACCTTTCTCTTTTAGCCCCAGAAAATGACGCCCCCATTGACACAAACCTCATTGAATTTGACACAAAGTAAGTGAAAGTCTTTTGGATTTTAACCCTACTGAACGGCCTTGATCTTTATGCTTATAAAGTCACTTATAATGCTGCTTTTAATTTACTGGATTCATTTATATATGTAAGTTTCTTATACAAAAACAGCTTAGCATCTAATGATAGGACAAAACAAAATCCTTCTGCCCACAATTTGTAGTAGAACCAAATCTTACTGAAAGACAGGAATCACAAGAAATTTTACTTGGATTTTACTTTTTCAACTTTAGCTCTAGCAGTTTTGGTCTATAAAAAACAAGAAGAGTGTGTAATGCACAGGGAAACATAACAACTGAATAACTCTGACTGTTTGTCCCTAGTGACGATGACATAATCTTCGAGGACTTTGCCCGGCAACGACTGATCGGGGCAAAAGACGACAAAGATGAAGACGAGGAGGGTGCCGATTCACCCAAACTGAATGACAGATAGATGCGTAGATAAGAATTTCCTGTGTCGTGGCGATACGAGAGACCCTTTCGAGATCACCTGGAAAACGGGACACCCTTTAACACACTCACAGTGGTGCAGTTGTTGTGTTCTTGTTCACATTTGTCTCTTCCATCCTGTGAGGGTGTAAAATAAAAACTTAAGTGTAGAAAAATGTGACCGTGTCGTTGAAGCGATTAGAAGGTGAGGTTTTAGCTGATAGGCCGCCCACTGAGTGCCTCGGATATTTGAGGGTCTTTTAGGGTTGAGGCAATGGCTTCTTATCATAGCTCAATCAAACATCAGTGGTAGCATGCCTTTAATGTTGCTTTCTTTGATAGATTCTTCCTTTGATTAGAACAGAGGAGGAGTTGGAGGGCCGTGGCTTAGTATTAAACCATATTTAATGTATGGATTTTTTCCTCTTTTAATTACTCTATAAGGATTTAGTATTTTTATTATAAAAAGCTGCCAAATTGAATAATCTTTATAATGTCTCATGTCTCAACTGAGTACTTTTTTTCCACTTTTCAAAAGAGTCAATGTCTCATCTAATCTAAAATGCTATGGGTATGGATAAAAGTAAGATGTGTGTGTGTGTGTGTGTATACACACATATATATACAAGATACATGACAATACAACAACCATTTATGACTTTTTTTTTCTTCAATCATTTGTAAAAGTGGGTTTCTATGAAATCATTTAATTGTAAACAATGCCTATATATCTTTAAAGGGACAATATATTACTATAGGATATTTTTACATAATTGAACCTTCTCAAACAAAGCACTTATGAATAGGTGTGGGCTACAAACATTCCAGTTACAATATCTATTCTGAATAAAGTATATGTATCCTTAAATCTGTTTCAAACCCATCTTCTGTGGAACAGAAAAGGAAAAATGTTGAAGAATGTACTGTTTTTTCCCCCAGTGCTGTCACAATTAATGGGGACTGCAGCTTTTAAGTGTTAATAAATATTAAAAAGTCGTACATTTTTAAGTAATCCTTAAAAATCACCCCAACTTGTGCCTACATTTTAAGTTAACTGGTTTGAGGAAAGAAATCAACACTTTTTGGCCAAGTTTGTGAATTAATTATTCAGTGTGAACTTGATTTACCAATTCAATGAAAAAATTACCGACTTATTATAATGACTTAAATATAAGTTTGTTCCTCTAACAGTGCAAAAAGTCTACAGACTCATATGTACTGCTTTTTTAAAATATGATTTTGCTCCATATGGTTATATTTTTAGTGCACTGACAAAACCAGCACATTCTTTAAAACTTCCCTTCCTGTGTTTCATGGAAGAAAGAAAGTTGAAAAATTGAAAAATTTTCAGTAACACTTTACAATAATGTTTCATTAGTTAACTACTTTAGTTAACCTGAACTAAGAATGAGCAATATTTCTACAGTAATTATTATTCTTTTTAATGTTAATTTCAACATTTACTAATACATTATTAAAATCAAAATTTGTGTTAACATTAGTTAATGCACTATGAACTAACACAAGGAAATAAATTACAGTATTTGTATTAACTAATATGAACGAAGATTAATAAAGACTGTAACAAATGTATTGCTCACTGTTGATTCATATTAGTTAATACATTAACTAATATTAACAAATGAAACCTTGTTGCAAAGTGTTACCGAATTATCATCATGGGTCAAACCATTCATTTAAATATTGTAAATTGTACAAACACCTCTAGACTCATCCAGTAATTCTCTGAGCTGGGGAGCCAATAAAATCAAAAGACAATTGATTGGAAATGTAGTCATTTTTACATTGCAAAGATTATGTGCTTTCTATATGAATGAGGCCTTGACTTACTGCATGAAATATGTCAACAATTTGTATTTGTGAATGAATCATTTTGTAGGAAAGAAAGAAAGAACTTTTGTACTCAAAGTACAATGTTTAAAGGAAAATGGATTGTTCACTGAACTAATATTACAATTCCCATTTGCGGGGTAAACCACAATTCTAAAATAAATAAACTTGATTATTGACATAAGGCAAGAAAATGATATTGATGATCAAATGTAAGGATAAATTACAATATATTAAATATATACTATGTTGTATACATCAACGTCTTTGTTTCTTCTTTATTTGCTATGTATTTGTATGAGGTTGAAACACTTTTTGCTTAAGCATCCTTAACTCAACTGAATTTTCAAACTTCTATAAAAAGTATTAACATTTGTTTAATACAAAAGGCACCAATTCCACCAAATTCAAGCAAGAATATTACAGCTTTTAATAAGTTTATGTCAAATACATGGTGTGCCTTTGTTACAATTTACTACTGGGATCAGATGTAACAATTAGACAAAAATATGTTTCAAAAACAGATTTATTGAAACAATTCAAAAGAACAATACAAAACAATGCCTCTCTTTCTTTGATTGACCAAAGCTCAAAACACTTTCTGTTTGACTCATAGTTTTGTGAATGTGTACATTAGTCTACTAGATCAAACTACTAGAGTTGAGCTGGATACTCGGCTGAAACGAGTATCCGGTACGGAAAAAGCACTTTTGCCGAGTACAAGTATCATATGAGTAATACGAGTCAATATCTGTGCTAGGATTGAATAAAAATCCTCATTGGGTAGCTGACTGTGTCTGCGTTCTGTGATAGGCTAGTCACAGCACCCCTCCCCTACACATGCTAATTTGCTGTGTCTCGCTCTGCTCACTCACGCACAGAACACTGAGAAGAGAACAGCTCTCTTTCTCTCTCTGTCTCTCCCTCAGTCACTCAGTTTCCTGGGTCTTTTATGTTAACGTTTAGAGTTTCTTCAGCTTCAGGTTTGTTTTTTATTTTGGTTTGTTTGTAGTACTTGCTTATTAAACAGGGGCATATTCTTCGTACGTCGCCTCTTACATCCAAGATCAGTTGACACATCCGGGATGAGATAATCACGCTAACTATGAGCTGGAATGTTCGGTTCTTCGAACGCACCTGTTCTTGACGGACCTGTATAGCTGGATTGAGTTATCTGAGATCATTGCATGTTCATGTGCTGTCTTAAAAGGGGATGTGTATCGATAGTAGAAACATTGATCAGAAACATTTTGATTGGTCAGCGAGCATGCTGAAAGAGCGCGCAGTATTTCTCGGCGGCGCGTAGCTGAATTTCAGTGTTTAATTAAAACACAAGGCAACACTTTCAAGGCTGCAAAAGCCAGGAAAGAGGACTGGAAAAATGTTGCCGACAAATTAAATTTGTGAGTAGCCTAGTAATCGTGTGTGAAATTATATTGACTCATATTAATTGTACTGTATTTCATAATCATCTTTTATATTAGCGCCACCACAGGACCTACTAGAACTTGGGAACAAGTAAAAGTAAAATGCAAAAATATTCTACAAAATAGTATCTTTACTACGTGCGCTGTTCTGCAAAAAAAAAGTTAATGGAATAGAATTGCAAAAACTAATAAAGCAAAAAGTCAGAATTGAGATTGAATTGCTTCAAAATGAACTTCAAAGTTATTAAAATACACTAATAAAACAATGTACAATTGATGACCTTGCATGATTTATTTATTTCATTCCACAGGCAAGAGATGACCAGCTGGATTTTTTAAATAAATAAAATAAACTGTAAACTAAACTGTGTGCAAAGTTCCCTCTTTTGAGTGCCAGTGTTACGTCCCACACTTTGTCTAGGGGTTCAGGGACATAACATGGCAACCTTTGGTGTACTTAAGGCTGGCTCTGCCAAGTATATACACCACAAACTCAATTCAAAGTAGTTGTAACCACACAAAAACAATATAACTTAGGAGGAACAATCTTCAGAAGGGGGCAAAAGGCCAAAACAATAAACAAAACAGGTCATCTAACTGAGAGTTAACCCTCTTACTAAACCTACAAAGAAAAGAAAACAAAGTACAAGTATTTACACTAACTCCCTAACTAAGGTCAAAAACACAGGAGAAAAGAGTTTACAAAACAAAATGGCACCCACCTTCCTACACTTCCTGTACACAAAAGAAAATCCCCAAAATGACACCCCAAATGGTATAACTTGTGACAAGCGATAAATAAAGATAAAACAACAGGCCCAAGCCAAACACGAATCACTTGGACAAAAATAAATGGAGGTACACAGTCTCAATATGTGCATGTGGCACATGTTGAGACTGTGGACCTCCATTTCTGCCATTTCTTCTCCCGAGCAGGTTCAATTCAACGGACCTGTTACTATGACAACAAGTACCGGATGAGCGTCGAAGAAATGAACAATCCAAGATCATGCGAAATCGTCAACAATCTAATCCAGGTGAGCGAGTTAGCAAAGTACGAAGAATATGCCCCAGTACAGTTCTGGTAAATGTGGGGTTTGTTCAGACGTGGTGTTTGGTAGAATGCGACTAGTGTTGCGTCTCTGCCTGTCGGAGATTTTTTGCTGGCTCTAACCAGTTTTTTTACTTCATGCAAAAAATAATAATTAAAAATGATGATTTCTTCATAATTGTTATCGTGATCAAAACCATTGATCTGAAGCTCAATGCTGATGCTGTCATGTAAATAGTTTTCTAATCAGGAACAAATATAACAATTTCTGATCAACCCATATCAGTTGAATGATTGAAAATAACATACAAAGCCCCGTCCATTTCAAAACAACCCACCCACTTCTGGGTTAGGCCCCGCCCAGTGCGAGTACAGATACAGATGCAGATAATTCATATGGTTACCAGATACAGATACAGATAATGCTGTACTCGCTCATCCCTACAAACTACCTTGGCTATATTTATGTTTAATGAACACTCGACTGCAGTGTGCCCATGACCTAACAAAAAAAACGGTGTAAAGTTATGTGTGATTATGTCTGAATATTCTCAATCAGAGTAACTATAGTGAAAAATCTGTATTATTAACCCTGGTGTCACACAACTAGACCGTTACTCCCTCCCCCTTTTTTCATCATGGTGATTTGATTTGGTCATTGTGTTCAGCTGTGAGTGTATCATTATCTCCTCTATTTAAATTTAGTTTAGTTTGTGTGTCTTGGTTGGGTCTTGTCAGTATGCATGTTGTGTTAGACTGTTATTGGAATTTACCAAGTGGATCACTAAAATCTGTTATTCTTTTTCATCGTGCATTTGTATTTCACTACACAACCCGTGACATAAGACCTAACCCAAAAGCGAGAAAACTGATGAAGCAATTTCTTTTGTTCAGTTTGGTTTCCAGTTCCTGTTTCATTGTTTTTTCCCTGTTGGTCATGGATATTTCTGCTGTTCAGCTGCTTTGCCTTGAGCAGGGAGGTGTTTCTGGATCTAGCATATAAGACCACCTTCCCAGTAAACTTCCTTTGCACAGTTCTACGCATGGGACTTAACAACGCAACTTGAGCGCAGTTGTCCAGGGAACCTTCTCAAGGTAGGCTCACTGCCAACACTGCTCACTGCTGGTATCCTGTGTATCAACCTTTACTACTGATGATGTCATCAGCCCCACTCCAAACCCAGTCCCCAACCAGAACCCAAAAGTGGGGATAATGCAGATTGAGCCCACGTTGACCCCTTCACTGTCACATGCTGCAAGCCCACGCCGTTAGAGGAGTGTGAGCCCAATATTGCCTTGGAGCCTGTGAACCACAAGTCAGACCAGGTGTTCATTCCGACTGTCTCTTCAACCACTGATGGAGCTGTCATGGAATTGGAGGGCAAGGATAAGAGTCCCACTAACCGTCCCATCACTCTGAGCGATAATCTGTGGGGACTTCATTCAAATCTTCTGTCAAGAGATTCTTCATCTATCCCATCCAGCCTCCCTCTTCTTCAACCACTTCCTACTATGGTAGAGGAATGGACTATTTTTTGCTCTCCATTATTGTCCTCAGCCCTCAGTCATTCCTGCCACTCACTCATCACAGTTTCCCACAATTCCTTTTGAGTCTACTCCTCCTCTTAGTGGCTAGGAACCATCTGTAACTGGGAAAGAAGAGGCCACGACTGCTTACAGCCACGGCAAGCATCACTCCTCCTTGACCTATCTCCCTGATTCCTTCACCTATGTCCCTCCCTCCACAATTCCGGTGTGAACCATTGGGCATTCCTCTTTTCTGAGCTACCTTGGTCAGTCGGCTCCACCTGGTTCAGACCTCACCGCACTTGCCCTCATCCCCTTTGACTACAGCCCGCTCAGCCTGCCCTCAGGCTCCACTGCCCTTGTTTTCCATACCCAATGTATTATCATTGCAGCTCAGTCACAGTCACTACGGTCTTTGACACAGCTTTATCAACCTCAGATCTCCGGCTACGCAGTAGGCTCATACCAAGATGATACAGTATGCATCATCGTTTCCAGTCATCGCCATGGAACATAGTTCTAGCTGTGGCCTGGGCACTATCCATAATTAAAACGTCCAGCGTCAGGTTTCAACCCGTCAAGCCAACAAGCGAAATGACATTATACCACAGCCAAATTGTAGTCGTGACCGAGTGTCACGGCTCTGTCATTCTAGTTTGGTCTTTTTGAGTGTCTGTTGACAGAGCCCTGACACTGCCCCTTTATTGTGTCTTGTTATTGTGCAACCCCGCCCACCTTGTTACCTTGTTTCCTTTGAGTGTTGTCAGCTGTTCTCAGCTCGTTACCTTTCCTCATGTGTTCCCTGTATATAGCCCTTGTGTTTGCAGTCTGGTGTGGTCTCGTTGTCTTTCATGTCTTCCTGTCATTGTGGTCCTGTCATGGTCCTTGCCCTAATCTCCCGGTTTGTTTTATGTTCAAGTTCTGTTCTCTGGTTTATGTTATGTTTTCCCCCTCGTGGGCATTTCTTTTGTATTATGTTCTTTTGTTATTAAATCCTTTCCCTGCATTTGAGTCCTCCCTTATCAGTTTGTGGCACCGAGTGGTTAAGGCGATGGACTAGAAATCCATTGGGGTTTCCCCACACAGGTCCGACTCCTGCCGACTACGTTGACAACTTGTGCCTGCTTTGGTTTGTGACTTTTTTACTCAACTTATTAACACTAAGCAATAAAGGTGTAATGTTCAGTTTTGGTTTATGTTCCTTGGACTCTTAGCTTGTTTGTTCTTCTTTCCTGTGTTTAGTTCACATTTACTTGGTTATTCCATTGTATGAGAACTTTTGAAAGGGAACTCTAGGCTGCGTCCTGTTGGGAAGTTGCTAAGCTCTGGCTTAGCACTTTGTAGAAGTTCCTCTACTCTATACATGCAAACAGCACTCAACACTTGGTAAACAGCAAGAGGGTTCAGAGGAACCACTTTTTTCAAATGGAGCTCAACAGAGCGGAGGCCATAAATGTGGAGGTTTATATATGCCCAGACAGCCAAGTCTAGCTCAGGAGTCACAGAGGTGACTCTACTGCCCTCACACAATCGAAAGGGGCCTGTATCTCCTTGCACTCACCAATAAGTATAGCTGGGTTCTAAGAGCGGAGGCCTAATCTCCTTTAGAGAGCCTAACAATACTGGACGCATTGCACCACTGTGAGGAGGCTAGTAGGTTGATTAGGTCCACTAGATCATTATCCGAGCGGAGCCCTCACCAAAGCATTGCAACTCTCACATTGAAAGTAGGCCTGACATACCACGGCAATGAGACATAGTTTTAGTACGAGCAAGGTTTTAGAATAGCTAATTGCTGGACCCTAGGCTGTGGCGAAGACGCTAAAAAAGAGTCGAATTGCGAAGAATGTGTAACTATTGTGAGAGGAGGTAACCATTCTTGCTATACCCCTTTTTCTACAACTTGGACTCCTGAGCAGGTCAGGAGTCGATAACCCTTGTATAACACCACACCCAGGATTGCCTACAAGGGGCTCTCCTAGATTAACTACTGACTCCCGAGGTGCTGCCTGAGTGGACCTGGGGGGAGCAGGGAGGGGCCAACCGCTAGTGTTTGTAAGGGCCCATCTCTCCACCCTATAGTTACGGTTGAGTACTAAGAACTGTGTGCCCTTCTCCGCATAACTCTTGTAGTTTCTGAGAGGGAGGCCTGGCCACGCTCTGTACTCAGAAGTGATGGGCATGGAATTTAATTATTTATTTTTTTTAATCGCTTGCCTCGAAAATACCTAGCACGTTGAGCTCAGGAGTTAAGGCACTTAGCATAACAGCTCCTCTTACGCTACAGACCACTTACTAGCGGGCTTCGACCAGAGCCTTCAACTCTACAACGCTATCGTGGGTGAAGCTCAGGGGAGCGGAGTCCTTGCCAGGAAAAGGCCAGACTCTACTACTAAGAGGAGGCCTGACAACGCTCCCTGTGCTACCAAGCTCTAAGGGTGAAGGCCCAAGCACAATATACCTTACTTCACTTGGGACCCTCTTAAGGAGGCTGTTATGTCCCTTTTGATGTTACTTCAGGAAAACAAAAACACTATGTAAAATTAATGTTTATGTATTACATCATTAAAGGTAAGCAACATATAAGAAAGGAATCAAAAACAAATATTTGTACTAATGCGTTTATTAACCATTGTCCAGTTTTTTAAGTGCCCAAAATATTTACAATATGTACAGATTAACACAAACAATACATGAAATGAAATTACATAAGTCACGCAACGGTAAGGGGAACTCAAGATATGCCAAATAAAATAAATAAACATAACAAAACACAACTAAGTTTAACCAACTAAACTATCCAGCAACAGAAAATACCAAAATAAATAATCTTCAGTGTCAGACACCCTAACTAAACCAAAATAACTAATAATAACAAAACATACAAAAGATGGTATTCTTGCTAACTAATGTATCTAATACAAAGCCATTTATGTCCTACGTGGTGCACTATGTACAGGGAGTGCAGAATTATTAGGCAAGTTGTATTTTTGAGGATTAATTTTATTATTGAACAACAACCATGTTCTCACTGAACACAAAAAAACTCATTAATATCAAAGCTGAATATTTTTGTATCAATATTTTAAGTAGTTTTTAGTTTTAGCTATTTTAGGGGGATATCTGTGTGTGCAGGTGACTATTACTGTGCATAATTATTAGGCAACTTAACAAAAAACAAATTTATACCCATTTCAATTATTTATTTTTACCAGTGAAACCAATATAACATCTCAACATTCACAAATATACATTTCTGACATTCAAAAACCAAACAAAAACAAATCAGAGACCAATATAACCACCTTTCTTTGCAAGGACACTCAAAAGCCTGCCATCCATGGATTCTGTCAGTGTTTTGATCTGTTCACCATCAACATTGCGTGCAGCAGCAACCACAGCCTCCCAGACACTGTTCAGAGAGGTGTACTGTTTTCCCTCCTTGTAAATCGCACATTTGATGATGGACCACAGGTTCTCAATGGGGTTCAGATCAGGTGAACAAGGAGGCCATATCATTAGATTTTCTTCTTTTATACCCTTTCTTGCCAGCCACGTTGTGGAGTACTTGGACGCGTGTGATGGAGCATTGTCCTGCATGAAAATCATGTTTTTCTTGAAGGATGCAGACTTCTTCCTGTACCACTGCTTGAAGAAGGTGTCTTCCAGAAACTGGCAGTAGGACTGGGAGTTGAGCTTGACTCCATCCTCAACCCGAAAAGGCCCCACAAGCTCATCTTTGATGATACCAGCCCAAACCAGTACTCCACCTCCACCTTGCTGGCGTCTGAGTCGGACTGGAGCTCTCTGCCCTTTACCAATCCAGCCACGGGCCCATCAAGACTCACTCTCATTTCATCAGTCCATAAAACCTTAGAAAAATCAGTCTTGAGATATTTCTTGGCCCAGTCTTGACGTTTCAGCTTGTGTGTCTTGTTCAGTGGTGGTCGACTTTCTGCCTTTCTTACCTTGGCCATGTCTCTGAGTATTGCACACCTTGTGCTTTTGGGCACTCCAGTGATGTTGCAGCTCTGAAATATGGCCAAACTGGTGGCAAGTGGCATCTTGGCAGCTGCACGCTTGACTTTTCTCAGTTCACGGGCAGTTATTTTGCGCCTTGGTTTTTCCGCACGCTTCTTGCGACCCTGTTGACTATTTTGAATGAAATGCTTGATTGTTCGATGATCACGCTTCAGAAGCTTGGCTATTTTAAGTCTGCTGCATCCCTCTGCAATATATCTCAATATTTTTGACTTTTCTGAGCCTGTCAAGTCCTTCTTTTGACCCATTTTGCCAAAGGAAAGGAAGTTGCCTAATAATTATGCACACCTGATATAGGGTGTTGATGTCATTAGACCACACCCCTTCTCATTACAGAGATGCACATCACCTAATATGCTTAATTGGTAGTAGGCTTTCCAGCCTATACAGCTTGGAGTAAGACAACATGCATAACGAGGATGATGTGGTCAAAATACTCATTTGCCTAATAATTCTGCACTCCCTGTATATCGCGCAACATACTTACCTGTTCCTGACTTCTTCAGTCTAATACCGGAGTTATTTCACATAGCAACCCCTAGGGACGCAGCATAGAGTCCCCTTTCAAAAGAGTTCCCTTTCGTAAACTGGACAATGACACTATTTTCTTCCAGAGCTCATAAACTTTGATGCATTATTTCCCTATAATCCCTGTAAAGCTGCTTTGAAACAATCTATATTATATAATAAAGAACAATCTATATAAGTGTTATGTAAATAGTTACTTGGCTTGACTTGTACACCCCAAAACCAAAAGCAAGACTTCACAAAAGGGAGCAATACCATAGGACCCCTTTAAGGTTGGATAAATTACAAAGAGAGGCAGAGGGTGCTGCTGACATGCTGAATATAATTCTAAGATATTTGTGTATATAATTAGATCAGGAGTATCAAATCTTGCCCCTCGGGGGCCTCAATGCTGCAGCATTTAACTCAAATCCCAATTAAACAACCTGAACCAGTTAAACAAGGACTTTAGGATCACTTGATGCATCCATGCAATTGAGTTGGAACAGGCTGCAGCTAAACTCTGCAGGACATTGGCCCCCCAGGAGCAGAACTGGACAGTGAGTCCAGAAGTCAGTCAGTGACTGCCTGTTTAAAGTCCTCGGTTTAAAGTACTTAAATCTGTGTTGCATGTGTTCAGTGAGTAGAAAATAAAACAAGCAGTTAATCATACCATGATGGTATATTAATTAGAGAGTTTAAGCTATGACCTAGAGTCTGATGCTTCTAAATTTATGGACAGGAACTGCTACTGCTCTAATGCAAAATGTTGGCAAGTTGAGCATTTCTCTTACCAGAAGATTGAAAAGGGTATTCTCTATTTACATAGAATGGTTAGAGACTGCCTTTCAACTGATAATTGTGTGCTATTTTTAAAAATGTAATTTATTTGAATTCTTTAATAACCCATCCAGCTCTGTGTGGAGAAAAAAAGCGCACATTGGAATTTCATTCTTGTAAATGTTTATATCTCATTTGTGCAGATTCTCAGTCTTGTTGACCTAATTACATATATTGAACAGCCATTTAAAATATATACTGATATAAATGTTACAGTTTTTTATTTTTTTATTATATTATGATGGAAAGACTTTTCCGTCACTTAACAATTGAAGAAACCTTTGTCTTATCTCCTTTGTTCTCACTCCATAAACAATTGGGTTAAAACAACTTGGAAAAAGTAAGTACATTGTGCTCAGAAATACACGACTACTGGGAGAAAAATTATTTCTTACTCTGTATGACAAAAATGCAATAAGGGCAAAAAGTAAACTACTTGCCATAACAATGATGTGAGTAATGCAGGTGTTGATGGTCTTCATGTGGGCCTTACCGGATTTAAATAAAGAGGAAAAAATGAAAAAGTAAGAAACAGAAACGAGAATAAAATCAGCAGTTGGTATAAGGAAAGCAGACAAAAGTCCTACCAAGTTATTAATAGATATATCTCCACATGCTAACTGAACCAATGCCATGTGTTCACAAAAACAGTGATCTATGACATTTGTTAAACAAAATGTCAGTTTTCCAGCCAGAGAGACCATGGTGACAATAAGGAGTCCATTTCTGATAAATGGGACAACAAGAAACTTTAGAAAGTTAGATATCTCCATATATTGATGATAGTAAAGAGGTTTGAATATTGCAAAGTAACGATCCAGTGCCATCCACAAAATCAATGTAGATTGAAATGAGCCAACATAATAAATGCAAAACATTTGTACCAAACAACCAGTGAGTGATATCCCACTCCAGTTAAATAAAAAGTTAAGAAGCATGTTAGGTACAAAAATAACAGGCAGGATCAAGTCTACAACAGCCATTAACCCTATTAATACATACATAGGAGAATGCAGAGATTTTTGAAATATAATTAAAAATATGAGACCAGAATTTGCGGTCACAGACAATATAAACATCATAAAAAAAGGAATAAATAATAAAGGCCTCCATTCTCCAAGGCTGTAAAAGCCATTCAGTTTGAAGTCTGTGAATGAAATATTTCCTGAAGAAAGATTCATGCTGATCAGTTCCTTTACAAACAGCGTTCTGTTTAAAAAAAAAAAGTGTTAAAGTCAGAACTAAAACAGAACATGTTTCCATTCATAAAATAAACTATACTACAGAACAATACAGTCAGACTCAGTCACAGTCTTGCGATTCTGAGTAAATTCACTGTTAATTAAAATTTAAATAAAAATGGCTAGTGAATGAGCTTTTCATGTAATATAAATTTTAGGAAACATTGTATGTTGTCAGAATACTTTACCGTAATTTTGAGGTTTCTTTGTTATACTGTGATATATAGCTGCAGTCGAGAGGATAACAAAAGCCAAATGTAGAAATTAGATGTTCAATAAATTACTCAAATAAAGAAAATCCACATAAAACACATAAACTAAACAATATATGGTGCTATTTTTAATCTATACAGGCCTTTCATACATTAACCTGAGGTCGTCCCAGTATGTTGATGCATAGAAATCCAAATCATTTCCTCATGTCATTTCTTCTCCCATCATAAGGGTTTGTTACATTTCAGAGTGAAATGAAAGCTTGACACAAAACATGTTCTCTAAATACATTATGCTGTGTTCCCATGAGTCTGTGCACGATTCCCATTGAGCGTTTCCATACAGTGGTCCTCAAACACCATTCTTCTCCCTGAAAATACAATTGTGTTCATCCTCAAAATGTATTAAAAAGGCCTAAATAATTTCCATTGCTTGATTTCTTTATTATTAGTTTTTTCTAAAATATTTGAGAATACAAATATACGAAATCAATCGAAAAACTTAATAGTGCTAATAATTATTATACAATAGTACATTAAAACAGCAGTATAGCTTTCCAACATTTTTTAATTTTAAGTATTAAATTGTTTTTAAAATGTATTTCCAACGTGAAATTCCCAAAGGTGATGTAGTTGAAATTTGAAAAATAATTTTACTCTCCTTAAATAACTCTCCTTCAGTGGATAATTGTGTCACTCTGCTCCCTCTGAATACATCTTATCTGCTCTAATCACTTCAGTTAATTCGCTCACAAGAGTGTAGTTATTTGGTCCTGGTACACTAGATTTACTCTTGCTGCTTCAAAACAAATTCACCCACATGCTTCAGTGAGCATTTCAGACCCTCTTCTGCAGCAGTACAAATACTTGTGGCGTCTAAATGTATTTACTAATAAAAAAAACTCAAACACAGCCAAACATATAAAAAATGGATTCCACATATGAGAAAGATTTGCCATTGTTTGAGTGTCTGTGGTTTCCGCCTGTGTACAAACCACACTATTATGGCGTGACTAAAAATGTCCACACAAACTAAAGAATACTCACTTTTACATCTTTTTAGAGAATTCTCATTTTCAGAATGCTAAATTCGGATCAATTTGCATACCATTTTCTTTTGTAACTTTAGGAAAAGAGTTGTAACATTCTAGATTAAAAAAACAATGACATTCTAATCAGTTCTTGGTTTCCCTGGGAATCAAACCCATGACCTTGGTGTTGCAAGCGCCACTCTCTACTGTTTGTGTGCATGAAAATCATACAAAACTCGTAAAAAACACCTTTCGACTCACTTGTACACTTTTTCTCACAACAGTTTTTCCCTCTGATATTATTTTTTTCCAAAGAGAAAGAATTATTGTTTACTTTCTCTTCAATAACACAATATGAACTACAATTAAAAATTCAGACAACACATAACGATCACATTGAACAAGCAATTCAATCAATGCTCAATCTCCATCACTGCAGCCTGTATGGGCTTTCCTGTAACTCAAACAGTTTTTGCTAGGGTTGCTATTCCTAATCCAATCATCTCATACATTGTCTCCCTCTCCTGGTAGCAACATGTACTGCTAGAGCAAAATAACTTTTCATCTAACCAAAAAAATGATTACTATAATAATGAAATATGTTTTAATTGCAACACACACACACGCGCGCGCGCACACACACACACACTCAAACAGTAGACTGTGTTTTACTGGATGGTTCTAAGCTTTCAGATACAGCCTATATTACTGAAAATTGTTGTTTTGATTGTTATATATTTTGCTGATTGAATTCTTTATTGACTCTAACTTCATTCAATTTTTATTAAAACTTGTGAACAAGGATATCTGTCTTGTAAATTACCGTTAGTGTTTACACAATGTGTATTACTTACTAGATATTTTCAACCTCATATTTTAAAATAGGATCTACATGGCTGTTTTAAGCTACAGCTTTTTACAAAGGAAAGACTTTGTCTTATCTAATAAACTGAAGAAATCTTTGTCTTATTACTTTTGTTGTTACTCCATAAACAATTGGGTTAAATCTACTGGAAAAAAAATATTTATTATTCGGTATGACATAAATGCCATCAGAAAAAAAAAAATCAAACTGCTTGCCAATGTTGTGAGTAATGCAGGTGTTTATGGTCTTCATATGAGCCTTATCAGATTTAAAAACAGAGGCAAAAATCACAACATAGGAATCAGTAATGAGAATACAATCTGCAATTTTTATAAGGAAAACAGACAAAAGTCCTACCAAGTTATTACTGGATAAATTAGCACATACTAACCGAACCGATGCCATGTGTTCACAAAAACAGTGATTGATTACATTTGTTAAACAAAACGTCTCAGATTGCAGCGTGAAGCACGTGTGAAATTAGAGTAATGGCGTGAACGTTAATGGAACATTGCTGGTCTAGGGTGAAGAAAGGCCTCCACCATGCCTGGCACAAATTCCATACATGACAGAGATACTGAGAGGGCTTGAATGCCTCCACTTATTTCAAGAAACAAAATAGCGAGGAGGAAAATGTTTTTTAAAGTGAGAAACTTCTCAGAAACAATAGGCTCAAAGAGAGCCAGGGATAGGCCTTCCAACACTATGGCCAGGCACTACGAGCCGGTACTCACCTAGTGGTGTGTGGTAAGCTGCTATGGCTGCCACTTACATCTTCAGTGTGGAAGGGAATAGCCCTGCAGAGTATAGTTCCTGCAGGAACTCCAGCACTGTACCCACTGAGCAGTTAACTGGGTAAAGCTGGTGATTCCCACACCATGATGTGAATAACCTCCACTTCAAGGCATAGAGTTTCCTTATGGAGGGATCTCTGGAGTACGTGATGGTTTCAACAAACTAGCTTGAGAGACCTGAAATCGAGCTTTGGACAGGGATGAAGGATTGACCCCTTCACCTGAGACAGTAGGTCCCTCCTAGGCGGATTCTGCAGCAGAGAGCTGGCAAGAAGAGACACAAGGTTTGAAAATCATGCTCGAACCGGCCAGAATGGGGCTATCAGCAAAAGACTGACCCCGTCCTGGTGAACTCTCTCCAGAACTCCCGGGAGCATAGTGATTGGAGCTAAAGCTTACAGGCAAAGCCTCAGCCACGCCTGTAACATGGCATCTAGCCCAAGTGGAGCTCGATGAGTTAAAGAGACCCAAAGCGTTGTTAGATTAAAGGCAAAATGATCTACCTCTGCTCTGCCGAACTCCCAAAGGAGTTCCATGGGGTGGAGTCTTCATTCCCCTGGCCTTTGCCCCTGCCTCAACAAAATGTCAGCTCCCTGATTGAAATACCCCAGGACGTAGACTGCTTTCAATTACAAGCTATTTTTTTCTGGTCCCATCTAGTGCACCAGCTTGTACTATGGTGTGATGGCTGGCCCCCTTGGTGGTTTATAGGAAGTGTTTCAGTGCCACTCTTGATCGCTCCCCAGCCAGTGACAAGGAGCACCCTACCCTGGTCCCTGGTAGAGAAAAAAAAAGCGACCCTCAGGAACTACCTATGTTATGGAAGGATGGATATGTGGAAGTATGCGTCCTTAAGATCTATCGTGACAAACCAGTCCTCTGACCTTATTTGTGACATGATTTGCTTCAGAGTAAGCTTTTTGAACTTGCGATGTAGCTGGTGCAGATCTACGACCGAACATAACTCCCAATCCCTTTTTGGAACAATGAAGTACCAGCTGTAAAACCGGCAGGGCCGTTACCTCATATTCCATGACCAGAGCCTGCTCAGGACCTACCAATATATGCAGGACCCCATTGAATCGGGCCGGGTGAGACCTGAACTGAATTGTGTAGCCCTTTTCGACTATAAAGACATATAAAGAGGTGGGAATCGTTTCCCCGAGAGGGATCTGCCCTCAGAAGCATCATGCCACAGGTGTCAAACATTGGCTTGAGTAGGCTTTACCCACCAGCAGCAAGGTAGCTGTCAGTGGCTTGGTGTGTAATGGTGAGTCTTTTAGGCACTCTGGGGAGAGATAGCTCGCAAGCATTTCTTCAACCCTGAGCATTGCCCCATACCTGTGCTGTTTAAGCCACAGGATGTTTGAATAGTTTGATGTCTGGGGACTAAACACACGGGAAGAGACTGGTCGAGGTCAGGGAAGAACAGCAGCCCCCAAATGGAGGTTGTGCTCTGGATGGCAGGAAGCGTTCAACAAATTTATTTTTGGGATGATGCTCCTGCCTCTTGGCCAGCCAATCACTGCTTAACTTGACAATGGCGCAAGTCAAAACCTCGACGAGCTTATATGCAGGAGTCCAAATGAGTGAGTTTTCAGTCTCTCCTGTCTCAATACTGACAACATCCATCCTGAGTGTTGGATGATCCCAGTACTGGTGCCTTACCAGGGGCAGAAGAAAACGCAGAGCATGCTTCTGGACTCTGGGATGAGGTTCTAGATCTGGCAGATGCATTTGCGAACCCCACGACCAAGAGTGCAGTGTTCTTAATGGAAGACACTCACAGTATTGTGCTCCCAAATAAACAATGCATAGAATGTGTTTATCCCCAGCTGTGATGTAGCTAGGGCATGATACAACACCTTTCCTAAACTGTCGTTTGCCTGCCATGCCTTATATGTACACTCAGGTAAAGGATTATTAGGAACACCTTACTAATACTGTGTTTGACCCCCTTTCACCTTCAGAACTGTCTTAATTCTACGTGGCATTAATTCAACAATGTGCTGAAAGCATTCTTTAGAAATGTTGGCCCAAATTGAAAGGATAGCATCTTGCAGTTGATGGAGATTTGTGGGATGCACATCCAGGGCACGAAGCTCCCGTTCCACCACATCCCAAAGATGCTCTATTGTGTTGAGATCTGGTGACTGTGGGGCATTTTAGTGCAGTGAACTCATTGTCATGTTCAAGAAACAAATTTGAAATGATTTGAGCAATGTGATATGGTGCATTATCCTGCTGGAAGTAGCCATCTGAGGATGAGCAGGTCATAAAGGGATGGACATAGTCAGAAACAATTCTCAGGTAGGCTGTGGCATTTAAATGATGCCCAATTGGCACTAAGGGGCCTAAAGTGTGCCAAGAAAACATCCCCCACACCATTACACCACCACCAGCAGCCTGCACAATGGTAACATGACATGATGGATCCATGTTCTCATTCAGTTTACTCCAAATTCTGACTCTACCATCTGAATGCCTCAACAGAAATCGAGATTCATTAGACCAGGCAACGTTTTTCCAGTCTTCAACTGTCAATTTTGGTGAGCTTGTGCAAATTGTAGCCTCGTTTTCCTATTTGTAGTGGAGATGAGTGGTACCCGGTGGGGTCTTCTGCTGCTGTAGCCCATCCGCCTCAAGGTTGTGCATGTTGTGGCTTCACAAATGCTTTGCTGCATACCTCGGTTGTAACTAAGTGGTTATTTCAGTCAAAGTTGCTCCTCTATCAGCTTGAATCAGTCGGCCCATTCTCCTCTGACCTCTAGCATCAACAAGGCATTTTCGCCCATAGGACTGCCGCATACTGGATGTTTTTCCCTTTTCACACCATTCTTTGTAAACCCTAGAAATGGTTGTGCGTGAAAATCCCAGTAACTGAGCAGATACAACCAGATACTGAGCACCAACAACCATGCCACGCTCATAATTGCTTAAATCACCTTTCTTTCCCATTCTGACATTCAGTTTGGAGTTCAGGAGATTGTCTTGACCAGGACCAACCCCTAAATGCATTGAAGCAACTGACATGTGATTGGTTGATTAGATAATTGCATTAGTGAGAAATTGAACAGGTGTTCCTAATAATCCTTTAGGTGAATGTATGTGATTTGTACAGTTTATTTCTTGCAAAACTCCTGTCTAACAGCAAAACTGTACTTATGACATACACCCATAGGACAAAGGATATTCACAGATAGTGCTTGCTAAAGAAAGAGAAGCGAGATCCCTTGAAAGAGAATGACAGTTTTCCAGCCATAGAGGCTATGGTGATATTCAGGAATCCATTTCTGATCATTGGGAAAACAAGACAAGAAAGTCTGTGATTTCCATGTATTAATGATAATTAATAATTAATGAATGCAAAACATTTAGAATAAAAAATGAATGCAAAACATTTAGAATAAAATATACAACTAGAGATATATATCTCTACTTACAAAAAATAGAGGCAGGATCAAGTCTACAACAGGCATTAAACATATTACTACATACATAGGAGAATGCAGAGACTCTTGACATGATTAAATATATGAATAGAATTTGCTGTGATAGACAATTAAAAACATCCATAGACAATTAAGAACGTTATATAGGAATTTCATGTATTAACCTGTGCTCTCCTTATTACATTGATTAACAGAAATATTTGCTTTTTTATAATAAATATAAATATTTATTTTTTAACTATCATAATGCTTTTTCTTACATATTTTGAAATCATGGTCCCTAAATACACTATTCCAATATGAAACTATTCCCATATTGGAATAGAACCAGCTTCAAGTTTTCACTTGTGCATTATATACTTTGGCTGACTGTCGAATATATATATATATATATATATATATATATATATATATATATATATATATATATATATACATATACATATATATATATATATATATATATATATATATATATATATATATATATATATATATATATATATATAATATCTGACTGATTATATACTTTAAATAGACTGATTTAATTGTGTATAAGATGAAAAAAAAACATGTTATCTAGGGTTTGGATGGTTAGCATGACCCATTCTGGTAGATGTCAACATGTAGGCCCTTTCTTTGCTGATGGCAACATTCTGACATTGTATTCTGACAATATACTTTATTGCAAGTGATATTTAAACAAGTATTCCATATTTCAAATATTTTATTATCTTATAGTAGATATGACCTAAAATATGATGAAAAATGTGTGAAAAGTTTCTGAAAGAAATGGTATGAAGGGAAAAAAGGATTTATATTATCTCTAGTTATTTATACATTTGCTTTTATACTTGTTTTGTTCTCCTATTTTAAGCATTTGCAAGCTCAAAATTTAAATAATAATAAAATATTGTGCCTTGACTTCTTATCATTGGTGTGATTAACCTAAAACCAATTTGTGGAAAAGGACTTTTTAAAAGATCAAAATTTAGAGCATGCACATATGGTGATTTTCCATCAATCCATCTGTTTTCCAAGTTATTTAACTATTCATATCTATGTAGGGTCTTAGGGATATTGGAGCCTGTACCAGTGTCTGGCTTTTGTCAGGGAAACACCGTGGATGGATGGCCTAGAAACATATATTTTGTTTGTTTGCCATTCTTACAAGTATTATATTTATTTGTATTATAATTAAAGGTCCAGTTGAAAACTATTATATTTAAGAGTCATGGTGATAAACTTTGTGTAACATTGCACCCTTATGACAGTATTTAGGGAATTATTAGAAAGCTCTCTTTTATCACTCATTACTGGACTTTGTTTATGTAGACCCATCTAGGGTCCTTAATGTTTTTGTTGCTATAACAAGGGTCAAACTTACAGCTTGGGTGTAAACACGCTAAGTAGCACTCAAGGGGAGGCTTGAGATTAGATTGAACCATGAAATACTGTTGACATCACCAAGGGTCTAATTATCTTGTGTTTGCGTCATTAGACTCTGACCATTTATCACAAGAGTACCTGTTTGAAAAAAAGAAAACACCAGGTGTATATTGCATCACGGGTCAACTGCTGATTGTTTACTTTTAATTTATTTAATTTTATTTTAAAAACACATCAGATTTAAAAATAATGTTGACAAATGTTTAGTATGTTTCTAGTTCAACAAAAATAAAGAATATACTTAATATAATACAGTTCCGACTGAGTGAAAAGCATAACTTTTTAAAAGTAGTGTAATAAACAGTGTACACAGTGCAAGTATTCATTGCACAATACAGTACAATGACAAGAGTGTGTGTTAGTACACATCTTCCTCCAATGTGTCATAGAGATTCTTTATGGCAAGCCTGAAATAAGTGCTTAAATCACTCTAGACGTCAGGCTAGACCAGGGGTGGGCAAACTATTTGTCTCGCGGGCCACATTGGTTTCTTAAAATTGATAGAGGGGCCGGGATTGTTGACGGGTGGGGGGGGGGGGTGGGGGGGGGGTTGTTTGGGGCAAATCCATGACTTTAATATACGAGCGCAAAACTAATGTTTGTGTTAGCTGAGAGTAATTGCTGGTTCTACCTGAAAAACACTACTGTGTTTGTTCTTCTAAGCCCTGATGAAGGAACACTAAATACATACTGTTTTATTGAATGAAAGATAAAATATGACAACAGAAGCATGAAAATAACTGAGGGAAATATATATAGGGACATGACCAGAGCAAAGGCAGGATATACTTCCCTCAATTTAAAATATTTATTGACTTCAAAACTGGTGTATGAGCTCTAAGTGTCATGTACATTTTATTCTAACGTACACTATATTTCCTCTTGTATTTGCAGGTCATGTTCTTGAATGCAGCAAATAACAACATAACGTTGACAGCATACAACTTATTTTCAGAAGGTCGTACCTGTGCATTTACTTATAATAAATCCTAGAAAACTTGTATAAAGTATAGTTTGGTCTTTAATCACTCGACTGGGACACGTGAAATTACAACAAAACAATAATAATACAATTTAATCGAAAGAAAAACCATAATATGCAATGTGACTGAATCATATCTTTGCCTCAGCTCTAGATTGACAATCACAGGCGTCCAATCACAACTGACCTCTGGAAAAAAGGGAACTAACCAATGACATTTGACGTTACAAGAGCAAGCTCCGCCCACGACGGACAAACATAAAAATGCTCGCGCGAGCAAAAACAGCAGTTGAGAGCTGGCGAATGTTCGCGCGTGCGCAGATTAGATGTCACACGCGCGCGAGTGATTATAATGAGCTCGCGGGTACCCCTATTTACGCGTGTAGCTCTTGCGCTCGTTCCTTTTTAGCACGGAATTAACGCTATAAAGGGGGATGTAGAGGGGTTTGCGACACACGCCTACTCTCCACCACACTTTCAGCGCCACTGCCGCTTGCAGCCGCGACAAAGTGACATTACAGGGAAATGTAAAATGAAGGTTTAATATAGGTTCGGCAAGTTCGGCGGGCCGGATTAAAAAGCCCAACGGGCCGGATATGGCCCGCGGGCCGTAGTTTGCCCACCCCTGGGCTAGACAGAATCTTCTTAATACCTAAAGGTCTCAGCAGTGCACATCTTTCAGTTGCAGTATGCTGATGACTGGTTGTGGCTAACTCCCCAGAAGACCAGCAAACCATCCAGCTAACGTGAAGATCAACAGCAGAATCTGCTTGTCAGTCATAGCAGTCATAGCATGACCTATCAACTACACTTGATTCAACCATAAAGAATTAAGCAGTACCCTGTTAGAGGACTGTATTTCTCAGTGCTAGGGCAAACTGCAAAAGCATGGAGGCCACAATCACTAAGTCAGGCCAGGCATGTTATTAAGGTGCCTCAAGATCACCTATCATGGCATGGCATAGTCCTGTATGGAAAACATCTTGTGGGTCGGCTGGTCTTCAGGGGATCAGAAGAAGTAGTATTAAGATATAATCAAGTAATAATTTTCTGGGCCCTGGAGATGTTTTGACATCCACTGTGACATAACTGCTTAGTTCTGTTTCTTCAAACATTTTCAAGGCTAAAGTCAGATTACACTGTATTTAGCTCAAACTCTGCTACAATAATATGCGAGCAGCATGTATGTAAAGGTTTGTAGCTTATGCGTCGTAAGTCACTGAAATAAAGCCAAAACACCCATACTTTTTTATGAGACCTTGTTTTTTATATTAGAACTTAGAATGTCATTAACTAATTTCACAAGAGCATGAGTCATTTCACAAACAGGAGTTGCAAAAATTATTTAGATTTTATATAAAAGTTAATATTAAATGACTCCTTTCAAATTGGATGAATAAATTATTCAGTTGTTCACTCATTTAGTGTTTTGTTGTTGTTTTACATTTACATTTTTTACATTTATTCATTTAGCAGGCACTTTTATCAAAAACAACTTACAACCGAGGAATACAGAAAGGGATTCATTGTGAAGAGGCACAAGTACACAAGAATGCCCACAATGCAAAGTTTCAGACATTGTTTGGAGTAGTATAAGCCTAGAAAATGGAGGGACTAAAGAAAAGAGGAAAAAATAAATGAATAAATATATATAATATATATATATATATATATATATATATATATATATATATATATATATATATATATATATATATATATATATATATTATAGACATAAGATAATTTGAAAACAAAATAATCCACATGTAAGTATCAAAGTTAAGTAGGTCAGGTATGTTCAAACAGGGTACTGTTTGTTACATTGTCTGGTGCTGTAAGACCAAACATTGAGGGAAGGCAAAGTGAGTGTTTATGTGCGTGTCTAAGTGAGGTAATGATCAGCAGCCAGTGTGGTGATGGCTGTCTGAGTGCAGGTGAGGAACAGGAGGGATGCTGGAAAACGTACAAAAAAGTAGCAGGTGAGTGGAGAATGTGACAGAAGGTGTCTAAGGCCTTATGTTTAATCCTTTATTAATAGACAAATATAGATTTAAAATTGTTAGGAAAGCTTCGTGTAAGTAAGGCTGTGTAGCAACTGGAACGAAAAGACATGCCCAGCTATTTGTTGTATTTGCCAAATTACCTTTAAAACTCCTCACCAACCACAAAACAAGGTGACAATATTGTCTGTGACAACCCCCCAAAATAATTCATCCAGACATCAGGTTGCCATTGTTTTACGACCAAAAGGAATGTGAAAGAAGAAGAAGAAGAAATGTTACATTTATATAGCGCTTTTCCAGAGCTCAAAGCGCTTTACATAGTACAGGGGGAATCTCCTCAACCACCACCAATGTGCAGCATCCACCTGGATGATGCGACGGCAGCCATATTGCACCAGAACGCTCACCACACACCAGCTTATTGGTGGAGTGATGAAGCCAATTAGTATGGAGGGGATTGTATGGGAGTATGGGAGGCCATGATGGACCAAGGCCAATGGGGAATTTTGGCCAGGATGCCGGAGTTAAACCCCTACTCTTGCAAAGGACATCCTGGGATTTTTAATGACCACAGAGAGTCAGGACCTCGGTTTAACGTCTCATCCGAAAGACGGTGCTTGTTGCAGTACAGTGTCCCCGTCACTATATTGGGGCATTAGGACCCACACAGACCGCAGGGTGAGCACCCCCTGCTGGCCTCCTAACATCACTTCCAGCTGCAACCTAGTTTTTCCAAGGAGGTCTCCCATCCAGGTACTGACCAGGCTCAACCCTGCTTAGCTTCAGTGGGCAACCAGTCTTAGGCTACAGGGTGATATGGCTGCTGACAAAAAGAGTCAATTCACTCTCCATGGCACTGATTGAAACATAACTAATGTCCACAAGAACTCACTTTCCTTCATAGTAATTAATAGATAATCTGTTGTGAATGAACGTGCATCTTTCCATGATACTGTGTGTACTGTTACTGTTCTATTTATTGCATGTATATATATTTTTATACTGTTTTATCCCTGCGTTAGCATATAATTAATAAACAATGTACTATTTTTCCTAATCTGTGACAGCATCATGAATGTGCCATTTTTTATTTGATGAATTAAGATAATTTATATATCATTCTTGCTATCTAAGAAATTGTATTTTCATTGCTTGATCAAGTATATTATATGTTGATATCCATGCAACTAATTATTATTACAAGAGTCTTGAATAGCCTCTTGATGAAGCACCTTATCTAGTTACGAATGCAAACCCTCTTGCTAGACAATGGATCATATACTCTCCTCCCAAAATCTGAGCTTCTATTGGTTCACTGATACCTGGTAGGAGAGACCATGCCCAGATCCCACCTTTTGTCTCTTCTGTGCATCTTCTGTTCGCATCTCTCCATGTCCTCTCAGAGGGACGCAGGCCTCAACCTGCTGCCAGCCATGTGCTCGTTTAGAAAAGATAGAGAAATCATTCTCTTTCCATCTACCTCTGGAAGCTGTTTATTATTGTTGTTGTTAACTGTATTCGCCTTGGGTCTGAGAGTAACGGAATTTCAATTCTCTATATGCATGCACTGTATATATTGCAGAATTGACAATAAAGCTGACTTTGACTTTGACTGTTTGTTTGTTGGACTGGAAACTATAGTCCGTCCAAAAGGTCATGGGCCAACAGACCAAAAAGATCAAGCCAACTTCCTCAACCATAATAGAGTCAGACATTTGTTCAGCTTTATCAAAAATAACAAACACAGGCTGCTGCAATTAATGGTAGAACCCATCAAAGTAGTGGACTGCATGGTCCGTGCTACCCATCATAAAGCAAGCAGCTGACTTAGCTAGGGCTTGATACCCCCACCCAGCAGATCTGAAAGCCAAAATGTGTACTAAGCATTCGTAGGTGGCTAAATTCCAGTTCCCCACTTAAGGGTAGCTGATGGTGCTGTTGGAGAATGACTGGGGAGTGTAGACGTCTGGGTTTAAGCCACATAGACTACATAGTTGTTTTAGTCTAGAAAGAACCAGGCACTAGTCAGTTTGCCGTCTGCTGTAAGGAACAATGTATCTTGAGGAGCGACATTTTGCAGGAATCGTGAATCACAGAATTAATGCTGGAAGATAAAATGTGTGACCAAATTTGTCAGTTTTTGAGTGCTAGTTACTTACAAAGCATCAAATGGTTTAGCTCCCCAGTACTTGAGTGATCTCTTAACACATTATAGTCCTTCACGTCTATTGTGATCCCAAAATACTGACCAGCTGATAATACAGAGAATTTCAAAGTCAACTGCTGGCAGTCGATCCTTACAAAAGCATTACAATAATCTAGCCTTGAACTCATGAACTAACTTTTCCGCATTTGTCTTATATAGCATATATCGTAATTTAGATATATTTTTAAAAAATGCCGTTTTACAGATGCTAGAGACGTGGCTTTCAAATGAAAGATTGTTATCAAAGAGCACACCCAGCCATCAAGTGTTAGGCAGTATTAGATTATTACGTGCTGAACTTTTTGGTCTTATTATTAGAATCTCTGTTTTTTCAGAATTAAGCAGTAGAAAGTTAGTCATCCAATTTTTTTAAATCAGTTATGCATTCTGTTAATTTATTTGTCATGTTCAAGAAACCTATTTGAAATGATTCAAGCTTTGTGACATGGTGCATTATCCTGCTGGAAGAAGCCATCAAAGGATTGGTACATCGTGGTCATAAAGGGATGGATATGGTCAGAAACAATGCTCAGGTAGGCCATGGCAATTAAACGATACCCAATAGGCACTAAGGGACCTAAAGTGTGCCAAGAAAACATCCCCCACACCATTATACCACCACCACCAGCCTGCACAGTTGTAACAAGGCATGTGTCAGGGATTTGTGTGGGAAGAAGGCTTGAAGACGGCGATACAAGATACATCATAAGTTTCTTTTCTCAAGAAACTCAAGGAAGGCAAAACACGCCACAACGTAAACGAGACCCGACAACTGAAGAGTGCACAATGGGGACTAAATATACTAACAGTGAACCTAAAGACAAACACCTGTGACGATTAGTGACTATGGAAACTCCCGGAAGGTGCGACCTCGCGCCAACGAAAATCCAGCACAAGGGTGGTGGGTGGGCATCCTGGAGGATCCGGGACCCTGGATGGCATAGTCCTCCAGGGTGGAGCTGGAGGATCCGGGACCCTGGATGGCATAGTCCTCCAAGGCGGAGTTGGAGGATCCGGGACCCTGGATGGCTCTGGCTGGGCCGGCTGGAGGACCGGCGATGGCTCTGGCTGGGCCGGCTGGAGGACCGGCGGTGGCTCTTGCTGGGCCAGCTGGAGGACCGGCGGTGGTTCTGGCTGGGCCGACTGGAGGACCGGCGGTGGTTCTGGCTGGGCCGACTGGAGGACCGGCGGTGGCTCTGGCTGCTCTGGCTGGAGGACCGGCTCTGGCTGCTCTGGCTGGAGGACCAGCCCTGGCTCTGGCTGCTCTGGCTGGAGGACCGGCCATGGCACTGGCTGCTCTGGCTGGAGGACCGGCTGTGGCTCTGGCTGGGCCGGCTGGAGGACAGACTGTGGCTCTGGCTGCTCTGGCTGGGCCGGCTGGGGGACCGACGGTGGCTCTAGGAGGTCCCAAGGGTCTGGCGGCTCGGGGAGTTCCCAGGGGTCTGGCGGCTCTGTGAGGTCCCAGCGGTCTGGCGGCGGCTCTGGGAGGTCCCAGGGGTCTGGCGGCGGCTCTGGAAGGGCCGGCTGCACCGGCGGAGGCTCTGGGAGATCTGGCCAGTCCAGAGGTCCAGGCAGGTCCGGCGGTTCAGGCCACGGCGGGAGTCCCAGGTCGGTGGGTGGCTCGGGCGGGCAGATCTCGGGCGCTGGCTCTGGCAGACGGATCTCTGGCTCTGGCGCTGGCTGGAGGAGGTGAGGCGTGGGAACAGGCGCTGGGCGGCGAGGCGCGGGAACAGGCGCTGGACGGCGAGGCGCGGGAACAGGCGCTGGCAGACGAGGCGCGGGAGCTGACGCGGGCTGACAAGTCGCGGGAACTGACACATCAGCCTCCCCGACGTAGAAAGGTGAACCGTTTACGTAGAGCACATGATTGACAAAGCTCTGGAAGGGTTGCCCGCACTCGTTGAGGTCTAGTGTATAACGCTATGACGCTTCGTCACTTAAACCAACCCAGAAGTGCATGCTGAGTCTCCCCAGCTCACCAATTTGGCCAACTCCAGAAACTCCTCCACATACTCTTCCAACGGACAATCCCCCTGATTAACCTCCTGCAGAAGATGATCATCCGCCTGCTTTCTCTCTGCTGCCGCGTTTCTCCTCGTCATCACGTTTTTGCGGTCGGTTCTTCTGTCACGGGTTTGTGTGGGAAGAAGGCTCGAAGACGGCGGTACAAGATATATCATAAGTTTATTTTACAAGAAACTCAAGGAAGGCAAAACACGCCACAACGTAAACGAGAACCGACAACTGAAGAGTGCACAATGGGGACTAAATATAATAACAGTGATGAACCTAAAGATAAACACCTGTGACGATTAGTGACTATGGAAACTGATGGGTGACGGAGAGTTCTGGAACAGAAAACATGTGACAACAAAAGGCAAACTAGAGTCCAGGGTGACAGTGACCGTGACAGCATGATGGATCCATGTTTTCATTCAGTTTACGGCCAAATTCTGACTCTACCATCTGAATGAAATCGAGACTCATCAGACCAGGAAACATTTTTCCAGTCTTCAACTGTCCAAATTTGGTGAGCTTGTGCAAATTGTAGCCTCTTTTTCCTATTTGTAGTGGAGATGATTGGTACCCGGTGGGGTGTTCTGCTGTTGTAGCCCATCCGCCTCAAGGTTGTCCGTGTTGCGGCTTCACAAATGCTTTGCTGCATACCTCGGTTGTAACGAGTGGCTATTTCAGTCAAAGTTGCTCTTCTATCAGCTTGAATCAGTCGGCTCATTCTCTTCTGACCTCTAGCATCAACAAGGCATTTTCTCCCACAGGACTTCCGAATACTGGATGTTTTTCCCTTTTCACACCATTCTTTGTAAATCCTAGAAATGGTTGTGCGTGAAAATCCCAGTAACTGAGCAGATTGTGAAATATTCAGACCGGCCCGTCTGGCACCAACAACCATGCCATGCTCAAAATTTGTTAAATCACCTGTCTTTCCCATTCTGACATTCAGTTTGGAGTCTTGAAACACTCAATGTTTCTATCTTACCTTGTGTGCATCTTGAGATAAAACAACGGCAGAGACATATTTTAGGATATACACTGCAAGTTGCTTTCAGTTAAAACAGCTCAAACATGCATTTTAGTCTGAGACTAGCTTAAGCCTTATTTGTGAAACCGATCGTGACAGAATTCTTGATTAATTAACTCTAGAACTTATTTTAAGTTTGAGATGAACCCTCTCAATGGACACATTAGTACCCCTAAGTACATATTAGTCTGCCATTATTTATTTTTTAAAACAGGAAGCTTTTCATGGGTGAATTAATTAAACTGCCTTATTTTACATCATCTGACATCCAACATAACTTCTGAAATAAATGAATTCAGTAGCCTATATGTAGTTGATGCATAATGTTTAAGAACGATTCAAGAACTATATTAATATGTTTGGGACAATATGTATCCTATATTGTGTGTAGAGTTTCCATATTCTTCCTGTGTTAATGTCTATTGTGGGTTTCTCCACAATCCAAACGCATTTAGTTTTTTTTTCCTGCCTACAGTTTGAGATGCAGCGATACACTCCAGCATCAATGTACACCGTGTAGAATAATTGATTAAGAGTTGTTTCTTCAATAGTTACCAATTTGGAAAAACAACTTCCCCTTTGACATGTTTGTTTCAAACCTGAAAAAATATGCTCGCATGGGGATCTTCATTTAAATTGCTCTTTTGTTTACTTTACCATGTTTTTTTATGTTTGCTAATGTTCAGTTTGAAAACTTGGTCATGAGTGGCCAATTATCAGCAGATGTATCCAGTAGATGGTTATTTAATTACATTTGAAAAAGTTATAATTGGCCCTCTCTTGCACACTTGATCACTTTGGGATTTTCTGATGATCCCTGAGCTCATTTAATATGTCGTTAATTTAGAGTCCTTTTGATTAGTTAGGATAATAAGTATAATGAGTTTGAGTAAATTACCAACATGTGCCCTCTCATGTAAAAAAATCATTACAATGTATAGGAAGTGACAATGTATAGGTTTTATGTTAATTCAATTTGTAGCTGTTTTTGTGTGACTAGAAATTAACTTGAGTCACAGCTTTTTGTTTATTTTTTACTTTATTTTTATTGTGTAGCAGAGGCTTCTTTCATACAAAACTTAGCATACCAAATGTAGATACCGCAGGCATCCTGGATAAAGCTTTGGACCAAGCATCTTTCAAGGAATCAGTATAATGACTAAATACGGCACCTAAATATAATTACTGAATGCATTTTGCCAAAACCATATCTTTCTTGTGAAAAGAAGTGGATAAGACGTTTTGCTCTTACATTTTTGAATTGTTCATTTACATTTAACTGTAAGAAAACAGCATTTTCTTAGTAACTGTACTTCCTGATCCCCTCAATTTAGATGTAAACCAACAACTTAATTATTGCCTGGACAGATATGTAATCTTAAAGCTACAAACACAATGCTTCCATTTCTTTGAATTTTATTTTCATTGAAATTTTGATTTCAATGAAAAACCAAAAAAATATTACAGAGTATCAATTTAATCCAGTTATTATACCAGACCATATGAAACAATGAACAGCACAGTACTTGGTATGTAAATCAAGAGAGTGACTCCTAAAAGTGGTCCCCATTAACAAGATGTTTACCTAAAACTTATTGTTGAACATACTTTAATTCCTCTGTGGACGCAGATAACCGATTAACATGTTTTATTGGTTATGATAACTATTTCTGACATTGAAAGACACTTTATAGGTTTACAAACTTTTTTTCGACAAATTATAGATTTGACAGTGTCAAATTGAGTGGCTTTACAGACACTTAAATCTGAATTGTTGAAACCTTTACGATGGAAATTCTATGAATATTTAATTTGAACATTTTCAATAATGCATTCCTTATTTCTTTTGTTCGCACACCATAAATGATTGGATTGACACTTGCGGGGAATACTATGTACATAAGACCCAGAAAGGTATTAACATCAATTGGGATTGGAATATTAAGATTTCGAGAGAGAAAGGTAATACTACCCACAAGATAAAAACACATCATAACCATTAAGTGTGTACCACAGGTATGAAAAGCTTTCCAACGATCATCTCCGGCTGCAGCCCCCAACACAACATGCAAGATTTTCACATAAGAGAAGAAAATAACAGATATATCAATTCCCACAAAACAGATTATTACAACTAATCCCATTGCATTATTATTGCTTATTGAATCACAGGCCAAACTAACAAGAGCCATGTGGTCACAGTAGCAATGATGGATAACATTAGACCCACAAAAAGACAAAGTTGAAGCCAAAGCGACTAGTGCAAACATTATAGTGCCACTTCTGACCAATGTAAAAATAAGCAGTTTGAAAAACATGGATGAGTTCATGATTTCAGTGTAATGTAATGGCTTGCAAATAGCCACAAATCGGTCTAAAGCCATAGCTAAAAGTATGGTGGATTCTACAGAAGAAAAGAAATGAGTAACAAACATTTGTGTCAAACATCCATTTAAAGATATTTCATTCAAGTCAAAGAGGAAACCTAGAAGCATTACTGGGATAATGGCAGTGGGTACAATGATATCGACAACTGCCAAAGCAGACACCAGAATATACATTGGACTGTGAAGACTTTCTGTATTTTTGATCACAAAAAGCAACAAAGAATTCCCCAGCACAACCAAAACGTAACTTAGGAAAAATGGCAGGAAAAGCAGACGTCTGTATTTGTAGATCTCTGGAAATCCCATAAATAAGAACTTGGTATGTGAGAGGTTTGCTCCTTGGAGTTCCTCAATCATGGCACTCTGAATGTGGTCGTCGCAACCTTTTTAACAGGGTAAATACAAAAGAATTATTATTTATCACTTGATAGATTTAAATAAACATCATGTTTGGGATGAGCCATATAGTCTAGCAATGCATTGTGACCTCTATTTTAAAATGGCAGTTAATTACTCCATGAACTGAAAACTAGACACAATAACTCCAAATTACAGCAAATATATCACCTATGAAACATCCACCAATTGTCTGGTGATTTCCTCCATCTCATCAATTTCATTTACATTCTGGTTAACACTTTAAAACATTTTACCCAGGCTATGTCTCATCTTGCCTGCATAGACAGTAACTACCAAGTATTTTGTAAGTGAAAAACAACAACATAATTTTATGTCAACAACATAAAAAAATGAAAAAACAAACAATCACATCATTACAAGTTTCAAGTTTATTTTCAATAGATATATACATTCAGTCCTACATTTGCATAAAAAAATTAGCAACTAAATTTTTGTGTTCACTTGGTCAGAATTGCTCAGTTTCGGCAACATGGAGACGTACCTGCCTGAGATTCTTGGTTTCTCTGCTGTTTGGTCATTCACCTGTAGAGCAGGGGCCCCTATTAAGACCTAAAACCATTCAAATGAGAGCATATATACAGTGAGTTTGATCTATCCTCCTATAGGAATACGACAACAAACTATACAGCCACTGACCTGTATGGTTGATATAATGACCTCATTCCATTCACGCAGATAAAGATACTGTTCCAGGAAGGAGGAACCAATTAATTGACAATTTTTGTCTGGGTTAATTAGCTCTGTTGAGGTGGTGGTGATGGTGATGGTGGGGGGAATCATGTTTGTGGTTTTAGTTGCTATAGCATAGATGAAGTGAGTGTAACAGAATAATAGCTAAAGAGTGTTACGTCAAAGTTATTAGTTACTTTATTTTTCTTGAATTGTCCACTAAGGCACTGTAAACTATTGAAACATCATTGCAACTAAGATAGTATTAAAATAACTAAATAAAAATATTGAGAAGGAAAAACAATATAGTTTATATTCACTAGAATAGTAAAGTATCTGTCAGGTATTTCATGTACATGTTAACATGTGTTCTAAAAATAATTTTAATGAATAGGACTAAATGACATTAAACTTAAATCATGAACGCACACTGTCATTTTCTTGTCTTTCTTTTTTTAAGGGCATCCGTGAAAGAAAACAAAACACAGTGACAAAGTTTCAGCTATGAAAGGATTACATATCTGTGCTACTGGGCCTTTATATTTTACAATGTATAACTGTACATTTAATTAAGTGATATAATGTTAATACTTGAACTAACAAAACACAAACATAGTCCAGGTGGTACAACATAGAGCCACTTAAATGAGAGGTTATCGTAAGTGTCAGCAATTAGGCTGATGTGCAATGTAGAAGAAACTTGGGAACTTGGTTTCATGCAGACACTATCTTTACCTTGAGAACAAAACAAAATACTTTAATTCCAAACAAAACCGGCACACTCACTTATGCAAAAATATATATATATGCAAAAAACACTTGGGAAACCCAGAAACAACATCCACACACGGTGCACCAATGACAAGGTAACATCATTCAATGATTAACAAAGACATGGGAACACAAAAGGGTTTCATACATGAGGTGATAGGGAACACCTGACGAGACTAACGGGAGGAGTGATTGGCAAGACATGGAAAAGAGCTCTGCGGTCGCTTCAGGGCATCCAGGATCCTCAGGAACGATCTTTACTTTTTAGTGGTTGCTGCTGAACAAACAGGAAACTTGTGAACCACCTCTATTGTCGCTTCAGGCCATACATAACACAAAGCGCCATGGTTAAACTGAAAATTTGGGAATGATCTCCATGGTGGTTTCAGGGCATGCAGGAAGTTCATTGATGAATACCTCCACTTTGGCAAGAGTTGGAGAGCAGTGTGAGGCCTAAACTCATCCGATGGCCATTGCCATAACTAGAACAGCAATAATTAGTCGAAGGGGTCTCTGAATTCTCCAGGTCTGAAACTATCTTGTTGGATTCAAGTATGATGGCAGTGACGTTAGGAGACTCATGCATATAATCCAGGATAGTGGGGAACTCTTACTTGGTTTATGGCCAGGTTTGTTGAGTACTCTGATGGTAGATCAAGTACCCTGCTGATCTCGAGGGCTAGAGCCAAGATTGGGCTTGGATTGGATTAGGTATAGAGTGCATTAAAGTGATGAACCTTCTTCAGGATGAAATCCTCTCTTGCCTCCACCTTTGCGCTGGAGTTTGGGTTGTGTTCAACCAGAGCAAGGGCGAAATAGTACTGAATCACAGAGATCTGAGTGGCTTTTAGACTGAGCTCTGTGGATTGAGTCGGTATTTGATGGTGTACGGAGTCTGGATATCTGGTCTGAAGCGAAGTCTGACATAGCATCGACAGGAACAGAATCTAGGACTAGAAGGAATTATGTGAAAAGGCATTTAGAACTTCTGATCCTTCACTTTAGAAGTCAATTGAATGCTCACTGGCACTGATCTATTTCAGCTCTTTAAGAAATAAGAATAGCAAACAACTTAATTTGGATTAAACGTTTTTGATACAAATGCAGGTAGGTGCAACAGGGAATAATGAAGACAGACAATTATTTTAAAATAGAATAATCCACATTTAAATATAAAAGTTAAGTAGGTCAGGTATGTTCAAACAGGGTACTGTTTGCTACAATGTCTGGTGCTGTAAGAACAAACATTGAGGGAAGGCAAAGCGAGTGTTTATGTGCGTGTCTAAATGAGGTAATGATCTGCAGCCGGCGTGGTGATGGCTGACTCAGTATAGGTGAGGAACAGGAGGGATGCTGGGAAACGTAGAAAAAAAAACTAGTTGGTGACTGGGGAATGTGACAGAAGGTGTTTAAGGCCTTTATGTGGGTCATACCAGATTAACCAAAGATCAGGAAAATATATAAAAGTAAGATAAGATAGCATATTTCTAATTTCTCTATCATTTGTATCATTTTCAAATTGAATGGGATCCATATGCGGTTTATTAAAAACAAAGCAAGTTAAAGACTGGCATGGGTTGAAACACCAGGGTTGGTAGCAATCATCAGGAGAAAGAGCCCAGACAAACACAAGCTGTAAGCATGCAGCAAATATTTGAACAAGTTAATCCAAAGCAGAGTCAAACACAGGCAGGAAATAGGGAATTATAGCACTCTTATATAATTATAGGGAACAGGTATGCTGTAATCGGTCCAGGTGTTTGGGCAAGTGAATATCACTAAGGACACAATTATCACACATATTTGTGTAATTAGACTTTGACCAATAACAATTAATATCATATCACGTCCAAATGGAAAACCTTTTGGACATGTGTTCTATGCAAATAAATTATAGTAGTAATATAATGCACCAAATGGTACTATGTTCAAAGACTTTTGCGCCATCAACATGCTGAGGACTGGATTGAAAATCATACTAAAAATAAATATAAAAAACTGTTAAAGGCTGATGCAATTTGCATGAAGATGCAACACAGCATGCAAGTAATTAGTGTGTATAGCCCCCAGCCCTCCACCTGACGAGATGGCAGATGGTGTACTGGTTTCCCAATTTCCTCAGGGCAAAGACCTGGATCAGGGCAAAAACCTATGGTGTTGAGCTTGACCGGGCTGTTGCCCTCCTGGGATGGTGCCGCTCTTCTCTCTAGTAATTTGGCACATAGTCTTAGAGTTTAACCTTGAATAACTGGAGCCCAGGTCAGGAAGCAGACAGACTAGCTAAACTGACCATCTGCCAGCTGTCTCACGTTACAGAGGTCAGATAAATTACAACACATAGAGATTCTTTCACTTAGATATAGAGACTGTGTCTGTTCGCCAAATCAGCATTTACAAAAATCTCTCAAAACCTTTTAAGGGGGACTTCCGGTTTGAGCATGTAGCGAGCATTTTTTTTGGGTATAAAGTTTGGCACCCTTTGAGTTTATTACGTGCACATCAAGACTTAACTTTACACGAGTAAATGAGACCAAAAAGACGTGATCGAGGGCAAAAAACGACTGAAATGGACGAAGATACCACAAGTGAAGACAACATGGCTAACGCTAACGCTTCACAAGCTAGGCCAAGCTCGGAGTTACCTGCTGATCTTGCGAAGTTACACACGCTGCTTCTGTCAGACCTCGCACAGCAAACAGATTCCCTCCTGAAAAAGCACTCGGCGAGAAAACTGGCACCAATTTAAGCATCCCTCGAACTGGTAAAATCGTCTCTTGACTCACACGAAGAACGTATTCGTGAGATGGAGGAAGGGCTAAACAGCCACAGCAACAGAATCGAAACAAAGTGGATGATCTGGAAAATCGCTCCCGTAGGTCCAATCTGCGAGTCGTCAGTATCTCCCGGAGCCGTCAGTATCTCCAGGGGCCAGACACAGTTAAGTTCATGACTGAATTTTTTGAGGAAGTCCTGGGTAAAGACTTCTTTCTGCACCCACTCATTATTTCCCGCGCACACCGAGCGGGACCCAAGCCGACCGCCGACTCCGGCGCTGGCTCCAAACGGCCGAGGATATTCCTGGTTCTCTTCCACGCCTTCCAAAACAAACACTGCATAATAATGAGGAAACGAGAGCAGCTGTTCTTTAGGGGCCATAAGGTATTTTTACACAAGGACGTCAGCGCGGAACTTTAAAGAAGTGAAATCCCTCCTGTACAAGAAGAACGTCAGGTTCGCTCTCATCTATCCCGCCCGGCTTCGCGTCCTTCACGATGGACAGACACGGTTCTTCGAGACTCAGGAGAAGGCCAGAGAGAAGGAGAAGGTCAGAGAGTTTTACGATCTTCATTGGGGAGAGTAAATTACCAGTATGCTGGAGCACAGACTATCTATGAGAAGGTGAAAGTAAGCCTAACTTTCGGCTTAGACACTTTGATTTTGGGATTATTTGTTTGCTTGAATAATATATATAGACAGGAAATAACAAGAAGAGATTTTTTTTCAAATAAACTTAAAGCTTACGCTGTGATACTTGCGTTAATGTGGTTTTCTGATGCAGAGTAAAGATATTTTATATTTTCAATTGTATTTGCGTTTTTGACTGCTGCACTGCTGTTTCCTGTCTGCTCGAGTGGATTGCGTTTGCGTTTGTACTGATATATAAACTTGATTTTTGTTTTAGATCTTAAACTCGACGTTCGTTTGTATTACCAAATACAATATTAGATCATTTAATATATTGTAATCGTTAGCTTTAATCTAAGTCGCTAAACGCGTTAGCATTGTGCTATCTTACTGTCCGTGCATACAGCGTTTTTCTCGCTCGCGCCTTTTTTCCCGACTTCATCAAACAACTGGTCAACAAGTTGGATCAACACACGCGGTGAGTCATGTCATCTTCTCTCAAAATTGTCACTTGCACTGCCTGCTTCATGCATAGTCTTTCTGTCTCTGTCAGCTGTGAAGGCTTCACATGTCATAAATGTAGGGACATAGTCAGGCTGACAGAGAAGGTTTCAGAATTAGAGACACGCATCCAAACTTTAATCGAGGATAGTAAGAATGCAAGGGCTTTAGATACTACTTTGGATGCGACTAGCTTAGCAAACCCTGTACATTGTTCGGTTCCGGCTGTAGAGCCCGTGCAGCAGGGCAACTGGGTGACTGTGAGACGGCATAATCGCGGGTAAAAAAACCACTGTTCCATTCCGATCAGAACATCAAACAGGTTCTCCCCACTCAGTGACGCACCCACTGAGAAACCTGTTGAAAGTGCCCTAGTGATTGGCAATTCTATTACTCGGAATGTGAAAATAGAGACTCCAGCCACCATAGTCACATGTTTGCCGGGAGCCAGAGCGCCTGACGTCAAAGCAAATTTAAAAGTGCTGGCTAAGGCTAATCGTAAATATTCTAAGATTGTTATTCACGTCGGCGCTAATGATGTCCGACTTCATCAGTCGGAGATCACTAAAAGTAATATTAAAGAGGTGTGTGAACTCGCAAGTACGATGTCAGGCACCGTAATTTGCTCTGGCCCTCTTCCTATGCGCAGGAGTGATGAGATGCTTAGCAGATTATCCTCACTCAATGGCTGGATGTCTAAGTGGTGCCCGCGGAATAACATAGGGTTTATAGACAATTGGAAAAGTTTTTGGGGCAGACCTGACCTGTTGAAAAGAGATGGTATTCATCCCACCTGGGATGGTGCCGCTCTTCTCTCTAATAATTTGGCATATAGTCTTAGAGCTAAACCTTGACTAACTGGGGTCCAGGTCAGGAAGCAGACAAACTGGCTAAACCGACCGTCTGCTAGCTGTCTCACGTCACAGAGGTCAGATAAATTCCAACACATAGAGACTCTTTCACCTAGATATCATCCTATAGAGATTGTGTCTGTTCCCCGAATTAGCAAATACAAAAACCTCTCAAAATCGTTTAAGAGTAAAAATTTAATTGATTTACAAACAGCTAAGAACGGATATAACACAAATGAACAAATGATAAAGCTTGGGTTACTAAATATACGATCCCTTTCCTCAAAAGCACTTATTGTAAATGATATGATTACAGATTGCGTTTGACAGAAACTTGGCTAAAACCAGACGATTATATTACTTTAAATGAATCCACCCCTCAAGATTACTGTTATAAACATGAGCCTCGTCTGAAAGGTAAAGGCCCAGTCACACAGCCAAAAACGCATGAAGAACGCAAGAATCACGCACAGATTGGGTTTGTGCGTGCTTGTGCGTCGAGAAATTGACCAAAGTATTCCACGAACATTCAACGCAAGCCTGATGCATGAATCACTGACGGAGCGCGTCCAAACACACACGCTTCGCGAACGTTCCACGTACAAGCACTTTCAGAATCCACATTGTCAGTGGATGTCAGTGGAATGAACGTGATACGTGCGCAGTTCATGCGTGATATGAAGGTGGGGCGTCAGTGGACGGACGTGGACGTGCGCGCTTTCGAACCAGTTCCAACTCATAAGCACTGACGGCCGACGCGTGTCCCGCGCATGTCACGCATATTCAACGCATAAACTACGCACGCCGACTCATGAATAACGCACACCAACGCACATGCGTGCGTCGTAAAATTTTTGAACCGTTCAAAACTCAAAATCACGCACAAACCACCTTCGACGCACATCCACTTACAATCACTGACGGTCCTCGTTCATTCCACCGACGAATTTCGCATATGACGCACACTCCGCGCAGAAACGAAAATCTGTGCGTAATTTGTGCGTTCTTCATGCGTTTTCGCTGTGTGACTGGCCCTTTAAGGAGGAGGTGTTGCTGTAATTTATAGTAACACGATCAGTACTGCTCAAAGGTCTAATTTGAAATATAATTATTTTGAAGTGATGGTCCTCAATGTAAAATTATCTAGAGCAAGTAATAATTCCTGTTTAACTTTTGTGCTCGCTATTCTATACAGGCCACCAGGGCACCATACAGACTTTTCAAAGAATTTGCTGATTTTCTCTCAGAATTAGTAATGTCCTCAGATAAAGTCATAATTGTCGGTGATTTTAATATCCATGTAGATAATGAAAAAGACGCATTGGGATTGGCACTTAGAGACATCTCTATTGGAGTTGCACAACATGTATCAGGACCCACACATTCTTCTAATCATACTTTAGATCTAATATTGTCATATGGGATCAATGTTGATACTGTTCAAATTCTGCAGCAGAGCGATGACATCTCAGATCATTACTTAGTTGCGTGTAGATTACCTTTAGCCAAAGTCGATAAACTAACTCCCTGTTATAAATATAGTAGAACTATCACTCCTAACACAAAAGATAGCTTTATAAATAATCTTCCTGATCAGTTTCATCTACTTAACATCCCAGATTGCCTAGAAGAACTTGATGTTGCAACAGAAACTATTAACTCTCTCTTTTCCAGCACTTTAGACACCGTTGCGCTTAAGGAAGATTAAAGAAAATAGTCCAACACCGTGGTACAACGAGCACACCCGGGCCCTCAAGAGAGCAGCCAGAAAAATGGAGCGGAGCTGGAAAAAAAATAAGCTTGAGGTTTTTCGCATTTCATGGAAAAACAGCTCTATTGCATTCAGAAAAAAATCAGTTAGATCTGCTTACTTTCTCTTAGAAGAAAACAAATACAACCCTAGGTATTTATTTGATACAGTGACTAAACTAACAAGAAATGAAGCCTCAACCACAGATGCTTTAAAACAGCACAGCAGTAATGACTTCATGGACTTCTTTAATAATATTAGAGAGAAAATTATAACCATGCAAACGTCTACTACATTATCACAAAATACAGTAAATGTTCCTGAAGAAAAATTCCACTCCTTCATTGCTATTGGGGAGGAAAAATTGTCTATACTCGTTAAATCATCAAAAGCAACAACATATACGCTAGACCCAATACCAACTAAGCTACTGAAAGAGATGCTTCCAGAAATCATAGATCCTCTTCTTAATATTGTTAATTCATCTTTGTCACTAGGATACGTACCAAAAACCTAAAACTAGCCGTAATTAAACCGCTTATTAAAAAAACACATCTTGATCCTACAGAATTAGTTAATTACAGGCTAATATCAAATCTACCTTTTTTGTCAAAAATTCTAGAAAAGGCAATATCTTCACAACTACGGACGCGTCAGCTCTGAATGTCTTCAGCGTGCTGTGTCTGTGTGAGAGTGATTTTGAGACTAAGTTTAAAAATCAGGGAATATGAGTGTGAAAATTGTGGCGAATGAACAGAGTTTCAGACCATGTGTTTATCCCTGCCCGCATTTTATAACGGGCAAGGATACACATGTTATGTGTGTTATCTGTTTGGGAGTGGAGCATGCGCGGTCGGCGCTTGAGAATGCCGGCTGTAAGGACTGTGAGAAGTTCTCCTTGCATGCTCTCCGCTCCCGCCTGGCGGTCTGTAACGAGGTCCTAGTCACGAGCACTCCCCGGGAGATGTTCGTGCTGTGACTCCAACACTAGCTTTATCGAGTTCATGAAGTGAGATGGATCTAGCTAGTGTTGACCCGGTCGAGGAGGATTCGCCACCCTCCTCACCGGTGTTTGAGGAGTTAGTTGAGGTTGTGGCACGAGCGGTCTCTCGTCTGGAGATTGATTTGCCGGCGGAGACCAGGAGCGCTCGTCCTAGAAAAAGTATTTTAGATGAGCGTTACCTGCCTGCTCGCGTCACTCCCCCGCGCCGAGCTATGCCCTTTCTACCTATGCCCTTTACATGCTGAGGTATCTAGATCTTGGAGAAAGCCAGCCTCCGAAAAGGTTCATACACCAAACAGTGCTATGTATGCCAATCTTGTAGGGGCTCAAGGTCATTGTTATGGGGGGATGCAGAAAGTGGACAAGGCTCTTGCGAGTTACCTCATGCCCCAGTCTGCGTCCTCCATTAAAGCTCCGGCGCTCCCCTCCAAGCCAATGTGCGTCACGTCATCTTTGGTGGAGAAAGCATACTCAGCTTCTAGTCAGGCCGCAGCGTGTCTACACACCACGACACTGCTGCAGGCTTATCAGGCTGAGTTGCTAGGGGACCTCAACGAGGTATCGGTCCGGACGCAGTGGCAGAGCTGCGCCGGACCGTGGATTTGTCTCTTCGGGCCACTAGGGAGACGGCCTACTCTGTCGGTCACTCCATGGCAGCTCTGGTGGCCACGGAGAGACACTTATGGCTTAATTTGTCAGCTATGAAGGATAGGGACAAATTTGTTTTGCTGAACGCTCCTTTGTCCCCTTCGGGCTTGTTCGGCGATGCCGTAAAAAGCGTCGTCGACAAGTTCCAGGAGGCTGCACGAAACTCGAAATCTCAAAATGAATGAGATATGACGCTCAAGCAGATCGTAGTACGGATCAGGTATAACTCGTCTGGCACGGCCGACATCAGAGACGTATAATCCCTCGTCTCCATCCTTCCACAGTGGGAAGTTCCTGTGGTTTGCCTTCAGGGGGGAAGGCGTACCAGTATCGGTGCTTCCTTTTCGGTCTGGCGCTCTCGCCCCGCACGTTCACCTAGGAGGGGACGCTGCTCTAAGCTCCGCTGCACTTGCAAGGGACTATCATGTCCGAAACTATGTCGATGACTATGGCTTACCCTGGCCGAGTCACCGCAGTTAGCAGCACAACATCGAGATTCTGTGCCCGCACATAAAGGAGCTGGGGTTAAGGCTAAACACCATGAAGTGTGTACTTTCTCCAACACAGAGATCCACTTTCTTGGGAGTCATTTGGGACTCAGTTGCCATGTATGCTCGGCTCTCCCCCGAGCGCATCCAGGCTGTTCGTTTAGCCGTTAAGAGCATCAAGCTGGGCCAGCCACTAATGGTGGTGGCTAAAGACCAGGGGTTCTCCCTGAGGGGTACCTGCTTCGCAATCAAGGTCACGGGGCGATGCCCACGCACCCTGAGCATGCGGAAGAACTCTTGGTTCTCGTCTCTCGACGCTTAGGGAAAAACACCAAGAAGAGTGTACTTTCTCCCACGCAGAGAACCACTTTCTTGGGAGTCATTTGGGACTCAGTGGCCATGTCTGCTCTGCTCTTCCCTGAGCGCATCCAGGCCTTTCGTTTAGCCGTTAAGCGACGAATGACACTCTTAGGGCTGAACACCAAGAAGAGTGTACTTTCTCCCACGCAGAGAACCACTTTCTTGGGAGTCACTGGGACTCAGTGGCCATGTCTGCTCGGCTCTTCCCCGGGCGCATTCAGGCCTTCGTTCAGCCGTCAAGAGTATCAAGGGGCAGCCACTCACATGTAAACACTTTTGGAGGGTGTTAGGGCTCATGCAGCGGCTCCAGCGTTACCCCACTGGGCCGTCGGTGCACGAGACCCCTGCAGCAGTGGCTGAAAAACAGGGGTTCTCCCCGAGGGCTAGAACTCTTGGTCCCCTTCTTATCTGGAGCAGATTGGGGACAGATATGGCAGGGCACAGGTTTACCTGTTTGCCTCCGTAAGAATTTCTCTGCCCTCTGTGGCTTTCATTTAAAACATCCAGCGCCTCTGGGGCGGGATGCCATGGTACAGGCTACGTCTGTACGCCTTTTTCCCCGATCACTTTGCTCCCGGGAGTTCTGGCCCAGGCGGAGGGTTGCTGACCCCCGCCCAGAGCTAATGTAGCTGTGGTCTGGCCCCTTAGGGGGTCCAGCTCATAGAATCCAGTCTCTCAGCCGAGGTTGTGGAGACCATCCTTCAGTCCAGAGCTCCCTCCACGAGGAAACTCTACACCTTGAAGTAGAAACTCTTCACGTCCTGGTGTAGTGAAAGGCAGGTGAACCCAGTAACCTGTCAAGTTGGCAAGTGCTAGAGTTCCTGCAAGAAAGATTTGCGGCAGGGTTGTCCCCCTCCACCTTGAAGGTTTATGTGGCTGCCATAGCGGCTTGCCATGTACCTCTGGGTAGGGTATCCTTGGGCAGGGACTCCCTAGTCACTCGTTTCCTCCGTGGCACACTAAGGCTGAGACCTGCGGCACAGACCAGGGTGCCTGCCTGGGACTTGTCTGTGGTACTCCAAGGCCTGTCCCAGGCACCCTTTGAACCTTTAGAGGAGATCCCTATCAAGCTCCTCTCTCTTTAGACCCTTCTTTTGCTGGCTATTGCCTCGCTTAAGAGGGTCGGGGATCTTCAGACCCTCTCGGTGGCTCCCTCATGCCTCGAGTTTGGCCCGGGATGGAAAAACCTTTCTCCACCCGAGGCCAGGCTATGTCCCCAAGGTTCCCACTAATGTGGCTCGGTCTATCACGCTGCAGGCCTTCTGCCCTCCCCCATTTGGTGATCATGAGCAGGAGCACAAGAACAAGGTCCGTCCAGTGCAAGCACTGGACGCTTACGTTTCCAAGACTGCCACTTGGCGTAAGTCGGACCAACTGTTTGTTTGCTTTGGGGCTCCTGAGGGGGCTCCAGCTTCCAAGCAAACCCTAAGCAGGTGGATAGTCAAGGCTATCTGTCTAGCTTACGAGTCGGCCGTACATGCTTCCCCTTTGAGGGTCCAGGCCCACTCCACTCGGAGCATGGCGGCATCCAAGGCTCTCCTCTCTGGAGTTTCCTTGTCTGATGTTTGTGCTGCGGCTGGCTGGTCTTCGCCGCACACTTTTATGAGGTTTACCAATTGGACCTCGATGCCGCCCCGGGAACCAGGGTGCTCTCTCAGTGAGCTGGGACACACCCGGATGCCGGCGTTGCTGAGGTGGCGTTGGTATAGCGAATGTAACGAATGTAACCCTGGTTCCCTGAGGGGAACTAGACGCTGCGCCTTTGCCTCAGCTCCTTGTGCCTCCGTGCCCGCTTCAGACATTCATGCTGACGCGTCCGGGTTTCAGACGCGCTTTTATGCTCTTCCTCATGACGTCACCGGCACGTGCCGGCAGTGACGCATTCACACGCGTTCGTCTCTCATTGGTTGCACAGATCTTCGCGTGACTGAAGCAAGGCTATTTCTCCTAGCGCTGTGACGCAGCGTCTCGTTCCCCTCAGGGAACCAGGGTTACATTCGTAACCCGAGACGTTTTTGGTTCCCCAAAGCTTTAGCTGTGACGCAACATCTCATTCTCCTCTCAGGGAACCTGGTTACATGCGTTTTTTATATGCCATTGTTGCACCTGAGGCATGTAGTCTGTGCCCAATACAGACTGTAGACTGGATAAGCAACAAACACCATATATTCATAGAAATAATCCCCACAGAAAACATTATGACTGTTTTGAACATGAGTGCAATAAAATACCTTAATACCTTAATACCTGGGTGTACCTTAAGGTACTAAGCCTGGGGCTGGAGGTCTCCACCATGTCTCCCGCTGGTGCTAAAGGAACTCCAAAAGGGTTTGCCAATTGGGGAACTCACCTGTATCCGGTCCGTAAAGGGATACGTTGCTCCACGGTCGGGCAGTGGGTGCGTGAGGCAAGATGTTCTCAAGCCAGATCCTGCTGCCTGCTGATGATAGGAGAGGAGGGCGGGAGTTGCTTGCTGCCATCCGAACTCTCTTGAGACCCAGAGATAGAGGAAACCACTCTCCTCTCTTGCAGACAGGAAGGGTGCCAGAGCATTTTACAGTGCCTTTACATAGCATTTTGCGAGTTCACACACCTTTTTAATATTAATTCTGTTAATTCTTCTTTCTTCTTAATTCTTAATTCATACTCTGACTGGCAAAGTCAGACATCATTAGAGCCAATGTGAATAACAATATTAGAGTATTTCAGATTAGCATTAGCCAGCACTTTTAAATTTGCTTTGATGTCAGGCACTCTGGGTCCCAGCAAACATGATAGCTGGAGTCTCTATTTTTACGATCAGTGTAATAGAATCGCCAATGACACTTTCAACTGATTTCTCAGTTTGTGCATCACTGAGTGGGAAAACCTGTTTGATGTTCTAATCGGAAACCGGACAGTGTTTTGTTCCTCGATTATGCCTTCTCACAGTCACCCAGTTTCCTTGCTGCACGAGATTGATTGCCAAGCTGATAGAAGAGCAACTTTGACTGAAATAATCACTCATTACAACCGAGGTATGTATTGTAGTATGTAGGTAAAGCATTTGTGAAGCCACAACACACACAACCTTGAGGTGGATGGGCCACAACAGCAGAAGACCCCACTGGGTACCACTCATCTCCACTACAAATAGGAAAAAGAGGCTACAGTTTGCTCACCAATTGGACAGTTGAAGACTGGAAAAATGTTGCCTGGTCTGATGAGTCTCGATTTCTGTTGAGACATTCAGATGGTAGAGTCAAAATTTGTCGTAAACAGAATGAGAACATGGATTCACCTTGTTACCACTGTGCAGGCTGGCGGTGGTGGTGTAATGGTGTGGAGGATGTTTTCTTGGCACACTTTAGGCCCCTTAGTGCCAATTGGGCATCGTTTAAATGCCACGGCCTACCTGAGTATTGTTTCTGACCATGTCCTTCCCTTTATGACCACCACGTAACCATCCTCTGATGCTACTTCCAGCAGGAGAATGCACCATGTCACAAAGCTCTAATCATTTCAAATTGGTTTCTTGAACATGACAATGGTTATATATTCAGTGAATCATGACACTTCTTTGTGTGTGTTATAAACAGAGTGCAAAACATTAGACATTCGGCTCAGAAACATTGGTGATCTTGACTCAGCTGCCTTTTTGATACAAAAGCCATTTCAGCAAACCAACTTACCAACTGCCAAATCTGCCAACCATGGCTGACTGGTCCAACATTCCTTTTGTATATGCAAATCTGCCAACCAGTTGTGGAAGCCTTTGAACCCATCCATACTGATGCAGAATGTAAACCTGAAGTAATGATGTACAACAATAATTTCTCTATCTCTAAGTCCACATTTTACAAGCTTGATGTCGACTTCTAAAGCTGTAGCATGACTTTCAAACACAGCTCAGCCAAAATGAGTTCCTGCCACGGCTGGAAAGATGTACAATAGATGCAAGGAACCTTTTGAGCACAGTCAAATTGGATGATGCAAAGATTAAAATCCTTCTTGTTAGAAAAAGTGTTTCGATCTATTCAGAAGAAATGCAGAGCATCAAAAATCATCTTGTTAAAAAACAAAGATCTTTTGAGTAATTGATCAGGATGAAAACACGTCTAAAAAAAGTTGCTGCCTTTTTAAGCTGTCTACAATCAGCTTACCTGTATATGTCATTTCAAATTAAATTACATTAAGCTTGTTTAAAAAAGTAGTTACTCATAAATCTTTTAAAATTATTTAAATGAGTTAAAGGAATGTAGTCATAACTTTATCATAACATTTTTTTACAGTGAGTTATATTGTGGCTTTTCTAGAATATTTTCGTTGGCGAAAATAGATCGAAACTTGTTTTAGTAATAATTAATTTCTTGTTTATTGAACTGTATAAAAACCATATCACATACATGCACCCAAGCAGATATTTATGGGAAAAAAACAGCATTCTTGCTTGTATGCTTAACTACATACCACATAATTGAACTATAAGACAAAAACATGTAAATTTTGCCCCCATTTCAGTCATTTTAGAGGCATTTTAACTCTTCTAATATTCTACATATTGCATTATGAGAGCGAGAATGTCACACAACGTCAGTTTGTTTATTGTTAAAACGACAGAAATAAGAGTCTGGACAATTATGGACAGTTATTATTTTGATTTACGGTGCAATAACTGAAAGTTTGATTTTAGCTATAACTGGATACAGTGCAGAGGCAACATAAACCAATAGAAGGAGAGAGGAAGAGTATTGAGAATGGACAGTGAGCTGTGACCCAAATTTTCACTTTGACAGATAATTACATTATTGAAAATCTATCTAAATCTAATCTAACTTCACCTTGCACCTTAACATCTAGTCTTAAGAAGACTTCATTTAAAATCTATTGTAAAAGACTTGCAATTACTTGATACAGCAAAAGTTTCAAGTCAAGTTACCTTTATTTCTATAGCGCTTTAAATAATACAGATCGTTTCAAAGAAGCTTTACAGTGATTACAAGACAGTTATGCATTGTGGCTGTGGTTTACCTAAAGTCAGTTCAGTGTTAATTTAGTTCCATTGTAAAGATCATCATTTACCAAATTAGTTAACTTCATTTACTTAACTAATTTTACTTGTAGATCAATTCATCACATGGATATGGATATCAGGCATTGCAAAGGGTCAGTTTTTGGCTAAACACAGCCAAAAGCAAAACGAATATTAGTGATAAACTCTTCCTTTTCAAAATTCACATAACACATATATAATTATATAATATTACATGTGAAATACACATATTAATAATAGAAGTTTGGGAAAAAAGTAAAATGAAAGCACGACAGTTAATATGAATCAACCTTATTAGAACATAAATATTTAAAAACCTGATCTCTGATTTCCTTTGTTCGTATTCCATAGATTACTGGGTTAAAGAAGTTTGGAATAAGAAGATATGACAAGGTGCTTAACACACGGAGATCTCTAGGTATGGTCGGCACCCTGTAGCCAACAAATGCAACAACAACACAGGAAAATGCCACTGCTATGACCATTAAATGTGTGCTACATGTGTAGATGGCTTTTTGGCGTGACTCACCAGAAGGAGAGCGAAATATAATTACAAAAATAACAATGTAAGAGCTGATTATAAATACACAGTCACTTGTCGTTAAGCTGAAGCCGATTATTCCAGCCATATAGTTCTTACTCACATCACCACAGGCTAAATTAACAACTGATGTATGCTCACAAACACAATGATAAATCATATTTGATTTACAAAAATACAGTGGCCCAACAAGGCCGACCATTGAAACAACATAAAGCAAGTTACGGAAACAAAGGGACAAACAGAATATTAAAGATGTCTTCAAGTTTACAAAGTCATGGTACCGTAACGGAAAAATAATGGCAAAAAATCTGTCAATGGCCATTGAAAGCAAAATTGATGACTGAAAACATCCTCCCATATGCGAACAAAACATTTGAACAAGACATTCATCTCTGTAAATCATATTTCTGCCAAACAGAAAACTGATTAACATTCTTGGAACAAGAAATAATGGTTGGATAAACCCAAGAGCTGCAATAAACCCAATCAGAATATACATGGGTGCATGTAATTTACTTTCTTTCACAATCACCAGCAGTATAATTGAGTTTGCAAACAATGTAAAGGCAAAGACAATGAAAAAAGGAATGAAAAGATATCGCCGATACTCTTGCAGGTCCGTGAATCCAATCAAGTAGAGTTCTTGATGAGAGAAGTTGAATGTTTTTTCATCCATTCCTTGGATCGAAGTTTGCTTTGAAGACAAAAGACAAAAAAAGAAACATTTAATGCTCAGAAAACGTACAAAAGCAATGTACAATACACACAAAACTATGCTTACGTTCAAGGAAAAATAGTATCCTTTAACCTTCAAATGTGGCTTGCATTTTATGCTCAGACCTGCATCAAAGGAAGCTTAGAGAGTTAATAAAGATTTAAATCATGCAAAACATTCTATCAAAAAAAATCTATGCATCTTCTTTCATGTCTAAACTCTTCAACAACATGTGTAAAGCCTTTTTAATCGTATTCTTTTATCTGGCGCTTATTCACTAATTCAACTGCTCCGCCTCTTCTGATTTAGGACATGCTACCTCTCTTAAATATTCTCAGATCCCCTCCCCTGATACAGTGCTAGGACAATGACTTGCCATTGTTATTACTGTGTTTTGTTGTGTTTTTTATAAATGGGTACGGCTTGTGCCAGGATTCACTTTTGGAAGGACATAATCTGTTCTGTAATCTTAACAGGCATTATTGTTTCAAGTAAATTGAGGGTGTTAAGTCAAGTGAAGGCATCACATATAAGATAAAAATGAATATGTCAAAAGTTCTGTTCATCTATATGCAAGAAACCTTCCAAAATAAAGATTTCAATATGCTTAAATGCCAGTCAATAAACAGTTTTATTGGTACTTTCACTTAAAAGACATTGTTTATAGTTTGACTAAAACAATTTTCGTTATTTAGATTGTATAAAGACTATTACTTCATTTCCGTGGTTAACACCTAAACTGTTACATGACAGTAGCTAGAATTAAATTTGATTAACTCACCTTAAAAAAAGGCATTATGTCTTTCTTTGGAAAACCATATTGTGCATTTATTCTTGGAACACCATTGAATTTTGTGCAGAAATAAAATACTATATTTAGAAGCACTTAATGGATTTGTCATGAAGGAGAAGTGGTTACAGATGTAAGTACAATGACACTTTATTGTTGGCCTTATTGAAGCGTTATTGAAACAGTCTGTGGAGGCTTATCTGGTTGACGGTAGACAGTAGTGGAATCCTGGAGGTCTTTTTGAACACAGAAGGATATCTTTGTAAACCACTGAAGGAACTGACATGGACATTCTCTAGGAGATGTTCTGAGAAATGTTCTGAGACGAAACCGAAAGTGTCAGGGGTGGTGATGTAGTGGTAGTGATTGGGGTTAGGTGCAGGTGATCGGTATTGTGACTGTGAACGAGTGGAAGAAACTGGTGCGATGGGCGTGGTAGAGTTTGTGACAGGATTTTAACGATATTTTTTAGCACTTAATTAAAGGAAAAAAAAACTACATTTTTCAGATAAAAAAAATTAATAAAAATGTACAAAATTAAGAATTTTCTTTAATAAGCAGAATTAACACAATATCGCTGTTCCTTTTCAAATGCTACACTCAATGCTGCGTTGATAGTGTTTTGTGTAATAGATCTTTGTATTACCAGCTGTGAATAATGTTGTCAGGCGTGTGGCGCGAGGATGAAAGAGACGAGGTGAGGCAGGATAAACTGCAACGCACTTTATTACAAATTAAAAGAACAAACTTTAAATAGAAATCAAAATGTGCACTCCTCCTGCAAAACAGGAAACTCTATGTACTTTATTGTAACTCTATGGAAAACACCAACATACAGCAAAAAAGATAACAATGATAGACAAAGACAGAGGAACACATGCAGACTTGAATACACAAGAAATGATGGGCCACAGGTGACAAGACTAACAAGGGAAGTGATTTAGATGACAGGTGAGGGGAATGACACTGGAAAGCATACGGAAGGAAACAGGAACATGAAAAATGGTTAGAGGTCCCCAACTCGATTAACACACTCATTGACGTTACCAATTCAGAATAAACCGCTCGGGTCTGAAGCAAAAGCCACACATCGGAAACGCATGAATCACTCGTTTTTTGCGCAGAGTGTGCGTCGTATGCGTATTTTGTCGGTGGAACAAACGTGGACCATCAGTGATTGTAAGTGGATGTGCGTCGAAGGCGGTTTGTGCGTGATTTTGAGTTTGTCGGCAAAAGAGAGCAGCAATGGTGTCTAACTCTGATGGCTTTGCATCGTTTAACTGCATGTCACGGGTGCTAATGTTTGTCAGACGAGACCGTGTCAGCGGAAAATTGTTTGGTTACTGTCAGTAATGCTGTTGGTGCGTTGAACATCTTGTCTGCATCTTGAATGAACAAGGCAGGCTGAGGATTTGGTTATACTAACTGTGAGGGATGCTTTTATCCCAGTTTTGCCGCTGTCTAACACGTCAAAAAAAGTAATGCTTTCCAATGTCCCTCCGTTTATTCCAATATACACTTGGGCACATGATACACTTGGGCAAATTCTCATGCGTTATGGCAAATTAATGGGAGTGATCAGAATGATCTCGCTTGGTCTGAAGAATCCAGCACTAAAATATGTCATTTAGACACTACACCTAGTCAAGTCAAGTCACACATTTAGACCCTACACCTACATGTTTTTAAATGCTGAATTTCAAAACCTTGAAGTTTCGGTTAAACTGAGTTTGAACGGGAAAGGTTACGCGATCTGTATCACAGCTGATTCAATAAAATGTTTTACTTGTGGAAGACATGGCCATGTGAGACATTCTTGTCTTTAAACATGTGACGTATCAGTGGAGTAGGTGAATAATGCTGTGAATCAGTGTAGATGATTGTGCACAGCAGGAGGAGAGCATTGCTGTGCCTGACAGTGGAGATCAGGACCGTCTACTGCAGATACGGGTAGTGGAGAGGTCTCTGATGTGCCTGTTCAGGACTGTCCTGCTGAAGATATGCGCAGTGGAGAGGTCTCTGATGTGCTCGCTCAGGACCGTCCTGCTGCAGATACGGGCAGTGCCTCTGTCATCAGCTCACATGCATATGGCAGTGTGAAAGATGTGATGTGATTACAAATGCCCAGAAAAACAAAGTAAGCTTGAAAATGTGCTAGTATAAAGTAGTAGTAGTAGTAGTAGCTTGTTGCAATGTGATATAGATCTGTTCCTCACTCAATGGCTGGATGTCTAAGTGGTGCCCGCAGAATAACATAGGGTTTATAGACAATTGGAAAAGTTTTTGGGGCAGACCTGACCTGTTAAAAAGAGATGGTATTCATCCCACCTGGGATGGTGCCGCTCTTCTCTCTAGTAATTTGGCATATAGTCTTAGAGCTAAACCTTGACTAACTGGGGTCCAGGTCAGGAAGCAGACAAACTGGCTAAACCGACCGTCTGCTAGCTGTCTCACGTCACAGAGGTCAGATAAATTACAACACATAGAAACTCTTTCTCCTAGATATCCTATAGAGACTGTGTCTGTTCCACGAATTAGCAAATACAAAATACTCTCAAAACCGTTTAAGGGTAAAAATTTAATTGATTTACAAACAACTAAGAACGGTTATAACACAAATGAACAAATGATAAAGCTTGGGTTGCTGAATATACGATCCCTTTCCTCAAAAGCACTTATTGTAAATGATATAATTACAGATCATAAACTAGATGTGCTGTGTTTGACAGAAACCTGGCTAAAACCAGACGATTATATCACTTTAAATGAGTCCACCCCTCAAGATTACTATTATAAACATGAGCCTCGTCTGAAAGGTAAAGGAGGAGGTGTTGCTGTAATTTATAGTAACACGATCAGTACTGCTCAAAGGTCTAATTTGAAATATAATTCTTTTGAAGCGATGGTCCTTAATGTAAAATTATCTAGTGCAAGTAATAATTCCTGTTTAACTTTTGTGCTGGCTATTCTATACAGGCCGCCAGGGCACCATACAGACTTTATCAAAGAATTTGCTGATTTTCTCTCAGAACTAGTAATGTCTGCAGATAAAGTCATAATTGTCGGTGATTTTAATATCCATGTAGATAATGAAAAAGACGCATTGGGATTGGCATTTAGAGACATCTTAAACTCTATTGGAGTTACACAACATGTATCAGGACCCACTCATTCTCATAATCATACTTTAGATCTAATATTGTCGCATGGGATCAATGTTGATACTGTTCAAATTCTACAGCAGAGCGATGACATCTCAGATCATTACTTAGTTGCGTGTAGACTACCTTTAGCCAAAGTCGAAAAACTAACTCCCTGTTATAAATATAGTAGAACTATCACTCCTAACACAAAAGATAGCTTTATAAATAATCTTCCTGATCAGTTTGATCTACTTAACATCCCAGATAGCCTAGAAGAACTTGATGTTGCAACAGAAACTATTAACTCTCTCTTTTCCAGCACTTTAGACACTGTTGCTCCATTGCGCTTAAAGAAGATTAAAGAAAATAGTCCAACACCGTGGTACAACGAGCACACCCGGGCCCTCAAGAGAGCAGCCAGAAAAATGGAGCGGAGCTGGAAAAAAACTAAGCTAGAGGTTTTTCGCATTTCATGGAAAGACAGCTCTATTGCATTCAGAAAAGCCTTAAAATCAGCTAGATCTGCTTACTTTTCCACCCTCTTAGAAGAAAACAAATACAACCCTAGGTATTTATTTGAGACAGTGACTAAATTAACAAGAAATAAAGCCTCAACCCCAGATGCTTTAAAACAGCACAGCAGTAATGACTTCATGGACTTCTTTACTTGCAAAATTCATAATATTAGAGAGAAAATTATAACCATGCAACCGTCTACTACAATATCACAAAATACAGTAAATTTTAGTGTCCCCGAAGAAAAATTCCACTCCTTCATTGCTATTGGGGAGGAAGAATTGTCTAAACTCGTTAAATCATCAAAATCAACAACATGTATGCTAGACCCAATACCAACTAAGCTACTGAAAGAGTTGCTTCCAGAGATCATAGATCCTCTCCTTAATATTATTAATTCATCTTTGTCATTAGGATACGTACCAAAAACCTTTAAGCTGGCCATAATTAAACCGCTTATTAAAAAACCACAACTTGATCCTACAGAATTAGTTAATTACAGGCCGATATCGAATCTACCTTTTTTGTCAAAGATTCTAGAAAAGGCAATATCTTCACAACTATGTTCCTTTCTAGAAAGAAACAGCATCTACGAGGATTTCCAGTCAGGATTTAGACCATATCATAGTACTGAGACTGCTCTTATTAGAGTTACTAATGATTTGCTCTTATCATCCGATCGTGGTTGTATCTCTCTGTTAGTGTTACTGGACCTTAGTGCTGCATTTGATACAATTGACCACAAAATCCTTCTGAATAGACTTGAAAATTATGTTGGCATTAGTGGAGTTGCATTAGCCTGGTTCAAATCATACTTATCTGACCGTTATCAGTTTGTAGCAGTAAATGAGGAGATGTCATATCGGTCACAAGTTCAGTATGGAGTTCCTCAAGGTTCAGTGTTAGGACCATTGCTTTTCACCCTGTACATGCTTCCTTTGGGTGCAGTTATTAGGAAGCATGGCATTAGCTTTCATTGTTACGCTGATGATACTCAGCTCTATATTTCTTCTCATCCGGATGAAACAAACAAATTCACTAAATTAACAGAATGCATAACCGATATAAAAAATTGGATGACTAATAACTTTCTACTGCTTAATTCTGAAAAAACAGAGATTCTAATTATTAGACCAAAAAGTTCAGCGCGTAATAATCTAGACTACCGCCTAACACTCAATGGCTGTTCTGTCAAGTCTTCGTCGTCAGTTAGAAACCTGGGTGTGCTCTTTGATACCAATCTTTCATTTGAAAGCCATGTTTCTAGCATCTGTAAAACGGCATTCTTCCATCTTAAAAATATATCTAAATTACGACATATGCTCTCTAAGACAAATGCGGAAAAGTTAGTTCATGCGTTCATGAGTTCAAGGCTAGATTATTGTAATGCTCTACTAGGTGGTTGCCCTGCACGCTTAATAAACAAATTCCAGCTGGTCCAAAATGCAGCAGCTCGAGTTCTTACTAGAACCAGGAAATATGAGCATATTAGCCCAGTTCTGTCAAACCTGCACTGGCTTCCTATTAATCACCGAATACATTTTAAAATCTTGCTAATTACTTACAAAGCATTAAATGGTTTAGCTCCCCAGTACTTGAGCGATCTCTTAACACATTATAGTCCTTCACGTCTATTGCGATCCCAAAATACTGACCAGCTTATAATACCTAGAATATCAAAGTCAACTGCTGGCGGTCGATCCTTTTCCTATTTAGCTCCTAAACTCTGGAACAGTCTTCCTAATACAGTTCGGGAAGCAGACACACTCTGTCAGTTTAAATCTAGACTAAAAACACATCTTTTCAACCTGGCATACACATAACACATTATACATACATTTTAATCCAAATCATGTAAAATGATTGTTAGGCTGCATAATTTAGATAAGCCGGAACCGAGAACATTCCCATAACACCTGATGTACTCGATACATCAGAAGAAGAATGGCATCTACGCTGATATTGGTCTCTGTTTATTCCGAGGTTACCGTGGTCAGCCGGATCCGGGCCGTATCCAGATCAGATGAAGGACCTGGACACGAGCACAGCACTACCCTGAAGTGTCTGCGGAGATCGTGACTCTACTAGACCCTCCCCTGTGACGATCATGAACCCATCTCCAACCGGACCAAATTGGACTTCATATTGGACTTGAATTGTTGTCAATATAATAATCATGTACTGTTTGGCTTTGGCCAGAGGAGAACTGGTCCCCCGACTGAGCCTGGTTTCTCCCAAGGTTTTTCTCCATTCTATTCTTCATTCGTTACGTCACCTGCCGGAGTTTTTTTCCTTGCCGCTGTCGCCTATGGCTTGCTCAGTTGGGGAAACTTAACACTTAAAATTCATCAATTGTATTGATTCGCCTGCTCTTTTGGGGCTTCTGTTCAGCCAAACAAACTTTGTTTATATTGTTTTTCCTGTAAAGCTGCTTTGAAACAATCTACATTGTAAAAAGCGCTATATAAATAAAGGTGACTTGACTTGACTTGACTTGTTCTCACAGAGAACTCTCAATTCACGAGTTAACACTTATCAATGATTCAGGGGCAGTAAAGGTATGCATATTTGGCGTGCTGTCCGAGGAGAGGGCTCCGAGCTCGGTATTTGGCCCGAACCTGGAGCACTCCCCCCGTATTCCTGACTTTGATAGGAACAGCTAAGTGTGAGGAGTCAGGGTGGTGGAGGGATGCCGTAAACTGTCGAGGGATGTCAGTGAGTCAAACGTGGCTATATATACACGCTTCCTCTCATGCTGACAGGATGAGGTATAAATGCTGATGATGAGTTGATTGCTTTCATCCTTGAACGTGCTCCTTCCGAACTTTGTTAATCGAACATCATTTCACGAGTTCTAACTTATCAATGATTCAAGGGCAGTAAAGGTATGTGTATTTGGCGTGCTGTCCGAGGAGAGGGCTCCAAGCTCGGTATTTGGCCCGAACCTGGAGCACTCCCCCAAAAATTGCAGTCCAGTCGGACAGCCGCTAGGAAGGAGTTGATGACCCCCAAAAATGGCGAGGTAAAGTTGGGTGGGTTCTTGAAATGTCGGGATGGAGTTTGTTATTTATGTTGTCCGAAAGGATGGGCATCACTGGTAATTGATTGTAGACCAATTGGCTTGAGGCACAGAGGAGATGGTTTGCTTTGCGTTGGAGATGTGCTTGTTGTTTGACTTGTAGCAAGAAGGTGAGTTGGTTGGAGTCCTAGTTCCTGGGAGTATAGGGGTACCTCTGTGGAAGCAGGGGGCGCTTATTGGATACTAGCTGATGTCGTCAGGTTTTTTGGAGCCTCTCCGGCTATACTCCGTAGTCGTGGGGATTCAAGAGAACTGGCTCCTGCGGTAGTTGAGCGATTTTCCCCTTAGGCTGACTCCTGTGGGAGTGTGGGGGAACATCATTGCTGTGGCAATGGCAAATTCGGAACTGAGCTCCTGCGGGAGCCTCACTGCTGCGGCAGTGGAGTAATTTCCCTTTAGGCTGACTCCTGCGGGAGTGTGGGGGGAACATCATTGCTGCGGTGGAATACTTTCCATTTGAACTGGGCTCATGCGAGAGCGGGAAGGTGCATCACTGCTGCGGTCGTGGAGAACTTCCTCTGGAAACTTGTCATGTGTTGGATGAAGGAGATTGTCTCTTTCTTTATTTTCTGTTTTCTCGGTGGCAGTGAAATCCATTTCTGGAGAGACTGAGGTCCTGTGGGTGCCCCTCTGCTGTGGCAGTGGAGTAGTTTCCCCCTTAGATTGACTCCTGCGGGAGTGTGGGGGGGGGGGCATCATTGCTGCGGCAATGGAGGAAAGTTCTGAACTGAGCTCCTGCGGGAGCCTCACTGATGCGACGGTGGAATAATTTTACCCTTAGACTGAGTCCTGCGAATGTGGGGGAACGTCGTTGCTGCGGTAATGGAAGCAAGTTCAGTACTGAGCTCCTGCGGGAGCCTCACTGCTGCGGCAGTGGAATACTTTCCCCATAGGCTGACTCCTGCGGGAGTGTGGGGGAACATCATTGCTGCGGCAATGGAAGAGAGTTCGGGAACTGAGCTCCTGCGGGAGCCTCACTGCTGCGGCAGTGGAATACTTTCCCCATAGGCTGACTCCTGCGGGAGTGTGGGGGAAAATCATTGCTGCGGCAATGGATGGTTTCCAGGGCTGAGCTCCTTCTGGAGCCTCACTGCTGTGGCTGTGGAAAAGGCTGTTGCCGTGAAGTTATATGTGGAGTTGAGCAGATGTTTAGCTGATGAGTGTTTGTTGAGCTTGTTTGATGTGCTCTCTGTTTGACCGGATGTAGCTTTTGGGTTGAAGCTGGATGTGACGGTGAGTTCTGAGCTTCTGAGGAATCCGAAAAAAGCCAGGATGAACATAGCGTCGAGGGTGCGGGAAGTATTGGTGGAGTGGAAACCTCGGCGGAGGGTGGGGATGCATTTGGAGAGTATATTGAGAGTTATTGGTTGTCTGGTGTCTGGGTTGGTGGGTTGGATTCTTTGAATGCCTTTGATGAGTAAAGATGTCTGGGGGTTGGCTATTTCTGAGGAGGGTGAGCCAAATTAATTTATGAAAAAATTGTATGCCACTTAGGTAACCTTCAATAGAGCTGGCTTGGAGGTTTTTGGCGCTGTTGAGGTAGGATATAAATGAGGTGATGGTGAGCAGGGAAAAATCTCAAAAAAGCAGGTTATATGTAGAATGGAAGGTCTTGAAGCTCTTCCATGCAGTTAGATATGACTTGAGGGTTCGGAGGGAAACGGCTTGGAGGATGTTGTCCAGTGAGGCATCGAGGAGGTTTTTTAGTGGATGATTCATGGGAATATCAGTTCTGAAAAGTGAGGCACTGGGGATGGGAATGGGTCCGCTTCTGGTGCCAGCAGCTTGAATTTCTGAAAGGCAAAACGAGAGAGCGAGTCGGCTATTTGGTTATTGGCTCCAGGGACATGTTTTGCGATCATGATGAATTGATCGCAGGCTGAAATCCAAGTGAGGCGTCTGAGAAAGGGCATGAGTGCGAGGGAGTGAGAACGGCCTTTATTTATGCAATGTACAGTGGCTTCGTTGTCGCAATGTACTAGGATGCTATTGGTGGACCATTCTTTCCCCCACAGAGAGGCTGCTATGACCAGAGGATACAGTTCGAACAACGCTGAGGATGATGTCGCCTGCATTGAGTCTGACAGCTGGGGTGGCCATGTAGATGCAAACCATCGGCCTTGGTAGTAACCCCCGAAACCGATAGAGGGCGCTGCGTCTGTAAAGAGTTGGATATCTATAGGGAGTGAAACTAGATTGTTGTAGAAGAATGATATCCTGTTCCATTGTTTAAGGAAATTAATCCATAGGCTGAGCTCGTTGCAACATGGACTGGTTAAAGTGAGTTTGTCTTCGAGTGCGTGCACAGAGGATGCTAGAGAGAGGAGATGGGAGATGAATGAGCGGCCTAGTGGGATTATGCGCATCGCAAAGTTTTAGATGGCCGAGTAAAGATAGTAGTTCGCGTTTTGAACATTTTGGTTTTGGATTGTCTAAAAGGTTTGAAGTGATCAATCAATTTTTTTCCTTGGGTAGAGATGCTTGGAATTTGGTTGAATTTAGGTTGATGCCCAAAAATTCGATTGATGTGGCTGGACCTGTGGTTTTATCCTCAGCGATTGGGATTCCGAGCTCAGCAAAAACTTTTTGCACTGTAAGGAGATGGACGGCTGGGATGGCGTCGGGAGGCGAGAGGATTAAGAAATCGTCGAGCAGGTGAATGATGTAAGGGATTCCGTGATTATTAGAAAGAATCCAACAGATTGCTTCTGATAATGTGTCGAAAATCTTTGGGCTGCTTTTGCACCTGAAAGTTAGGCGGACAGCAAAATAAAACGTGTTGCGCCAGCGCACTCCGAATAAATGCCAAAAGTCGGGGTGGATGGGCATCACTTTGAAAGCTGAAGTGATGTTGATTTTTGCAAGCCAAGCGTCGTGGCCAGCGTTTTTAATCAAGGTAATGGCTTGCTCGATATTATGATAATGTAGAAAGTAATGCTTGGGTACGGAGAATTGTGCGGGGCTGAAAGATCGATAATTATACGTTTTTTTGCCTGAAAATTTCCTAGTAGCCTCTCCAATAGGGCTGATACGGAAATGTGCAAAAGGAGGAGCGTTAAACGGACAGATCATAAAACCTGAGTCGATCTCTTTTTTGATTAGGTTGTCCACTGTGTCGGGTTCGGCGAGCGCGGATTGGAGCTTATCGTAGATAATGTTTTTTGTTGGGAGGCTTTCAACACCGGGTTTGAAGCTGTGTTCGAGACCGGATAGGAGAACATTTTTAAAATTGGTGTCTGGGTGGGTAGACAATTCTACAGCTAACTGGGAAATATTCACAGGAGTCGATAGGTAGTTTTGTAAATCTTTATTTTGGGAGCTTTTGACAGTTCATATGGTGCAGGCTTGAGCGCCGCCACAGTAATTACATATGTGCATGAAACGGCAATGCTGTCTTGTGCATCTTCCTGTATGGAGGTTATTGCAAACCTGGTTATTGGAAGTGTAGTTGTTTTCCTTTGTGATTTTTTTTGGTGGAGGGATTTTAGATGGTGGTCGTTTGCCGTGGGACGTTGATTTTGGTTGTGGTGGGTCGGAGCTGGGTAGAGGTTTTGTTAGCGGGCAGGTTGAGGTGTTGTGCGTCACTGATCTACAGATCGCGCATGAGATTTTGCGGCAGCCTAAAAACACTCTATTGTCTAAGTCGATGTCCAGGGCGCCCCAGTACGGGCACTGGTTCCACTGGGCTACTCTAACTGCGCATTTAGCAGAAAACAGTTTATGGTAGGTGTAAAAGTGCGTTCCTCCGTATGATAGTGCGAGTTCTGCGATTATCGCAAGATAATCGTTCAGTTCTCGTCTCCTGTGGGGTAATGCAGCACATATGATTTCGCTGTAGAGGCTGAAAGCTAGGCAAAATTCTGGGAAAGAGAGGGTGCGAGATGGATTGTGTGATGGGTTTTTTAAGGTGACTGAAAATCCACCACATTCGAATTGGCGATCTGGTATGGGAGGCGGGAGTAAAGATAGCAAGGATGATAAATCGATGTCCGTACCTGAGAGGATCTGTGTTCTGATGTTATTTGCGACAGGGGGCGGTTCCAGAGCTGGAGCGTTTGGTGAAATGGCTAGAGGAATTGCAGAGAGCAGGGTGAAAGAAGATTTAGTTTGGGGAAGAGAATTAAGAGGGATAGAGGCTGGGGCCGCATGCAGTGGGAACCTCACGCTTGGGTCGACCACTGGAGCCTGAAGAGGAATGCGAAGGTTAGAAAGAGGGATAGGTTGGGGGAAAAGGTGGGGTGGCTGGGCCTGCATCGCTAGCGGAGGCAGCCTCGCGCTAGAATTAGATGGAGGGGCTGCGGGCCAGAGGGTTAGGAATGAGTTTATTTTGGCTGGGCTGAGCCTGTCCTGCTGGCGGAAGTGAGTTTGTGCTTGGAGGATGGCGGATGTCGACGGAATCCGGCTTTTGGGGTCCGGTGTGTTGCTCAGCTGTGTGGAGGGAAGTGCTAGGCCCGGCGGATGCGGAATCTGGCTGCGGTGAGATGAAAGACGGTCTGGTCTTCCGTGGGAAAGAGACGGGGAGTTTTGAGAGCGTTGGTTTGAGGTAATCCTGCTTTTTCTTGTTTGTTTTTTGAGGAGGAGAGGCTGGCTGGAGAGAGACGTATAGTTGATATAATTCTTCTTTTTTCAGTCTCCTGGAGAAATGGACGTTGGCGTTAGTTAAAGCTTGTTTTAAAGCTAATACTATCCATTTCTCAATTGCGGGGATCGTTGAGTTCGAGAAGCGGTGCGGCTGGGCCAGCGACTGCGCGGTGTAGTTGGCGGCTCAACTGCGGAGATTTGCTGAGCGTGAGTGTTCCTTGCATTGGCGGAATGCGGCGGAGGAACCGGAGGAAGGAATTGGTCGTTGTCAGACGGGTAGAGCTCGATCTCAGACATTGGAACAAGGCCAAATGCCGTAAACTGTCAAGGGATGTCGGTGAGTCAAACGTGGCTACATATACACGCTTCCTCTCATGCTGATAGGATGAGGTATAATTGCTGATGATGAGTTGATTGCTTTCATCCTTGAACGTGCTCCTCCCGAACTTTGTTAATCAAACATCATTTTTCAGTTGAGAACTTAGGACTTATCTGAAAATTACTCTGAATGTGAAGATCTTTATGAATTCACAAGGAAAGTCTGAGGAGAATAACCTTGCAGGCCACATCCGGCCCTTTGTGTGTCCCTGTCCAGCCCACATGAGGCCAAGCATAAATAAATAAAAAGTGTGCAATACAACGATGCTGCTTTTGTTTTGAAAAGCATTTTTTTTTATTACTTCCGCGTGCGTGATTGTGAGTGAAGTTGAACAGTGGCAATCGCAAATTACAAAAAAACAAAAAAAAACATCCATGTCGTGCGTGCGTGCTGCTTTTATTTTTAAAAGTGTTATTTATGGATGTATGTCTGTGCGTAACCTGTGAGTGAAGGTGCACAGAGACAAGTGATGCCTAGTTACCCCCGAGATGTCCGCTCACACTAAAAAAAGAAATTTTGATGACGAATGCAGTGTTTTCAACAAGACATGGACAGCCAAGTATTTCTTTACAAGAATTAAAGGTAAAGCCGTGTGCTTAATTTTGTGGTACACAGGTTGCTGAGTCTAAAGATTATAATTTGAATTGCCACTACACAACAAAGCACAAGGATAAATACCGGAATCGGTCTGATGCACGCAAGGGAGGCTGATGCGTTGATGGTAAAACTGCAAACCCAACAAGGAATTTTTACCAAACTTCACACCGCCAGAGATGCAGCCATCAGGACGTTTTGTCATATCTCACAAAATCGCCAGAAAAAGTAAGCCGTTTTCTGACGGAAAGTTTAATAAGAAGTGCTTATTGGACTTTGTTGCGCTGATATGCCTGGAGAAGAAGGGCGCATTTGAAAACGTGTCACTCTCCTGATGCACTGTAATGAGGTGGGTTGAGGCCATCACTGGAAACTTGGAGCTTCAGCTGAAGAACAATGGCTTTTTATCTAAGATTTTTCTGTCATGTTCCGAGTAATATAGAAGAGAGTGAAGAGAAGACTAAGGTTTTTTTTATTTAAAGGGTTTTATTTTTTATTTATTTATTATTTTTTCAAAGCATGAGTAAGAAAATGTTGAATCCTCACACTTTGAACAGTTAAAGGGAAGGGTTTACACCAAATGGAGATCTTATCTTTCTGTGCCCAGAGAGGTGAAGCCCTCATGGAGGCTGCTGTAGAGTGGAGGATCCTTCACAACGCAGTGGCTACAAACACTTTTGAGTCAAAATTTAATGAAATGGTTTTACCTGAATTTCCGTTTTTTAAGGTTTCTGACACCATTTTTCATTTGTTCTGTGAGTGTTCCACTTTTTGCACTTTAGAAATACTTATCATTAAAATGGTATTTGCTTTTACAAATACCCTTTATATTCTTGCTATAGTATCAGTCTGATTTTGCAAATATGGTTTTCAGCTGGTGAATATTTATTTCTTCTTTCTTGGTAATGTTTTTTTTTAATGTTGTAAATTAAAATGGTTTTTAAAAGTCAACCGTCCCTCTCTCTCTCTCTCTCTCTCTCTCTCTCTCTCTCTCTCTCTCTCTCTCTCTCACACACACACACACACACACACACACACACACACACACATACACAAACACACACACACATATATACACTATCTACACTATCGTTTGTTTTCTCTCACACACACATATACACTTATTACCAAGATAGTGCCGCGGATGGGTGCTTCGGTGTTGAGCTCTTTAGTTATTGTTTTGTTTTTGTTTGTTTGTTCTGCTTTTAGTCATTCTTTTCCGATCAGTTTCACCAAAGACGAACTACTGGACATTAGGAAACACACACCAGACAATATTTCTGCAGTTTTTGATTATTCAGACATTTTGATATCCTCGCTGGACTGTTTCTTTAAATCGCGCGGCCAGACGCAAGTGGGGGAAGCGAGCCGGTGCGCTGGTTAAACTCCCCGCACGTGGCCTCCACACTCCTCTTCCCAGTATTCATCTTACTAATCTCTGCTCTCTTCCAAATAAAACGGAAGCTGGGTAGAGGTTTTGATAGCGGGTAGGTTGAGGTGTTGTGCGTCACTGATCTACAGATCGCGCATGAGATTTTGCGGCAGCCTAAAAACACTCTATTGTCTAAGTCGATGTCCAGGGCGCCCCAGTACGGGCACTGGTTCCACTGAGCTACTCTAACTGCGCATTTAGCTGAAAACAGTTTATGGTAGGTGTAAAAGTGCGTTCCTCCGTATGAGCCTGCTTCTCCTCACCCGTATTAACAAGGATTTTTCCAACTCTGCTGCACTGAGACTGAACAAAAGTATCCAGACTCTCTTTTAATCATTCTTGGGGATTTTAACAAAGCAAATCTCTCCCGAGAACTGCCAAAAGACTGTCCCACCACAGACAGTAATATTTTTGACCACTGCTACACCACAATAAAGAATGCATATCACGCCGTCCCACGGGCAGCTTTGGGGATTTCTGATCCCTGTGTGGTTCATCTTATACCGTCCTATAGGCATAAACTGAAATCAGCTAAACCTGTAATAAAGACTGTAAAAAGATGGACTAATGAAGCAGAGCGGGACCTACAAGCCTGCTTCGATTGCACTGATTGGAATGTTTTTGAAGCTGCTACCACTGATCTGGATGAGCTCACAGATACTGTAACATCATACATCAGTTTCTGTGAGGATACATGCATTCCTACCAGGACATTCTTATCATTCACTAATGATAAACCATGGTTTACTGGGAAACTCAAACAGCTTCGTCATGCCAAAGAGGACGCTTACAGAAGTGGGGATAGGGTCTTGTATTACCAGGCCAGAAACAGACTGACAAAGGAGATAAGAGATGCTAAAAGAAGCTACTCTGAAAAGCTGAGAGACCATTTTTCTTCTAACAACCCTGCTGCTGTCTGGTCAGGCCTGAAGAATATCACCAATTACAAGCCACCATCCCCCTGACCTGCTGAGAATCAACATCTGGCTGATGAGCTGAATGCATTTTATTGCAGGTTTGAGAAACCCAATCTCACACCTCACACCCACTCTGATCTGCTCTTCACACGTCCCCCACGTCCTCCACACAGACCCTTCTGTGAAGCTCCTGAAATTTGAAGACGAAACCACCAAAACGGTGATGAGTCTGCTTACAGACTGGAGGTTGAACAGCTGGCTGTCTGGTGCAGTTATAACAACCTTGAACTCAACATGCTCAAAATGGTGGAGATGATAATGGACTTCAGGAGGAACAGCCCTGCTCTGCCCCCACTCACCATCATGAACAGCACAGTGGCAGCAGTGGAGTCATTCAGTTTCCTGGGCACCATCATCTCTCAGGACCTGAAGTGGGACAATCACATTTACTCCATTGCAAAAAAGGCCCAGCAGAGACTGTACTTCCTTCGTCAGCTGAGGAAGCTCAACCTCCCACAGGAGCTGCTGATCCAGTTCTACTCGGCTGTCATTGAGTCTGTTTTGTGTACCTCCATCACTTTCTGGTTTGGTTCAGCTACCAAATCTAACATCAGGAGACTCCATCGTACAATCCAGACTGTAGAGAGGATTATTGGTGCTCCACTGCCAGCCCTCTAGGACCTGTACTCTTCCAGAGTGAGGAAGAGATCAGGTAAAATCATCACAGACTCTGCTCACCCTGGACACTTCCTGTTAGAACTGTTACCGTCAGGACCATGACTCCGATCACTGGCCACTAGAACATCTAGGCACAGGAACAGTTTCCTCCCACAGGCCATTTCCCTCTTGAACAGTTGAATACCTTGTGATACTCATGAATGAATCACTTTGACGTTTGAATTCTGCTACATGCTTTTTTACTTGACAGTTTTTCTCGATTGCTAAGACACATTTCTTGAAATCTGCTCTCCTTTTCTCTAAACTATGAACACAAAACTTTCAGGTTACGCATATAACCCTGGTTCCCTGAGAGGGAAGGAAATACTGCGTCAAAGTGCTTTGGGGTAATTGTCACTGAAGCACAATAGAAAACACTTGTGTGAATGACTCGGATGACGTCATGAGCCAGGAATAAAAGGTGTGCCGAAACCCGCCACGTGTCTGAAACAAGCCCGGCATGTGCAGGAGCTGAGGCAACGTGAAACAACATGCGTCACAACATACTGCCATTCCCTTGGAAATAGCAGAACAAGGGGGAGGTAGCGAGGCGCGAAAAGAAAAAAGTATGCGCCACACACGTAGCCTTCTAGTTAAGGCCAATACTCCTAACCCCTAGTATTTTAACACTGTACTAGGACCAGAGGGGATTTGTCAAAGTGCATAGAAGAATCCGAACCGACAAAGCAACAAGCCCATGCCACAGAAATAAGATGCAACATACAAATGAATGTCTCAGGAACCTCCTGGAGGGGCGACCCTCGAGCACCACCAACCCTGGTGGCCCCAGACAGAGGCGCCCCACAACACTGCAAAGTCCGGCCCGACAGGGCCCAGCCTGCTAAAACTCTTATTGAAACCCCAAAGGGAAGAGGTGACACCTTAACCAAGGGAAGAATGCTCTAGGAACCTCCTAAGAGGGGTGACCCGATGGGCTGCCTAAAAAAACTGCCCTACCTGGCTCCACTGGGAACCACAGAAGTCTCATATTCTTCCCTCACACCCGTTACTTCTCATTAAAATGTCTTCTTACTTCTGGCTTTACCGCCCTTCCTCCTGGCCTGCAGAACAACCCTAAGGTCTGGCTTCTCAGCTGACTTCTGCAGTACATTGAATTTACCGCTGAATTTTTGTGCAGTGCGGTAAGTGGCGGAGGTACTGGGCCGAGAGCGAAAGGAGCTACGTTGAGGTAGAACCCTCTTAAAAACTGTCTGCTGCTTAGCTGCCTCCTGGAACCTCTCGACAGCTGTCTCAATAGCCCCAGCGAAGAGGCCAGGAGGCGCCAAACGGGCATCGAGCAGGGCACCTTTGTCCGACTCCTTGAGGGAAGTCAAACCGAGCCACAGGTGTCTCTCAGCCGCCACCATGGAAGCCATGGCACGCCCCACAGACCCTGCGGCCTCCTTTGAGTCTTACGGAGCTCTGCCAGCAATTCCGGGTTCAGGTTTCCATCCTGATCTAGATCGGCCAGTACTTCTGCCTGGTATGCCTGTAAGAACGAGGCATTGCGCAGGCATGAAGCCGCCTGGCTCGCCAAGGAGAAACCACGGCTCACCAAAGCAGACGTGACCCTGAGTGGTTTAGACAGCAGAGTTGGGAATTTTAACAGGGAGGTGTGGGCCGCGTGGTAGTTTGTCGACAGCGCCTCCTCAACCTTAGGCATTACCCCGTACCCAAAGGCGGCAGACACAGAAATGGTCACATAATGTGTTGTTGTGGCATTATGGACCTTGTGGGTTGCTGGCTTTGCCCAAGAAACAAACGGCTGTCCCTTTTTTTGCGCAGGCACCCGAGCCGACAGAAACCGCTCATCCAACATGCCCTTAGGACGTGGATCTTCCTGCTCAGCCAGCCAATCAAAACCCAGCCACGCGGCAGCTCATGATACCAAGTCCCTCAGCTCTAAGAATGCTGGTGATGACGGAAGATCAGCATTGACAGCTTCCATGCTGACAATTTCCAGCTCCTCAGAAAAAACTTCATAGAGCTTCAGTCTCCGAGTCTACCCTTGGGCATACCCTTGGGCGGGCTTCCGTGCCTTGGAGGAGGGGGTATGTACCCACGAGGGAAGGAGACCGGATCGAGTCCAACCCCTAACCCCCCGTTAATGACAGCCGCAACGCCTCAGCGGTGGCCGGTCCAGTACCGCAGGGACTACCAGCCCTAGCAGCTTCCTCGAAAACTGCTAGCCTGGACACAGCACTGCTCGTGCATGTTCCTCCCCCAAACAGTGAACGCACAGACTATGTGTGTCATTGCCCATCAGAAAGCGTGGACAAAGTGTTGCACATGGTCTAAAGCTTTCTGCCATACTGCTTTACTTTCAGCCCTACAGACCCTGTAATTTTTAAACTAGTTTCTAACTACAGGAATGCCAAACACACGTTATGTTTCTCGCGCTTGTGAAGACACTAAAAGGTGCCATGCCAGGTTTCGACACGCCTTTTAGTCCTGGCTCATGACGTCATCAGAATCATTCACACTGATGTTTTCTATTGAAAACACCAGTGTTTCACCTCAAAACAGTTCAGTCTGTTCTCAAAACTGAACTTAGCTGTCAAATCATGCAGTGAGTCAATGAAAATTAAAAACACTATGGAACAGTCACTAAACACTATGTAGAAAATAGAAAACACAATGCTCAGGACATGAAGCTGGAGATATAAAAGTTTATTGTTCACTGTAGGCTAAATGCATGTTGCAAAGCAAAAAAATTTTTTTTTTTGCATTTAGCACTTGTACAAAAAAGACAAAACAGAAATCTTGTGCATTTACACATAGCACTTGTAAAAACAAACAAATCGTATGTGAAAAATATACAAATAAGTGCATTACTCAGCCACAGCATCATGTCTCCATACTGGGACAGGCCACAGGACTTCATTCACGTCACAGGCCACATTTTGTCTGGTCAGGCAACGGGGGGAGCATAGGCATGTCATGTCACCATAGGCATGTTCCATGGCTTGCAGGAGATTTACCCTGGTGTAAGGTTGGTGTTCCTATACCTTCCACCGCCATGAGGAGAAGAATTCCTCAATGAGGTTTAGGAAAGGGAAGTACGGTGGAAGGCAAAGATTTATAAATCCTTGATTCATGTTGAACCACTCTCTAACCTGGAGGGCTCTGTGAAAACTCACATTGCCCCAAACAACAACAATGGGATGCTCATCCTGCTGCCCTAACAGGAAGGAACAGGAGGAAAATGATGATCTAGTGAGTGTTGTAGGGCCCCAGGTTGGCATGATGGTGGACAACCCCATGATTGCTGATGGCAGAACACAATGTGACATTGCCACCACGCTGCCCAGGAACACCAACAACGGCCCACGGCCCGATGGCCAATCACATTACGGCCTCTCCTTCTCCTTTTGGTGAGATTAACCCCAGCTTCATCCATGTACATGTATTCAGGGGGTCTTTCCATTGCATCCAGTTGAAAAAGGAATTGTATATTCAGTAACCCAAGCTTTATCATTTGGTTGTCAGTGTAATTTTTGGTTCCTTGGATATCAATTTAATTTTTACCCTTAAAAGGTTTTGAGAGTATTTTTGTATTTGCTAATTCGGGTCGCATATGGATTTGGCTTGCTCACTCTTACTCTCTTCAGATCCGAATGTCCTTTTGCTCAATTACGAAGTGCGTCCTGGTCCCTCTTCGGCTCGTGGATTACAGCTTTTGCGTCTGCTATGGATTTTGAGTCTCCTGTTTTTGAGCATTCCCTACAAGTTTGTAAAGTGCATGCATCAAGAGTGTTACTCACACAGTGGCCAGGTTACAGATAGACTGGCCAAATATGCAAGAGAGCAGAACAGCTCGTCCTGTAGCGAGAATCTGCTCTTCCTGATGAGCCATTCGCATGTTGCTACTGGTAACATACTCTTCAAATTCTGCACTTGCTGGATTTATCTTTGGTCAGATCATTCTGCCACACTTGTAAATAGACAGAATCTCAATGCACTGTGAAAACAGAAAAGTTTATTTATACACAAATGAATAGTACACAAAGGCGGCAGGCAGATAGATCCAATACACAGAGCACCGGTAACAACGGGATAAACTCTTGAAGAAGAAAAACATACGATGAGCCAAGACAAAAATCTGACTAGGAATGAACACAAACACTAAGGGTATATATACACACAGGAACAAGATAATGAACAGGTGAGCATTATTCCGCTAATAAGGAGAGAATGAGTTTTCAGGGACCATGATGATTTCCTTACCCATGATGATGACTGCTAATAAGCCGATTTAGATTCCCTAGAGCTGTGCTCTTGGATCTATGTGCTGATTTGGATCCAGTATCAGAGAGGGCAACACGGCGGAACCATGCCACCACAGTCCAAATACAAGTCCTCACCAATCTGGGGTTATAGGCAACCACCTGTTTCCTGCGGGAATTGGCAGACAGGTAAATTATTTAAATAAATAAAAACTATAAGTAATCCTCAACTTTGTCTCTAAGAGCTTTTTGTACATGAAATAATTCTATTGGAATCTATCATCTCACCCTATAGGTCTGGAGTACCACAGCTGTCCCTGAGTGCCATAATATCTGTCATTTTGAATGGCATACTTATTATGGGTAGTCATTGTATCAGGTTCCCCTACACTGTGCGAGAACAGGCCTAAATTAAAATACAATTTGCAGCAATGTCGGCGCAATTGACTACACTCATGTTGCTGTAAGGGCACCATTTTGAAATGAATTTGCTTATGTTAATAGAAAGCATGTGCATTCAAATCATATGTGACTCCAACATGACCCTCACAAACATTGTGGCACACTGGCCTGGTTCAACACATGATTCCTTTATCTTAACACATAGTGATTGGTAAGTGATTGCTGGCTTCTTGGTGAGTTTAACAATATTAAAAAGTAGAAAGTGTAACAATTTTCTTTTTAATATAATTATAACCTGCTGGCGACAGTGACTACCCCCTGAGATGCTGGCTCCTCAACTCATTTTTAAACCTGCAGAGCTCAGATGAAACCCATTATAATGAGGTCCACTCTCGTGCCCTTTATGGAGCGTGCCATCGCCATCCTGAAATGCAGATGGCGTGCTCTGGATGCCTCAGGTGGCAGACTTTTATACCAATCAGCAAAAGTGTGCAAGATTGTCAGGGTGTATGGTGTTTTGCACAATATAGCACTGAGGAACGGTATTCCTCTCCCTCCTGATCTCCCTCTCGTTTACAATCATTGACGAATCACTGACATGTCACGCACGTCGACGCATACGAGCAAATACGGTGCAGTGGATGTACAGTGGATGTCAGTGGAATGAACGTGATGCGTGCGCGGTTCATGCTTCATGCTTCATGATATGAAGGTGGGGCGTCAGTGGACGGACGTGGACGTGCGCGGTTTCGAACCAGTTCCGATGCATAAGCACTGACGGCCGACATGTGTCCCGTGCATAGTCACGCATACTCGACGCATAAACTACTCACGCCGGCTCATGAATGATGCAAACTTTTTGAACCGTTCAAAACTCAAAATCACGCACAAACCACCTTCGACGCACATCCACTTGCAATCACTGATGGTCCACGTTCGTTCCACCGACGAATTACGCATACGACGCACGCTCCGCGCAGAAATGAAAATCTGTGCGTAATCCGTGCGCGATTCATGCGTTTTTGCTGTGTGACTGGCCCTTCACGTCAGTGTCTCCCTCCTTTTCTGACACAATACCACACTCGCTGACCTCCCCAATTATAGCTGCGATTTTTGCTGTCCACTGATGTGAGATCAGCTGTAATTGGGCCCCCACCAGTTGCAGCCACACACTGGCGGTGGTATTGAACGTAACACAACGTAACACTTTTTGGTTTTAGCCAAATAATGAACAAAATAATAGGGTTAGACAAACCATATTTTTATACAAACAACATACAAGCCTCTCCTACAAATGAGCACTGTTTTCATGTTCGTCGGACCTGCCGTTTCTGTGCAGTATCGCCAAAAGCGGCAGGAGTGAAATGTTTCTTCTTACCTCGTGAGTGGGGCTCGTTGTAACACACAGCGGGTTAGTTGTAACACCATGTTATCCAATGCATTTTCATTCACGTATTTTTATTTGTTTAAAAAAAGTCTTGATGATCATAAGCATAACTTATGAATAAAAAAAAAAAAATTCCTTTATTTTTTACATTTGTTATGCTTTGAACAATGTAATGACATGAAAAACGTTTTAAAAGGTTAATACAATGCAAAATATATGATTATTGATGCAGCCTATTCAATGCGGCTTAGTTGTAACACAGTGTTAGAACTAATCCTGCAGTGTCTTGTTTACTTCACAAGATATGTTTTTCTCATCTTTCAAAATGGTACCATCTTTTAGCCAAGAAGATGGTAATCATAACAATATAAGATTAGACTAACATACTTTCACACATTCTTTGAAAATCGAAAAACAGCTACTATAATAAAAAATATTTACATGCTGCCAAAAGAGTTCCCTTTCAAGGGAACTCGCGCTGCGTCTTTCGATCGCTTTGGGGAATGCTCGCGCGTTGCCTCGCGAAGCACAATATGTAAACTTCCGTCGCGTGCGTGAGTGACGGTCGCGGCTCGGTGACGTCACGAACCAGGTCATAAAAGAGCGCCGGAACCCGGAAGCGGCAGCTTTTTTTGTCTTCGCAAGCACAGTGTCAGAGAGTGTGTGTGTGTGTATTGAGCTGGCTATTTTGAGAGTGGAATCCCTATCTAGTTTAAAAATCAGGGACCTCTTATATATTATATATTATATATTATATATATATTATATACTATTATATATTATGGCGGATCAGACTTTCAAACAGTGTGCGTCTCCTTGCCCTCGCTATCTCTCGGGGGGGAGACACACACTTGTTATGTGTAGTCTGTCTGGGAGCGGAGCATGCTAGGTCAGCGCTCCGCTCCCGCCTGGCGGTGTTTGACACTGAGACCGACCAGGCTCGCGTTCCCCAGGGCTCGGGTCCCGCAGCAGCTGACGCTCTGCGGCGATCTAGGTCATGGGGCTCGCAAATGGATTTGTCGGCGGGGATTGAGACGGGCACTCCCCTATCTCAGCCCTTACCCGGCGGATCCAGTGTTTCATGCGAGGTTTCGGAAGCACGCTCGAGGGCGGTTACTTCCGACCAAGCTGAAGCACCGGCACTACAATTGTCTAGCTCTGAGGAGTTGGACATTGGCAGTGATGACAGCGTATGAGGAATTGCTCGAGGTAGTGACTCGCGCTGTGGCCACTTTAAACATCGAGTGGCCAGCAGAAAGTACTGTTGTTCGTCCTCGAAAAAGTAAATTAGACGAACGATTTCTGCCAGCGCGGGTCCCTCCCGCCCGCCGGGACCTGCCTTTTTTCCCGGATCTTCATACTGAGGTGTCTAGATCCTGGAATAGGCCAGCCACCTCCAGAGTGTTTACCCCTCAGAATAATATGTATGCCACTCTGGTTGGTGTGCGTAATTATGGTTATGGCGCGATACCGAAAGTGGAGGAGGCGCTTGCGAGCCACCTTTCTCCGCAATCGGTGTTGTCGCTTAAAGTCCCGGCGCTGCCCACTAAACCTATGCGAGTTACATCAGCTCATGTGGGCAGAGCATATTCTGCGGCTAGCCAGGCAGCGGCGTGTCTCCACACCACCGCCCTGCTTCAGGCTTACCAGGCAGAATTGCTGGCGAACCTCGACGAGGGCGGAGGCATTGGTCCGCAGGCTGTGGCAGAATTACGCAAAGCCACAGACCTCTCTCTCCGGGCCACCAGGGAAACGGCCGCATCTATTGGCCGTTCCATGGCAGCCTGTGTGGCCACAGAGAGGCACCTATGGTTAAATTTGACGACTTTGAAGGACAAGGAGAAAAACTTTATGTTGGACGCCCCTCTGTCGCCTTCTGGGCTTTTCGGCGATTCAGTAAAAACGGTCGTCGAGAAGTTCCAGGAGGCGGCAAAGCAACAGGTGGCGTTCAACGTACTCTTGCCTCGTCGCCCTCAACCTGGGGCTGTGAGCCAGCCACAACCCCAGGCCTCCTCATTCGCCCAGAGGGCCGCTCAAAGGCAAAGCGTCTCAACCCGCCAACCTCCCCAGAAAACCGGGGGGTCGGGCAGGCGCTCCCAGCCTCAGCCTTCTGGCAGGACGACGGATCTGAGGACCGTCATCCTTGCCAAGAAGGCTACCTCAAAGAGGCCCTGACGCCAGATGTGTCAGGCCTCTTGGAGGTGTCCCTCCTCAGTTGCCGCCCGTTACACCGGCTGCACTGAGGAGATCGCCCCCTCCAAGGAGGGTCCTAGAGCATTCACTTCAGGCGTTCCCCAGAAAACCTGGCCCTGGAGTGTGTGCTACACAGATACCGGAGGCCAGCCTCGAGAGGCTGGTTCCCCTAGTAGAATTTCTGCCGGCATGGACATGTCTTCCAGAAGTTTCTCAGTGGGTCCTGCGAATTATAAAGAAAGGGTGTTCGATCCAGTTCAGGTCTCGCCCGCCCAGGTTCAATGGGGTTCTACCCACGGTGGTGGACCCCGAGCAGGCTCTGGTAATGGAACAGGAGGTAGACTCCCTACTGAGGAAAGGGGCCATAGAACATGTACCCCTCTCAAACAGAGAGTCAGGCTTTTACAGCCGTTACTTCCTCGTTCCAAAGAAGGATGGAGGATTGCGGCCCATCCTGGATTTGCGCCTTCTGAATCGCTCGGTCATGAAGCTGAAGTTCAAGATGCTGACATTGAAACAAATAGTGACTCAGATCAGGTCCGAGGACTGGTTCGTCACTATCGATCTGAAGGACGCATACTTCCATATTTCCATTCTTCCACAGCACAGGAAGTACCTCAGGTTCGCCTTTGGGGGGAAGGCGTACCAATATCAAGTACTTCCATTCGGCCTGGCTTTATCACCCCGCACCTTCACGAAATGCATGGACGCAGCGCTAACCCCGTTGCGCCTCCAAGGCATAAGAGTATTAAATTACATCGACGACTGGCTGATTCTGGCCCAGTCGCCACAGTTAGCAGTTCAGCATCGAGATGTTGTTCTCGCACACATGAGAGTGCTGGGGCTGAGGTTGAACGCGAAGAAGAGTGTGCTTTCTCCTCTTCAGAGAACCACCTTCCTAGGCGTTATATGGAACTCTGTTTCAATGACGGCGCGGCTATCCCCCGCCCGCATCGATTCGGTCCTGTCAACCATGAAGAAAGTCAAAATAGGCCAGTCCATCACTGTAAAACACTTTCAGCGACTGCTGGGCCTCATGGCAGCAGCTTCCAGCGTCATCCCGTTCGGGCTGCTACACATGAGGCCACTACAGTGGTGGCTCAGAACCAGAGGGTTTTCCCCGAGGGGCAACCCTTTCCGCACTATCAAGGTCACGCGGCGATGCCTACGTGCCTTGGATATGTGGAAGAAACCCTGGTTTCTGTCTCAAGGACCTGTGTTGGGAGCTCCTTGTCGACGCATCATGCTATCGACGGATGCTTCCCTCACGGGTTGGGGAGCGGTCCTGAGGGATCGCTCTGCCCAAGGTCTGTGGCACAAACCCCAGTTGTCCTGGCACATAAACCTGCTGGAGATGATGGCTGTTTGGAGAGCGCTTCAAGCGTTCCTCCCAGACCTCAGAGGCCATCATGTGGTTGTTCAGACCGACAGCACCACAGTGGTCTCCTATATAAATCATCAGGGGGGTCTTCGTTCCCGACCACTTTACAAACTGGCGCGGCAGATCCTCCTTTGGTCCCAAGGGAAACTGCTCCATCTACGGGCAGTTCACATCCCTGGGACCCAGAATGTGGGAGCAGACTTTCTGTCAAGGCAGGGACCGAGACCCGGGGAATGGAGGCTCCACCCCGAGGTGGTGGAGCAGATTTGGTTAAGGTTCGGCCGAGCACAAGTAGACCTGTTCGCATCCGAGGAAACAACTCACTGCCCTCTGTGGTATTCACTTCTGCATCCAGCCCCACTCGGGCTGGATGCCATGGTGCAGACATGGCCGAGGCTATGTCTGTACGCTTTTCCCCCGATTGCTCTGCTCCCGGGAGTTCTGGAGAGAGTTCGCCGGGACAAGGTCCGTCTCACACTGGTTGCTCCACGTTGGCCGGGCAGAGTGTGGTTTGCGGATCTTGTGTCACTTTTGGACGGAGTCCCCTGGGAGATCCCAGTTCGAGTGGACCTCCTGTCTCAGGCAGCGGGCTCGATTCTTCACCCCTGCCCAGAACTTTGGAAACTGTGGGCTTGGCCTAGATTCAGGCCTCTCAACCGAGGTTGTTGAGACCATACTCCACTCCAGAGCTCCCTCCACGAGGAAGCTATACGCCCTGAAGTGGAGACTTTTCACTTCTTGGTGTAGCGAGAAGCAGGTGAACCCAGTTACCTGTCACATTGGCAAAGTGCTGGAGTTCCTGCAGGATAGATTCGCTGCAGGGCTGTCCCCTTCCACCCTGAAGGTTTACGTGGCTGCCTTAGCCGCTTACCACGTTCCTCTGGGTGGCAATTCTATTGGCAGGGACCCCCTCGTCATTCGCTTCCTCCGTGGTACTATTAGGCTGAGGCCTGCAGTACAGCCCAAGGTTCCTACCTGGGACTTATCCCTGGTACTCCAGGGGTTGTCCCAGGCACCTTTTGAGCCTTTGGATGAGGTTCATCTAAAATTCCTCACTTTGAAAACTTTGTTCTTATTAGCTATAACATCGCTAAAGAGAGTTGGGGATCTACAGGCGCTCTCTGTAGCTCCCTCCTGCCTTAAGTTTGCGCCTGGGATGGTAAAAGCCTTCCTCCATCCCAGGCCAGGCTATGTGCCCAAAGTGCCCACTCATGCGGCCAGGGCTATCGTGCTGCAGGCCTTTTGCCCTCCCCCCTTCGGTGACCAGGACTAGGAATTTAAAAACAAGGTCTGTCCAGTGCGAGCACTGGACACTTACGTCCACAGGTCTGCCCCTTGGCGTAAGTCAGACCAGTTGTTTGTTTGCTTTGGGACCCCCAAGGGGGCCCCTGCATCCAAACCTACTCTAAGCAGGTGGATAGTTGAGGCTGTCACCCTGGCTTACGAGTCGGCCGGATTCCCCTCGCCTCTGAGGGTTCGTGCCCACTCTACTAGGAGTATGGCTGCCTCTAAGGCCCTTATATCAGGCGTGTCTTTATCTGATGTTTGTGATGCAGCGGGTTGGTCTTCCCCGCATACCTTTCTGAGGTTTTACCAGCTCGACCTCAACTCCGCTCCGGGAACACGGGTCCTCTCGTAGTGAGCTACGAGACACTCGTCGGCCTTCGTCACTGAGGTGGCGTTGGTATATCGTTCCCCAAAGCGATCGAAAGACGCAGCGCGAGTTCCCTTGAAAGGGAACGTCTCAGGTTACGTATGTAACCATAGTTCCCTGAGAGGGAACGAGACGCTGCGTCTTTGGCCTCAGCTCCTCGCGCCTTCCGGGCTTGCTTCAGACAACTCTAAGCTGCCGCTTCCGGGTTCCGGCGCTCTTTTATGACCTGGTTCGTGACGTCACCGAGCCGCGACCGTCACTCACGCACGCGACGGAAGTTTACATATTGTGCTTCGCGAGGCAACGCGCGAGCATTCCCCAAAGCGATCGAAAGACGCAGCGTCTCGTTCCCTCTCAGGGAACTATGGTTACATACGTAACCTGAGACGTTTTTCCTGTGGTTCTCATCCTAACTTCGCTGAAATTTCTCGAAAGGTGGCCAGAAGACGTGTGCAAACACTGTGGCGAAAAGCCTGTTAGCACGTCACATTTAAGCCTGTGCAACTATCTAAAAAGTCTGCGTTACTATTTACCCCGCATTTGTGCCCCGCGCTCCCCTACTGTATGTGTATATTTCACTACGTGAACAAAAGCGATCAGAATTAATTAATGTTAATCACTTAATCACTTATAAAAGTATGCACTGTGGAGAAGGATGCAGCCAAACCAAGTGAAGCTGAGAGAATGAATAAGTTAAGGGGTGATAAAGGAGTTGGAACAGCTTGACTGTGTTGTGAGAGGCTGTGTTTAGGATATTTCCTGTAAAAATGCGCGCGACGATGCTGAGCGTTAGGACTTTTCCACACAAAAATGTGCGTGGGTGAGGGAATTTTTTTTTCTCGTACACCGATACAATGCTCGTACATCGATTCTACCCTCCATGCTCGTACACCGATTTGCTCGTATACCAAGTCGCTCCTAAACCGAGGTATTACTGTATAAAGGTATATAGCCTAATAAAACACAAATGTAATATGTTGGTAAAAAATAGTATTTATTTTTGGTCCTTCAGGTCGGACCATTTTTTCTTTAATCGTACAACTGTCCGTTCTGTCTCACAGACACAATTGAAGGCAGAAGCAATACTTTACCACTCCAACTGCATATTTTTATTAGTGACCCCACTGCTGTGGCCACCAAATAACACAGTTTTCTGAGCCTCCACCTCTCCTACAAGTGTTTCAATCTCAGTGTCTGAGATATTACGTTTTTTTCCTCACCTGTTGCCATTATTCAAAGTAACAGAAATACACATTTTCACTTTCTTGGATTAATTAATTGGCGGGTCGCATGCCAGTTTTCCAGGTATATATGGGACTCCACTCTCATTTACATGCCAATCAGCCATTATGAGGTGATTTGCATTGACTATTTATGGTCAAAAATGGGCGTGTACTGGGCGGGATATGAGGCTGCTTCACATATGCACATCTGCGGCTGATCTGTAATTTATAAAGGGAACATTGCTTGCAGGTGTGCGTACGCACGGTTTTATAAATTGGAATATTTTTTGCCGTATGTCATTTTTGGCTTTTGGGTGCATGTAAACTTTTAGTGGGGATCCTATGCACCTATCCTATGTTTTATAAATGAGGTCCCTGAACCATGACAGCTTCTGCCTCAGGAACATATTTTGTTATAAAAAATTAATTCATCACTTTCCCAATAGACATTGGTTTGAGGAATAAATCTATGGGAGTGGGTAGACGAGGAAACATATTTAGACAGAAGCATATTACAGATAAAACTGTGAACCAGCAAGTATCAGAGAAAACTTCATCCAAGGGATGTTGAGAGGATGTAAAAACATCATCCATGTATACATCTTTAAAGATTTGTAGCCCCATATGTTTCCCACTGGGAAAAAGTCTTGACCATCAAAAGAAAAGTTTGACCCTATAGGGACAGACATAGACATTTTTTGTATCTACAATGCAGTCTAAACTGTGTCCATATTCAAGTTTTTATAATTACATTTTTTGTAAAGGGACAAAAGTGACTGTTAATAAGGAAATATCACAGGGCTGTTAATGTGGCAGGAATACAGAAGTTGTTTCCATGGCAAACCACATTGGTTGAGCACTGCGAATGGGTCTGATTTAACTGGAATTGAAAGACCCTAAAATCAGTGGCCCAGTAAACGTGTGTAAAATTGGGTAAGTCCAAGTCGTTGAAGGAATACTTTGCTTAGTCTAGCAGTCTTTTTATTCCAAATATTCTCTGAAACTAACCTATCCAGTCTGGCAGGGTTCTGTCACTTCGGTATGGGTTTCTAATGTTTGGTTGACAGAGCTCTGGCACTTTGTAGCGTCTACTCTATAAGCATCATATCTCCTGTCTGCGTGACGTCATGTGGTTCATTTTGCGTGCAGTGGGTGTATCATTAGCTCCATGCTGTCTCGTCCTGTTTCATAAACAGCATTTCATAATTGCTGAATATTAAAAAAGGATTTTCTACCCTTAATAAAGACTTTGTAAAATTTGACTGGATACCCTAGGTGTAAAGTGTCTGTCGTGTGTCTGTTCACTTCCAGGTTCCTCCAGTGGTCTCCCAGTGTCTTTCCATTCACTTGTCTCGTCATCAGTCACCTTGTGTCTTGTTCCCTCAGTATACCCTTGTGTATATCTACCCTGTTTTTTTCCTTTGGTCTGCAGACCGTTGTGTTTATGCCCTGATCTCTTCCCGTTCTCTATTTAATGAAGTTTTGCACAAGACGTGCCATTTTGTTTATATTTAAAGCATATTTCTTTGCAGTTTCCTTCATGCCTGGGACACATTATCTATGTGTATAGATATCTATCTGAGACTATAATCCATTAAATAATAATCAATGCAGTTAAAGGTTTTGTAAAGAAAAGAAAGAAGATGCTTTACGATATGGAATTACTGAATTACATGAGTAGATTTTGAGGGTGAATTAGGTCAGAAACATTAGTTACACTATGTTCAAACTGATCTTGACTCTGGAACGAGCTGACTGTGGAACGAGAGTTGTTTCAGCAAACCAACTGACCAACTCTGCATGGCTGACTGGTCCAACATTCCTTTTGTACATGCAAATCTGCCAACCAGTTGTGGTTAAAGTCATTCATACTGAATCAGATGCAGAATGGAAACCCTACAGTAAGGATGTATAAAAATCCTTTCTCCATGCTGTGGAAGTCCAGATTTTGAAAGGTTTTCAAGCTTAATGTCGCTTTCTAGAGCTATAGCTCTATTTAGAAGAAATGTAGAGCATCAAAAAGGAAAAAGGAGGAGGAACCGCAAAGCGGCCCTTCGCTCTCCTAGCCTTAGCCAGGGAGAGTAACCTTAAATCCTGCGGGAGACCCCCTCAGTGAGGAGACCGGACTCACGTCCTCAGTTGTGAACCGGAACTCCGCGGCTGCGGTAGCGGCTCTCGGCCCAGTAGCGAACCTGGGGAGTGTCTACCACAAATTGACCCCAGGACGCCCAAGATGGTGTCAGAGAGGGCCACCGACAGACTGCGCATCGCAGCGCCAGCCGAGGAGCAGCCACCCAACCACAAGACCGCCTAAAACCCGAAGGTAACAAGGCGTAGGCGAGGTGAACCCAAAATACATATGGGGACTTAAGCACTGTTGTGCTGCCCGGCCCAGATCCGCAAGTAGTGAGAGTTAAACCTGACTTGAGGCACTTCTCGAAATGGTCTGATTTGAGGCACTTGCCTAGGGGTCACCTTATCGCCAAGGAGGTCCATCACGCACCGGGCTACAACAAACGTTAGGCCTAGGCCAGAGCACGGCTGGAGCTTCTACTACGCACCGGGAAGTGGCTCCTAGTAGAAGACCGACCACAACCCAGTGACGCGTAGAACCTTCCTCAGAAGGTAGGTACGCCCAGCACCAGGGGAATAACGAGGCGCCCGGGGCCTCCCGGGCTAACGCTGACACCACCCTGGAGACGCTAAGGAGATGGCCCCCGGAAGGGGACCCTCCAGTAAATGCGCCAAACCTGCTGGCTACCAGGACCATATATATATATATATATATATATATATAGGGAGAAGAGCTTGAAAAGGGGCGGATGACCGCCCAAGCTCAACTGCTGATGCCACGGGGCCAATGGCTTCGGACGTGGCAGGACAGCATACCCCCAAAACTTACTACGCGGAACAACGGTGGCTCCCCCCCAGGGAAGCTGGAAAACTCACCCCATGCGTAGGTCTTAAACTGAGAGGGAGGCATGGCAACAACAGGGGAAAATCGGAATTGATAACATAAACCTCCTAAAGATGCCTAGGGCAATGGTCCCAGGGGGATCCAGAGCGGCCTAAACATGCGTCACGCCTTGCCGACTCACATTCAGGGAGGAGAGCTTGAAAAAGGGGAGGTTGACCGCCCAAGCTCAACTGTTGATGCCACGGGGCCAAAGGCTTCGGCCGTGGCAGGACAGCGTACTCCCAGGAACTTACTACGCGGCACAACGGTGGCTCCCCCCTCAGGGAAGCTGGGAGCTCACACCATGCGTAGGAGTTAACCATGAAACTCTGTGGCTGCAGTCGCTGCCCCCGGCCCAGCAAAGCGAGCCTGGGAAGTGTACCAAACACCCCCAGGAGACCCAAGGTGATGGCCCTCCGGGGAGGGACCACCGCACCTCAAGTGCGTCGCAAGTGAAAGCCGTGGAGCCGCCACTACAGCCGCAAGACCGCCAAGACCCGAAGGTAACAAGGCGTAGGCGAGGTGAACCAAAACCCAACGGGGACTTAAGCACTACAGTGCTGCCCGGTACCAGATCCGTACGTTGCTAGAGTCGCATCTCTCTAGAGGCACTCCTGAAATGGTCTGGTTTAAGGCACCTGCCTAAGGGGTCCATCACGCATCGAGCTACAACAACTGCGGAGCCTAGGCTTAAGCCGCAGCTGGAGCTACTACAACGCACTGGGAAGTGGCTCCCGAGGATATAGACCACAACCCAGTGACGCGTAGAACCTTCCTCAGAAGGCGAGTATGCCCAGCAACAGGGAAATAGAGGCGACACCGACAACACCCTGGAGATGCCTAGGGAGATGGTCCCCCGGAGGGGATCCAAAGCACCCTAGTAAATGCGTCACAACATGCTGGCTACCAGGACCACATACAGGGAGCAGAGCTTAAAGAGGAGCGACTGACCGCCCAAGCTCGGCTGCTGACGACCTGGGGCCACCTAAAGGCTTTAGCCAAGTAACACAGCAACCTCCCAAAACCACACTACGTGGAAACGTGGCTCTCCCCTCAAGGGAGCCGTAAACTCTATAGACCTTTCACTGAAAGGGAGGTATGGCAACCATCGCCCGGGACCTCCCGGGTGACAATGATTGCAACAGAACCTGCTCCACCTGTGACACCACGGGGCCAAAGAAGGCTACAGCCACGGCGAATTTTCACCCAGTTTATAGGCAAAATGTTGCATACTTTTGCTGTCAGTTCCTTCTAGGAAACAAATGGTGTTGAGGCGCACGGATTTGGTATCATTGCCAGCACTAATCAGTCTCTAAAAGACGCCTAGGGAGGTGACTCCTCAGAGCTAGGTCGTTGTTAATCAAGTCGGAAGAAACCTCACAAGGCGTGCTTCCGGAACTTGAGAAGTCCCCGCGATAGCGATCGCCGCTGAGCCTCAACTGCAGCAGGACCTAAACCGCGAGTCTAAACAGGTCTCCTCAAAGACTGTCAGACAGGAATGGCAACCTACACAGTCGACGCCCTCGAGCGCAGACCATGTAAGATTAGCCCTCCCCCGCACCTTCCAGCGAGCGACAACGACACCTCGATGTCGAACTGCTAACTGCCATGACTGAGCCACGATGAGGTTCAGAACATGGATATCTTGAAGGCGCAGTGCCCAAGATTAGTGAAGGTGCAGTTTGCCATATCTGCGCACTTTTCTTAATCAACGTGAAATCCCTTTTCTTTTAAACTAGAGTCAGGGCACGCGATCAGCAAATACATACACATCTTCATTTTGCTCTCTCAGTCAGACGCTAAAACAAAATACAGCTCCTCAGAGCTGGAAAAGTGCATAAGAGTGGGTTACGAACCCGTGTCTCTCGCGGGAAAGGCAAACGCAGTGTCCGCTATACCAGTAGACACATTAACTGCCATGAGATGCGAATTTGTTACAACAAAACTCCTCGTAGCTGGAACGCCCGCATTCTAATCCAAGTCGGAAGAAACCGCCACAAGACGTGCTTCCGGACCTTGGGTAAGGGTAGACTATTGCCGTGGCCGTGAACCCAGCATCAGCAATCGTTGCTGAGCCTCAGCAGCAGCGAGATCGAAACTGAGCTCACAATATCCGCAGCCAGCGCCCTCGAGCGATACGATGCAAGACTGTGTGCCTCCTGCTTGCATGGGTACACAGGCAGGGAGACACACAGCGCTTTCCTTTATTCCTTTATTATTATTACCGACAATACACAGCTCCTCGAAACTGGAATGCCGCAGTAGAGAGTTCTCATCCCCCGAATCTACGGGGCTCATCCTCGGACGAGCTCTGGAAGCCCGGGGGAAGGGGGATGTACCCGAGAGAACATATGTGATCCCCATGACCGGGACCGACGCAACGCCTCAACGGCAGCGGGGCCCATGCCACGAGGACCACGCGCTCTAGCAGCCTCCCCGAAGGTTGCTAGGCGAAAGCAGAGAGTCAGCGGTGGAAACCGCTCACAATCCGCACAGGCAACGCCCTTGAGCACTGCCAGTGCATGCTTTACCCCCCTGCATGACACTTGTAAAGTGTGCGTATCCCCGCCAGTAATAAATGGGAAACACGCAGCGTAAAAACTTTCTGCCATACTGAAAACTCTTGCCAAGACATCCTACACAGACTTTCTAGTGCTTGTTGAAGACGAAAAAGCTGTCGGTGCCGGTTTCGGCGTGCCTTTTGTTTCCTGGCTCATGACGTCATCCGCGTCATTCTCACAGGTGTTTTCTATTGTGCTTCAAGAGTTGATGACGCGGGGGTGTTCCCATAGCGATGACGCAGCTCGAGTTCCCTTGAAAGGGAATGGCATTCTTGCAGGCATGCTGAACTATATACCACATAATTGAACTATAAGACAAAAACATGGGCATTTTGCGCCCATTTAGGTCATTTAAGGGGCATTTTAATTCTACTAATATTCTACATCTTGCAGTGTGAGAGTGAGTGACAAACTCAATGTCTGCTCGCATAAAGTCAGTTTGTTTATTGTTAAAACAACAGAAATAAGAGTCTAGACAAATATGGACAGTTCTTATTTTATTTTACTGTGCAATAACTGAATCAAACAGTGCTCATACTATGAGTATACTCAACTCAATACAGTACACCATTGTATTTATAATTTATTGTTTTTGAATTTGCTATTTTGTTATCGGAATTGTGATTTTGTTTAGCACTGGACAATGAGCTGTGACCCAAATTTTCACTTTGACAGAGGATTACATGAGTGAAAATGTATTCAAAACTATTTAAATTGACTAACTTCACTTCACTAAACTTCACAAAGTTAATAGTGGTTCAAAAAGCAGTAGAGTCTTTTTGAGGCTAGATGTTGAGGTGAATTTATAATCTATTGTAAAAGACTTGCATTGACTTGATATTTAAAATGGGATTTTTATTATTCGAGAATTACACTTTCAATAGTGCTTTAAACAATACAAATTATTTCAAAGCAGCTTTACAGTGATTACATGAAAATTATACATTGCGCCTGTGGTTTAGCCAAAGTGTTAATTTTGTCCATTGTAAAGATCATCAATTACTAAATTAGGGAATTTCATTTAGTTAGTTAAATGAGAAAACAACTATTTTGTTATGAGTAACAAAAGTGCTTTTCTTTTTGCTTGTAGATCTATCCATTACGCCCGTGTGGAGCCAAAGCTGGTCATAGAGTTTCCATGAATAGCTGAAAAAAAAAAAACTACTTCTGCTTCTGTATGGAATATCACTCATTGCAAAGGGTCAGTTTTTGGCTAAACACAGTTGAAAGCACAACAAACATTGTGATATATTGTCGTCCTTTTCAAAATTCACATAACACACACGCACGCACGCACGCACGCACGCACGCACGCACGCACATGTATGTGAATATATATATATATATATATATATATATATATATATTCACATATAATATTACATGTGAAATACACATTAATAATAGACGTTTTGAAAAAAGTAAAATGAAATGTAGAAAGTTAATATGAATTAACCTTATTAGAACATAAATATTTAAAAACCTGATCTCTGATTTCTTTTGTTCGTATTCCATAGATTATTGGGTTAAAGGAGTTCGGAAGAAGAAGATATGACAAGGTGCTTAACACACGGAGATCTCTAGGTATGGTCGGCACCCTGTAGCCAACAAATGCAACAACAACACATGAAAATGCCACCGTTATGACCATTAAATGTGTGCTACATGTATTGATGGCTTTTTGGCGTGACTCACCAGAAGGAGAGCGAAATATAACTACAAAAATAACAATGTAAGAGCCCATTATAAATACACAGTCACTTGTTGTTATAGTGAAACTAATTACTCCAGCCAAATAGTTCTTACTCACATCACCACAGGCTAAATTAACAACTGATGTATGCTCACAAACACAATGATAAATCATATTTGATTTACAAAAATAGAGTGGCCCAACAAGGCCGACCATCGTAATAACATAAAGCAAGTTACGGAAACAAAAGGACAAATAGAATATTAAAGATGTCTTCAAGTTTACAAAGTCATGGTATCGTAACGGAAAAATAATGGCAAAAAATCTGTCAATTGCCATTGAAACCAAAATTGTCGACTGGAAAGCAGCTGCCATATGAATACAAAACATTTGAATAAGACATTCTTCTCTGTAAATCATATTTCTGCCAAACAGAAAACTGATTAACATTCTTGGAACAAGAAATATTGGCGCTAATAACCCAAGAGCTGCAATAAACCCAATCAGAATATACATGGGTGCATGTAATTTGCTTTCTTTTACAATCACCATCACTATAATTGAGTTTGCAAATGATGTGAAGACAAAAATGACGAAAAAAGGAATGAAAAGGTATCGTCGATACTCTTGCAGATCCATGAATCCAGTCAAGTAGAGTTCATGATGAGAGAAGTTGAATGTTCTGTCATCCATTCCTTGGAACAAAGTTTGCTTTGAAGACATAAAGAAACAGTTAATACACAGAAAATGTGTACAGAAGCAAAAAAACTAAAAGAAAAAGAGACAGTTAATATAATATGTTAACAGAAGCAATGCACATTACAAAGAAAAACATGCTTACGTTTAAGAAAAATAGTGTCCTTTAACCTTCAAATATGGCTTGCATTTTATGCTCAGACTTGCATCAAATGAAGCTAAGAGAGTTAATAAAGTATTACATCATGCATATCTTTATGCATATCAATTCTATCATTGAATCTATTCATCTCTTTGTTTTTCATGTCTAAACTACAACAACATGTGCAAAACCTTTTAAATCTTATCTGGCACTTATTATTATATATGGTTTCAAATGCTCCGCCTCTTAGTACATGCTTCCTCACTTGAACATTCTCAGATCCCCTCCCCTGATACAGTGCTAGGATAATGACTTGCCATTGTTATTACTGTGTTTTGTTGTTGTTTTTATAAATGGGTATGGTTTGTGGCAGGATTCACTTTTGGAAGGACATAATCTGTTCTATAATCTTAACAGGCATTATTGTTTCAGGTAAATTGAGGGTGTATTAAGTCAATTGAAGGCATCACATATAAGATAAAAATGAAAATGTCAATGTTCCGTTCATCTATATGCAAAAAACCTTCCAAAATAAAGATTTCAAAACGCTTAAATGCTAGTCAAAAAACTTTTTTTTTTTCTACTGTCACTTAATAGACATTGGTTATAGTTTGACTGCATTGCAAAACAACTCCAGCTACTTGGTGTTCTATTTTAATACAATCATTTTACTGACCACAAAAAAATAAAAATAAAAATAACTTTGTTCTCATCATGAGAACGTCTAATTATATATTGTAGGTGTGAAGTTCAGATTTTGTCCAATTCTCCTTACTTTTGCCATTAAAAGACTATTTTTGTTATTTAGATTGTATAAAGACTATTACTTCATTTTCGTGCTGTTAATCAAATTTGATAAACTCACCATTAAATAAAAACAAAGGCATTATGTATTTCTTTGGAAAACCATATTGCTCATTTATTCTTGGAACACCGTTGAGTTTTCTGCAGAAATAAAATACTGCATTTAGAAACACTTATTGGATTTCTCATATAGAAGAAGCGGACGTAAGTACAATGTCACTTTATTGTTGGCAAGACACAAAGCAGTGAACTGGTGATGGTGCAAACAGGAAGCGTGAATGAAACTTATCTGGTTGATGGTAGACAATAGTGGAATTCTGGAGGTCTTGGTAAAAATAGAAGGATATCTTGGTAAAACACGGAAGGAGATGACACAGAAGGAACTGACACAGAGAATCTCTAAAAGACAGTCTAGGCCAGGGATGGGCAAACTTTTTGACCCACGGGCCACAATAGTTTCTAAAATTGGACAGAGGGACCGGACCAGAATAGAAGGATGGTGTGTTTGTGTGAACTAATATAAATGAAATGTAAAAGCCATTACATGAAAAGATTAACAGAATCATGACTCAACACTGCACAGTTGGTCAAGCGGCGAACACGGCGGTTAATGCAACATCTTGTTTCCGTCTCTCAGGGAACCAAGGTTATGACAGTAACCAGAGACATTCCTTTTTGAGAGTGGGAACAAGACATTACATTGAAATGCATTTGGGAACAGTGTTCAATCCCGCCATAAGAGAGACGCAGATCAACACTGGGAAAACACAGGGAAACCATACACTAATCACAGCGAAGAGGCTCACAGCCCAACCAATGGCGACGTCGTCAGGTGTGCTCACTACTGATAGGTGCAGCTAAATCAATGAAATCAGTAGCTGAAGCCTACCGAAATTTGTATGTCAGTGAGCACAAACTAGTGTACAAGAACCACAGCACAAGAGACTTGCAAACTATACCTTTTCGCCTTCGGAGAAACGCTTACAAGCCTTTGGTAATTTGAATGGCAGCAAAAAACTTGCCTTGGTACTTGACTCATGAATCACAGATTGTCTGTGAAATTTCTTTTTGCTGAGTGAGTCTGTAGTCTCCAGTAAATGAGTCTCCAGTAAATGAGGAGATGTCATATCGATCAAGGGTTCAGTATGGAGTTCCGCAAGGTTCAGTTCTAGGACCATTGCTTTTCACCCTGCACATGCTTCCTCTGAGTGCAATTATTAGGAAGCATGGCATTAGCTTTCACTTGTACGCTGATGATACTCAGCTCTATATTTCTCATCCTGATGAAACACCAATTCACTAAATTAACAGAATGTTTAACTGATATTAAAAAAAATGGATGACTGATAACTTTCTACTGCTTAATTCTGAAAAAAAAAAAAAAGATTCTAATTATTAGACTTAAAAGTTAAGCACGTAATAATTTAGACTATTGACTAACACTGGCTGCTTTGTCAAGTCTTCATCGTCTTAAAGACGTCTTAGAAACCTGGGTGCGCTCTTTGATCCCACTCTTTCATTTGAAAGCCACGTCTTGTAGCATCTTCAAAAATCACCCACAGATTTTCAATGGGGTTAAGGTCAAGTGAGTTTGCTGGCCAGTTAAGAACCTTAAACCAGGTACAGGTTGCTTTGGCACTGTGTGCAGGTGCCAAGTCCTGTTGAAAATGAAATCTGCATCTCCATCTGGTCAGCAGCAGGAAGCATGAAGTGCTCTAAAACTTTCTGGTATGCGGCTGCGTTGACTTTGGACCTCAGAAAACACAGTGGACCAACAATAGCAAATGACATGGCATGACTTTCCATCCCTGACTGTTGAAACTTTACATTGGACCTCAAGCAACATGGGTTGTATACCTCTCCTCTCTTCCTCCAGACCTTGGGACCCTGATTATCAAAGGAAATGCAAAATACTTTCATCAGTCAGCATAACTTTGGACCACTCAGCAGCAGTCCAGTCCTTTTTGTCTTTAGCCGAGGCAAGATGCTTCTGACGCTGTCCAATTTTTCAAGAGTGGCTTGACACATAGAATGGGACTGCTGAAACCCATGTCTTGCATACGTCTGTGCGTAGTGGTTCTTGAAGCACTGTACTCCAACTGCAGTCCAATCTTAATGTAGTAGGAACACAAGTAGTTGTTTCCATGGCAAGCCACATGGGTAAGCATTGTGATTGTATGTGGTTTAACTGGAACTGAAAGACCCTAAAATTAGTGCCTAATAAAAGTGTCTAAATTTGGTTAAGTCCAAGTGGTTGAAGGAGTGCTTTGCTAATTCTTGCAGTCTTTTATTGCAAGTAATCTCTGAGACTAGCCTGTCCAGTCTCTGAAAAATGGATTGAAGAATATGAATAAAAAATGTGAGTGCACTGAAATAATGTAATGCTGCTGTGGTGGTGTGCGAGCACGGAAGCATGGAGATTCAACAGAAAACACTTTAATCCACAATGGAAGGGCATCCACACACAGGGACCAGACTCTGAACTGGTTACAACAATCGACAAAGACAAGGGATAACACGAGGGTTAAATAGGAAGGAGAACGGGGCGCACCTGAACAACAAACAACGGGGAGGGGCTGATGGAACAGTGGACTGGAACACAGGAGGGTCAGACAGGAGGAATGTGACAAGATATGGCGAGACTGTGACAAATAAGTACATAAGCTGTGGGATTCATTTTTGAAGAATTATTTCTGCCAGTGGGAACTACCGACCAACATTAAAAGTCTTTCTGAACCTGAAGCAGTAGATTATCAAAATTAAATTTAAGATCTTAAAATGCATTGCATATACAAATGCCAAGATATTTAAATGTACATTGTGCAATTTTAAATGGTAAAATATATAAAAGGTGTTTTTTGGCCACTGCATTCAATGAAAAAATTCACTTTTGCCTAAATGTTGCTTATAACCAGAATTAAAAGCAAAATAAATTTTAAATATTAAGATTTGCAGGAACTGACAAAAAAAATTGAGAAATAAAGAATTATCATCTGTGTGAAATGAGACCTCCTGTTCAATAACTAATCTTATTACTCCTTTTATTAATAGTTCAGCTTTAAAAACAACAGAAAGAGGCTTGATGTTAATAACAAAAAGGAGGCTTAGAGCACCTCTTTGGTGGTAAAGAGTTACATATTCTGAGAAAATATTATTAGTAACCTAACTGAGGTCTGAAGAGCTGAATACAGCAAGAAATAACACATAAAATAACATTTCTACCGAAACCAAATATATTTAATGTATGTAAAAGATACCCTCAGCAACTAATCATGTAGCAGCTTCTGGGATAGAACAGAGAGAGGAATTATAAATGACATTACATAATTGCTGAATATCAATATGGATCATCTACCCTTAATAAAGACGTTCTAAAATGTTACTGAATACCCCATAAATCACCTTAATAGTCTTGTCAGCTGTGTCTTTTTCCCTCATTATACCCTTGTGTATATCTACCCTGTTTTTTTTCTTTTGGTCTTTGTCTGTCGATGTTTGTAGAACATTGTGTTTATGCTCTGGTGTCTTCCTTGTTCTCTATTTAATGAAGTTTTGTACAAGACGTCCCTTTTTGTTTATATTTAAAGTATATTTATTTTGAGTTAGATTATTAAAGACATTTCACTTTATCCTTTTTCCTCCTTAACTTCATCCTCCACACAACCCTAACACTGGGACTACTGGGACATTTGCATGGAGAAATCAAAGAAAGCCTTAGAAAGTTCCTTTATGGTATATGGATATTCAGCTGATCAACCAAATTAGAATCAACTGTAGGGATATTCAGGAAAAAAAAAAAAAGTCAGATGGGTTTGTAGTTTGTTCAGATGCATGAAGGAAAGTAAATTATTATGAGATCTGTTATTTTTTTAGGTACAAATTCCACAAATCTGTGCTCATATAGCACACAGGTTTTGAACTGCCACGACGGGCATGTACCGTTGAGCCCTTTAAAGTAAATATCCACGATAACTGGTGCATGGTCCGATTTTACCTTAGCATTGTAATTGAATGATTCGACTGATTTGAGTCTTATCTATTAAATAATAATCAATGCATGTAAATGTTCGGTGAACATAGGAAAAGAAAGAAAATGCTTTACGATTTTAAAAGACTTACAATCAATTAATATTTCAAATTGGATGTTTATTATTCTAGAACAACAGCAAAAGTTTCAAGTCAAGTTACCTTTATTTAAATAGTACTTTAAACAATACAGATTGTTTCAAGGCAGTTTTACAGTGATTACAGGAAAATTATGCATTGCGACTGTGGTTTAGCCAAAGTCAGTTCAGTGTTAATTTAGTTCACTAAACACGGTATAGATCATCAATAAATAATTTAGTTTTTTTTATTTAGTTAGTAAGTTAGTGCATTTATTTTGCTTGTAGATTTATTGATCACGCCGGTTTGGAGCCAAAGCTGGGTATAGTGTTTCCATGACTAGCTGAAAAAAACACATGTCTGTTTCTGTATGGATATCAGTCAGTTTTTGGCTAAACAAAGTCAGTCACATCAGTCAGTTTCAGGGTCAGTTTTTGGCCAAACACTGTTGAAAGCACAACAAAAATTTATGATGTATGTCTTTTCAAAACTCACATAATACACACACACACACACACACACACACACACACACACACACACATATATATATATATATATATATATATATATATATATATATATATATATATATATATATATATATAATTACATGTGAAATAAACATGTTAATTATAGATGTTTGGGAAAAAAAGTAAAACGAAAGAGAGAAAGTTAATATGAATTAACCTTATTAAAAGATAAATATTTAACAACCTGATCTCTGATTTCCTTTGTTCGTATTCCATAGATTACTGGGTTAAAGAAGTTTGGAAAAAGAAGATATGACAAGGTGCTTAACACACGGAGATCTTTAGGTATGGTCGGCACCCTGTAGCCAACAAATGCAACAACAACACAGAAAAATGCCAACGCTATGACCATTAAATGTGTGCTACATGTGTAGATGGCTTTTTGGCGTGACTCACCAGAAGGAGAGCGAAATATAATTACAAAAATAACAATGTAAGAGCTGATTATAAATACACAGTCACTTGTTGTTACACTGAAAGTTATTATTCCAGCCAAATAGTTCTTACTCACATCACCACAGGCTAAATTAACAACTGATGTATGCTCACAAACACAATGATAAATCATATTTGATTTACAAAAATACAGTGGCCCAACAAGGCCGACCATCGTAATAACATAAAGCAAGTTACGGAAACAAAGGGACAAACAGAATATTAAAGATGTCTTCAAGTTTACAAAGTCATGGTACCGTAAAGGAAAAATAATGGCAAAAAATCTGTCAATTGCCATTGAAAGCAAAATTGTCGACTGGAAAGCAGCTCCCATATGAATGCAAAACATCTGAATAAGACATTCATCTCTGTAAATCATATTTCTGCCAAACAGAAAACTGATTAACATTCTTGGAACAAGAAATATTGGCGTTATTATCCCAAGAGCTGCAATAAACCCAATCAGAATATACATGGGTGCATGTAATTTACTTTCTTTCACAATCACCAGCAGTATAATTGAGTTTGCAAACAATGTAAAGGCAAAGATGATAAAAAAAGGAATGAAAAGATATCGCCGATACTCTTGCAGATCCATGAATCCAATCAAGTAGAGTTCTTGATGAGAGAAGTTGAATTTTTTTTCATCCATTCCTTGGATCAAAGTTTGCTTTGAAGACATAAAGACACAGTTAATGCACATAAAACATGTACAGATACAAAGAAGAAAAAAAGATACAATTAATGCATAGAAAACATGTTCACAGAAGCACAATAAAACAAAAATACTCTTACATTTAAGAAAATATATCCTTTAACCTTCAAATGTGGCTTGCATTTTATGCTCAGACTTGCATCAAAGGAAGCTTAGAGAGTTAATAAAGTATTACATCATGCAAAACATTCTATAAACAAATCTATTCATCTTTTTTATGTCTAAACTCTACAACAACATGTGCAAAACATTTTAAATCGTATTCTTTTATCTGCCGCTTATTCTTATATATGGTTTCAACTGCTCCGCCTCTTCTGATTTAGGACATGCTAACTATCTTAAATATTCTCAGATCCCCTCCCCTGATACAGTGCTAGGACAATGACTTGCCACAATGTTACTGTGGTTTGTTGTTTTTATAAATGGGTACGGCTTGTGCCAGGATTCCCTTTTGGAAGGACATAATCTGTTCTATAATCTTAACAGGCATTATTGTTTCAGGTAAATTGAGGGTGTATTATGTCAAATGAAGGCATCATCTATAAGATCTGTTCATCTATATACAAAAAACCTTCCAAAATAAAAAAGGCCAATATGCTTAAATGCCAGTCAGTAAACAAATGTATTGCCACTGCCAGTTAATAGACATTGTTTACATATATATATATATATATATATATATATATATATATATATATATATATATATATATATATATATATATATATATATATATATATATATATATATATATATATATATATATATATATATTTATAAAATGTATTACAGGCTCTAGGCCCAACAACAATACATACCATATGCCATAAAGTAAAAAAACAAAAAACAAGGCATAGATACATACACACCTACAGACATACTTTGATTCATGAGATTCATTCCACAAACATTTATAGTTTGAATACATTGCAAAACAACTCCAGCCACTTGCTGTTCTATTTAATTACAATTATTTTACTGATCACAAAAAAACAAAAAAAAAATCTTTGTCTGTTCTGATCATTATAACGTATAATTACGTTTGAAAGTTCAAATTGTGTGAAGTTCAGATTTCATTCAATTCTCCTGACTTTTGCCATTAAAAGAAAAACTTTTGTTTGTGGTTTATAGAGATCACCTGGAAAAACAGAGTTCTTTTTAAGGAACTCCGTGCTTATCTTATTTACACACTTTCGTCACAGAACCAACTTGGAAAAAACTCAATCAATCCTCAACCAATCAAATACATTTAGACATGCATACTGATAACAGAACAACCAACCACCATGGAGAACACTACATTCTCCTGAAAATGATGACTGAGATGGGAAAGCGGGTCCCCGAGTTAAATTCAAACCTTGATCTAAATGCCTGAGGTGTTGAAGAGTCCTGCTTCACAGTAAGAGTGGTCTGGGACAACCCATTGGTGCTTTGTGCAGCATTTTGACCTGGTCCTTGGACTTAACGAAGATGACTAGATTGCCAACGGGTACCATCATTCAAAAGGTAAGATGCGGAATGCCAAAATGATGAGTAACTCTTAGAGGGAAGGACGAGAATTTTGACAGTTTATTTCCCCTGTGAGGCCTGCGAACCCTTATCTAGTCATTACAGCAACATCGGGCACATTGTCGTTCTTGTGTTTGTCAAACCACTATTTCATTCGGTGCTGTTGACAGGTGAGTGAAGTTTTGACTTCTGGGGGAGGTGTAAGGAGTGCAGGGGGACGGAGTTTATCAAGTGGAAAATTGAACTCCCTTCCCAACATAAGAAAGGCAGGGGAAACACCCATGGTATAATGATGAGAGGCCCCGTAATGTAGCAGGGTGAGGCGAATGGCTTGACCGAAAGAAAACACTTGGGCCAGGTGTGCTTTTTTTAAAGCACCATTTTTAAAGCACTGATGAATCTGACTCAACACCACCATTGGCCTGAGGATGTGTTGAATACCCTTACTCTCCAGGTAGGACGTGAACTCTCCTGAGACAAACTCAGAACCATTGTCTGTTGTGATTTTTTTGCAGAAGGCCCCAGCATGTCAATAAAGACTCCAAACAATTCACAATGACCTGGGAGGTGACAGAACCAGTAGTAGTCAATTCAGGTCATTTGGAGTGCAAGTCGTAGACTTACCACTAGGTAGCGCTGGTTGTGGGGATCCCCATGAATCTCGCTGCAAATATCCAACTGCAGGTGCTGCCAGGGTCATGAGGGCCAGGCTACAGTCTGGAGGGGTGAAGGAGGTGAGTGGCTTGTCTTACTGCTTACAAGGCAGGCTGACCAGTCCTTAACCATTGCTTCAATTTCTCTACCTATTCCTGGACACCACATCAGGCCTCAGCAGCAATGTTTAACCTTCAGTAAGCCCAGGTGGCCCGTATGCATTAATTATACTGGCGAAGACCATCATACCAGCGATGCAGTTTCAATGGTTTGTGGCCTGTTCCTGATGTCGCAAGAAATGTCACCAGGGCGTGATTGTTGTCCTCAGGGTGAAATGCCAACCATATAGATAGAGGTGCCATCTTTTGCATGCCCAGATACATACTAGCGCTTCCCGCTCCCACACTGAGTTACATTAGTCGGTTGGGTTAAGGGCACAGGAAGCAAAGTCTATGGACCGTTCAAAACCACTCTGTACTTGTGACAGCATGGCACGTTTCTGGAAGCAGAAAGGGGCGGAGCTAAGGCCAAACGGCATCCTGGTATAACGAAAGACCACCGTGTGAGCCACAAAAGCTGTTAAGTTCCTGCTTGGGTGTCACCTGCAGAGACCCTTCTCTAAGGTCCAGCTTTATGAACACTATAGAGCGATAGAACTGAGCTGTGAGCTCCTCTGCATTAGTAAGTGGGTATATGGTGGGGATTACTGCCTTGTTTACTTGTTGCAAATCAATGCAGATACGTAGGGCATCTGTTTTTTTAGTTGTTGCGACAACCAGATTTGAAAGCCAGGGTGATGTATCCACAAGCTCAATGTTACCTGAGTCCTGCAGCTGTTGCAGTTCCGCAGTCCCCCTATCACGAAGAGCCAGGGGAATGCAAAGTAGAGGTTGAATAATGGGGTTAATTGCGGGGTTGAGGAGAGGTTGGTGGTTAAACATGATGAGGCAGCCCACCCCTCGAACAGTGTTGGCCACTGTTGATGCCATGTTGTAGTCACAGCCAGAATAGTCCTGAGTCCCCCCCCCCCCTGAGTCCAGAAATGCAAACGCCAAAGTAGGGAACAGATCCAACCCCATCAAATTTGCTCCTTTTTGCCACATGGAACACAAAAGGAGGCAGTGTTCTTTTCCCACATCAAACAGTCAATTCAAGTAACTCCAGTATTTCTATTTTAGATTTACCTTACACACAAAGGGCAGTGGAGTGCTCAGCCAGAGGAAATTAGTTAAAAAATCTCTCTCCATGTTTCAACATTCAGAATTGATACACTAGCCCCTGTGTCCAGCAACAAAGGGATACAGCCATCATTTAGGGTTACAGTACATGATTTGAATGTCGCCAGACCTGATGTTACATAATGACTGGTGGTGGGTGTAGACTGGGCAATGCGTTTCTCTTAACTGTTATGGGGCGAGTAACAGACACTGGGAAAGTGATTTTTTTCCCCACTGTTGTAGCACGTCTGGCCCCGGGCTGGGCAGATATGAGCTCTAGTGTTATGAGTGTGAGATCCACAGTTACCACAAAATTGCTGTTGACATGGTCGCATGCGTTGTTGCCACATTAGATGCATTACAGAATCAGGAGCATTGGTAGCCCCTTCTGTGTCCCTGCCCAGTGATTGGTCCATGGTTGGGGGTACATCCATGTGTGCTAATTGGTGGAGTATGGGCTTAGCTTGGTCTGTCAATGTGGCTGCACATTTTGCTACACTCTCCACTCTCTGAAAAAGGCCATATGAGAGGAATAAGAGCGCTGTTGCACTGACTGTTTCAGGGGACTTTATTCTGAAACTACGACGCGCATTAGTTCTGAAAGTTAAGCGGTTCAGTTCAGAGTGAATCATATATCACCCACCGCGGCAGATATCAGTTCACTATTACACATGAGCGCTGGAGAAAAGCCAATAACTTGGTTAACAGCCTCGGAACGAGTGCCTATTGTGTGTTTTGTGCGTCTTATAAGAGTGAGTTCACAATTACCACTATGTTTGCTTATGTACAAAATCGTCTTTGTTATGACGCAGTTATTGAAGTGATATAGCTCGATGCTAATTTAGCTGTGCTTCATTTTCTGTGTTTACATTTTGATCTGCTATGTTCAGATAAAATAATAATAATTAATGACGATAATTGTGTTCATGTATGAGGGGAGAAGCCAATAGTTTGTATATATATATGTGTAATTTTGTTACTAGAATCTTGTTTTATCTGTTACAGGAAAACCACACACACACACACCACACACCACACTCTCTTCCATCCAAGCTCATCCATTTGAACAAGGCTTCTTAAACAAGCTTAAGCAAGGCTTCTTTCTGTGCTTCTTGTGCACATTGCTGTACCCCAAATCAGCCCTTATGGCCCTTATATTCGCGTGACGCGCTGCATGAGTGTCGCCCCCCACAGCCAACCCCACCCCCCCCCCCCCCCCGTAAGATTGCGGCTTTGAATTTTATTTTTTTTGTTAAATATGGCTCTTTCAACATTAAAGGTTGCCGACCCCTGCTCTAGACAGTGGTAGATCCTCAGACTCCAATAACAGAACGTCCAGAAATTTTCCATTATTTGTGTGTTCAATCAGTTGATCACAAAACATTTTATCATGTCGCGCCCCAAGTTTGCCAGTCCCATCAGATTGGTTTCATATTGATGAACTTACTCACTGGGAAGCTGGTGGTGCCGGGGAAATATGGCTTTGTCATTAAAAAGGAAAAGGAAAAATAAAAATACAGTAATACCTCGGTTTACGAGTGACTCAGTATATGAGCAAATCTATGTACGAGCATGGAAAGTCAAATCGGTGTACGAGCATTGCTTTGGTGTGCGAAAATATTCCCTCGCACGCGCATTTTTTGTGTCGAAAAGTCATAATGCTCAGCATCATCACACACATTTTTACTGGAAATATCCTAGTGACAGCCACTCATAAAAGACTCACGTGGTTCCAACCCCTTTATCACCCATTCACTTGTTAATTCTCTCAGCGTTGCTTGGTTTAGTTGCATCATTCACCACAGTGCATTCTTCTATAAGTTGTTGTTCATTCCGTTGATCATCACAATGACTGTTACATGTGAATATGATGAAACTTTCTTAACGGAGCATGTGTTACCAACATGACACATTGTATACTAATGAGGCTCATGTGTGTTCTCAGTCAGGGGGTAATGATAGGCCATACACTTTTAGAGATTAGCATTTGTCACAATGATCTACATAAGTGATTTACAGCAATTTTACCTCATGTTGCTGCATTAACACACTGCCCCCCCTCTCCCTCTCCCTCTCCCTTCCCCTCTCCTTCTCCTCTCCTCTCCTCTCCTCTCCTCTCCTCTCATCTCCATCACGCCAGCAGTGACAGGCAAAGTCCGCGTTACAGTAAATTGTAAAGTATTTTAAGAGTTTAATTGTCAATTATTAATTAGTATTTCTATAAGATCGTCTCATGTTACTATTGTAACCATAGTTCCCTAAGAATAGGGAACGAGACGCTGCGTCTCCTAGGGGTTGCTTTGGGGAATACCTCCAGTATGACAGGTGTTTGAAGCAAAAATACAATCACGCTAATGAACTTGACATTGGCCAGCAGCCGCCTATGACGTAACCACAGGTGCGACTGCAGGTATAAAGGGGTACCTAAGCAGAACGTCATCATCTTTTCAAATCTGAAGCAGACGCCTGCAGGAAGGCCCGAAGCATGGCAAGAGACGCAGCGTCTCGTTCCCTATTCTCAGGGAACTATGGTTACAATAGTAAGCTGAGACGTTCCCTTTCGAAGGGAACTCTACGCTGCGTCCCCTAGGGCCGCTTTTGGGAACGGAATACCAACGCCACCATGCTGAAGGGCGTGACTGCACTTAACTGGCGCAAGCCAGCAGTCAGAGACCCCCAGGGAAACTGTCCCAAAACCTGCAGTGACCCGGGCTGGGGCTACTAGAGAACGGAGGTTCAGAGGAACCACTTTCTTACAAGCGGAGCTCACCGGAGCGGAGGCCAAATTGTCGGCCTGACGACGCTCGTACAGCCAAGTCCAGTTTGGGAGTCAAGAGTGACTCCACTGCCCTCGTGCCGACCCAAGTCATTTGGAATCAAGCGAGAACTGAGGTGCAGTACCGCTTCGCTCAGAGAAGTGGGGCCAACCTCCCCAAGGGTACACTCTCACGAAAAGAGGGCCTGAAACTCCTGTACTTCAAGAGCGCAGCGGAGGCTCACAGGGCGGAGGCCCGGTCTCCTTGGAGAGGCCTGCGACACCCTAAAGCATCAGACGACAAGAGGAGGCAAGAAACTTATTCCCTCGCCTACCACTCTCTAAGGTCACTGAGCGGAGCTCTGTGGAGCGGAGGCCTCAGTAAAAGAAGACTCTCATATTGAGAGGAGGCCAACTACGCCCTCTACAGGTTGAGCTCAGGAGTGAAGGTCTCAGCCCAAACACTCCTCTCTACACCACAGGTTTAGGCGAGGGGGTCCCAATGGGACCACCGACTCTAGCTTAGATAGCCCGGGCGGAGCTCAGGGGAACGGAGGCCTCGCCTCAGGGGAACGGAGGCCTCGGGAAAGGCAGCAGACTCTACTATTAAGAGGAAGCCTGACAACATTCCCTGCGCTTACGAAGCTCTAGGGTGAAGGCCAAGCGCAGCAGCCTTACCACACCAAGAGCGGAGACCTACAACTCCGCTCAGAGAGAGGCCTGACGACGCTCGTAGCGGAGCTCCGTGGAGCGGAGGCCTCAGTAAAGAAGACTCTCGTGATGAGAGGAGGCCTACTACGCCCTCTACAGGTCGAGCTCAGGAGTGAAGGCCTCGGCCCCAACACTCCTCTTTACACCACAGGCTTAGGCGAGGGGCTCTATGTGTGCACCGACTCTAGCACACATAGCCCGGGCGGAGCTCAGGAGAACGGAGGCCTCGCTGAAAGTAGGCAGACTCTACTAAAAGAGGAGGCCTGACAACGTTCCGTGCGCTTGTGAAGCTCTGGGTGGAGCTAACGCTTTCCTGAATACCAAGAGCACTCTGCTACTCCCCTCAGAGAGGAGGCCTGACAACGCTCTGCCTCCAGGAACGAGAGAGACGGAGGAACGGAGGCTAGGGAGGCCTGCTACGCTCACTGCCGGGATAACTGCAACTAGGGGAACACGCACACACAAACCTGCTCTTCTCACATATCCTGAGATCTGGAGGAGCCAGCCTGCGTGGCCTGAGACCTGGGCACCATGGTATGAAAGACTTGAAAGCCACTAAGCGCGCCCTCGCCTCCCTGAACCTCGAAACCACTGCCTCGACAGAGGTCCCAGAGCTCATGAGGCGGGACTGGCGCATCGAGAAGGAACTCTCTCTCTTCCTTCCCAACGTCAGCCAGGTTCATTCAGAGGTGCCTCTCCACAACCACCATGGTCTCCACAGAGCGACCAAAGCAAAAGATGTTTGCTGGTGGCGCGGAGAGCCAGGTCTGTAGTGCGGCGCAGCTCAGCCACCGCCTCAGCGGAGAGCCCCTGGCCTTGGTCCCGGTCTTTACACAGATCTGCCTGATAAGCCTGTAACACCACCATGGTGTGCAGGACTGCATTGACTTGATCTGCTGCCGCATATACCCTGCCATTGAGGAGCGATGTCTCACGCAGCGGCCTCGACGGCAGGGAGGGCGCCTTTAACGTGGAAGCCACGCCCACCGAGAGAAAGCTCGCGAGCGTCTCTTCAGCTGGGGGCATCCTCATAACTCTTCCCATTCTCCACATCAGCATAATTAGGCTGAGAGAAAAAAACTCACGCAGAGAAAGGTTTCCCCATGATCTCCGCACCTCAGCGTGAAGATCAGGCAGAAGAGGAAAGGGCGCCCGAGGCTGATGCTTGAGACTCGCGAGGAAGCATTCATCCCAGCGACCGAACGGGCGGTCAGCTGATTCACGCTTCCCCGGCAAATCGAGCCGCTCACTGGCGCGAGTCACAGCTGTCAGCAGCTCGTCATACGCGGGACAGGCGGGGAGGAATGCTCAGAAAGATTTTCACTGAACGCAATCTCCCGCTCGCCTTGATTCGCGGGGAGCGCTCCCCCCGAGAAGCTCGCTCGCGTCAGCCTCCGACGGCTGGGAAACACTAACCTTCTCCAGCCTTTCGGCAAGCTACATCTGTGAGCCCCAGGAACGCAGTCTCCTGCTCGCCTCAGCTGCAGCAGGACCAGATCCCCCAGGTGCAGATGAATGTCCCGATTCCCTCGAGAAAAGGGACAAACGCAAGCGTAACACTCTCAAAGGGAAGCGCATGCACTGCACGCAAATAAGCTCCCTCGAGAACTGAGCGCGCATGATCCTTGCCAAGAAATAAAACACACATATCGCGTGTGTCATCAGGTGTCAAAAAAACTCTGACACGGATGAACACAATTACGAAAGTGTTCTCCTTACAGGCCATCGTGATGGACAATACTACAAACAAAGCTGTCTCCCTGAAGATTTGAAAAGATGATGACGTTCTGTTTAGGTGCCCCTTTATACCTGCAGTCGCACCTGTGGTTACGTCATAGGCGGCTGCTGGCCAATGTCAAGTTCATTAGCGTGATTGTATTTTTGCTTCAAACACCTGTCATACCGGAGGTATTCCCCAAAGCGACCCCTAGGGGACGCAGCATAGAGTTCCCTTCGAAAGGGAACTCAATGGTTATAATTTTAAATGTAATTGATAGATTAAAACCAAAAAAATATTTAAAATGGGCATTTATGGTCGTGTGGAACGAATCAAGTGATTTTTTTGTGCATTTTTATGGGGACAATTGATTTTGTGTACAGGAATTTTGAGTTACGAGCTCTTGGAACGAATTAAACTCGTAAAACGAGGTATTACTGTACAAGGAAATGAGCGATGTACATGGTAACCACTCTGTCTCTGTGTCCACGGCCCATGCCTGAATGCGATTCTCACCAGTTTTGCTTGAGGTAAGAGCACACTCTCCTCACTTTAGAGGGGGGCAAGTTCGAGTACTGCAAGATTTCTCGTTAATCTCCACTCATCTTGCTAATCTCACCTATTTCCAAGGGCCAGCACCCACTCTACCATCCTGGGACTCACATATATATATATATATATATATATATATATATATATATATATATATATATATATATAAACCCAGTACTTACTGTTCGATGCACATCTTGTTTTAATCATTCCCTTTAAACTTCTCATTAAACAGAAAGACATGAACATACAGACCATGTTAACATGTAAAATGTGTTTACTAGAATCAGTCAGGGCAATTAATTTCAGTTCACCATTATGTAGTCACAGCAACTATTGTCATATGTGACTAATTATAACCAGATGTATCGTGTAGCTGGTGATTTAATTAGTTTCAGACTGATTAAGAGTGGCCATCTCTTTGGATACTTTCCCAACTTCAGGGATCTCCAATGTTCCCTTGACTCATTTACTGTTTTCACTGCTTGAAAAGTCCATTGGGAAATTTGGATGAAGTCTCTCAAGAACACAATGTGAAATGACTTTAATATTCCTTGAACACCTCAATTTTGGACTGTATCAGCAACTTCATCATTGGCACATTATATCCTTTTAAAACACGGCTACAAATTTATAGATTAAAATAATATATTATAATAATTTAATAGCAAATTAATATGTCAGAATTTATTTATTTATAGTAATACAACCAACAATGTAAAAATTACAAATATCTAAAAATATTGGTTACATTTAATAATGCGTGTACAGTAAAAAAGCATTTGCTTAATATTAGTTTATACTTAAGGTACTTCAGTGAATGCATTAATAGACACTATACAAATATTTGATTCTACATTCATTGTGATTGTACTTAGTGTTATGGGTTATTTAGCTCATATGTAAAGAGTTAGATAATGCTTTGTTAATAACTTGAAGTTTTCATTTTAGATTAGGTTAAAAATTGGGAAATAACATTAATTAAGTGTTTTAATCCAACCTTTAATGAACATTAACTGCATTCATATTCAGTTTTTCTTAAAATGTTAGCAAATACACAAATGTGAATTGGATTTTCTTGTTTTATGGGGAGAAATAATAATCTTTGTAATTGCACATTGTGTACCCTAAACTTAAATTATGTATTTTAGCAAGATTATGTATATGTATAAGGTTATGAGTATTTGTATGTACATTTTATATTAAGAGTGTGTTGTCCTTTTAAGAAATGTAACTTTCTAATATTTGCTTTATTTTTGTTTACATTAATTCTCATAAAAAAGGTGAAGTTCTGAGTTCTCTTTCAGTTTTTCTGCCTCGTTTAAAAAAAATATATATTTTGTTATGTGATGTCACTTCCTGTTTGATCACTTCCGGCTAGCCCTTTTCTGTTTCATAACAGACACTATAATCCTTTCCATCCACTAGAAAATGTCATGGCGGCAATGCTTTAAATGAGTCCATGTGACATTAGACATGTTGAAGATTATTTATTAGCAAGTATTTGCTAAGAAATGTGATCTATAATAACTTTAATGCACTCGGAGCGTGGCGGCATCCAAGGCTCTTGAATCCGTCTCTCAATCGAGGTGCGAACTCGAGGCATGAGGAAGCCACCGAGAGGGCCTGAAGCTCCCCGACCCTCGTAAGCGAGGTGATAGCCAGCAAAAGAAGGGTCTTAAGAGAGAGGAGCTTGATAGGGAGCTCCTCTAATGGTTCGAAGGGTGCCTGGGACAGGCCTTGGAGTACCAAAGACAAGTCCCAGGCAGGTACCCTGGTCTGTGCCGCAGGTCTCAGCCTTAGTGTGCCACAGAGGAAACGAGTGACTAGGGGGTCCCTGCCCAAGGACACCCCACCCAGAGGTACATGGCAAACCGCTATGGCAGCCACATAGACCTTCAAGGTGGAGGGGGACAGCCCTGCCGCAGGAACTCCTGCACTTTGCCAACCTGACAGGTAACTGGGTTCACCTGCCTCTGGCTACACCAAGATGCGAAGAGTTTTCACTGCAAGGCGTAAAGTTTCCTCGTGGAGGGAACTCTGGACTGAAGAATGGACTCTACAACCTCGGTTGAGAGACGGATTCAATGAGCTGGACCCCCTCAAGGGCCAGACCGACAGCTTCATTAGTTCTGGGCGGGGGTAAAGAATGCAACCCTCCTCCAGGGACAGAGCGATCGGGGGAAAGGCGTGCAGGCGTAGCCTCAGCCACGGATGTACCATGGCATCCCGCCCCAGAGGCGCTGGATGTGTTAGCGAGAATCACAGAGGGCAGTGAGAGTTCTCTACGGAGGCAAACAGGTCCACCTGTGCCTTGCTCTTGCTCCCTCAGGACCGCTCCCCACCATGTGAGGGAGGCATCTGTCGAGAGCGTCATGCGTCGACCAAGAGCTCCCAGCACAGAGCCTTGAGAAAGGAACCAAGAGTTAACATACTCAAGGTGCGTAGGCATCGCCCCGTGACCTTGATCATGCGAAGCGGGTTTCCTCTTGGGGAGAACCCCTTGGTTTTTAGCCACCACTGCAGGGGTCTCATATACAGCAGGCCCAGTGGGATAACGCTGGATGCCGCTGCCATGAGCCCTAACACCCTCTGGAAGTGTTTCAACGTGAGTGGCTGCCCCAGCTTGATGCTCTTGACGACTGAACGAATGGTTTGAATGCGCCCGGGGGACAGCCCCATATGACCCCCAAGAAAGTGGTTCTCTGCGCAGGAGAAAGTACACTCTTCTTGGTGTTCAGCCTTAACCCCAGCTCCTTCATGTGTGCGAGCACAGCATCTCGATGTTGTACTGCTAAATGCGGCGACTGGGCCAGAATAAGCTAGTCGTCGATATAGTTTAGGACACGAATGCCACAGTGAACGCAACAGAGCTAGAGCAGCATCCACTACCTTTGTGAAAGTGCGGGGAGAGAGCGCCAGGCCAAAAGGAAACACCCGATACTGGTACGCTTCCCCCCAAAGGCGAACCTCAGGAACTTCCTGTGCTGCGGAAGGATGGAGACGTGGAAATATGCTTCTTTGAGGTCGATCGTGACAAACCAGTCCTCGGACCTGACCTGCCCTACGATTGGCTTGAGCGTCAGCATTTTGAAGTTTAGATGCATTTAAGAGACGCAAATCCAGAATGGGCCGCAACCCTCCATCCTTTTTTGGAACTATGAAGTACCGGCTGTAGAACCCGGACTTGCTGTCTGTGAGGGGTACATACTCGATGGCCCCTTTCGCCAGCAGAGTGTCTACTTCTTGCTCCATGACCAGAGCCTGCTGGGGGCCTACCAGAGACTGCAAGACCCCCGAAAATCGGGGTGGAGAAACCCTAAACTGGATGGCATATCCACAGGTTACCGTGCGCAGGACCCACTGAGAGATGCCCGGCAGACGCGGACTGGAACTCTACTAAGGGAACCAGCCTCTTGAGGCTGGTCTCTGGTATTGTGAACTTTTTCACCACTGGGCCGGGGCTTCCGGAAACTTGGGTGGAATGCTCTAGGACCCTCCTTGGAGGGTCAGCCTCCCTCGGGAGCCGCATACGGGAGACACCACCATGTTGCGGCTTGGTGCTTCTGGTGTCAGGACCGCTTAGTCTTAGCCTTAGCCTTCTTCGCCTTCAGGACGGCCCTCAAATCAGTCCTTTTGTCCGAAGGCTGAGCCTGAGCGTGTCGGCCCGACCTTCCAGGATTCACCAGAGGAAGCCGGGTGGTGACACTCTCTTTTTGAGTGGCCCTGTGTGAGGAGCTGTAAGACCGTGCTTGACTGGCGGTCTCACGTGAAGGGCGGCGGGGAAGGACCTTACTGAACGCCGCCTGCTGTCGTGCAGCCTCCTGGAACTTGTCAACAACACTTTTTACGGCGTCGCCGAACAAGCCCGGAGGGGACAGAGGGGCGTCCAGCAGAACAATCTTGTCCCTATCTTTTATGGCCGAGAGATTAAGCCATAAATGTTGCCACCAGAGCTGCCATGGAGCGGCTGACAGAGTAGGCCGTCTCCCTAGTGGCCCGGAGAGCCAAATCCACGGTCCGGCGCAGCTCTGCCACTGCCTCCGGACCGATACCACCGCCCTCGTCGAGGTCCCCTAGCAACTCTGCTTGGTAGGCCTGCAGCAGTGCCGAAGTATGAAGGCACGCTGCAGTCTGGCTGGAGGCAGAGTAAGCTTTTCCCACCAATGACGACGTGATGCGCATCGGTTTGGTGGGGAGCGCCGGGGCTTTGAGTGAGGATGCTGACTGGGGAACAAGGTATCCCGCAAGAGCCTCGTCCACTTTCGGCATCCCTCCATAACCATAGGGCTGAGCCCCAACAAGAGTGGCATACATAGCACTCTGCGGTGTATGTACTCTGTTGGAGGCTGGCCTTCTCCATGACCTCGACACCTCGGTGTGGAGATCAGGAAGGAAAGGCAGGGCCCGGCGCAACCTCGACTAGCTCCTTAAATGCCGGTGAGGAGGGTGGTGAGGAGGGTCTACTCGACCGGATCGACATTACCTACATCTAGTTAATCAGAACTAGACAAAGTCAGTGCCGGAGCCCCAGCACGATCGGGAGAAGCCGCGCCCAAAGCATGTGCTCCCGGACCGTGACTGGGACCCACCTCATCTCGCGAGGGCTGAGATGCGGGGGCACCCGTCTCAGTTCGCTCAGAGATCCATTTGCGATCCCCAAGAATGAGAACACCGCAGCGCCTCAGTTGCTTCAGGTCTCGAACCTTGGGGAACGCGAGCCTGGCGGGAGCGGAGTGTGCGCAGCTTAGTGTGCGCAACTTCTCGCAGTCCTCACAGCCGGCGCTCTCGAGCGCCGACCGAGTGTGCTCCACCCCCAGGCAGACAACACACATTCCATGGGTATCCCTGCTCGATATAAAATGCGGACAGGGAAAAACACACGGCTTAAATGTCTGTTCGTTCGCCATTTTATATATATATAGATATATAACACATGCGTTCGTCTCTCATTGGTTGCACAGATCTTCACGTGACTGACGTCAGGGTATTTCCCCAAGCGCTTTGACGCAGCTCGAGTTCCCTGAAAGGGAACAGATATTATAGCTGCTTCTACATTTATTATAGCAGTTAGTGTTTATGTTATAGTTGTTTAAAATTGAATGATTACACTAGTTAAAAAATCAGGGATCTCCCATATACACACACATATATATATATATATATATATATATATATATATATATATTTATCTAAATGGCGAACCAGACATTTAAACAGTGCGCATCTCCTTGTCCTCGCTTTCTCTCGGGGGGAGATGAGCACTTGTTGTGTGTAATCTGTCTGGGAGCGGAGCATGCTTGGTCAGCATTCGTGAGCGCTGACTGTGATCACTGCAGCCAACTACTGCTGCGGGTGCTCCGCTCACACCTGGCGGTGTTTGATACTGAGACCGACCAGGCTCGCATTAACCAGGGTTCGGGTCCCGCAGTAGCTGAGGCTCTGCGGCGATCTAGGTCATGGGTTTCGCAAATGGATCTGTTGGAGGGGTGTGAGATGGGCGCTCCCCTATCTCAACCCTAACCCGGCAGATCCAGTGCTTCATGCATGGTTTCGGAAGCACGCTCGAGGGCGGTTACTTCCGACCAGGCTGAAGCACCGGCACTGCAATTGTTTAGCTCCGAGGACTTAGACGTTGCTAGTATCGACACGGAGAGCGAGGATTCGCCAACCTCCTCTCCAGCATATGAGGAATTAGAGGTTGTTAGAGGTTGTGACTCGCACTGTGGCCACATTAAATATTGAGTGGCCGGCAGAAAGCACGGTCGTTCGTCCAAAAAGAAGCAAGTTGGATGAACGTTTTCTGCCAGCGCGGGTCCCTCCCCCCCACCTGCACACTGCACACTAAGGTGTCTAGATCCTGGAAGAGGTCAGCCACCTCCAGAGTGTTTACTCCGCAGAATAACACTTATGCCACTCTGGTTGGTGCACGTGATCATGCTTATGGCGCGATGCAAGCCACCTCTCTCCGCAATCAGTGTAGTCGGCGCTGCCCACTAAGCCTATGAGAGTGACATCAGCTCATGTGGGCAGAGCATATTCTGCGGCTAGCTAGGCAGCGGTGTGTCTTCACACAACCGCCCTGCTTCAGGCTTACCAGGCAGAATAGCTGGCGAACCTCGACGAGGGCGGTGGCATTGGTCCACAGGCTGTGGCTGAGTAACGCAAAGCCAAAGACCTCTCTCTCCGGGCCACCAGGGAGACGGCCGCCTCTATTGGTCGCTCAATGGCAGCCTGTGTGGTCACGGAGAGGCACCTGTGGTTAAATCTCACATCAATAAAAGACAAAGAGAAGAATTTTATGTTGGACGCCCCAGAAGTGTCTCAGTGGGTCCTGTGAATTATAAAGAAAGGGTATTCTATCCAGTTTGGGTCTCGCCCGCCCAGGTTCAATGGGGTTCTACCCACGTGGTGGACCCCGAGCAGGCTCTGGTAATGGAGCAGGAGGTAGACTCTCTAGTGAGGAAAGGGGCCATAGAACATGTACCCCTCTCAAACAGAGAGTCAGGCTTTCACAGCCGTTACTTTCTCGTTCCAAAGAAGGATGGAGGATTATGGCCCATCCTGGATTTGCACCTTCTGAATCGCTCGGTCATGAAGCTGAAATTCAAGATGCTGACACTGAAACAAATAGTGACGCAGATCAGGTCCGAGGACTGGTTCGTCACTATCGATCTGAAGGACGCATATTTCCATATTTCCATCCTTCCACAGCACAGGAAGTACCTCAGGTTTGCCTTCGGGGGGAAGGTGTACCAATATCAAGTACTTCCATTCGGCCTGGCTTTATCACCCCGCAATTTCACGAAATACGTGGACGCAGCGCTAACCCCGTTGCGCCTCCAAGGCATAAGAGTGTTAAATTTCATCGACGACCTGCTGATTCTGGCCCAGTCGCCACAGTTAGCGGTTCAGCATCGAGATGTTGTTCTCGCACACATGAGAGTGCTGTGGTTGAGGTTGAACGCAAAGAAGAGTGTGCTTTCTCCTCTTCAGAGAACCACCTTCCTAGGCGTTCTATGGGATTCGGTTTCAATGACGGCGCGGCTATCCCCCGCCCGCATCGATTCGATCCTGTCAACCATGAAGAAAGTCAAAATAGGCCAGTCCATCGTAGGCGATGCCTACGTGCCTTGGATATGTGGAAGAAACCCTGGTTTCTGTCTCAAGGACCCGTATTGGGTGCTCCTTGTTGACGTGTAATGCTATCGATGGACGCATCCCTTACGGATACACAAGGTCTGTGGCACAAACACCAGTTATCCTGGCACATAAACCTGCTGGAGATGATGGCTGTTTGGAGGGCGCTCCAAGCGTTCCTCCCAGGGCCATCGTGTGGTTGTTCAGACCGACAGCACCACTTTGGTCCCCTATATAAATCATCAGGGGGGTCTTCGTTCGCGGCCACTATACAAATTGGCGCGGCAGATCCTCCTTTGGTCCCAAGGGAAACTGCTCCATCTATGGGCAGTTCACATCCCTAGGAACCAGAATGTGGGAGCAGACTTTCTGTCGAGGCAGGGGCCGAGGCCCGGGGAATGGAGGCTCCACCCCGAGGAAGCATCTCTTTCAGTAGCTTAGTTGGTATTGGGTCTAGCATACATGTTGTTGATTTTGATGATTTAACGAGTTTAGATAATTCTTCCTCCCCAATAGCAATGAAGGAGTGGAATTTTTCTTCAGGTACACTAAAATTGTCTGTATTTTGTGATATTGTAGTAGACGGTTGCATGGTTATTATTTTCTCTCTAATATTATGAATTTTGCAAGTAAAGAAGTCCATGAAGTCATTACTGCTGTGCTGTTTTAAAGCATCTGGGGTTGAGGCTTTATTTCTTGTTAATTTAGTCAAATAAATACCTAGGGTTGTAAAGAAGAAAGAAACCAGAAAATGTTTTACCCCAAGTTGCATCCATACTTCTGTAAATATATACAATGGCAAGAACAAGGTTATAAATTTAGAATCTGGATTTTACACCGAACTGTTGTCTAATCTTAATTAAACACACGGTTATAAACAAACACGATTTAATAACACTCATGTTTGCTGACTTGTCAATTATACAATAATAATTTTAATTCTTTTTATTGAAATCAGTGAATAAACATTCTCAGTGAACTTTTGAATTCAATCCCTCATATCCTAAAAATGAATGCCTATTTTTAAACCATTCTTTAGTTGATTTACTTGTGTCTTGTTGCATAACCAAATGTCTCTGAAACTTAATTTCACAAAATAAAGTGCTGAGAGTCTCCGTCTCCTGTCTTGATACACGTCTGAATCCACTGTATCTTCAATCCATGCAAAGTTTCCACATCCTGAGGCACCAAAGCAATGATGATTCTTCCACCCTGCTCCACAGTTGGAAAGACTTTTGGTGTTGATGAGCAGTTCTATTTTCAAAACAGTGTTTGTCTCAACTTTCCACAGACAGAAAAGACAGAACATCAGAATTCAGAATTGTGATTTCGATGAAAAAACAAAAATATTTTTGCCTCTTTTTGCCACTTGTAGCTAAAGTTCCCACAAAAGGAAATTGCAAATGAATAGTACATTGATAACAGTTTAGGCAAAAGGAGTGGGTGTGCTTTACATTTGTGCTTTAAGTACATTACAATACATTGTATTAAGGCCACAATTTATAATTTTCACTTTGTAATATCCATTCATTCATAACAGACATTCACTTATTTAAAAACAGGTGAGACCTTTACATTATTTACAAACTTTTTAAACTGTTGCCTTATTTCTTTTGTTCTCCATCCATAGATAATTGGGTTAAAACAACTTGGAAACATAATGTATATTATGCTCATGAATGTACGGGTGCTAGAAGAAACATTGTTTCTTATTCTGTATGACAAAAATGCAATCAAAGCAGAAATCAAACTAAGTGTCATAATAATAATGTGAGTAATGCAGGTATTGATGGCTTTTAAATGAGCCTTACCAGATTTAAACACAGAATAGAAAATCACAACATAGGAAATAGTAATGAGAATAAAATCTAAAACTGGGATTAAAAAAGTAGACAAAAGTCCCAGAATATTATTAATAGATGTATCTCCACATGCTAACTGAACTAATGCCATGTGCTCACATACACAATGATCAATTGTATTTCTACAAAATGACAGATTTCCTGCCAAAGAGACCACAATGACCACCAGGAATCCATTTCTGAAGAAGGGAAGAAAAACAAACTTTAAAAAACTTGCAATTTCCATGTGTTTATGATAATAAAGAGGTTTGCAAATTGCAAAATAACGATCCAGTGCCATCCAAAAAAGCAATGTAGACTGAAATGCACAAACAAAATGAAGGCCAAACATTTGTATCAAACAACCGGTCAGAGTTATCTCACTCCAATTAAATAAAAAGCTAAGAAGCATGCTGGGTACAAAAAATACTGGGAAGATCAAGTCTACCATTGCCATAACAGCTATTAGAACATACATAGGAGAATGCAGAGACTTTTGAGATTTGATTAAATATATAAGAATCGTATTTGCTGTGATAGACAATAAAAAAACCAGAAAGAAAGGGATAGATAAAAAAGGCCTCCATTCTCCTAGGCTGTAGAAACCAGTCAGTTTGAAGTCTGTGAAAGAAACATTTTCTGTAGAAAGGTTCTTCATGCTGAATACAACTCTTTTGCATACACAGTATTCTGCAAATGATATTGATAAAAATAAAGTAACAAATATGACACTGTGGTATGAAACAAGATATTGTTAATGCCACTGCTAATAACAAGAAAATGACAAAAGAAAAAAAAAATACTTTTTTTTTCAAATATCTTTGAGAGAAATGAAAGCCTGACAAATCTCATGGTCTTTAAATACCCAGTCCTATGCTCCCTTGAGTTTGTGAGCTACTCCCATAGAGGAATACAGTACACTTCCTTTTTGTAATATTTGCTTTGATTCTTGTCATTGTTTTATTTCAAGGTTTTTACAGTCATTACAAATGTTAAACACAAATACCTCTCAAAAGACATTTCAATTGTGTTATGTACTATTGTGGACAGTTGCATGACAAGAATGAAAGTAGCATGTTCAGAGAAAGTAGACATTTGCTCAATGAGAGAGACTTCAAAGAAATGGAAACTATTTTGCTTTGTCATTATTGTGTTTATTAATTTTACATATGACATCGTTTATCTATCAACTGCCTCCAATAATAAGTATCCTGTTTTCACCTCCCCAGCTTGTCTTGTGGAAGTCGTATTATGTGAAGGCCCTGCTAACAAATTCACCAAAGTACAAGGTGGGGGACATTCAAGGGGTACCGGCATAACATCAGAGTGGACCAAGAGATACCTGTGGCATCACCTAGGGGCCAAATTATCTTCCACAAGTTAAATAGACTTTGTTTCACTGCAAATTGTTACACTGAAAAAAAAAGAAATGTTGACGGGTAAAAGATTTTTTTAAATAAAACGATATATCTTGTTTTTTCCCTTATACGACAATTTAACTAGCTTACAACTAAAAGTAAATTACTATTTTGCTTGTTTTAAGGAAATATAACTTGAATTTTCTTTTTCATAAGACGTCTTATCAAGTAAAATTGTCTCTCTCCTTATTTTTTATGTAATTTTTATATAATTTATTATAATTTTGCTTCATTTGAGTTTTTTTTTCTTCTTTATTTTATTTTTCTTATGTTGATGCATATTGATTTTTTTGCAGTTTCAATTGATACTCATAAAATACATAATAGATAAATGAGAACAGACCAGTAGTGACTAAAACACATGGTAATATATATTATCATGGGAAAACAAAGGGAATAAATGTAAGCTAATGGAAGGACAGAGAGGGATAAACAGAAACAAAGTTGATTGGAAGAGGGTGTAGCATTTAATATTGGAGTCTTGATTGGAGGAGGGTGTAGCCACATAACGGTTAGATTATTTATATTGTTGTAGATTTATAGACATGTATTGTTGATCATTTTAATGACCTACACTATTTTGATGCTGTGCTGACGTGTATGAGTGCTAGACTCTGTAACAAACTCTCACTAGTGTAATGTCTTCGCATCATGCAACACTAGGCCGTCCAAAACAGTATGCTTAGGGAGGCAGAATACTGGTAGTGGACATGCTCAACTTTAAGATGGAGGAGTTCTACTGGTGTCCCCTAGGGCTGGGATGAACATAATGCTAATAAATTACCTGTGAAAAACAATGTAGCAGGCAGTGACTGTAGACTTGATGATGGTGAGATCATATGTCTGTGTAGAGGACCAGCTGTTGGCAGACTCTTTGTGCATACAAAAGTCTCACGGGATTATTAATGGCAAAATGAATGTTTGAAGAAATGTAAATGTAAACTGATTGTCCTACTGACACACTAAAGCAAAAGATAGAAATAACTGCTCTAAAACCCATTTTTTTGGGGGTGAAAATGCCTAAGTCATTTACACAGTACTATCTATAAGCTATTCGCACAACCATTAACACAACTTTTTGACATTGTTTGCATTGCATTGTACAATACACTTGGGTGTGATAAAGTATTGTGTCTGTGTCAATTTTTCCTCCTTTATTTTGATTTGATTTGTTGAAAGAGCTGTAGTGTTTCTCTTTCTTTTAAATGTACTACGCGTAGGTGTTACAAGGGGGAGCCAACAAAGGGAAGGACAGAGGAGGAGCTGCCAGGAATAGATGATGGAGTTAAAAGTCAGGGATTGACAGAGAGGGCCCATAGGAGAACTGATGGATGGAGGATTCTTGTGGAGGGGGAGCCTTCAGAGGTAGCGAGAGTGACACTGTAAGCCTGGATGGCCAAGGCAGAGCCAGAGGCTTGTGGGACAGAGGTGGACAAGTAGGTTCTGGCAAACAGAGGCAGAGCTGGTGGGAGTGAGGACAAGGGTGGAACTGGAGGGAAGAAGAAGCCCAGCAAAACCAAAGGGGTACAGTGCAAGGCAAAGACATAGACCTGGAATTCTGATGTGAAGCCAGAGTGATGATGGATCAAGGTGGAGCCAGAGGGACAAGGGAGCTCAATTGAGCTGACGAATTGAGCCAGGTGAAGCTAAGGGATTGACACACTAGTGCAGATCTGTAGACGAAGAAGCCCAATGCTGATCTGAATGGTAAGACATAGCCACTAAGGGAGAAACGATGGGATTGAAGAGAGCCAGAATAGGAAGTGCAGTGGAACTGGATGACTTTTCACAGTCAGACCGGGACCATCAGCAATGAAGGATACTCAGAGCTGGGTTGAATCAGCCTTAAGGAGACTTGAGGGTGGGAGGGACAAGGGGTAATAAAGGAAATTTGAGGCTCACTGGAACCAGCAGAGGGAATACTCAAAGCTTCACTGGTCCCCCGACTGGATTCTCCCAAGGTTTTTTTCTTCTCCATTCTGTCAGCTAATGAAGTTTGCATTCCTTGCCACCGTCACCTCTGGATTGTTTAGTTGGTGATACTTAAACACTTAATATTCATCATTATTAATGATTGGCCAGCTATTTTAGTGCTGATGCACAGCCAAAACAAATTTTGTTGCATTATTTTCCTGTTATGTCTCTAAAGTTGCTTTGAAAAAGTCTCTATAGTAAAATGCACTTTGTAAATAAAGCTGACTTGACTTAACACCTCAAGCATCCCAGCTCACACACCTGGTCAGACACTGTAGCCTCGGACTCTAGGACTAGCAGTCAAGTTAGGTGTAGAAGAAAAACCCTCCCCAGTTGTGCAGCCCCCCAGCCCACTCTTTCTACCGCAAGATCCGACTGTAGCAGTCTGGTTGAAAGAGTTGGACTTAAAGGTGAAATGACAAGAGCATCAAAATAAGCTGCTATGTCTGAGGGAGTTAGAAATTGAGATTGATATAAAACGACAGGGGTTGGATGTTCACGAACAGTCGGTTGAAGATGCAGAGGTGCAGTCCCAGTGTTACCCTCTTTCTCTCCCCTACTAGCATTGGCCGGTATGCCAGCCACGTCCAGTCCAATCTTCCAGCGGCAGACGCGTCGGTAGCACCCATCTTTGATGAAGGGAAATATATTAAATTAGTAACTCCTTTTCGAGAGGTGGAGGTTGATTGCTACTTTACAGCATTTGAATGTATGGCTGCGTCCTTCGGTGGCCAAAAGAAATGTGGGCGCTTCTGTTACAATGTAAACTAGTCAGAAAAGCGGTGTGCACAAGAGGTGTGTGCATCCTTACCGGTTAGTAATAGTTTAGATTATGATGCGATTAAAAACAGCTGTGTTGCGTGCATATTAGTTAGTCCCAGAAGCATACAGACAAAAATTTCTAAATCAACTTTTGTGGAATTTTCAAGGGAGAAACAAGCTTTATTTGACAAGTAGTGTGCAGCGTGCAAAGTGACTAGGTTTCAGCAATTTTTTGAGTTAAAGTTGTTGGAAGATTTCAAGGGTTGTCTTTCTGAAAGCCTTGTTATTCATCTAAATTGGCAGAAAGTCTCTTCACTAGCAGAAGCTGCGATCCTTGCTGAGTAGTGTGTGTTAACTCATAGAACAACTTAATATTCGCCCTGGACAGCTTCTACTCTACTGCTGATCCAGGGCGGATGTGGCAAGACCTGCAGCACATCACAGACCTCAAGACCACCACCAATATCATCGCCTCAACTGACAGCCTGCCGGACGACCTCAACACCTTCTACGCCCGCTTTGAGGCCCCCAGCGACACTGCAGAGAGGGACCACATAAACACCTGGATCACCCAACCCCCCTCCCCTCCACCAACCATCACATCAACCCAGGTACACAAAGCTCTGAGGTAGATCAACCCCCGCAAAGCAGCAGGACCAGACAACATTCCTGGGCGGGCCCTCAGAGTATGTGCCAACGAGCTGGTTGATGTTTTCACATCCATTTTCAACCTCTCCCTCAGCCAGTGCACCGTACCATCGTGCTTCAAGACCACGACCATCATCCTCCTGCCCAAGAAGAACCCACCCACCTGCCTGAATGACTACAGGCCAGTGGCACTCACTCCAATCATTATGAAGTGTTTCGAGAGAGTGGTGCTGGCCCACATTCAGAGCAGCATACCGGACACCATTGACCCCCTGCAGTATGCCTACCGGCCCAACAGGTCCACCTCGGATGCCATCGCTGCTGCAGTCCACTATTCCCTCTCTCACCTGGAAAACAAGGACTCATACCTACGGACACTGTTCATAGATTACAGCTCCGCCTTCAACACGGTCATCCCACACAAACTCACCCACAAACTGTCCACACTTGGTCTGCACCCCACCCTCTGTAACTGGCTCCTAGATTTCCAGACTGGCAGGCCTCAGTCTGTCAGGATTAGCAATAGGACTTCAGCCAGCACCATCACGAACATTGGCACTCCCCAGGGCAGTGTACTCAGCCCCATCCTCTACACCCTGTACACCTACGACTGTGTCGCCTCCCACAAGGACAACATCATCCTGAAGTTTGCAGACGACACCGCAGTGATAGGACGCATCGCTGGCGGTGACGAGGCAGCTTACAGGAGGGAGGTGGCCAGTCTGGTGTCATGGTGTGAAGACAACAACCTCACCCTCAACACGGACAAGACAAAGGATATGATAGTGGACATGAGGAAGGAGAGGAGGACGCCTCAGCCACTGTTCATCCGGGAGCTTGAAGTGGAGAGGGTGAGCAACTTTAAATACTTGGGTGTCCACATCAGTGAGGACCTCACTTGGACACCTCACATCACGCAGCTGGTCAAGAAGGCTCAACAGCGGCTGTATTTTCTGAGGAGGCTGAGGAAGTTCGGCATGTCGCCTAAGATCCTCAGCAACTTCTACCGCTGCACCATTGAGAGTGTCCTGACCAGCTGCATCACTGTGTGGTACGGCAGCGCTTCTGTCATGGACCGCAAACGCCTGCAGAGAGTGGTGAAGACTGCACAGAAGATCACCAGGACTCCACTGCCCTCTCTGCAGAGCATCTACCACCGCAGAGTCCACAGAAGAGCTGCTTCCATCATCAAAGACCCCTCCCACCCCCAACATGGACTGTTCACACTTCTACCCTCAGGACGGAGGTACAGAAGTGTGAAATCCAGGACTGCCAGACTGAAGAACTCTTTCTTTCCCTCTGCCATAAGACTCCTAAACAGCAGATAGGAGTCTACAATCACATCACATGAACAATTTGCTTACATACTGCACTACCCTCACTTTACACTATAAGAACTGCACTACCTCACTTTACACTATCAGGACTGCACTACCTCACTTTACTACTTTACTCTTTTTGCCCTTTACATTTTGTATATATACATATATCTGCTCTTTTATAATCTATATATTTATCTTATTTTTATTTTACTTACTTGTGTGTTACCTGTGCGACATTTACTGTGGACGGCAAAGTAAGCATTTCATTGTACAGGGAAACATGCTTTCTGTCTGTACACATGACAATAAACACTTTGAATCTTGAATCTTGAATCTAGAATGGTTTCCCTCATGCTATTCACCGTGAGAAAGTTGCCGTCTCTCATGTTTAAGTAAATGAAAAGGGAGAGATTAAAAAAACTTTTAAAGTTGTACGTGGAAGAGTGCCAGGATGCCGTCAAGATACCAGTCCGTATCTCATTGCGGATTGTGAAGCATGGAAAAAGAAAAACGTGACTAAGTCGAAAAGTGTGGCTGTTGTAAAATCTTTCACACCCATGCTTGCTGAAGCGAATACATTGCTATATAAACCTTTTCTGTTAACTGGGTCAGACGCGTTGTCTGATGAGTCTGTTTTTAAGCCAGTGACTATGCTCCGTGATACAGGATCCGCTCAGACACTTATGTTAAGCACAGTGTTGCCTCTGTCTGATGAATCTTACACGGAAGCTAATGTGTTGCTGGTGAGGTGAGGAGCTAGGCTGTATAAAAGTTCCCTTGCATACCGTGTGTTTAAAGTCTGAACTTTTTTCAGGACATGCCCAGGTGCGATCCCAGCTTCCAGTTGAGGGGGTTGACCTCATACTGGGCAATGATTTAGAGGGAAGTAAAATGTTTTTGCCACCTATTGTTGTGGATGCGAAGCCGCAGGTGAGCTGACAGAACAATCGGTCCAAATATATTTCCTGTTTGTGCAGTTACACTCAAGCAGACCAGCCGCGGAGTACGCTCTGCCCACCCTGGTGGAGGTAACCCGGAGGGGTTTGGTGGGCAGCGTCGGGGTTTTAAGGGGCGGCGATGAATGGGGGGTGAGGTAGTTAGCCAGCGCCTCCTCCACTCTAGGCATCGCCCCATAGCCGCGCTCTTTGGCTCCCACGAGGGTAGCATAGTTAGCGGAAACGCTGCTATAAACCCTGTGGGAGGCGGGCCAGCTTCCATGACCTCGACACCTCGGTGTGGAGGTCCGGGAAAAAGGCCAAACCCCGGCGCTGAGGTTGCACCCGAGCAGGCAGGTAACGCTCGTCCAGCCGACTCTTAGGACGAGCGTCCCTGGGCTCAGCTGGCCACTCGAGACCGAGCCTCGCCGTTGCCTGAGTAACAACCTCGAGCAGCTCCTAATATGCGAGTGAGGCTGATGGCGGTTCAGCATCATCCACGTCGATGCTGACGACATCCACCTCCAATTCCTCAGAACTGGAGAGGTTCAGCAACGCGTCGTCACCCAGGTCGGAAGTAATCACCGCATGGGTGAGAGCAGACTCAGCAGGTAAGGGAGGAGAAAAGGCATCGCCCGTCTCCAACCCCGCAGCTAAATCTAGCTGCGATCGCCATGAATGCAGCCACCGTTGAGCCTCAGCTGCAGCGGGGCCAGACCCACGAGGGCCGCAAACCTGAGCAGTCCCCTCAAAGACTGCCAGGCATGAGCGGAGAGTGCGCAGCGGCAGCTGCAGGCACTCTGCAAACTCAGAGCCCTCGAGCGCTGAGCGTGCATAGTCCTTGCCCAAACAATGAACACAGAGCGCGTGTCTATCATTACCCGTGATGAAACGTAGGTGTGGCGAGCAGGGCGGGTCGAGGGACCGTGAGAGCGTCACGAGAGCCGGTGGCGTGATTGAGAATGAGCGACATCTGCGAGCCACCGGTGTCTCTCGATTCTCACGGAGGAGCGGAGACTTAAAAGGAGGAGCGACGACAGTGAAAGGGAGAGAGGACCAGGCCTGGTACTTTATGTTATATTTTGTGTGGGCGGCAGTCGACCGCGAGGGGCTGCCGCCATTACTTTCAGTTTGTATTTATGTTTTATTTCACCATTAAAGTGTGTTTAAATGTCTGCCGGTTCCCGCCTCCTTCCTCCCTGAACGTTCAACATTGTTACACTGGTGCCGAAACCCGGGATCACGATCAGGAGTCTAACAAGGGCAAGATGGAGTCACTCCCGCTCGAGGAAATGGTGAGGTCGCTTGCAAACCTGCACCATGCGCAACATCAGGCCCTCATGGAGATCAGGGAGGAACATCAACAAAAGTTCCAGGCCCTGATGGAGCTCCAGCAGGAGGATCGCCGGTTGCTGCGGGATGTACTGAGCACCGGCGCGGCAACCCCCTCATCCGCCATGAGTCCCTCGCCGCCCCAGGTGCCCTTGCAGAAAATAGGACCAGCGGACGACCCTGAGGCGTTCTTGGAGCTTTTTGAACATTCTGCCAGGGCCTGCCGCTGGCCTGAAGGGGAGTGGGCCGTAAGACTGATCCCCTTGCTATCTGGAGATGCCCAGCTGGCGGCGCAGCAACTTCCGCCCAGAACCTGCTCTGCTACGCGGACCTGCGGAGGGCCGTCTTACAGCGGGTGGGGCGCACCCCCGAACAGCACCGGCAGCGCTTCCGGTCCCTCACTCTCCGGGAGGGGGGGTCCCCCTTTGCCTTTGCTCAACAACTCCGGAGCGCCGGCCGGCAGTGGCTACTCGCGGAGCCTCGGGACGTCAACGGAGTGATCGACATGGTCGTGTTGGAGCAATTCTGTCGGCAACTCCCGAAGCACACCACGGAGTGGGTTCAGTGGCCGCTTATGGGGCTACCAAAACGCCGTCTCTTTTTCCCTCTGTTTCCCCTCCCCTGTCTTCGCCTGCTTCGGCGCCCTCTCTCCCTTTTCCCAGGCCGAGGGAAGGACATCGACCGCAGCTGGCTCCGAGGACCTGGCAAGGGGCCCGACCCGTGCCCCTCCCGCGGGCAGCCGCCGTGGACTCCGGCCCGGTATCCCGTACTAACCCCCCCCTCTCGTTTCACCTGCAGGAGGCTGTTCCGACCACCACCAGTGCGGAGGGGAGGCCTGGGCCGCTGTGTTGGAGTTGCGGGGAACAAGGGCATTTCCGGGATCAGTGCGTCGCAATGGAGGTGGGCACCCTGATCCGGGTCCCCGTGACGCCACCCAGCGCCCCCGGACGAGCCGGGCAGTATTACGTACCAGTAAGTGTCGGGGGAAATACCTATCAGGCTTTGGTGGATACAGGATGTAACCAAACCTCTATCCACCAACGACTGATTAAGGCCGGGGCATGGGATACGAGCCGTATGGTTAAGGTGAGGTGTGTGCATGGGGAGGTGAGGGAATACCCACTTGTTCCGGTCATAGTTCAATTGGGGAACCAAAAGCATAGAGTGGAGGCAGCGGTTAATTCCCACCTCAGCCACCCTGTAATTTTGGGAACCGATTGGCCAGCATTTCCGCTACTATTAGGGGAACTGTTTAAGGGTGGATCCTGCAAAAACAGAGCCAGGGGGAGGGTGAGGACCGCGGGGGCGGGCAAGGTGACCGTGGGTCCGTCCGGGACCGCTGGGGGGGGAGCCACCAGTCGGGGAAGGGCCCGTGGCCTTCTCCCCCCTGGGGGACTTTCCCCTGGAGCAGTCCCGGGACGAGACGCTGCGGCATGCCTTTGACCAAGTGCAATCCATTGATGGTCACCGTGCAGACCCCACGCAGGGCCTCTCCTACCCGTATTTTGCAATAATTCAAGACTGGTTATATCGCGTGACGCAGGACAAGCAGACAAAGGAAGATATAACCCAGTTGTTAGTACCGCAGGGCCGTCGGGAAATGTTATTCCAGGCGGCCCACCACAATCCGATGGCCGGGCATTTGGGGCAGGATAAGACACTCAACCGTATCATGGCCCGATTTTATTGGCCGGGCATTCGCGGGGACGTCAGCAGGTGGTGTGCGGCCTGCCGCGAATGTCAACTCGTTAATCAACCGGCCACCCCAAAAGCGCCTTTGCGCCCATTACCGCTTATGGAGGTCCCCTTCGAAAGGATTGGCATGGACCTCATCGGGCCATTAGAACGGTCAGCACGAGGGCATCGCATTGCATTAGTTCTCGTGGACTATGCAACCCGATACCCGGAAGCAGTGGCGCTGCGCAACATCTCGGCGAAGAGTGTTGCGGACGCCCTCTTCCGCATTATCTCCCGAGTGGGGATCCCGAAAGAGATCCTCACCGACCAAGGCACAACGTTTATGTCACGCACACTACGCAAACTATACGAGTTGTTGGGGATTAAGTCTAATCACACGAGCGTGTACCATCCGCAAACCGATGGGCTGGTGGAACGATTTAATCGCACCTTGAAGAATGTGCGGCTCAAGTTGGAGAATTTGCTCCGGGCCCAGGAACATCAAAGCCAACTCTACAACCGAGGTACCCAGCTACGTGAGTTCACTCCGTGAGAGAAAGTGCTTCTTCTACTACCCACGTCCGGCTCTAAATTACTCGCCAAGTGGCAAGGGCCCTTTGTGGTCACACGGCGGGTGGGGGATGTCGACTATGAGGTAGTGCGGCCGGATAGGGCGGGGACACGTCAAATTTATCACGTCAACCTCCTGAAACCTTGGAGGGAGGTGGGGTCGGTGCAGTTGGCCACGACAGTGGGAGAGAGGGACGAGCTGAGGCCTGAACCAACCGTAACACCCAAATCTTTTGGTCCGGTCCCCTGTGGGCCGCACCTCTCGTCTGACCAACTGGCCGACGTGGAACAGTTACAGCAAGACTTTGCTGACGTGTTCTCCCCTTTACCCGGCCGCACGAGTCTCATAGAGCACCACATAGAGACGACCCCCGGGGTGGTGGTACGGTCACGACCCTATCGGTTACCAGAACACAAGAAAAAAGTAGTTCGGGATGAATTAGAGGCCATGCTAGACATGGGGGTAGTGGAGGAGTCCCACAGTGACTGGTCCAGCCCGATAGCCTTGGTTCCAAAGGCCGACGGCTCGACCAGATTCTGTGTGGATTACCGTAAGGTGAACGCGGTGTCAAAGTTTGATGCGTATCCCATGCCGCGGGTTGACGAGCTGCTCGACCGGTTAGGCACTGCTCGATTTTATTCGACATTGGATGTAACGAAAGGGTATTGGCAAATCCCCCTAACACCAATGTCCCGTGAAAAGACGGTGTTTTCCACTCCGTTTGGTTTACACCAATTTGTCACGCTTCCATTCGGGTTGTTTGGGGCCCCCGCTATGTTTCAGCGTCTCATGGACCGCGTCCTACGTCCCCATCAGGCGTATGCCACGGCGTACTTGGATGACATTATCATCTACAGTCATGATTGGCCGCGGCATATGCAGCATCTAAAGGCGGTCCTGAGGTCGTTGCGCGAGGCGGGATTCACGGCCAACCCGAAGAAATGTGCGATTGGGCGGGTGGAAGTACGGTATCTGGGGTTCCACTTGGGACATGGGCAGGTGCGGCCCCAATTTGAGAAAACTGCAGCTGTTGCGGCCTGCCCGCGTCCCAAGACCAAAAAGGAGGTGAAACAGTTCTTGGGGCTGGCTGGCTATTATAGGCGGTTCATACCCAGGTTTTCGGATGTCACCAGCTCCTTGACTGATCTCACTAAAAAGGGAGCCCCAGATCCGGTCCAATGGACGGAGCAGTGCCATTGTGTGGTGGGCCGTGGTTACACTCTCCTGACTTTTCTATCCCTTTTGTCTTGCAGACAGACGCATCGGACAGGGGGCTGGGAGCCGTGTTGTCCCAGGTGGTGGAGGGGGAGGAGCGCCCCGTGCTGTACATTAGTCGGAAGCTCTCAATGAGGGAGACGAAGTACAGCACGGTTGAGAGGGAGTGCCTGGCCATCAAGTGGGCGGTCCTCACCTCCGATACTATCTGTTGGGACGGGCTTTCACCCTCTGTTCGGACCACGCTCCGCTCCAGTGGCTGCACCACATGAAAGATACCAACGCGCGGATCACCCGGTGGTATTTGGTGTTACAGCCATTTAAGTTTCAGTTGATCCACAGACCGGGGGCGCAGATGGCTGTGGCCGACTTCCTCTCCAGAAATGGGGGGGGGAGTGGATGGCAGGCCGGATGGCTCCCCGGCCTGAGTCAGGCGGTGGAGGTATGTGGCAGCCGGGGCGTGGTCTAGAGGCTGCTGCAGGCGGAGGAGGAGTCTTGGGAGGGCTAATGGTAAAGGAACACGCCTCCATTAACGAGTACTAACAGGTGTGATCATTTTGCAGTGACACGAGAGACGGGATAAATAGCCGCGCCCAGAGAGAGAAAGGGAGTGCGGAGACAGCATCAGAGAGACTCCGCCTTCTTGTGTGATTGCATCAGTGACACCTGTGGACAACTTCCCTTTCTCCTCGTTAAAAAGAAGCAAGACTGATGGCAGAGCACAGCCGACCTGATTTGATTATTTTGGTTATGCCTTTGGTTACATGTCACCCTACGTTACAATACATTACATTTTCATTCATTCACCCTGCATGACATTACTGAATAACTGAATACTACATTTCACTGTTTTGTATTGATTTTCTTGAACTTAATTAATTAAATTGCTTTAAAACTTTGGTTTTCTCGTGTGTCCCAGCTTTGTTGCGTCCCTTTTGAGCCACGGGGCATAACACACACTACCAAAGATATACGGGGGGAGTGCTCCAGGTTCGGGCTAAATGCCGAGCTTGGAGCCCTCTCCTCGGACAGTACGCCAAATATGCATACCATTTACTGCTCCTGAATACAAACTGTCTTGTTGGAGTGCAATGAAAGTTTGAAACAAATAATGGGCTTTAAATACACCGTTGTGTTCCAATGAGTAAGTGCACTACTCCCGTTAAAGAAAAGAGCTCAGCTTTTTTACTGTATCATAGGCTTGCAGTTTCAATGTCAGTAGTAATTTTCTTCTAAGTTCTAGGATCTATATGACCAGTGCATGTCAGTGGCATAAACAAGCAAATGGCTCAAGACTTTTACTCAATGAGTGAGACGTTTCCCTTTTCATAGAAGCACCCCAGAACAAAATTTTCAAACTCTTCCATCAACTAATTACCTCAAGCCTGACAATCGGCACGCTTGCTTGTGTTAATGTAACCAATGTATAATACCACCATTTTTAAAAGCATTTCAAGGTATTGAGGGTATGTGACTAAAATAACTATTACTCACCTGTTGGCTTATTTGAGATTTAGTCAAATTCCCTGCGGTTTCTCCAAGTAGCAGCAGCCGCTATTGTTTATCAGCAGGACATTTTTTTCATTTTTACATTTTTAAACATGAAAAATAGCAATCCCTGCTGCCCTTTGCTATTTTCCCATCAGTACAGGATTCTGTGCCCTATGATCTCATCACTGGATGTGTATCAAACTCATAGAACAAGATGGCATCTCAATTGGCAGCCATGGTGCAAAGGACTCTAATTCCTCTGTTGTTTTTGTTTGTTTGCGTATTCTATGTTTAGTAATTTCTCTTCTTCTCTAAGCAACACTTACCAGACAACATGTTTTCGGATTTTGATTGCTTAGATTTTGTTAGACAGATTTTTATTCCCCACTTTGTTAGACATTGTAGTTGGAGGGGAAGTAGCACTGATCAAACACGTGATCAGATACAGGCGAGGGAAGTGAGCTGATAAGTTGGTTAAACTCTACAAATGCGGATTTCACCTGCTTTGTCCAAAACAGTGACACATCTGCTTAAAGACTGGAGATTGAACAGCTGTCTGTCTGGTGTAGTCATAAGCTGTGAAGATGATTTTAGACTTTAGAAGAAACACCCCTGCACTCTCCCCTCCCACGTTCATTTACAGCACTGTGGCAGTAGTGGAGTCATTCAGGTTCCTGGGTACCGCCATCTTGCAGAACCTGAAGTGGGAGAATCACATTGACTTAATAGTGAAAAAGGCCCAGAAGAGGTTGTACCTTCTTCGTCAGCTGAGGAAGCTCAACCTGCTACAGGAGCTGCTGAAACAGCTCTACTCAGCCATCATTGAGTCTGTCATGTGCTCATTCATGACTTTCTGGTTGTTTTCAGCCACCAAATCAGATATGATTAGTAGACTACAACGGATAGTCAGGACGGCTGAGAAGATTATTGGTTCCACTTTGCCAAACCTTCAGATCTTTACTCTTCCAGAGTGAGAAAAAGGGCTCAGAAAATCGTCTCGGTTACGTATGTAACCTTGGTTCCCTGAAGGGGAACGAGACGCTGTGTCAAAGCGCTAGGGGAAGTACTATGAAACAAATGCGTGTGAATGCACGTGCGGGTCTTCTGAAGTACTATGAAACAAATGCGTGTGAATGCACGTGCGGGTCGGTGACGTTATGAACCAGGTCATAGAAGGGGCACTGGAACAGGCAGCTTAGAGTGTCTGAAGCAGGCCCAGAGGCGCAAGGAGCTGAGGCTGAGACGCAGCGCCTCGTTCCCCTTCAGGGTACCAATACGTAACCGAGATGTTCTCTTTCATGGGACCTCGAGCTGCATCATAGCGCTAGGGGAACGCTATACCAACGCCACCTCAGTGACGCCGGGTGTAGGAGTGTCGCAGCTTGCTATGAGCACCCTCATTTCCGAAGCGGAGAGGGGTAAAGATGATAAACCCTCATGAATGTGTGTGGCGAGGACCAGCCAGCCATCACAGCACAGACATCAGCCAAGGAAACCCAGAAAGGAAGCTTTGGAAGCAGCCACACCCCGAGTAGAGTGGACCTGGATGCTCAGAATAGACAGTCCAGCCTACTCCAGGCGAGAAAGATAGCCTGAGCTATCCACCTGCCCAGTTAGAGGCCGGGACCCATTCAAGGATCCCGGAAGAACAGCTGTTCGGACCCATGCCACAGGAGAAACCTGGTGGAAATAGGAACCTAGTGCTCACACTGGGATGATCACCAAGGGGGGAAGAGGACAGAACCTCGAGCCACAGGAGAAACCGGGACCGAGGCCGAGTCCCCCGGAGGTATGAGGTAAGCAGAGCAGCCACATAAACCTCTCGGGAGAAGGAGCCCTGAGCAACGCTGTCCCGCAGGAAACAGCCTAAGGGGTACACGTTTTCCTTGTGGTGGAGCCTCTGGAGAGGAGAGCAGTCTTGGCAGTTGCGAGACAGCACTGTGTGCCAAGCCCCCTCAGGGACCGAGCGCATCTGCTCCTGAACTCCTGGGAGCAAGGCGAAAGGGGAATAATACAGACATAGCCTCGGCGACGTCTGAACCTCGAAACCAGCCGGAGAAGGTCTGGAAGAGGAGGAGAATCCCTCAGACAACTGAGGAAGCCCCATTACCCTAGGCACCTGCCTCGATAGGACACCTACTCCCACCTGACAGGCAACCTCTGCAATGTTGCTGGATTATGGAAAACAAGCCGAAGGCCAAGTTGTCAGAACCCAATGGCAGACCTCAGGTAAGCGTAGATACACCATACACGCCGAAGGGAGATAACCTCCTGATGCTAGAGAAGCGGCGGTCCTCAGATCTAAGGGTCTGGAGGCTTAGGAACGTCGGCCCGACCATCCGGTGTTAAGGGATGGTTGCGGGTAGCGAGAGCCTGGGAGGGGCGACCCCCTAAACGGTCCGCCGGTGGCGGAACCATTTAGTGTCAGGACCTCTTCTCATAGCCAACTAGCAGAGGGGGCGGTCAGATCCAGCCCCATGCCCAGGGGCTGAGCTTGAAAGTGTCGTCCCGACCATCCGGTGTTAAGGGATTGTAGCGGGTAGTGACACTGTAGGGCGGAGTGATCCATCAGGGTCAGCTCCCCAACCGTAAGGGTGCATCCGTCGAAAGCCGAAGCATCGAAACGTAGCCCCAGTACGGGTCCTAGAGTCTACTAGACACCTCTAGGAAGTGCGACCCCCTAACGGTCCGCCTGAGGCAGGGACCGAGGGGAATCGCTGAAGTGAGGTCAGACACACTTAGTGTCACGACCTCTGCTCATAGCCAACTAGCAGAGGGGCAGTCCTCAGATCCAGCCCATGCCCACGGGCTGAGCTTGAGAGCATCGGCCCGAACCTCCGGTTTTTAGGGAAGGATAGCATGTAAGGACACTCTGCTTGAGTGGAGTGACCCATCTGGATCACTCCCGCCCATGAAGGATGCATCCGTCATGACACGGAGCTCCAATATGGGTCCTAGAACCAGAGTCCCCACACTATAGAAGGTGCGTAGGCATGCCCGTGACCTTGATAGTGTGGAAATGGGGTACTCCTTGGAGTAAACCCCTATGGTTCTAGCAGCCACTGCTCTAGTCTCAGATACAGCACTCCAGGTGACTTCCAACACCTGGAGCCACTGCCTTGGGAGACAGGCACTGTGTGAGTGCTAGCAGTGGGTTCTTGGCCTATTATAAGCTCTGATGGCTGAAGAAAAGCAAAAGTGCGCAACGGGGGAACCGTGCTAGCACTAAACTGCCAGGAGTAGCCACTCCTCCATGCTCAGCCTCAACCCCCAACCTTAGTAGAGCGAGAACGACATCTCAATGTCGATCCGCTAGCCCAGTGACTGGGGAGACCAGTCGTCAGGGGAAGTTCTTAGAACGCGCTGCGTCCAAGCAAAAGTGAGGGTGACAGAGTTAGGCCGAGAGGAAGCTCCAAACAGGTCTCCCCCCCCCCAGATGCGAAACTGCGGAGCTTTGTGGATGGAGAGCTGTGAGAGAGCACGTCTTCCGGAGAAGACGCTAAACTCCCAGGGCCGCATCAGCTCTCATCTGTATGGAACAAAGAAGAGACGGCTGTACAGCCGGAACCTCTAACCGAGAGGGTAACATTCCCATGCCCCATACTTCAGGTTTTTAGAGTGTGCTTCCTGTTCCATGACCAGAGCCTGCTAGTGGTCTACCACAGTGAGTAGGCCGCTGAGCGTATCCTGATGATACTATGCGCAGGACCCCATGAGAGACATCTGGCGGCGTTATGCGGCGAGAAACTCATGAAGGTAACCAGCACCCCCAAGGCTGGTCTCTGGTCCTTGAAGAGCGTCCACCACAGGGGGGCCCGAATTCTTGGGGAACTCTTGGGACCCCACTCTTTCTTTAAACTGTTGCCTTCTGGTCTGCGCTACAGAGCACTGAGCACCAGAACCGCCAGGCACAGAACAGATTTCCCCCCAAGATATACAGCATGAATACCTCATCTGTCCATTTATACATAAATCAGAAATTGTAAATAACATATCTGTACATTAAAATTATGTCTACTACTGTTACATTTTGTTTTATTTTTATTTCTACTGTGCAATTCTGTAACGGAAGGACTCTCAGGGATCCAATAGTGTGTCTTTAATAAGAATGGTCATACAGGTGGATAGTCAGGACAGGTAGTGATGTTACGTCTGACTCCGAAGCTTGCTTCAAACTCGAACGGTCCTTGCAATGAACCACTGCTTCGGAGCTTGTATCATTATGTCACTAGTCACGTAAAAATGAATTCTGAAACAAACAAACTGCTTCACTCCTGTAAAGAACCACTTGACTGCTTTGACAGCCCGATCCAGTGTTGACAGGTTCATCATCTGTTTCATGCGAGAGAATGTTCTCTAAAGCTGGCGAAATTATTTAAAAAAGAAAATAAATCGCCTTTCACCAAAAATAATTTTTCTGAATAAAAAAACATACCATTTAATGAACACTTTATTTATTTATTTATTTATTTGTATTATTAATGAAATAACATAAGAACATTGTTTATTCACTGTATATTCAATGATGTCCGACTTAGCCAGTCGGACCTTACCAATACTAATTGAAGACGTGTGTGAACTCGCAAGTACGATGTCAGGCACTGTAATTTGCTCTGGCCCTCTTCCTATGCGCAGGAGTGATGAGATGCTTAGCAGATTATCCTCACTCAATGGCTGGATGTCTAAGTGGTGCCCGCAGAATAACACAAGGTTCATAGACAATTGGAAACGTTTTTGGGGCAAACCTGACCTGTTGAAAAGAAACGATATTCATCCTACCTGGGATGGTGCCGCTCTTCTCTCTAGTAATTTGGCACATAGTCCTAAGCTGAACCTTGACTAACTGGGGCCCAGGTCAGGAAGCAGACAAACTGGCTAAACAGACTGTCTGCTAGCGGTCTCACGTCACAGAGGTCAGATAAATTCCAACACATAGAGACTGTGTCGGTTCCCCGAATTAGCAAATACAAAAAAACTCTCAAAACAGTTTGAGGGTAAACATTTTTATTGATTTACAAACAACTAAGAATGGATATAACACAAATGAACAAATGATGAAGCTTGGGTTACTGTATATACGATCCCTTTCCTCAAAAGCACGTATTGTAAATTATATGATCACAGATCATAAACAATATGTGCTGTGTTTGATAGAATTAGACGATTACATTACACACATACATACATTACAGTCCACCCCTCAAGATTACTGTTATAAACTTACTAGTTGTGAATAGTTCCAGCTCTTTGTTCTAGTCGATTCCTTATAGTATTTTGATTTTCTTTCAAGTCTTGTTCTAGTTAGTTCTTGCCCTTTTGTTTTCCCAGTTTTGTTTTCTCTTTTGAGTTTTAAGTTAACTTCTACTTATAATCTTCTTCCTGCAAAGTTGTCCTGTTATCATAGTCATAGTTTAATTCTCTAGTTCTGTTTTCTTTTTCATTATTGCGCTGATCTGGTTTTGTTGCCTTGTTTCATTCAATCATTCTCATTTTTGTCTTGTCTGTTCATGACCACTGTCTCATCCACCTGGCAGCTAGTCTGGGGCCTAGTCTGAGATCTCCTAGAAGTTTGTGGTCTGGTGAGCTCCTGCTTGGTGTCTCTGTTGGTGCTGCCTCTTCTAAACTTCTCAGTCTGCTATCATCCTGGACTGGTCTCAACGGTCATCATCCCTTGCCTGTCTTTGTCGTCAACCCTGTCCTGCCTATTGAACTTTCACACCTCACTATTGTGCTTTGTCTTCAGTTGTGTCAATGAAACCCCATCACTTCATTCTGCGTTTGGGTCCTCTCTCTGCAAAACCCTGACAATTTTAAAATCTTGCTAATTACTTACAAAGCTTTAAATGGTTTAGCTCCACAGCACTTGAGCGATCTCTTAACACATTATGGTCCTTCACGTCTATTGCGATCCCAAAATACTGACCAGCTTATAATACATAGAAACCAAAGTCAACTGCTGGCGGTCAATCTTTTTCCTATTCAGCTCCTAAACTCTGGAAAACTCTGTCTTCCTAATACAGTTTGGGAAGCAGACACACTCTAGGCTAAAAACACATCTCTTCAACCTCTTCAAACACATAACACGTTATACATACATTTTTAATCCAAATCATGTATAATGATTGTTAAGCTGCATAATTTAGGTCAGCCCGAACCGGGAACATTCCCATAACATCTGATGTACTCAATACATCAGAAGAAAAATGGCATCTACGCTGATATTATTCTGTTTATTCTGAGGTTATCATGGTCAGCCGGATTCGGGCCGTATCCAGATCAGATGAAGGACCTGCACCTGGACACGAGCACAGCACTGCTCTGAAGAGACCGCGACTCTACTAATCCCTCCCCTGTGAAGATCATGAACCCATCTCCAATCGGACCAAATTGGACTTAATATTGGACTGGAATTGTTATCAATATAATAAACAACCTATCAATCAATAAAATCAATCATTAATCAAAACTTAACACTTATTATTCATCAATTGCATTAATTCGCCTGCTCTTTTAAGGCTGCCGTTCAACTAACCAAACTTTGTTTATAATGTTTTCCTCTTACCACTGTAAAGCTGCATTGAAACAATCTGTATTGTAAAAAGCGCTATATAAGTAAAGGTGACTTGACTTGACTGCCCTGCAACCGTCTACTCTACTGCTTTGTGTTCTGCCGAAAATAAACCTTCTTACCCAAGTCTGTGTTTCCGAGTCTTCCATTATGACATTAACAAGTTATAGAGTTCTGCTTCCCACAGTTTAGCAAGATAAAGCTTTCACACATGACACTGCCCTGCAAAAAAACTATAGAAACCATTACAGAAATTTCTATTGGATTGGTTTTCATGGGAATTATATTGGTTGTAATGGGAATTATAGTGGTCAGGGCAGGTGGAAAACACTCACGAGTGAAATACCAGGCAGAGATCAGGACAGGCAGACAAGATCGTCAAACAAACAGGGTCAGCAACTGGCAAGATCAGACACGGGTATAATAAACGCTGGGAAATGTTAAGTACAGCAAAAACAAGCCTGCGCGATGACAGTGCTTGTGTGTGTGAGTCTTTTATAGTCTGGGTGATGGTTCTCAGCTGGTGCGATAATTAGTCCAATGTACGGGCTTGTGGGAAATGTAGTTTGTGTGTGTGTGTGTGTGTCAGTATAAGTGTGATAGCTCCCTCCGGTGGCCAGAGGGGGGAAGCACGGAGCTCGTCGTCATAAATTCCTATGCATGTCTGCACTTTCTTCTGCACTGGAAGCTCCTGTCACGAAGACAAATTCCTTGTATGTGTAAACACCTGTCAAATAAAACTAATTGTGTCTGCTGTCTACTTCTGTGTGAGTTTGGTAACAGTGTGAGATATGTACTAAATAAATCATCATTAAATTAAGAGTTTACTCCTCACAAAATGAAACAAGCAACAAAAAACTGATCGCACTCTAAAAAATACACTTTCAAGATATATCTGTAAAATTGTGGGCTCAACAACAGCACTGAGGCTGTTTGTGTAACCTTTTCGGAATTGGAATTACTTTCACTGATCTCGTCAAGCTTGCCTCCATCACCGTAGAGCCCAGCCAGTTCTTCAACCCCACATCTGCTGGATGCCCGTAGACCCCGAGAATGCTGTGTTGGGGCGTTAAACTGCAGGTCAAAAAACCACCAGCTTTACTGGCGTGAAATGTGTTATATTTGAGATTTATATTTTGGGTGGGGATATACACACAATCTGTTTGTTGCTTGTTTGGGAGAGGAGAATGCACATTCGGCACTCAAGGGCACCAGCTATGTACAATGTAAACAGTTTCTGCAATGGACAATCCGCTCCTGCCTGGCGGTTCTTCAAAGGCTCATCCGCACCTAGGTGTCAACATCATGGATGTGCATAGTGCCGCTACATCACACTATTCCTTGGCAGGCCTAAAAGACACAATTGCTTCGATTTCACATGCGTTTTATGATACAATCACACTGATTTTTCCCCACAGTATTTTCGACACAGCGTCTGTTCCCCTGAAAGGGAACCAACTTGACAAGTGCATTTGATAAATGTGTTATGACAAAAATAGACATTTTCTCAACACTAAGAATATGACTGTGGTAACAATTCAGTAGTACTAATACAATACATTTTTGTGTTGTTTAGAGAGCATATAGAGGAGGCAAAAAAACACTTTGGGTCACTTAACTCAGGGAATAGGATGTTATATGTGCTATTCCATTACATTCAAATGCTGTTGAGAAAACACAATGCAGATTATTGGATTCAAAAAGTCTTTAATGAATAATCCACACAATGTGGACATTTTACCAGTAACACAATGTATCTTTCAGGCGAAATCAGGCAATGTAACAATCGTAATTATACTGACAAGACCAGACAAAAAAGAACAGAGATACTGGAATTTATATACAAGCGTTAACAAATGCAATTAACATGTATAGCTGGGGTTCGTACTTCATTCGTGGAGTACTCATTTTGCTTGATTTCATTATTGACAATTTCACTTGATCCTGAATTGTTAGGTTCATTAAAGCTTGTTGTCACTGCAACAGGTCTGCATGCTCAAACTTGCTATTTCTATAGCAGTCTATTTAATGGAAACAGAGCTACATTAGAATGTCATTATTTTTTTGTTTCTTTTTTGTATTGTATTCATGCATTTATCTTCAAAGTACTATACAGCTTTCAAAAAAGTTCTTTATACAAATAAATGTATTATCATGTTGTAGTATCCATTCATTTGTAAAAGCCATTTAGTTTTTTAAAATAAAAACCTTTGCATTATTTATAAATTTCAGAAATATTTGTCTTATTTCTTTTGTTCTCCATCCATAAATTAGTGGGTGTAGACAACTTGGAAACAATAAGTATAGAGTGCTTATAAATATATGGTTGCTTGAAGAAATGTCATTCCTTATTCTGTATGACAAAAATGCAATCAAAGCAGAAATCAAACTAAGTGTCATAATAATAACGTGAGTAATGCAGGTATTAATGGCCTTTAAATGAGTCTCACCAGATTTAAACACAGAAGAGAAAATCACAACATATGAGACAGTAATAAGAATAAAATCTACAGTTGGGATAAAGAAAGCAGACATAAGTCCTACAATGTTATTAACAGATGTATCTCCACATGCTAACTGAACTAATGCCATGTGTTCACAAAAACAGTGATCAATGACATTTGTTACACAAAATGACAGATTTCCAGCCAGAGAGACCATGGTGACAATAAGGAGTGCATTTCTCATTACTGGCAAAACAACAAACTTCAGAAAGTTAGGGATTTCCATGTATTTATGATAGTGAAGAGGTTTACATATTACATATTGCATATTACATATTGCAAAGTGCAGTCCAGTGCCATCCAAAAAAGCAAAGTAGATTGAAATGTTCCAATAAAATGAAGGCCAAACATTTGTATCAAACAACCTGTTAAAGATATCCCACTCCAGTTAAATAAAAAGCTAAGAAGCATGTTAGGCACTAAAAATATAGGCATGATCAAGTCTAACATTGCCATAACACTCATTAGAACATACATTGGAGAATGCAGAGACTCTTGAGATTTGATTAAATAGATGAGAAGACTATTTGCTGTGATAGATAATAAAAACATCAGAAAGAAAGGGATGAATAAAAAAGGCCTCCATTCTCCTAGGCTGTAGAAACCGACTAATTTGAAGTCTGTGAATGAGACATTTTCTGCAGGAAGGTCCTTCATGCTGAAAAGCTCTTTGCACACACAGTATTCTGTTCAAACAAATGAAGTTGACGAAGCTGAGAAGAGAAATCATACAGTAGTTGTCCAAATTTCACTCTTTAAAATGTCAATACACAGCATCATGTTTCCATAGTGCTAACAAATATCATCTCTGTAGTGTGAAGCAAAATCATTGCCCCTGCACTGCTAATGCAATCTTAATTACCTTTTTTGTATTGATAAACTGTGATGCTAATTTACATGCTATATTTTAATCTTCTACATTTCAGAAGTATAATGAATAACTAATAATATAGCCAACATAAAATTCATATATTAGTGTCGTAAATATGATATGATATTTAATCTACCCATAGTCATTCACGTGAGCTCTTCCCATTACATTACTGAATAGATACAACTTACAATTATTTATTTTTCAGATGTGTTATATGTTTTACTTGTTAAAGTGAAATGAAAGCTTGACATATATCATGGTCTCTAAAAACACTGCACTGTGTTCCCTTGAGTCTGTGTGCTACTCCCACTGAAACATAGAGCTCATTGGCGTCTGTATCAGGGGGTTTCCATTTCACCACTATGGGGTGTCAGTGGAAAGCATTTTCTAAGACTTAGGATTTTTGTGAATAACAATCAAAAGTCATGGCAAATAAAGAGTGAAATTAAAGATTAAGGAATTTTTTTTTTTTTTTTTTTTGCTTTGTTCTATTGTGTGGGATGATGCATATTTACCTAGGTTCCTATGCTGATCAGGTTTATACGGTACACAAAGCAGATATGACAAGGGATACTGGATTTATTTTCCAAAGGACCCCATCAACTTTATGAAATTCTAAATCTAACCTAAGTCGGCCATTTGTGATTCCATTACTCCAGTCATTTTAGCACAGTTCCATCATATCTAGGCCTATCTGAAAGCCATATGACAGTGGTGACAAGTTCCCCGAATAACCCGTTCTAGTAAGCAAAAACAGAGCTTGTAATACATAAATCCATATAATTTACAAAGAAAAATTAAATTAACATTTATCATTGTTTATATAAACCACACTACAAAGTGCTAGTAACTTCAGTAACTCTGAAGCCATTAGATAAATAACTGACTAATTAAGTGATGACTTGACAATTGATGGTGACTCTGTTAATGTCAGGCATGTGTGCAGGATAATGATAATTAATAATAATAATTTGTTACATTTATATAGCGCTTTTCATTCACTCAAAGCGCTTTACAAGGAAGGGGGAATCTCCTCAGCCACCACCAATGTGCAGCATCCACCTGGATGATGCGACAGCAGTCATATTCTTCATGTCTAGGATGAAGACATGAAGATGAGGATAAAAGGTACATATCAAAGTTTATTAAACAAGACTGAAACTTACACAGATTCATACCACACAACATAGACGAGAACAGACACAGACCAAGACAAAGACAGGGCTTAAATGCACAGAGGATGATTTGGGGAAAGGGAGTCACTATTGGGTTGAGATCTGGTGACTGTGAGGCCATTTTAATACAGTGAACTCATTGCCCTGTTCAAGAAACCAATTTGAAATGATTAGAGCTTTGTGACATGGTGCATTATTTTGCTGGAAGTAGCATCAGAGGATGGGTACATGGTGGTCATAAAGGGATGGACATGCTCAGAAACAATGCTCAGGTAAGCTGTGGCATTTAAACGATGCCCAATTGGCACTAAGGGGCCTAAAGTGTGCCAAGAAAACATCCCCCACACCATTACACCACCACCACCACCAACCTGCACAGTGGTAACAAGGCATGATGGATCCATGTTCTCATTCTGTTTAGGCCAAATTCTGACTCTGACCATCTGAATGTCTCAACAGAAATCGAGACTCATCAGACCAGGCCACATTTTTCCAGTCTTCAACTGTCCAATTTTGGTGAGCTTGTACAAATTTGTAGTGGAGATGAATGGTGCCCGGTGGGGTTTTCTGCTGTTGTAGCCCATCTGCCTCAAGGTTGTTCATGTTTGGCTTCACAAATGCTTTGCTGCATACCTCGGTTGTAACGAGAGGTTATTTCAGTCAAAGTTACTCCTCTGTCAGCTTGAATCAGTCGGCCCATTCTCCTCTGACCTCTAGCATCAACAAGGCATTTTCTCCCACAGGACTGCCGCATACTGGATGTTGTTCCCTTTTCAAAACATTCTTTGTAAACCATAGAAATTGTGGTTGATGTGCAGATTGTGAAATACTCAGACCAGCCCGTCTGGCAACAACAACCATGCCACGCTCAAAATTGCATGGCAAATCACCTTTCTTTCCCATTCTGACATTCCGTTTGGTGTTTAGGAGATTGTCTTGACCAGGGCCACACCCCTAAATGCATTGAAGCAACTGCCATGTGATTGGTTGATTAGATAATTGCATTAATGAGAAATTGAACAGGTGTTCCTAATAATCCTTTAGGTTAGTGTATAATACAAATTAGCTGGAAAGCCTTTTCACATCATGTTGAATAATACAATTTTATTTTGTCTATATGCTTGGTTAATTGATAGGTTAACACTTTATTTGCCCATGGTCTGAATGATACATAATGAAATTGACAAATAAAATATAAAAATGTTCTACCAAACCCGAATTGAGGTGACAGTTTTCAGTATTTCATCCAGTCCATTTATTTACAATGTCAGAGATCAAACTCGTCCAATCCCTCCCCCATCAAGACACCCACCATTATCTTCATCATCTTCCTACACCGCAGCCTTTCTAACAATTTCTGCATTAGATAAATGGATAGTATTGGAGTAGTGATAATCAACAATGCCAGTTTCTCTAAGAGAAGGAAAAAGCAACGTTATACAACCTGCATATCTCACTTTAATAAAATTTTCCACTCCTCATGCTCCAAGGTTGATCACAAAGTGAGAGAGTCATAGAGCCCTGTGTTCACGTTATCAAAAATAAAAAAGAACCCTTTCTCTCACAAAACTTGGCCTTTGGGCACCAGTCTACAGCACAAGGCCCTCAGCAATCCACACCCCAGATTCCTACACTGTCAGGCATGACTCTCGTATCATCTCTGCTGAGCTACACACCACAGCTTTTCAAGGTGGTGCACGTCATTTTGCAATACAAGACTCCAATGACACATGCTACTGTCTTAGAGTGTGTTTGCCTCCTCCAGTAGCTTAGGCTTAGCTGTCAAGCCTTTTCCTTTCACCATCTTTGAAGCTCTTTTCTGTCCATGGCCTGCTGCGAGACAAAACCACCAGACCCTACCTTGAGGCTGTCTCTGCTTCCAATGTAGGCCCAGATGACCTATTATGCTTCCCAACTTGCTTTTTTCTACTCTCTCCTTAGGCTTCAGGAGTCAAGCACAACCTAAGGTTACCTCCAGAAGTGGCCTCGGCCCCAGCCTTTCTTCTTCCACTCTCCCACTCTCCCCTATGCTCTGTTTTTCACAATGCAATTTTTTCCACATTTTCCACTTGGAACCAGCCCCCATGACTAGCAAAATCACAAAACAGATCCTCATAGAAATCCAAGCTGCTGGCACCAGAAGCGGAGCCAATCCCAACACCAGTTCTTCACTATTCGGCATTGATATTCATCCATGACGCCCTCTTAACTCCATTCTTCAAACCACCTCACCTAGAACCCTACAATATTTAAATGCATTGAGATATTTTAAGTTTTTCCACTCCACAGATATCCTGCCTTTTCCAGAGTTTCTCTGCTCACCATTACCTCATCAACATCAAAAACCTCAAAGACTATTCAAAGGTTATTACAGTAGTATGCGTTTGTTTCATAACCTTTCATACATTTTCATGTCACTCTTCTCATCAAAGGAATTCTGCAGAACTCAACCCATCCAACAAAATGCCAGACATCCCAAAACCTTAGATATGCTTACTAAATATTCATGTTTTTTTTTTCCTGTTATGTCAGATGCTCAGAAATCACCATAATGTCCGGCTTTAATCCACCAATTTACCCCACAATTTCAGATAGCTAGATGATGAAACCATATCTTATTTCATCGAACATAGTAAGTTGAAAATAGGCCATTTCATCAACATTGCTTGTGCTTGTGCTCCTGCTCATGATCATGATCGTTGAAGGGGGGAGGACAGAAGGCCTGCAGTGTGATAGACCGAGCCACATTAGTGGGAACCTTGGGGCCATAGCCTGGCTTCGGGTGGAGAAAAGCTTTCACCATCCCGGGCGCGAACTCGAGGCAGGTAGGGGCCACAGAGAGGGCTTGAAGATCCCCGACCCTCTTAAGCGAGGTGATAGCCAGCAAAAGAAGGGTTTTTAAAGAGAGGAGCTTAATAGGGAGCTCCTCTAATGCTTCAAAGGGTGGCTGGGACAAGCCTTGGAGTACCAACAATACGCAGGTCTCAGCCTTAATGTGCCACGGAGGAAACGAGAGACTAGGGGGTCCCTGCCCAATGACGCCCAGCTCAGAGGAATGTGGCAAGCCGATATTGCAGCCACATAAACCTTGCAGGAACACCAGGAGGTGAAGAGTCCCCACTTCAAGGCATAAAGTTTCCTCGTGGAGGGAGATCTGGAGTGGAAAATGGCCTCTACAACTCAGCTGAGAGACCCGAGTCGAGGAGCTGGGCCCCCTAAGGGGCTAGACCTTAAACTTCAACAGTTTTGGGCGGGGGTGGAGAATGCAACCCTCCACCTGGGACAGAAGGTCCCTCCTGACCAGGATCTCCCAGGGGACTCCGTCTAGGAGAGATATCAGATCCGAAAACCAAATCCTGCTGGGCCAAAATGGGGCCACCAGCATAGGAAGGACCCCGTCCCGACCAACCTTGGCCAGGACTCGGGAGAAAGGCGTACAGGCATTGCCTTGGCCACGCATACACCCCAGGGCGCTGGATGCGTTAGGGAGAACCACAGAGGGCAATGAGAATTCTCAACGGAGGCAAACAGGTTCACCTGTGCCTGCCTGTATCTCCTCCAAATCTGCTCTACCACCTCGGGGTGGAGCCGCCACTCCTCGGGCCTTGGTCCCTGTCTCGACAGGAAGTCTGCTCCCACATTCTGAACTCCAGGGATGTGAGCTGCCCTGAGAGAGAGCAGCTTGCCCTGAGTCCAGAGGAGGATCTGTTGCGCCAACTTGTACATTGAACATGAGCAAAGACCCCCTTGATGGTTGACCACCGATATACGCGACCACCGATGTACTCTTGGTGAAAACAGTGACGTGGCGACCGCAAAGGTCCAGGAGGAAAACCAGCAACGCTCTGCGGACAGCCAGTAACTCCAGCAGGTTTATGCGCCAGGACTGGTGCACCATGCTCCACAGACCTTGTGAGAAGCGATCCATCAGAACCGCTCCCCACCCCGTGAGGGATGCATCCACTGACAGCGTTACCCGTCGGGACGGAGCCCCCAGCACCGGGCTTTGTGATAGGAACCAGGAATTTTTCCACATACTCAGGGTGCGCAGGCATCGCCTCGTGACCTTGATTGTGTGAAGAGGGTTGCCCCTCAGGAAAAAAACCCTGGTCCTGAGCCACCACTGCAGGGGCCTCAAGTACAGTAGGCCGAGCCGAATGACGCTGGACGCTGCTGCCATGAGCCCCAACACCCTCTGAAAGTGTTTGACAGTGAGTGGCTGGCCTAGTTTGATACTCTTGACGGCTGAACGAATGGAATGAATATGCCCAGGAGAGAGCCGAGCTGACATTGTCTCCAAGTCCCAAATGCCTCCCAAGAAAGTGGTTCTCTGAGCAGGATAAAGCAAACTCTTCTTGGTGTTCAGTCTTAACCCCAGCTCCTTCATGTGAGCGAGCGCGACATCTCGATGACGTGCTGCTAACTGCGATGACTAGGCTAGTACTAGCCAGTCGTCGATATAATTGAGGACACTAATGCCCTGGGATCACAGCGGAGCATGCGCAGCGTCCACAACTTTTGTGAACATGTGGGGCGAGAGTGATTGGCCGAACAGAAGTACCCAATACTGGTACGCCTTCCCCCCGAAGGCGAACCGAAGGAACTTCCTGTGATGTTGAAGGATGGAGATGTGGAAGTACCTCATATCGTCACAATCTGTTAGTGCGGCAGCATTTTTAATTTTAGACGCATGATAGATGCAAATCCAGAATGGGCTGAAACCCTACATCCTTCTTTGGAAGTATGAAGTATCGGCCACCGGACTGTGAGGGGTACATACTCAATGGCCCCTTTCTCCAGCAGAGAATTTACTTCTCATTCCATGAAAAGAGCCTGCTAGGGGCCTACCAGTAACTGTAGGACCCATGAAAAACGGGGTGGTGAAGCCCCGAACTGAATGGCACAGTCACGGTTCATAAATGCACCGTTTCCTGTTTGTCACGTGTCATTGTTGTTGTGTGTGTGTGTCAGTAGGCGGGGCTCCAAGCCACATGGAGGATCAGTGTCATCAGCTGCCACTCATCACCAGACCAGCTGCAGCTCATTCACTTCCCCTACTTATACTCACTCACTTCTCATCTCCTTTGCCAGTTTGTTGTTTGATGTCGTGTGCTGTGAGTTCCTGTCTGGATTCCAGGCCCGGTCTTCATGTTCCTGTTCAGTGTGCACCGTGGATTGTTCGTTTGTGGATTGTGGATTCGTCTTACCTACACCTTAATCACGTCAAGTCACCTGGCCATCTCAGTCCCTGTGTCATCAGTGTTTTCCATCTCAGTGACTTTCCATCATTTCTATTATTATATCAGTTACTTGTATTTTTGCTTCCTGTCGTTTGTGGATCATGACAGGCATACCTGCAGGTTATGTGCGCAGGACCCATCGAGAGATGCCCGCAGACACGACCACGTGACCTGGAACTTTACTAGGGGAATCAGTCTCTCGAGACTGATCTCTGGTATGAAGAGCAGTGACACCACAGGGCCAAGGTTTCTGGAAACGACTCAGGTGGAATGCTCTTGGACCCTCCTTGGAGAGGGCATGTTTCCCATGGCGGACTCCCTCAGAAGCCGCACCCGGGGAAAGCCGCTTGACTCTGGCATCAGGGGCGCTTGCTGGTAGCCTTCTTGGCGTCCAGGATGGTCCTCAGATCCACCCTTTTCCCAGAAGGCCGGGCCTGAGAGTGCTAGCCTGACCTCCCTTTGTTAGGGGGAGATAAATGGGTTGCAACACTCTCCTTCTGTGTGGCCCGATATGTGGATTTGTGAGCCCGCGATTGGCTGGCGGACTCACGTGAAGGGCAGCGGGGAAGAACCTTGCTGAACGCCACCTGCTGTCGTGCAGCCTCCTGAAACTTGTCGACGACACTTTTTATGGCATCGCCGAACAAGCCCGAAGTGGACAGAGGGGCATCCAGCAGGACAAACTTACAAGTTGATTCAACTGGTAACACAAAATCTAGTGCTAGAATGTCTAGGATGATACAATCTTTCTTTTTGACAGGCAATATTCAATCACATATTTACACTTCTTTTTTGAAAAACATTTAGTTCATGGTTAAGGGGGTGGTATGAGTATGAATACAAGGGATGTGAAACACAATTCTTGCGGCAAACTCTTTGAATCATAACGAGTGTACAGTATACAAAAAAGCCATTCTACGGTTACATTGATCAATGACAGCCGATGTAATACACGTTTGCATGAACTTGTGCCTGCCCTCTATTGACTTTTTGCATTTTACAATCAAAATATAAATATTTTGTGTCCAAAATATATGCTTGGATATCTTATAATAGTGATGACTGCTGTAGAAAAACTCAGAAGTTTTGCTTTTCAATACTAGTTCAAAGTTTGGGGAAGGAGGTCGGAACCTCCTTTTGGCAATCACAATTTGAAACTTTTAATTCAAAATAAAACAACTAATTCAAAATTAAAGTAATGGCATCAGTACCTCACAGGATGATTGCCTGCCACACAAACACAGAACACAAAGCAAAGTGCAGGCCTGGTCCTCTCTTGTCCTTCACTGGCATTGCTCCTCCTTTTATGCTTCCACTACTCAGTGAGATACAAGGCTGATGCGACACGCAGGTGACTCATTTTCAACCGTGCCACCAGCCTTGCGCCGTTCTCACGTCCCTCGTCTCCACCCTGCTCATCACAGATACATTGAAGAACCTTCTGATTGGTCATCACTGAATGATACTGTCAGGGTGTGCAGAAGGGGATGAGATGAGGACTCAAGGGTGCAAATAGAATGGGGATTTATTATAACAAAAGCAATTAAAAACACAACAAAAACTACCCTGTGGGGGAAAAACAAGACTAAGATGACTTGGACACGAACAGGATAAGACTGGGAACAGGTCAGGAACAAGATTGCATTAGATTAGATTAGATTCAACTTTATTGTCATTACACAAGTACAGGTACAAGGCAACGAAATGCAGTTTAGGTCTAACCAGAAGTGCAATAGCAGCAAGTGCAGGATATATACAATGGTTGCATAAGTGCAGGATATGGAGATGTACAGGATTTAAAGGTAATATGTACAATGAATATAAATATACAGATGGTTATTACTATGACAGGTGAGTGTGTGCTATAAATATAATTACAGGTGTCTATAAACAGCATTTACAGGTGAATATGTGCTATAAATGTAAATGTATATACAGATGTCTCTAACTATAAACAGAATTTTACAGGTAGATGTATACAATTGTTAGCTTAAGGTGAGCATTAAATTTAAGGTAGTGCAATGAGCATGGACAGTGCAAATAAGTGAGATGCGAAATGTAAACAGTTGGTACTGTATGAACAGTTGGTAGTGCAAATGAGCATGTTCCAGCTAAAGTACAGTAGTGCAAGGTGCAAGTGTAAACAGTTGTTACTGTAAGCAGTAAACAGTTGTTGTAAACAGTTGTTACTGTAATGAACAGTCAGCAGTGCAAATGGCACAAATAAGTAACAGAGTGAGCGAAGAGTCTATAAGGGTAGTAGTGGGGGGGGCAGTGAAGGAGTCTGGTGTGGTGGGGGAGTGAGGGGAGTGGGGTGGTGGGGGGGGGAGAGAGGAGTCTATGAGGGGAGTGGGATGGTGGGGGGGGTAAGAGGAGAGTCTGTGAGGGGAGTGGGATGGTGGTGGGGGGGGGAGAGAGGAGTCTATGAGGGGAGTGGGATGGTGGGGGGGTAAGAGGAGAGTCTGTGAGGGGAGTGGGATGGTGGTGGGGGGGTAAGAGAAGAGTCTGTGAGGGGAGTGGGATGGTGGTGGGGGTAAGAGGAGAGTCTATGAGTGGAGTGGGATTGTGGGGAGGAGTCTATGAGGAGAGTGGGATGGTGGTAAGAGGAGAGTCTGTGAGGGGAGTGGGATGGTGGTGGGGGTAAGAGGAGAGTCTGTGAGGGGAGTGGGATGGTGGTGGGGGAGAGAGGAGTCTATGAGGGGAGTGGGATGGTGGGGAGGAGTCTATGAGGAGAGTGGGATGGTGGTAAGAGGAGAGTCTGTGAGGGGAGTGGGATGGTGGTGGGGGTAAGAGGAGAGTCTATGAGTGGAGTGGGATGGTGGTGGGGGGTCTGTGAGGGGAGTGGGATGGTGGTGGGGGGGGGGTAAGAGGAGAGTCTGAGGGGAGTGGGATGGTGGTGGGGGGGTAAGAGGAGAGTCTGAGGGGAGTGGGATGGTGGTGGGCGGGTAAGAGGAGAGTCTGTGAGGGGAGTGGGATGGTGGTGGGGGTAAGAGGAGAGTCTATGAGTGGAGTGGGATGGTGGTGCGGGAGAGATGAGTCTATGAGGGGAGTGGGATGGGGGGGAAGGAGTCTATGAGGAGAGTGGGATGGTGGTAAGAGGAGAGTCTGTGAGGGGAGTGGGATGGGAGAGAGGAGTCTATGAGGGGAGTGGGACGGTGGGGAGGAGTCTATGAGGAGAGTGGGATGGTGGTAAGAGGAGAGTCTGTGAGGGGAGTGGGATGGTGGTGGGGGAGAGAGGAGAGTCTGAGGGGAGTGGGATGGTGGTGGTGGGGGGGGGTGAGGAGTCTATGAGGGGAGTGGGATGGTGGTGGGGGAGAGAGGAGAGTCTGAGGGGAGTGGGATGGTGGTGGGGGGGTAAGAGGAGAGTCTGAGGGGAGTGGGATGGTGGTGGGGGTAAGAGGAGAGTCTGAGGGGAGTGGGATGGTGGTGGGGGGGTAAGAGGAGAGTCTGAGGGGAGTGGGATGGTGGTGGGGGGGTAAGAGGAGAGTCTGAGGGGAGTGGGATGGTGGTGGGGGGGTAAGAGGAGAGTCTGAGGGGAGTGGGATGGTGGTGGGGGGGGGGTAAGAGGAGAGTCTGAGGGGAGTGGGATGGTGGTGGGCGGGTAAGAGGAGAGTCTGTGAGGGGAGTGGGATGGTGGTGGGGGTGGGAGGAGAGTGTATGAGGGGAGTGGGATGGTGGTGGGGGAGAGAGGAGAGTCTGTGAGGGGAGTGGGATGGTGGGGGGGTAAGAGGAGAGTCTGTGAGGGGAGTGGGATGGTGGTGGGGGGGTAAGAGAAGAGTCTGTGAGGGGAGTGGGATGGTGGTGGGGGTAAGAGGAGAGTCTATGAGTGGAGTGGGATTGTGGTGCGGGAGAGATGAGTCTATGAGGGGAGTGGGATGGGGGGAAGGAGTCTATGAGGAGAGTGGGATGGTGGTAAGAGGAGAGTCTGTGAGGGGAGTGGGATGGTGGTGGGGGAGAGAGGAGTCTATGAGGGGAGTGGGATGGTGGGGAGGAGTCTATGAGGAGAGTGGGATGGTGGTAAGAGGAGAGTCTGTGAGGGGAGTGGGATGGTGGTGGGGGTAAGAGGAGAGTCTATGAGTGGAGTGGGATGGTGGTGGGGGGTCTGTGAGGGGAGTGGGATGGTGGTGGGGGGGGTAAGAGGAGAGTCTGAGGGGAGTGGGATGGTGGTGGGGGGGTAAGAGGAGAGTCTGAGGGGAGTGGGATGGTGGTGGGCGGGTAAGAGGAGAGTCTGTGAGGGGAGTGGGATGGTGGTGGGGGTAAGAGGAGAGTCTATGAGTGGAGTGGGATGGTGGTGCGGGAGAGATGAGTCTATGAGGGGAGTGGGATGGGGGGGAAGGAGTCTATGAGGAGAGTGGGATGGTGGTAAGAGGAGAGTCTGTGAGGGGAGTGGGATGGGAGAGAGGAGTCTATGAGGGGAGTGGGACGGTGGGGAGGAGTCTATGAGGAGAGTGGGATGGTGGTAAGAGGAGAGTCTGTGAGGGGAGTGGGATGGTGGTGGGGGAGAGAGGAGAGTCTGAGGGGAGTGGGATGGTGGTGGTGGGGGGGGGTGAGGAGTCTATGAGGGGAGTGGGATGGTGGTGGGGGAGAGAGGAGAGTCTGAGGGGAGTGGGATGGTGGTGGGGGGGTAAGGGGAGAGTCTGAGGGGAGTGGGATGGTGGTGGGGGTAAGAGGAGAGTCTGAGGGGAGTGGGATGGTGGTGGGGGGGTAAGAGGAGAGTCTGAGGGGAGTGGGATGGTGGTGGGGGGGTAAGAGGAGAGTCTGAGGGGAGTGGGATGGTGGTGGGGGGTAAGAGGAGAGTCTGAGGGGAGTGGGATGGTGGTGGGGGGGGGTAAGAGGAGAGTCTGAGGGGAGTGGGATGGTGGTGGGCGGGTAAGAGGAGAGTCTGTGAGGGGAGTGGGATGGTGGTGGGGGTGGGAGGAGAGTGTATGAGGGGAGTGGGATGGTGGTGGGGGAGAGAGGAGAGTCTGTGAGGGGAGTGGGATGGTGGTGGGGGTGGGAGGAGAGTGTATGAGGGGAGTGGGATGGTGGTGGGGGAGAGAGGAGAGTCTGTGAGGGGAGTGGGATGGTGGTGGGGGGGCAGGGGGGTGAGAGGAGTCTATGAGGGGAGTTGGATGGTGGGGGGGAGAGGAGTCTATGAGGTGAGTGGGCTGGTAGGGGGTTAGAGGGGAGTCTGTGAGGGGAGTGGGCTGGTGGGGGGGTAAGAGGAGTCTATGAGGGTGGTAGGATGATGGTTTAGGGGGAGAGTCTGTGAGGGGAGTGGGATGGTGGTGGGGGGCAGGGGGGTGAGAGGAGTCTATGAGGGGAGTGGGATGGTGGGGGGTGAGAGGAGAGTCTGGATGGGAGTGGGATGGTGGTGGGGGTAAGAGGAGAGTCTGTGAGGGGAGTGGGATGGAGGTGGGGGGGGAGAGGAGTCAGTGAGGGGAGTGGGATGGTGGGGGGGGAGAGTAGCCTATGAGGGGAGTGGGATGTTGGGGGGGGGGGGTAAGAGGAGAGTCTGTGAGGGGAGTGGGATGTTGGGGGGGGTAAGAGGAGAGTCTGTGAGGGGAGTGGGATGGTGGGGGTGAGAGGAGAGTCTGTGAGGGGAGTGGGATGTTGGGGGGGGAGAGGAGTCTGTGAGGGGAGTGGGATGGTGGGGGTGGGGGTGAGAGAGGAGTGGGGTCAGCAAGGGTTAGAGTTCAGTAAAGAGACAGCTCTGGGGAAGAAACTGTTCTTTAGTCTGCTGGTTCTGGTCCGGAGGCACCTGAAACGCCTGCCTTTTTGGGAAGGAGGGAGAACAGTCTGTGGGCTGGGTGAGAGGAGTCCTTGAGGATGCTGCAAGCTCGACGCAGACAGCGTTTCCTCTGGACGTGCTCGATGGCAGGAAGTGGAGTCCCTGTGATCCGTTGGGCAGTTTTCACCACCCGCTGCAGTGCCTTGCGCTCCGCGACAGAACAGCACCCATACCACACTGTGACACAGTTCGTCAGGATGCTTTCTATTGCGCAGCGGTAGAAGTTCACCAGGATAGCCGAGGAGAGCTGATTCTTCCTCAGTGTCCTCAGGAAGAAGAGGCGCTGGTGAGCCTTCTTGACCAGGCTGGAGGTGTTGATTGTCCAGGTCATGTCAGCCGAGATGTGGATCCCCAGGAACTTGAAGCTGGAGACACGCTCAACGGCCATTCCATTGATGTGGATGGTGTCGTGTGTGCCTCTTGACTCTTTCCTGAAGTCCACGATGAGCTCCTTCGTTTTGGTGGTGTTGAGGAGCAGGTTATTTTCGTTGCACCATGTGGACAGGTGCTGGATCTCTTCCCTGTAGGCAGTCTCATCGTTGTTGCTGATGAGACCGATCACCGTAGTGTCGTCTGCGAACTTGACGATGGCATTAGATCCAAACACAGGCTTGCAGTCGGAGGTGAAGAGGGAGTAGAGAAACGGGCTTAGCACACAGCCCTGTGGTACACCAGTGTTAAGTGTGATGGATGTGGAGCAGGTGGATCCAGATCGGACATTCTGGGGTCTGTTGGTCAGGAAGTCCAGAATCCAGTTGCAGAGTGAGGTATTGATGCCCAAGTCTTCAAGTTTGGCTATTAACTTACACGATCAAAAAAACAACGAGAAACCAGCACAAGACTGTAGACACTGGGAGAATAAATACACACGAGGAATGGTAATTGACACAGCTGGGAACAAATCAAACTAATGAAACAAGACGGGCGGGGTAACAGACAAGGCATGAACACATAGCCAATGCGGACGCGCATTGCTGCATGTTCACATTAAACAAAGACGACGCGCAGCTGGTGACAACCAAACTGCACGTGACAGAAAACACAATATTAAAGCACGCGGCCCATGAAAATGTGAACCACGTGCTGAACATAACACACAGATGAGAGAGCGCAGCTCACGCAAAGCTTGAAACTGTGCCCACTCACATGACAGAGCGCACAAGAATGAGTAAACACCTGATCTCACGCGCTCACAACGAGGACGAACACACTTGAAGGCAAGGCAAGTTTATTTGTATAGCACATTTCATACACAATGGTAATTCAAAGTGCTTTACATAAAGAAGAATGATAAAAATAAAACATTAAAAATTATTAAAAGAATAAAAAGATAATACGTATAAAATAAAATGCAAACAGTTCGGACATAGCACAGTGCTCAATCTGCAAATGCATAGGTAAAAAGATGTGTTTTGAGTCTTGATTTGAATGTGGCTACTGTTGGAGCACACCTGATCTCTTCTGGAAGCTGGTTCCAGCTGCGGCTGGCATAACAGCTAAAAGCAGACTCTCCTTGCTTTGAGTGAACCCTGGGTATTACTAAGTGACTTGATCCTGATGATCTTAGTGATCTGTTAGGTTTATATTCTATGAGCATATCTGCAATGTATTGAGGTCCTAGGCCATTGAGTGATTTATAAACAAGTAACAGTACTTTAAAATTAATTCTAAATGTAACTGGAAGCCAGTGCAAGGACCTAAGGACTGGTGTGATGTGTTCATATTTTCTGGTTCTGCTCAGAATCCTGGCAGCAGCATTCTGTACGAGCTGCAGCTGTCTTATGGTCTTTTTGGGAAGACCAGTGAGGAGCCCATTACAATAATCCACCCTGCTGGTGATGAAAGCATGAACAAGTTTCTCTAAGTCTTGATTGGAGACAAAGCATCTAATTATTGCAATATTTTTGAGATGATAATATAATGATTTAGTTATTGTTTTTACATGGCTACTGAAACTCAGGTCTGACTCCAAAATCACACCAAGATTCCTGACCTGATTTTTTGTTGTTTGACCCCTTGAGTGAAGGTATGCGTTCACTTTGAGAACTTCATCTTTGTTTCCAAATGCAATGACTTCAGTTTTGTCTTTGTTTAACTGAAGGAAGTTTAGGCACATCCAGTTTTTAATTTCATCAATGCATTGAAACAGGGAGTCAATGGGGCTGTAATCATTAGGTGATAACGCGAGGTAAATCTGGGTGTTATCTGCATAGATGTGATATGCAATTTGGTTCTTTCTCATTATTTGGCTCAGTGGCAGCATATATAAGTTGAACAGGAGGGGTGCAAGTATTGAACCTTGAGGGACTCCGCATGTCATGGATGTCCACTCAGACTTATGGTCACCGATACTCACATAATAACCTCTCCCTTCTAAGTATGACCTGAACCATTTAAGAGCCATTTCAGAAAGCCCAACCCAGTTTTCCAGCCTGTCAAGGAGAATGTTGTGATCTATAGTGTCAAACGAGTCAAACCAGCACTGATAATTTACCTGAATCTGAGTTAAGACGAATATCATTTATTATCTTTATGAGTGCTGTCTCTGTGCTGTGATGTGGTCGGAAACCAGATTGAAAGTTGTCAAAGTATCCATTCAAGCTTAAGAACTTGTTCAGCTGATTGAAAACAACTTTTTCAATGATCTTGCCTATGAAAGGAAGATTTGAGATTGGTCTGTAATTGCTCAATATGATGTTATCCAGATTGCTCTTTTTCAGAAGGGGCTTAACAACTGCAGTTTTTAGGGATTTTGGAAAAGTCCCAGAAAGAAGTGAGGCATTTACCACTTCTAGGAGATCTGCTTCTAAACAGTTAAACACGCTTTTGAAAAAAGATGTGGGAAGTATGTCAAGGACGCAGGTTGATGTTTTAAGGTGCTGTACTGTTTCTTCCAAAATTTTACCATCAATTGCTTCGAAAACAGACATAATAGCTACTTTCTGAGGTTGTGGTCTGATCTGTTTTACCCCAGTGCAGCTCAAGGATGAGCTGATCACCTTTCTGATATTATTTATTTTCTCAGAGAAGAAGGAAGCAAACTCACAGCATTTGCTGTCTGAGAGCATTTCACTGGGAAACTGACTTGGGGGATTTGTTAGTCTCTCTACAGTAGCAAAAAGAGTGCGGGTGTTATTTAAGTTTCTGTTTATAATATTTGAGAAGAAGGTCTGTCTAGCTTTGCCTAGTTCCACATTGAAAGCATGAAGGTTATCTTTATAGATGTTATAGTGGATTTCAAGATTTGTCTTTCGCCACATGCGCTCAGCTGTTCTGCATTGTCTTTTCATATTTTGCACTGCTGTTGAGGTTCTCCACGGTGCTTTTTGTTAAAAGAGTTAAAAGAATCAAAAAGAAAATCAACAGAGTCTGCAGATATGCTTGGTGTTAAAGATATAGCCTTCATAAACAGAGCACTAGTATTCTCATTTAAGCATCGCTTTTTGACCGAGATAGATCTAGCTTCAACAGTCGGAGAGATCAATATATCATAGAAAATACAGAAATGATCTGATAGAGCTACATCCTTTATGACAATGGATGAGATGTTTAGACCCTTACTGATAATTAAATCTAGTGTATGTCCTCGATTGTGTGTGGGTCTATGTACATGCTGAGTCAGATCAAAAGTATTCAAAACTGTTAGAATTTCTTTTGCCATTTTGGATTCTGCATTTTCTATGTGGATGTTAAAGTCCCCAGTAATAGCAAAACAGTCAAACTCTGAGGAAGTTGTGATAACAGTTCTGTAAAGTCCTCCACAAAGGCTGGAGAGTATTTTGGAGGCCTGTAAATGACTAAAAGTAGAATGCGAGGAGCACCTTTTAACACAATACCCAAATATTCAAAAGACAAGTAATCACCAAATGACACTTGCTTGCATTGATAGACATCTTTAAATAGAGCAGCTTCACCTCCACCTCTCCTAACAGCTCTGCAGACACTCATAAAAGTAAAATTAGGAGGGGCTGTTTCATTCAGGATTGTTGAACTGCAACTGTCTTCAAGCCATGTTTCATTTACAAGCATAAAATCTAGATTGTTTGTGGTTATTAAATCATTGACTAGAAGTGATTTATTTTTAAGTGAACGGATGTTTAAAAGTGCTAACTTAACAGTCTTACTTTCTGTCTCTACAGTAATCTTAGTTTGAATAGGCAACAGATTAAATGGGTTTGCCAAACGGTTTGAGAAGGCCTTTGGCTTTTTATCACGTAATAAAACTGAAATAGAGAAAGCAACAGGCACACTGGGTTCCCGCTTGTTCTGTAAACATTTGACAAAGTCACTGTTATCATAGCGGGGACCCGACACACATCACTGAGAGCTTTTATCAGTTGTTTTTGGTTCACCTAGAACAGATGGAGGAGGGTGAGGGCCCTGGCGTTGTGGCAGTGGCCGAAGAGCTCTCGCAGGAGGAATGGGAGGTCGAGCTGGGCCCACAGGCATTGGTGGTTGTGGAGCTCGCCGCTTTTTTGTTGATGTCTGGGGGCTCGCAGCAAAAGAGTGGGCGAGTTTGGTTCCAGCATACACCAGTTCCTCCATTTTCTCAGATAACACAGCAGAGGGGATGCTGGGGAGAGGGATAGCGTATCCGGTGAGAGAGGCTGTTGCTCTGGTGTTACTGGAGGCTGTTATATGTTGTCCTGGCTTCCCTGGCTGTTTTCCCGAAAGTCGTCCTTGGCTGCTGAAACTTGGAGCAGTTCTAACACGTCACTGTCTATCGGTGAGCTCTCTGGGCAGGGCTCAGTCAGGATTGTGTCCGTGAACAGTGGTTGTTGTGGCTGCGTGGTGTTATCGCTGTCCTTGTGGGATGTGTCAGCCGCATGTCCATTCAGGTGCTGAAATGAAGTCCTGTGGTCAGCTGTACTCTGTCCAGGTGTGTTTGTGCCATTCAGATTAAGTGGATTTGCACACACTACTGAAGGATGAAGGAGGGAGAAGTAGATATTGTCCTTTAGGTACCTGAAGCGCTACCTGGTTAGGGAATCCAACAAGGCCAGAGGAGCTCAGTCTCCGGTTAATCCACTTCGCAGTTAATACATGAGTCGTCATCTGGCGTATGTCACCCACACACTCAATTACTAAAGCAGGAGTTTACTTTTGTAACTTCTGTATGAAGTTGGAAAAACTCACTACTCTCTCAGTATTAACTCTCAATTCTCACTCCGTCACACTTGTGGCTACTTTATTCGTACCGGAAACACGATTGGTACTGCGCATGTGCGAAAACGTAAATTTCGTTCTGCGCATGCGCGATTCTATGACCACTTCCTCTTATTTTACGACAGCTTCGTACCTGCATGATTTGTACTGCGCATGTGCGCGCTTTATAGTGACGTCATTTGGTGGTGAGAGACAATATGGATTTTTATACGAATGCAAGAATTTTTTTCAAAGAGAAAAATTCCTGACAACTTTACACAGCGTCTAATTTAACCAAGGTGATTTTAAGTACTGAGAGAATTTATAATGGGAAAAAGAGGTCTGTTCTTACAGAGAGCCACATTAACTCTATGACTGGCACTCACAGTGGAGTCAGAGACACTCAAAACAGAGTTATTGCTGCTACTGTTGGTCTGCTATCCAGAGTGTGAAAGAATGGGTAATGTATTACAGAGATTATATAAGAACTTTTAATAATAACTTTAATACTTTAATTTAATAACTTTTCTTATTCATTCTCAGTTTTCTTGAGTTTTCTTATTCATTCTGATCATTTAATTACACATTATGTATTTTCTTTGTATTTCTTATGTATTTCCTTCATTGATCCTGGACTGAAAAAACAGGAAGAGACCTTAGGGTACGTTTTACATGATGTATCCATAAATTTTTTAATTAGTTTTACACATGTCAAATAATGCTAGTAGGTATTGTTTGTTTTATAAAGTAACTGTCTGAACTTTTCCATTTTTTTCCTCAACAGTCCTCAGACAATTCCTGTGAAGTATTCCTGTAGACAATTCTACATGTTGATGGTAAGATTGTTTAATTTTTCAAACCTGTTGGATAATCTACAATCAAAGCCTTACAGTGTTATTTGTATTTCACAGTTCACTCTCAGCACCTGTACGTCATGAACATTCACAGAGGTAAGCTGGATTTTTACACAAGTAGTTTCAAACTACTAGTATGTGTCGATTATTTATTTATTTATTTTTGGTGTGTGTTTTTAGGAGGATGTGCCATTGATTCTCCAGTGGTGGTGCATTCGGCATATGGAGAGGTTTTGCCTGGAAGGGAATGACTGACTAAAATGTCAGTGTCTAGGCTGTATTGTTACTTTTGGTAAAGTGATACTAGAAAGTTATTGTATGAATAGTGCCTATACATTTACATGTTTTCTAAAGGCATGGACAGAGATTTGCATACTGGACAGAAGCAGCATCCACATTTCTTCAGGGAACGCTTGTGCCTGTTTTTAGGGTGTCAAAATGCATCGGCACCAAACCGTCGCTCAACAGAAGAGATCAGGAAGAGGACACTGATAAGGTAAATGATTTAAGTCGTCATATACCAAGCAGTTGCATGTATGCTGGATACATATTTTAATTGGTTTGTGCCATTTCATATGTATTTACTTTACCAGGTGCAACAGCCAGCCATTGCGAGAGACCTTCGTGCAGCGTGGAGCTGCTAAACACAGACTCATGCCGTGAGATGACACAGCCTACTTTTCTCCAGATGAACTGTGATGATCAACAACATGCCCTCAGGAAGGTCCTAGGGAGTGACTTCTCTGAAGCAAAGCATGACTTTTTATTTATATTTCAGTGTCAAGAGGACATGGAAACATGTTTGTCATACTGTGCTGATGAGTAAGGACTGAAAGTCAATGCCATGTTACTCAATCAGCGAGTGTGTGTGTATGTGTGAAGGAATTAATAAATGTTTGAATAAATAAAATTGAACAAATTAATATCTTTATTTTGTGTTTCTTAAATGCAGACATTTAAGCATCTATCTTTTGAAAGTAAAATATTAAATGTAAACTCCTATACAAAGTCTTATGTACACATCTGTGTTTCCAAAAATGTGGTCTAACAAATGTAAACTATTTAGTTTGATTAAATTTAATGATATACTTTACCTTTTGTGTGTGTTTAAATGCTTTATTAACAAATAGCATGTATAAGGTTAACATTAATATTATATCATAACATTTGCTTCACAATACAGTTGAGATTACATAAAATGTGTTGTTTTTAGATTTTGAAATCACATCTATGCACATTTTAATCTCCTTAAGCACTAAAACTGGGTTTTCCATTTTTAAATTTATATTTCTGTATATTAAATTTGCATTAAAATAAAATGTATAATCATTCAGGCACCATTTAAGCGTAAAAAGTGTAAATTTCTGAACTATTTCCGGTACGGATCGAGTAGTCACGTGATTGTGATCTGCCGTAAATTGTTTTGCACAGCTCAGACAGGAAGTAGACGCGTTTTTGCGCATGCACGGTACCAATCGTGTTTCCGCTACGAATCAAGTAGCCACAACACTACCGTGTCGTCTCTTCTTCTCCCCTTCTTACTCTCTCCTTCTGTTACGACCCTATGGTTCTGTATTATTATTTCTCTGTTTTTCTGTTAGTATCTCTGTGTGTTTGTGTCTCATGCTGATTGGTTCCTACAGACCAATTAATGCTCTGTCCTGATTGGTGCATAGCCCTTTAAAAGAAGCATGTCATCACTTCCTCTGGAGAGATTTTGGGGAGAATGGAGAGAGGTTGTTTGGTGCATGTTGTGGAAGCTGTGTTATTGTTAAGAGAGTTGAATTTGTTAAGTGTTGAAAACTGTGAGTCTTTGTTTGAATTAGTTTGTGTTTGAAGAGTTTGTTGGATTTGACCAATTTGCCTGTTTGACCCTGATTTTTGGATTGCCCTTTTCAAAGTTTGGTCGCCTGATTGTAAATATTGTACATGCTTATTATTTGGGAAAGTAGGGAGACCGACGCCATTTTTGTTTATTGTAAGTTGTTTGATCTTTGTTTTTGGTTAGGGAGTTAGGTTTGTACATTTGTATTTTCTTTTCTTTACTTTGAGGTTAGGGTTTAAGTAAGAGGTTTTTTTTGAAACAAGGAATTTTTGTTTGTTGTTTTGGCCTTGTCGGCTCCTGAATCTTATGTCCCATCCTTAAGAACAATAAATTTATCATTTTTCGAAATATTACCTTTTTGTGTTTTTCATGTTGCACCCTTTTCCCTAGACGGGGTGTAACACCTTCCTAACTCCTCCCACTCCCCAATCACATCTTTCTCCAAACAAAACTGACACATAACACACCCAATCAGAAAATAGATAAACATTATACACTTAACAAAGTAATTTTTAAGGGAATCAAATTGGTTACAATACAATATGAATAACACATATCAAAACAATAATAAAACTAAGCATTGACTGAAAAGCAAAAAATTAAAAATAAAACTATATACAGTCATATTTTCACCAGGGCTACATAAGGATGAATATGGTCTGCACGTCTCACCAGATAGGACATGTTATCAGAATGTTGTGGGTACTGTTTTGGAGCCTGAGCCGAGTTCAGCCTTGGAGAAGCTGCTGTGTATCTGTGTGTGCGTTAATATGGTCTGTATTGGTGAGGTGACTAGCTGGCACCATAAAACTTGTTTTTCTCGACAAGCCATGTCACGATCCCGTCAACCATGTGATCAACGGAGATATGCTTCAGGCTGTCTGCTCTTGTGTGGAAAATTAGTTGTGTTTATATTTCTATCTTTCTTTCTTTCTTAGCCAATCAGAATCATTTAAACATCATCATTGACGTAGTTAGCACCCTCTGTTAGAGTATAATTGCTGTAACAATGTTATTGTATTTGGGGCGGCCTACGAACTCCTTGTGAGACCTGAAGCTTCTGCTGATGAAACTGCAAACTAAACTTCACTAAAATGTCTTCTATTGACTGCACTTCTGACTCCTGTTCTGGTCCTTGTGTCTTAACTGTAAATTCCCCTACAGTAGCCGTCACTTTTGCTTACTTGAACACAAAACAAGTGGTACAGTATGAATTAAAGGTCATGCTAGAATTGGTCTTTATAGCCCAATAGTTTCAGTACTTACAACAGACTGTTCTGTCAATTACAGAAAGGTGAATGCTGTGTCAAAGTTCCATGGTTATCCAATGCCCCGAGTTGCTTGATCGGCTGAAAATATACACAAGTTCATAGAAGCAAGCATTTTCTTATTTGGGGCAGTTGTGGCCTGATGGATAGAGAATCAGACTTGAAACCAAAAGGTTGAGTTGAGAAACCACCTGTAACTTGCAAGCTAATGAACACCCCTTTCTACTACAGATACAGTAATTGAGTAAGTCACTACATTTTCATTTCAACAGAAAATAACAGTTGTATCCTATTTGGCAATCAAATAATTCACACAAGCAGTACTCTAGATTCCTATGTATAAAGGTATTACTGGTGTCACAATTTGTATACTAATACATCAGAATATGTAAGATGTAGTACTGATGAAGACACGAATATGCATGATAATTAGCCTGCATGCATGTATGACTTAATGTGGATTTTTGCATATTCCTTTTGGTAAATTATCTTCAGTAGTAGCTCAAACAGTAGAGAGTGTGTAACGGACTCTGCCACGCCCCGTGCACCAGACTCCTTCACTCTGCCCACTCCTTCCATGTCACCTGAGTACTGAGCACCTGCAGTCAATCACACCCTCACTTTATAACCAGCACTCAACCTGCACTCAATGTCTGGTCTCTTCAATGCTACCTGGACTCTACCCGTGCTACCAAGCTACCTTGAACGCTCCTCCTGAGCATTCTCCAAACACACTCCGAGTCTTTGTCAGCCATCCATCGACAACTCTGCATTCAGTTAAGCCTGTTACCATTGTTCCATTGCCATCAATATCCTGCACCCACTTACTGTCTTTGTGTCCTGCTGAAAACCTGTTCCATCAAATGTCTGTGAGTCTTCCCTGATGACAGAGTGGGGCTTGCAATGCCAAGGTCATGGGTTTTGTTCCCAGGGAAAGCAAGAACTGATTAGATTGTCAATGTGTTTCTTCACAAAACAAGTTGCTTTGGATGAAAATGTCTGCCAAATGTAAATGTAGCTTTATCCACAATGGCTAATAAAGACTGATTTCTATGAACAAAGAAAACATCATCATGAATTAGGATTTATTACACATGATCATGTTCTCATCTTAGTTTATGCTTTAAGGTGTTGTTCATCCATGAAGTCACTAATGGAACACTTTGAACTTCCGTCATTCAGACAATAATATTCTTGACCACTGCTACACCACAATAAAGAATGCATATCACTCCGTCCCACGGGCAGCTTTGGGGCTTTCTGATCACTGTGTGGTTCATCTTATACCATCCTACAGGCAGAAACTGAAATCAGCTAAACCTGCAAAAAAGACTGTGAAAAGATGGACTAATGAAGCAGAGGAGAATCTCAAAGCCTGTTTTGATTGTACGGAATGGAATGTTTTTGGAACTGCCAGCACTAATCTGGATGAGATAACGGACATTGTAACATCATACATCAGTTTCTGTGAGGATACACACATTCCTACAAGGACATTCTTATCATTTCCTAATGATAAACCATGGTTTACTGGGAAACTCAAACAGCTTCGTCACAACAAAGAGGACGCTTACAGAAGTGGGGATGGTGTTTTGTACAAACAGACCAGGAACAGACTGACAAAAGAGATAAGAGCTGCTAAAAGAAGTTATGGTGAAAAGCTGAGAAACCAGTTCTCTTCCAACAACTCTGCTGCTGTCTGGTCAGGCCTGAAGAATATCACCAATTACAAGCCACCAACCCACCGACCTGCTGAGAACCAACATCTGGCGGATGAGTTAAATACTTTTTACTGCAGGTTTGAGAAACCCAATCTCACACCTCACACCCAGTCTGATCTGCACTTCACACGTCCCCCAACACCTCCTGCAACCCCTCTCCACCCCCCCGCCATCCAACCAGAGCTTAAGGTCTGTGTGGAGCAGGTATCCAAAATCTTCAAAAGACAGAAGATAAGGAAAGCTTCAGGCCCAGACGGCATCTCATCTGCTTGTTTGAAAGCCTGCGCTGACCAACTGGCTCCAGTCTTCACGCGGATCTTCAATAGATCATTGGAGCAGTGTGAAGTTCCCCGTTGCTTCAAACGCTCCACCATCATTCCTGTCCCCAAAAAACCCAAAATCACTGGACTTAATGACTACAGACCTGTCGCTCTCACATCTGTGGTCATGAAGTCATTTGAGAAACTGGTTCTGGCCCACCTGAAGGACATCACTGGATCCTTGCTGGATCCTCTCCAATTTGCCTACAGAGCAAACAGGTCTGTGGATGATGCAGTCAACATGGGACTGCATTATATCCTGCAACATCTCGACAGACCTGGGACAGCTAAACTGACCCAGCTCTCCTTGCCATCCTCAATCTGTCAGTGGATCACCAGCTTCCTGACAGACCGGCAACAGCGAGTGAGACTGGGGAAACTCACATCCAGGACTCTCACTACCAGCATTGGCGCCCCCCAGGGGTGTGTTCTCTCCCCACTGCTCTTCTCCCTGTACACCAATGACTGCACTTCTAAAGACCCTTCTGTGAAACTCCTGAAATTTGCAGACGACACCACCGTCATCGGCCTCATCCGAAACGGTGACGAGTCTGCTTACAGACTGGAGGTTGAACAACTGGCTGTCTGGTGCAGTTATAACAACCTTGAGCTCAACATGCTCAAAACGGTGGAGATGATAGTGGACTTCAGGAGGAACAGCCCTGCTCTACTTCCACTCACCATCATGAACAGCACAGTGGCAGCAGTGGAGTCATTCAGGTTCCTGGGCACCACCATCTCTCAGGACCTGAAGTGGAACAATCACATTGACTCCATTGTAAAAAAGGCCCAGCAGAGACTGTACTTCCTTCGTCAGCTGAGGAAGCTCAACCTCCCAAAGGAGCTGCTGATACAGTTCTACTCGGCCGTCATTGAGTCTGTTTTGTGCACCTCCATCACTGTCTGGTTTGGTTCAGCTACCAAATCTGACATTGGGAGACTACATCGCACAATCCAGACTGCAGAGAGGATTATTGGTGCTTCCCTGCCAGCCCTCCAGGACCTGTACTCTTCCAGAGTGAAAAAGAGAGCAGGTAAAATCATCACAGACTTTGCTCACCCTGGAAACACCCTGTTTGAACTGTTACCGTCAGGACGGCGACTCCGATCACTGGCCACTAGAACATCTCGGCACAGGAACAGTTTCTTTCCACAGGCTATTTCACTCTTCAGCAGTTGAATTAATAAGAGATTAAATGCTGGGCAGAGCGCAGGGAAAGAAAAGCAATGCAGACGGATGTTATGGCTGACATTCTGTCCTTACCTATTCCCTCTCCCACTCCATACAAAAAATCCCAGCATGTGACCACATGTACTGTGTATGTTTATGTATTGTTATTGTTATTTGCTATGTAAACTCATGTTGTGTTGTATATGTGCACTGGAAGCTTCAACACCAAGACAAATTCCTTGTGTGTACAAGCACACTTGGCAATAAAGCTCTTTCTGATTCTGATTCTGTTAGTTCTGTCATGGATGAATTTATGATAATTCATGTACCTTTACTGTAAAGTGTTACCATTTTTTTTATTTACAAGATATCACTGGTCTTACAGTGTTTGTTGCCATAACAAGAGTCTGACTCACTAGCTTGCAAATAAACATGCCAAATAACACTCAAGGGGCGCAGGCGAAATATCAGAGTGGTCCGAGACACAGTTAGCATCACCTAGGGCCTAATTATCTTATGTCTGTGTTATTTAGACTTTGTTTATCATAGGTAGTTAACTTTGCCTCATGACCAAGTTTTTGGAACATGTCCAAAACAGTACATGAATGCACATAAAATATAATAAATTTAATATATGGGCCATTCTACAGAATTGGTGAAAACTGCTGTTCCCCTTCCAAAAATATATAAAAACATATACATTATAACGCAATATAATAAGGTTGAAATTTATGGATATTTGCTTTCTGGTTACGGTTCCAAGCCTTCTTCCTAAAGAAAAGGGTAATTTGGAATTTCTGAAGGCACAGTTGTCAAGGCCTATAGTGTAACGCAGGGTCAGAGGCAGTGGTGTCCATTTGCAGCTTTTATTAAGAACAATCATAGTCTAACAGGCAAGGGTAAATCACCAGCAGCAGAATAACAGAGACAAAAACGATAAGTCAGGCAGAATTCAAGGCAGGCAGCAATGAGTCGTAACGAGATAAACAGTCTGGGGTAATACACAGGAATCAGACTAATCACAGGGGTAACCGTTCAGAAAAGTTAGCCAGGGCAAAACAAAACTTCGCATTGAGGAGATGGGAGAAGGAGAGTTTATAGTCCATAAGAGTGTCATCAGGCGTACATGTAATCAGATCAGAGCAGGGGATTATGGGAAATTGAGTCCTGGGAATCTAGTATTCGGGTGAGGGAGCCCTCTGGTGGTGATCGGAGGGGACCACAGAGACCGTATTTGTGACGTATAGGCTAAGATGTGTTTATATCAGGAGTGTGCTAATTGTCAGTAGAGTTGGAAAGTTCCAATCCACTAATCAATTTTAATGTCAAATTTGTTTTTAAGGCTGACACACTAAAATGATATGAAAGAACTGGTGGCATTAAAAGCCAACATTGTTGTCTCCCTGCATTGCATGCATCTGGGCCAAACAGTTGTACCTGAAAAAAATAAAAACGACCAAAATCACCTTTTATTTTTGTCGGATAAATAACCTTTCTTGCTTGCCAAATTTTAAAAATACCCCAATCAAGCTTTTCTGCTAAAATAATAAATTTTCTACACGGTGTTTACTTAATCTTTCAAATCTGGCAACCCATTGCATGTTCTGTGTCTACACAGCAGAAGAACCGCAGATGATCTGAAAACACTGACAAACAAGTAAACTGGAGTTTAGTGATCTCAAGTTGAGATCTGTTGAGATATTTGAGATCAACAGCAAGTTTCATTCAGTTGGTCTATTTTCTGCCACAAACTGATTGTGCTGTTTTCTAAATCTAAACATGTGTCTTTTTTATGTTGTTTTAAAAGAAAACCATTAATGTAATTTGGAATTATTTGATTATTCCAAAATTATTTCACTGTTTTCATTTTTGAGAGAATTTTTACCTGTAGACCTAGAGTATACTGTATGTGTTACTTTGGCTATGAAGGAGAGTCCAACAGATTTCAGTAAACAAAAGGAAAATTAAACTTTTAATGAAAACAAACATCTCGGTTATGTATGTAACCTTGGTTCCCTGAAGGGGAACAAGACGCTGCGTCAAAGCGCTAGGGGAAATGCCTTGACGTCAGTCACGTGAATATCTGTGCAACCAATGAGAGTAATTGCATGTGAATGCGCGTCATGAATAGCATGTCATGAACAGCATAAAAGGCACACCAGAACCCGGAAGCGTGCCCGGAGGCGCAAGGAGCTGAGGAAGAGACGCAGCGTCTTGTTCCCCTTCAGGGAACCAAGGTTACATACGTAACCGAGACGTTCCCTTTCATGAAAACTTGACCTGTGTCAAAGCACTAGGGAAATGCTATACCAACGCCACTTCCGTGACGCCAGCCTACTCTTGTGTCCCAGCTCACTGAGACAGCACCGTGGGAGCCATGGAGAGAGCCTGCAGGTCCCCTACCCTCTTAAGCGAGGTGATAGCCAGCAGAAGAAGGGTCTTTAGAGAGAAGAGCTTAATGGGAAGCTCCTCTAGAGGTTCAAAGGGTGCCAGGGACAGGCCTTGGAGTACCAAAGACAAGTCCCAGGCCGGAACCCTGGTCTATGCCGTAGGTCTCAGCCCTATTGTGCCATGGTGGAAACGAGTGACTAGGGGGTCCCTGCCCAAGGGAAATGTGGTACCCAGAGGTGCCCAGAGGTATGTGGTAAGCAGCTATGGCAGCCACATAAACCTCCATGGTGGAGGGGGACAACCCTGCCGCAAATCTTTGCTGAAGGAACTCCAGCACTTTGCAACACTGGCAGGTAACTAGGTTCACCTGCCTTTCGCTAAACCAGGAAGTGAAAACTTTCCACTTCAAGGCGTACAGTTTCCTCGTGGAGGGAGCTCTGGAGTGGAGAATGGTCTCAACAACCAAGGTTGAGAGACCAAAGTCGAGGAGCTGGACCTCCTCAGGGGCCAGACCTTCAGCTTCCACAGCTCTGGGCGGGGGCCGCAACCCTCCGCCTGGGACTGTAGGTGCCTCCTGATCGGAATCTCTCAGGGGACTCCGTCGAGGAGGGATACGAGGTCCGAGATGACGGACCCTTTCCCGACGAACCTTAGCCAGAACTCCCGGGAGCAGAGCGAGTATGCCATGGCATCCCGCCCCAGGGGAGCTGGATGCGTCAGTAATAACCACAGAGGGCATTGAGAGTTCTCTATGGAGGCAAACATGTGCCTGGCCATATTCCAGAACTGCTCCACCACCTCAGCCCCTGTCTCAACAGGATCTCTGCTCCCACATTCTGGGCCCCAGGGATATAGACCGCTTTGATAAAGAGCAGCTTCCCCTGGGTCCAGAAGTTTGATGTACGCGAGCACCACTGTGCTGTCAGTGAAAACAGTTACATGGTGTCCGCATAGGTCTGGGAGAAATGTGCACAGCGCTCTGCGAACTGCCAGCAACTCCGGCAGGTTTATGTGCCAAGACTGGTGACGGTTGCTCCACAGACCTTGCGAGGAGCGATCCTCAGGGCCTGAGTGATCTTCAGGGCCGCTCCCCAGCCTGTCAGGGATGCATCTGTCGAATACCCCTCGCATGTCGACCAATAGCCAGTACAGGACCACACATAGAGGTTCCAGAGATCTGGATGCGGGTGCCAGTGGTGCCCTGTCCCTGAGAAAGCAGATCCTTCCTCAAGGGAATACGCTAGGGAAGGGCTGTCGCGAGGAGCGAGAGTTCTGGAAACCAGGTCCGGATGGGCCAATACGGCGCAACTAGAAAGACCTGCTCCTCATCCTCCCTGACCTTGCACAGGGTCTGTGCAAGAAGGCTCACTGGGGGAAACGCATATTTGCGTAGGCCCCGGTTCCAGCGCATCCATGCCGAGGGCCCCATCGGTCAGCAAAAAGAACAACTGGCAGTGGGAGGATTCCTGGGAAGTAAAAAGGTCTACCTGTGCCTCCCTGAATCGACTCCAGACGGCGTGGGGGTGGAGTCTCCATTGTCCTGGGAATGTGAGCTGTCGTGAGAGTGCGTCGGCTGCACGATTGAGCTCGCCCGGAATGTAAATGGCATGCAGCGACCTGAGTCGATGCTGACTCCAGAGGAGGAGGTGGCAGGCAAGTTGCGACATGCGACGGGAGCGTAGACCACTCTGATGGTTGATGTACGCTACAGTTGACGTATTGTCCATGTGGACCAGTACATATTTGCTCTGCAGCAACAGTCGGAACCGGCGCAACGCAAGGTGTACTGCTAGCAACTCGAGGCAATTGATATGCCACTGCCGTCGAGGTCCTGTCCAGGAGCCCAAAGCAGCATGCCCAAGGCATACGGCACCCCAGCCATTGGTGGAGGCATCTGTTGTGACAAAAACATGCCTGGATACTTGTCCTAGGGGAACTCCAGCCCGTAGAAAAGCAAGGTCCAACCAAGGGAAGAACGTTTGGCAACAAGCCGGTGTGATTACCACACGGAATGTGCCCTGGTGCCAAGCCCACTTCAGGACTCGGTCCCGTAACCTGTGTTGAAGTGGTCTCATATGCATCAACCCGAGCGGCGTTACAGCGACTATGGATGACATATGCCCCAGGAGCCTCTGAAACTGTTTCAGTGGGACCACTGTTTTCCGCCTGACCACTTTCAGGCAGTTCAACACAGACTGTGCACGTTCGTTGGTGAGACTTGCTGACATGGAGACCGAGTCCAACTTCAAATCGAGAAAAGAGATGCTCTGCGCATGAGAGAGCTTACTCTTCTCCGAGTTGACCCGAAGCCCCAAATGGTTGAGGTGTCTGAGCATCAAGTCCCTGTGCTTGCACACCTGATCCCGCGACTGGGCCAAAATGAGCCTGAGGGGGAGGGCAGCCTCTTTGCCTTTGGTGAAGGCACGGGGAGACAAGGACAACCAAAGGGGAGGACCGGTCTGGACGAGGGAGTGCTGAGATATGAAAGTACTTCAGGTCGATTGCTGCAAACCAGTCCTGGGAGCGGACACATGTAAGGATCTGTGTTAGCATTTTGAACTGGCGAGCTGAATCGCACAGCCGAGTCTGATCATCCAACTGAGCCAACGACACAGAGTGGGAAGCCCTAGCCTGTGCCAAAATTGCCTGCAGGATGGCCATGGCATGCAGGGGAGAGGCGGCCTGTCCAGCGGCACTGTAAGCCTTAGCAGCTGTTCTGTGAGCCTTAGCAGCCAGGGCTGCCATTGTCTTACTTGCCTTGGATGGGAGATACCAACAATTCCATCAGGTGGCAGCACTTTGTGGGAGCGAGCGCACCACAATTGCACGCCATTCCTGGGAAATGTCCGCATAACCCTTGGTAGCCCCACCATCAAGAGTATTGAGAGTGGAGGAGGCAAAAGAGTAGCTTCCGGCAGTAAAATGTGCCTTTCACAAATTTTTGACCTCCTCATGCACCTCCGGGAAGAAAGGGACTGGAGTGGCGCGTGGCTATGAACCTCACGCCGCCCCCAGAGACCAATAGTACAACTGCGAACGCGATGCTCACGACAGCCCGGGAAAGCAGAACCATCAACTCCAAATCCGATTCCACACGAGCCGCCAGCCCAGAGGGGTGGGGACCCGGCTTCCTCTTCCTCTCTGATATAGCGATCGTCATCCGATACTCACCCAGAGCACCAAATGAGATGCAAGGTACCTCACGTGAAGGACCTGCATGATCATCTAGTAGTGGGAGGTTCGTGAGGACTAGCCTGGCGAAAAAGCTCCCACTATTACCCTCAGATCTCCTAGATTGCTAACAAGTATCTATACCATTAGAAGCAGAGGGGGGACTCGTGCCTCCGTACCGAGGAAAGAGCGTCGCGATCGCAATGCCAACATGGACATGCTCCCGTAATGAGAGCATGCACCATCCACAAACGCTCTCACAACGTGCTGTTTACACAGACACATGAGATCCGTCAGATGCCGTCAGATGAGGTCAGAATCGACTACATCCAGAAACACACGGACGAAAAGACGTCTTGAAAAAGACGCTGATCGTCCGTGCTGCTCTTTTAGGGAACTGTTCAACTGAAGCGCCGAGGGGTGAAACATTACACTCTACGTGCATGGGAACTGGTTTTTGTCACACCGCTGAATGCACCCTTACACCAGCTGAGAGAACCGTAACGAACTGTGTGAGAGCAATTAAAATTGATGTTTGCGGAGATAACTTCTGATGCAGAAACTGCTCTCTGTAGAGGTGATCAGAAAAGAGCGCTCAAAGCTTGTGAACGCTCGGCTCCGAAGAAAAACTATGAATGAAGTGAGTCTAATGCCTATTTGTACCCATATGCCGGGTGGGGCGGGACTTGGCATGCAAATCTCACAAGCCATTGTTCATTGGCACGTTTTATAAAACTTGGAGATGATTGGGCTCCCAGGCGAGACCCCATGACGTCAGTCCGACCTAACATCGAACGTGACTAACTGATAGGGAACAAAAAAAAGTGGAACAATAGGTGTGGCCATACAATTCTCCTTTCTTTCCTAATCTTATTTTAGCTCAGATAGAAGTTTATTTTAAATAAAAATAAAATATCAGAGAAGTGTCTAATGAGGATTTAGGGAATTGAGTGTTTAACAGGTATATTAAAGATCTGTAACTGAAATCGGTTTCACTCACAGTGATATCTTGGCACACTGACCAGCTCATATTATTACCATTCTAATAAAGTGGCTCTCTTCCTTGACTTACGAAGACAGTTTTACTGATAAGCAGGTTCAATGTGGCTAAAGTTAGGGGTAGGTGCAGGGCTGGGCTTTGGAGATGGGGTCAAGGGAGCATCCCTTAACGATTTAAAATAAAGTTCATAATATCCCGAACAAGTTATTTTTCCATACTTTTATAATGTACTACAGTGCAGTTACAAAAATAAAATGAAATAGCATTTTCCCTATTTTAAAATTTTCTAACTATAAATCATGGCTTCTGGCAAACTGCTGTGCATTCCAGAGAGCGTTGAGTTTTAATTGTACAATGTGAAGCATAACAATTTTAAATTATTAGTATTTTTCTTCCACACACATATTGTTTTGCTTCAGAAGAAATTGATCCCTCCACCGGGGTTGTTTATGGTTTATGTCTTGATAGCTGTGGGCTATAGCTTCTTTTAGGAACCCATTCACTTGCATTATATAGACTAACATAGGTGGATTGTTTTTTAAAATATTGTTTTGGGTTCATCTGCAGAAAGTACTGTGGCTACTGTACTGATTGGTTGCAACACTGTAAAAATGAAATAAAAATAATGCATCACACATTTACTATAATATGAATAAATGTTGAAAATATTTATTAACTCAATATATATATATATATATATATATATACTGAATTGTTACCACAGGCAGAAAGTCTTACAGTGATGACAACTTGGTCCATATTTAGCTCAAAACACATATATTAAATGTAACAGCCACTTTAGTTCTGCAATGTTTAAAGAGCCTTTTTGTTAAGACATCAAGAGGGCAGTTCTCTATTTGATATTCCATTAAATTGAAATCAAAATGCTGAATTTGTCACACAATAGGACCATAAGCTTATGTGCATCACAGCACAGTGCATCAAATGCATGCCTAGCAGACATTACTGCTCTTGTTGTCTTTAAATGTATTATGCATTTTTAAACAAGATATCATACAACTGTCTTCCATCAGAACAATAGCTACTTGTATTAATGTTGCATGTTCAATGTATTATCATTTTGGACTTATCCATTAATTGTTTTTTATAGGGAATACATGTGCATTGTTTATAAATTTAAAGAATGCTTGTCTTATTTCTTTTGTTCTCCATCCATAGATTAGTGGGTGTAGGCAACTTGGAAAAAATAAGTATAGGATACTTATAAATATACGGTTGTTGGAAGAAAGGTTATTTCTTATTCTGTATGACAAAAATGCTGTCAAGAAAGAAATCAAACTAATTGTTAAGACAATTAAGTGAGTAATGCAGGTATTTAAGGCCTTCATGTGGGCTTTTCCAGATTTCAACACAGAGGTCAACATTACAACATAAGAAATTATAACCAGAATGCAATCTGTAATTCCTATAAGGAAAGCAGAGAGAAGTCCTACAATATTATTAATAGATGTATCTCCACATGCTAACTGAACCAATGCCATGTGTTCACAAAAACAGTGATCAATGATATTTGTTAGACAGTATGACAGTTTTCCAGCCAAAGAGACCGTGATAACCACCAGGACTACATTTCTGATTAATGGCAGAACAGCAAACTTTAGAAAGTTAGAGATCTCCATGTATTTACGATAATGAAGAGGTTTGCATATTGCAAAGTAACGGTCCAGTGCCATCCAAAAAAGCAAAGTAGTTTGCAATGGTCCAACAAAATGAAGCCCAAACATTTGTATCAAACAACCTGTGAGAGAAATATCACTCCAGTTAAATAAAAAGCTAAGAAGCATGTAAGGTACAAAAATTATAGGCATGATAAAGTCTAATACTGCCATACCAGCAATTAGAACATACATTGGAGAATGCAGAGACTCTTGAGATTTGATTAAATAGATGAGAATACTATTTGCTGTGATAGATAATAAAAACATCAGAAAGAAAGGGATGAATAAAAAAGGCCTCCATTCTCCTAGGCTGTAGAAACCATTGAATCTGAACTCAGTGAATGAGATATTTTGTGCAGGAAGCTCCTTCATGCTTAAAAACTCTTCTGCACACACAGCGTTCTGTTCAAACAAATGAAGTTGATAAATTTGAGAAGAGAAATGATACAGTAGTTAAGTTTAGCTTTTTACAATATCAAATGTCAATTAAGTTCTACTGTGCCAAATAACAAATATCTTCACTCCAGTGTGAAGCAAAATCATTGATTCCGTACTGTTATGATAATAATAATAATAATAATAATAATAATAATAATAATAACAATAACAATAATAACAATAATAATAGAAAAACATTTACCTTTAATTTTGACTTTTGAATCTCTATACTGTGATTTAAATTTAAACAAATAAAGAAAGCTGACAGTTCAGCAAGTCAGAAGTGCTCATTATATCCATATATAGCTTATTAAAAATAATATAATAACTCTGTTTACACTCAAACTGTGCCTCTCTCATTACCTTGCTGAATAGAAATGTTTTATTTTTTTGAGATGGGATGACTTGTCTTACTGTAAGAGTGAACTGAAAACTGCACACATGTGATGGACTCTAAATACATTGTGTTAAATTCCCAGGAGTCTGTGTGCTACTGCCACAAAGCTCATCTCCTTTTCCCTTGTCATAGTACTTCAGTTGTTGTTGTTTTTTTCTTCTAATTTATGGAAGTTTTGAGACCCTAAAAAAATCAGATTTTTAATGCACTTTAAATGAGACTAAAATGTGTTGTAATTGTTCTAATCTATGCCACTATTCCTTATATAAGGGGTCCACCATGTGGACAAGATGAGTTTGTTGCATTTATCAAAACCAGGCAAATGAATCTCAGCTCTGCAAATCTATATGGGAGTTTTTATATTTATATATGTACAGTATCTCACATTCTGCCAGAACAAATGTATTTATAAATGTAAACAAACCATGAACTGAATATCAAATATGCATTTAATATTAGAGATAAATTTTGAATTTACTCTATTATGTGTTGTCAATAAGTATCAAAAACTGAGGTAGGATGCTAAAAGTAAAGCTTAATCTATAGTAAAGAGCCATAAATTCTAAAATAAGAAGAATTTGGCCTAATTTGGCCTAAAATAAGGCCTAATTTGAAAGTCTCTTTGGTCTACATCAGGGCTGTCAAACTCATTTTGGTCGGGGGGCCGCATACTGCTTAATCTGATGTCAAGGGGGCCAGACCAGTGAACTCATAGCAAAATTACATAGAACTAACAAGAAGTCCGCTTTTTTTGTATTAGTGCATTATATTATAAAACATATTAAATTATAAAAATCTTTAAATTAAATGAATGATTAATGAATGATGATTGTCCTTTTACAAAATATATTATGAACAACCTAGTATGTGTAATTTCAAAAACACCATTACTCAGTTTAACATTTATTTAAGTGCATTATGCATTAAAAAATTGTCAGTTATTTTACAATGATGATGTTTCAGTTTTGTGGAATTTAAAAACAATGTCCTGCATGTTAACATAAATCAAATATCAATTATTTAAAATTCATTTTCCAACTCTTTGAAGCAATTCTGAACACATTGAACGAATTGACTTCACACACTTAAAATCTTTCGTGGCAGCTGTTTTAAAAAATATATTTGTTTGTAAAATTTGCAAGTTTATACATATGTGTGTTTTTTTACGTAAACAAATTAACTATCAATTTGCGAAAACTGCAATTTGCTAAAGACCTGAAATAGTTTCTCAAACTCCCTCAGCAACTCTGAAATCTTGTCTTTGTACTGCCTCACGTCAGGATGAACACTTGCTACACGTAACTTGCTTTCACTGAACTCTCAGCTTCTGGTGTTACGAGATTTTCGGTTTCTGGAATTTTTGGTTTCAGTAGGCGGAGTTTTCATGAATATTCATGAGAGGCATACGCATGCGCGTTCCGCGTGAAACTGAAAATGCCAGTCAACGCTTACTCAGAACTCCACATTGAGAAAAGGTAATTAGATCTTAAACGACAAACCACAACTGTTTTTGTTTGCTTTGTTGATTACAGATGTTAATGATTACAGACATTCGCTGTAAGTAAGATAAACGTACTAAACTGACACGAGTCTACATTAATTTCCGTTACTTTCATTTGTATCTTATTTGTAGAACTTAAACTCGTTCTTATTTTGTGAACCTGGAGCACTGCGACAAATGTATTTGTATCCCAATAAACCGTTTGTAACTTACACTGGTCTGATTATTCGGCTGCCATAGTCTATAAACATGAACATGGAAAAGACCCTGTTGCACACATTCTTATCTTTTGCATTGTATGTTTGTATAAATATTACTCAAATAAAATATTGCCATAACAAAGAATTTACTCAATTAATGTAGCTCATGCATGACTTGATGTGTAATGTGTGAAATCAAACACAAGAGTGTCCCAGATAATAGTTTATTAAAACATGTTGTTTTAGCACACTGGACAAATCAAAAGACACATGAATGTTCCCAGAACGTTCCCTGTAGGTTACAAAAAAAAAACACACACACAAAAAAAAAAAAAAAACGAACAGGAACTAAATGGAAACAGTAGAGGAACGTTCTGTGTTTACTGGGTTGTAATCTTTTTTGCAGTTTGCATGTTTTGTGCAGTTCCTGAATGAAAACGGGCATATTCACTTCATATAATATCAGGATAAAGCACTGTAAACTGCAAGTGCTATACATTGATTACATTTCGTTGTGTTCTTTCTTTGTACCCTGTGATGCTTTAAAACCGTCTTTTATTAGTTGTTTTCATATATTGAATACGTCACTGACTTTAACAAATGCAATAAACCTATTTAAATGTATCACATGTGATGTGTTTAACTCAGATTGTTCATCATTCTCCATGTCCTCTGGTTGTTGTCTCTCTGTTGTTTGGTTTGAAAAGTCATACAGTACTGAAAAACATTGATGAAATTTCATAGTTTTTTCTATGTTTCCAATTATATGTATATAATATTGTGGAAAGGTCTTATGCATGATAGTATTTTCACCCCAAAAATGTGTTTTAAGGCAGTTATTTCTATATTTTGCTGTAGTGTGTCAGTAGGAAATATTAGTTTACGTTTCAAAGTATCCCTTTTGGCATTCATTTTACTTTTAATTAATTCAATACAATTTTTTTAGCACAAGGAGTCTGACAACAGATAGTGCTCCACACAGAGATCTGATCTCACCATCATCAATATAATGATTACATGAAGAAACAGAACAAACTAAAACTAAATCCTTACAAATTAAAATTATGGTTTAAGGTTCCACTTGCACAGTGAAACCAAAATTTCCAAAACACCTGAATGATTTTAGATACACTGATTTTCAATAGAAGAGCAGATATAGAATATTCTTAAATTATATAAACTATTGAATCTATTTATTGCTATGGTCTTCTGTTAAGCTTTAAAACTGTGTTGGTTCTGACAATGACTGAAATAACATCCACAACCATATCAGTGCTTCATAAACACTTCACAACCTACAGTGGTGCTACTCTCTGCCATCTGCTCTTTCTTTGACCATGTTTTGCACCGTGCAATGGTCCATCTTGATTTCAGTCAGAAAACTTCATAAACTTCTTACTGTGCTTCTTATGTTTTTGTTTTTTTCTGAATCACTTGCATTTTGGAATCATGATGATTTAAGAAATGTTAACTTTTATTTAGCACGGATGCATTAAATTGATCAAAAGTGACATAAAAGACATTTGCAATGTGACAATGTATTTCAAATAAATGCTGCTCTTTTGAACTTTCTATTCAAAGAATACAGAAAACAGACACTGTATAACGAATTCCACACTTCATTAAGCAGCACATCTCTTTTAAACATGATAATAATCAGAAATGTTTCTTAAGCAGAAAATCATCATAGAATGATTTCTGAAGGATCATGTGACCCTGAAGACTGGAGAAATGAGATAAAATCACAAGATAAAATAAATAAATAAATAAATATATATATATATATATATATATATATATATATATATATATATATATATATATATATATATATATATATATATATATATATATTAAACAGGATTTCACAATATTATAGTTTTTTCAATTACAGTCTTGGTGAACATATCTACTAATACCAAACCTTTTTAATCAAAATTACATTATTTTTGCCAGTATGCATAATTAAATAAAATTATTTTGAACATAAAATTGGTTACTATATTCTGTAAAAGGTTGTATATTTTTTACACTTTTTTCCATACAATTTTAAATCAAAATTGATTTATGTATTAAGGCAACACATTCATGTTTGTGTTTGGGTCTAAAGTTATTTGGACTATATGTACAAAATGAGCAAGAATATAATAATTAAAAAAAACTTGTAGTTCACAGATACATTTGAGGTTTATTTCAGTCATCACATTCAACAGATGATTAGTATGTTTAAATCATCACAAGGTACAAAGGAAGAACACAACAACATGTAATCTTTGTACAGCACTAGTTAAGTTGGCTGAGAAGCAGCCAACTTACTGAAATGCTAATAAACTTATTAAGTTGGCTGAGAAGCAGCCAACATATTGAAATGCTAATAAACTTATTAAGTTGGCTGAGAAGCAGCCAACATATTGAAATGCTAATAAACTTATTTTTATTAAGTTGGCTGAGAAGCAGCCAACATATTGAAATGCTAATAAACTTATTTTTATTATTATTATTCTTCTGAGCACCTTTTTCTAAACGCATCTCGTCCTACAGCGTTAGTGCTACAGACCCCAAAATCAGAACAGGCCGCGTTTCATTCCCTTCATGTTTCAAGGTAACTTGCATAGGGATTTTGCATTGAACATAACTCTGCATCACAGTATTGTACACTCATGGGGGAGGGCTCTTTTTAATCAGGCAACCAATGAGTGTCTCATGATGACTATGAAGCCACTCCCTAACAACCAAACGATTACCCTAGCAACCATTTAGCCAGACCTATATCTCTGCTTCTGAGTGTCGTAGAGACATGGGGGTTGGGCCTATTGACTCATGCTAGCAAACAGGACTTCCAACATGCTACATATGCTAGCAGTGAATAGCTACATGCTAATAGTGGTTAGCTAAGTGTTAAATTGTGCTATGAATGCCATAGTAACTACCCAGAAGACCTCACAACTACCTAGTAACATCCTAGCAACCACCCTGGATACCCTAGCAACTGCCTAGCAACCACCCCAGTTACCCTAGCAACAACCTAGCAACACCCTAGCAACCGCCCAAAATACCCTAGCAACTGCCTAGCAACGCCCTAGCAACCACCCTGTTTACCCTAGCAACTGCCTAGCAACCACCCAAAATACCATAGCAACTGCCTAGCAACCACTCAGGATACCCTAGCAACTGCCTAGCAACCACCCCAGTTACCCTAGCAACCACCTAGCAACACCCTAGCAACCGCCCCAGATACCCTAGCAACTGCCTAGCAACCACCCAAAATACCCTAGCAACTGCCTAGCAACCACCCAAAATACCCTAGCAACTGCCTAGCAACACCCTAGCAACCACCCAGGATACCCTAGCAACCACCTAGCAACCACTCTGGTTACCCTAGCAACCACCCAAAATACCCTAGCAACCGCCTAGCAACCACTCTGGTTACCCTAGCAACACCCTAGCAACTACTCCAGTTACCCTAGCAACCGCCTAGCAACACCCAAGCAACACCCTAGCAACCACTCCAGTTACCCTAGCAACCGCCTAGCAACACCCTAGCAACCACTCTGGTTACCATAGCAACCACCCCGGATACCCTAGCAACACCCTAGCAACCACTCTGGTTACCCTAGCAACCGCCTAGCAACACCCTAGCAACTACTCTGATTACCCTAACAACCACCCAGGATACCATAGCAACTGCTTAGCAACACCCTAGCAACCACCCAGAACAACTTGGCAACCTGTTAATTTCTGGTTTCGTAACGTATTTCAAAGTTAATGTTAAATTGTGCTACCAACATGCAAAATTAAAGGTTCCGGTGCGACTTTCTCAGCCAACTTCTAAAGTTTGTCTCGACGAACTTTATCCTCTCTAGTTAAGTTGGCTGAGAAGCAGCCAACTTACTGTTGTTCGACTTAAACTTATTATTATTATTATTATTAATCTTCTGAGACCCTTTTTCTGACTCTAACTCGACCTACAGCTTTAGTGCTACAGGCCCCAAAATCAGAACAGGCCGCAGGCCTGTTCTGAAATAGTGTGCTATATCTTTTCTAAGGGATCGGACCTACGGTTTTCCTAAAAATGGCGAAAAAAGCCCGAAAAAAAGTCCCATTGACTTTGCATTGCGGAATGTTCAGATATTTCAAACTCCAACTGTCTCCAAATTCAAATCTAAACACTGCAGCTGCTGAGAGTCAGTGCAGGGGCGGTTCTATAACTGTCTCTCATCCAATCAGAATCAGTGATGCTGCCATTCTACCTAATATGGCAAATGACAGGAAACAGGAAGTGCTTGCACTTCCTGTTTCATTCCCTTCATGTTTCATGGTAACTTGCATAGGGATTTTGCATTGAACATAACTCTGCATCACAGTATTGTACACTCATGGGGGAGGGCTCTTTTTAATCAGGCAACCAATGAGTGTCTCATGATGACTATGAAGCCACTCCCTAACAACCAAACGATTACCCTAGCAACCATTTAGCCAGACCTATATCTCTGCTTCTGAGTGTCGTAGAGACAATGGGGGTTGGCTCTATTGACTCATGCTAGCAAACAGGACTTCCAACATGCTACATATGCTAGCAGTGAATAGCTACATGCTAATAGTGGTTAGCTAAGTGTTAAATTGTGCTAGGAATGCCATAGTAACTACCCAGAAGACCTCACAATTACCTAGTAACATCCTAGCAACCACCCTGGATACCCTAGTAACTGCCTAGCAACCACCCTGGATACCCTAACAACTGCCTAGCAACCACTCTGGTTACCCTAGCAACCACCTAGCAACACCCTAGAAACCTTCCCAGATACCCTAGCAACTGCCTAGCAACCACCCAAAATACCCTAGCAACTGCCTAGCAACGCCCTAGCAACCACCCTGTTTACCCTAGCAACTGCCTAGCAACCAACCTGAATACCCTAGCAACAGCCTAGCAACCACCCAGGATACCCTAGCAACCACCTAGCAACACCCTAGCAACCGCCCCAGATACCCTAGCAACTGCCTAGCAACCATCCAAAATACCCTAGCAACTGCCTAGCAACGCCCTAGCAACCACTCAGGATACCCTAGCAACCACCTAGCAACACCCTAGCAACCACCCAGGATACCCTAGCAACCACCTAGCAACAACCTAGCAACCACCCTGGTTACCCTAGCAACCGCCTAGGATACCCTAGCAACCGCCTAGCAACCACTCTGGTTACCCTAGCAACCACCTAGCAACCACCCAAAATAACCTAGCAACCGCCTAGCAACCACTCTGATTACCCTAGCAACATCCTAGCAACCACTTTAATTACCCTGGCAACTCCTTAGCAACACCCTAGCAACCACCCAGGTTACCCTAGCAACCGCCTAGCAACACCCTAGCAACCACCCTGGTTACCCTAGCAACATCCTAGCAACCACTTTAATTACCCTGGCAACTCCTTAGCAACACCCTAGCAACCACCCAGGTTACCCTAGCAACCGCCTAGCAACACCCTAGCAACCACCCTGGTTACCCTAGCAACCGCCTAGCAACACCCTAGCAACCACCTAGGATACCCTAGCAACTGCCTAGCAACCACTCTGGTTACCCTAGCAACCACCTAGCAACACCCTAGCAACAAACCCAAATACCCTAGCAACTGCCTAGCAACACCCTAGCAACCACCCAGGTTACCCTAGCAACCACCTAGCAACACCCTAGCAACCGCCCCAGATACCCTAGCAACTGCCTAGCAACCACTCTGGTTACCCTAGCAACACCCTAGCAACCGCCCCAGATACCCTAGCAACTGCCTAGCAACACCCTAGCAACCACCCAGGATACCCTAGCAACTGCTTAGCAACACCCTAGCAACCACTCTTGTTACCATAGCAACCACCCATGACACCCTAGCAACCACCCCGGTTACCCTAGCAACCGCCTAGCAACACCCTAGCAAACAATCTGTTTACCATAGCAACCACATAGCAACACCCTAGCAACCACCCCGGATACCCTAGAAACTACCTAGCAACACCCTAGGAACCACCTAGAACACCTTAGCAACCTGTTAATTTCTGGTTTCGTAATGGATTTTGTAGTTAATGTTAAATTGTGCTACCAACATGCGAAATTAACGTTTCCGGTGCGACCTTCTCAGCCAACTTCTAAAGTTTGTCTCGACGAACTTTATCCTCTCTAGTTAAGTTGGCTGAGAAGCAGCCAACTTACTGATGTTGTTATAAACTTATTATTATTATTATTCTTCTGAGACCCTTTTTCTGACTCTAACTCGACCTACAGCTTTGGTGCTACAGACCCCAAAATCAGAACAGGCCGCAGGCCTGTTCTGACCAAGTGTGCTATATCTTTTCTAAGGGATCGGGGGTACGATGTTCGCCCCAGGGGCGAAAAAGCAGCCGAAAAAACGCATTGACTTAACATTGTGACAAACTTTGACGATTAATAACTCAGAGCGAGGATATTGTAGAAACATGTGAATCGCCACATTTGAAGAGGGTGACAGCCTCTGTAAAATCATACCACACAATGGGGTGAAAGTTGTACCCCTGGGGTGCTAGAGCTGCCCAAATTTGCCCCATAGAAATGAATGGGGAAGGCCGTCCCATGAAACACCAACTACAATGGCAAATTGCATAGGGATTTTGAATTGAACATAGCTGTGCATCACAGCGTCACAGAGACAAGGGGGAGGGCTCATTTTACTCAGGCGACCAATGAGTGTCTCAGGATCACAGTGAAGCTATTAAGCCACGCCCTAGCAACCATTTAGAGCACCTTAGCAACCCATCCCATAGACTTCCATTCAAATTGATCGACTTCTATCTCTGGATAGAAAAGTCATAGAAATTTGAGGGTGGGCTCGTATGACTCGGGCTAGCAAACTGTCAATCATCAACTTCTTCAACACTTCCTAGCCACGCCCTAGCAACCATTATGGAGCACCTTAGCAACCAAATACAAAGTGAGATATCCTCAGTTCTGAATGTCGTAGAGGCATTCTGGTTGGTTTATATCGTTCATACTCACAAGGAGCCTTTGAAGTAACATCACTGTAGCTGTGAAGCCACTCCTTAGCAACCAAACAGAGAACCCTAGCAACCATTTAGCCAGACCTATATCTCTGCTTCTGAGTGTCGTAGAGACATGGGGGTTGGCTCTATTGACTCATGCTAGCAAACAGGACTTCCAACATGCTACATATGCTAGCAGTGAATAGCTATATGCTAATAGTGGTTAGCTAAGTGTTAAATTGTGCTAGGAATGCCATAGTAACTACCCAGAAGACCTCACAACTACCTAGTAACATCCTAGCAACCACCCTGGATACCCTAGCAACTGCCTAGCAACCACCCAAAATACCCTAGCAACTGCCTAGCAACTGCCTAGCAACCACCCCAGTTACCCTAGCAACCACCTAGCAACACCCTAGCAACCGCCCCAGATACCCTAGCAACACCCTAGCAACCACCCAAAATACCCTAGCAACTGCCTAGCAACGCCCTAGCAACCACCCTGTTTACCCTAGCAACTGCCTAGTAACCACCCCGGTTACCCTAGCAACCACCTAGCAACACCCTAGCAACCGCCCCAGATACCCTAGCAACTGCCTAGCAACCACCCAAAATACCCTAGCAACTGCCTAGCAACCACTCAGGATACCCTAGCAACCACCCCAGTTACCCTAGCAACCACCTAGCAACACCCTAGCAACCGCCCCAGATACCCTAGCAACTGCATAGCAACGCCCTAGCAACCACCCTGTTTACCCTAGCAACCACCTAGCAACACCCTAGCAACCACCCAAAATACCCTAGCAAATGCCTAGCAACACCCTAGCAACCACCTAGGATACCCTAGCAACCGCCTAGCAACCACTCTGGTTACCGTAGCAACCACCTAGCAACACCCTAGCAACCACTCCAGTTACCCTAGCAACCGCCTAGAAACACCCTAGCAACCACTCTGGTTACCCTAGCAACCGCCTAGCAACACCCTAGCAACCACCCAAAATACCCTAGCAACCGCCTAGCAACCACTCTGGCTACCGTAGCAACCACCTAGCAACACCCTAGCAACCACTCTGGCTACCGTAGCAACCACCTAGCAACACCCTAGCAACCACTCTAGTTACCCTAGCAACCGCCTAGCAACACCCTAGCAACCACTCCAGTTACCCTAGCAACCGCCTAGCAGCACCCTAGCAACCACTCTGGTTACCCTAGCAACACCCTAGCAACCACTCTGGTTACCCTAGCAACCACCTAGCAACACCCTAGCAACCACCCAGAAGACCTTAGCAACCTGTTAATTTCTGATTTCGTAACATACTTTGTATTTAATGTTAAATTGTGCTACACACATGCAAAATTAACGTTTCCGGTGCAACGCTCTCAGCCAACTTCTAAAGTTTGTCTCGACGAACTTTATCCTCTCTAGTTATTATTATTATTCTTCTGAGCACCTTTTTCTAAACGCATCTCGTCCTACAGCGTTAGTGCTACAGACCCCAAAATCAGAACAGGCCGCAGGCCTGTTCTGAATCGCGTTGCTATGTCTTTTCCAAGGGATCGGACCTACGGTTTTCCTAAAAATGGCGAAAAAAGCCCGAAAAAAAGTCCCATTGACTTTGCATTGCGGAATGTTCAGATATTTCAAACTCCAACTGTCTCCAAATTCAAATCTAAACACTGCAGCTGCTGAGAGTCAGTGCAGGGGCGGTTCTATAACTTTCTCTCATCCAATCAGAATCAGTGATGCTGCCATTCTACCTTATATGGAAAAGGACAGGAAACAGGAAGTGCTTGCACTTCCTGTTTCCTGCCTCATTCCCTTCATGTTTCAAGGTAACTTACATAGGAATTTTGTATTGAATGTAACTCTGCATCACAATATCATAGATTCAAGGGGGAGGGCTCTTTTTAATCAGGCAACCAATGAGTGTCTCATGATGACTATGAAGCCACTCCCTAACAACCAAACGATTACCCTAGCAACCATTTAGCCAGACCTATATCTCTGCTTCTGAGTGTCGTAGAGACATGGGGGTTGGGTCTATTGACTCATGCTAGCAAACAGGACTTCCAACATGCTACATATGCTAGCAGTGAATAGCTACATGCTAATAGGGGTTAGCTAAGTGTTAAATTGTACTAGGAATGCCATTGTAACTAACCAGAAGACCTCACAACTACCTAGTAACATCCTAGCAACCACCCTGGATACCCTAGCAACTGCCTAGCAACCACCCCAGTTACCCTAGCAACCACCTAGCAACACCCTAGCAACCGCCCCAGATACCCTAGCAACTGCCTAGCAACCACCCAAAATACCCTAGCAACTGCCTAGCAACTGCCTAGCAACCACCCTGTTTACCCTAGCAACTGCCTAGCAACCACCCAAAATACCATAGCAACTGCCTAGCAACCACTCAGGATACCCTAGCAACTGCCTAGCAACCACCCCAGTTACCCTAGCAACCACCAAGCAACACCCTAGCAACCGCCCCAGATACCCTAGCAACTGCCTAGCAACCACCCAAAATACCCTAGCAACTGCCTAGAAACGCCCTAGCAACAACCCTGTTTACCCTAGAAACCGCCTAGCAACCACCCAAAATACCCTAGTAACATCCTAGCAACCACCCTGGATACCCTAGCAACTGCCTAGCAACTACCCCAGTTACCCTAGCAACACCCTAGCAACCACCTAGCAACAGCCCCGGATACCCTAGCAACCACCCCAGATACCCTAGCAACCACCTACCAACATCCTAGCAACCACCCAGGATACCGTAGCAACCACCTAGCAACACCATAACAACCACTCTGGTTACCCTAGCAACCACCTAGCAACACCCTAGCAACCACCCAGGATACCCTAGCAACCACCTAGCAACACCATAACAACCACTCTGGTTACCCTAGCAACCACCTAGCAACACCCTAGCAACCACCCAGGATACCCTAGCAACCACCTAGCAACACCATAACAACCACTCTGGTTACCCTAGCAACCACCTAGCAACACCCTAGCAACCACCCCTGACACCCTAGCAACCACCCTGGTTACCCTAGCAACCGCCTAGCAACACCCTAGCAACCAATCTGGTTACCCTAGCAACCACATAGCAACACCCTAGCAACCACCCCGGATACCCTAGAAACTACCTAGCAACACCCTAGCAACCACCTAGAACACCTTAGCAACCTGTTAATTTCTGGTTTCATAACGTATTTTGTAGTTAATGTTAAATTGTGCTACCAACATGCGAAATTAACGTTTCTGGTGCGACCTTCTCAGCCAACTTCTAAAGTTTGTCTCGACGAACTTTATCCTCTCTAGTTATTATTATTCTTCTGTACAAAAATTTACACGCTATCTCCTCCAACAGCTTTAGTGCTACAGGACCCAAAATCAGAACAGGCCGCAGGCCTGTTCTGACTCGAGTTGCTATATCTTTTCTAAGGAATCGGACCTACGGTTTTCCTAAAAATGGCGAAAAAAGCCCGAAAAAAAGTCCCATTGACTTTGCATTGCGGAATGTTCAGATATTTCAAACTCCAACTGTCTCCAAATTCAAATCTAAACACTGCAGCTGCTGAGAGTCAGTGCAGGGGCGGTTCTATAACTGTCTCTCATCCAATCAGAATCAGTGATGCTGCCATTCTACCTTATATGGAAAAGGACAGGAAACAGGAAGTGCTTGCACTTCCTGTTTCCTGCCTCATTCCTTTCATGTTTCAAGGTAACTTACATAGGAATTTTGTATTGAATGTAACTCTGCATCACAATATCATAGATTCAAGGGGGAGGGCTCTTTTTAATCAGGCAACCAATGAGTGTCTCATGATCACTTTGAAGCCACTCCCTAACAACCAAACAGAGTACCTTAGCAACAGTTTAGCCAAACCTATATCTCTGCTTCTGAGTGTCGTAGAGACATGGGGGTTGGGTCTATTGACTCATGCTAGCAAACAGGACTTCCTACATGCTACATATGCTAGCAGTGAATAGCTACATGCTAATAGGGGTTAGCTAAGTGTTAAATTGTGATAGGAATGCCATAGTAACTACCCAGAAGACCTCACAACTACCTAGTAACATCCTAGCAACCACCCTGGATACCCTAGCAACTGCCTAGCAACCACCCTGGATACCCTAGCAACCACCTAGCAACACCCTAGCAACCGCCCCAGATACCCTAGTAACTGCCTAGCAACCACCCAAAATACCCTAGCAACGCCCTAGCAACCACCTTGTTTACCCTAGCAACTGCCTAGCAACCCCCCAAAATACTCTAGCAACTGCCTAGCAACCACTCAGGATACCCTAGCAACCACCCCAGTTACCCTAGCAACCACCTAGCAACACCCTAGCAACCGCCGCAGATACCCTAGCAACTGCCTAGCAACCACCCAAAATACCCTAGCAACTGCCTAGCAACGCCCTAGCAACCACCCTGTTTACCCTAGCAACCGCCTAGCAACACCCTAGCAACCACCTAGGATACCCTAGCAACCGCCTAGCAACCACTCTGGTTACCCTAGCAACCACCTAGTTACACCCTAACAACCACCCAAAATACCCTAGAAACCACCTAGCAACACCCTAGCAACCACCCAGGTTACCCTAGCAACCACCTAGCAACCACTCTGGTTACCCTAGCAACCACTCCAGTTACCCTAGCAACCGCCTAGCAACACCCTAGCAACCACTCTGGTTACCCTAGCAACCACCCCGGATACCCTAGCAACCACCCCGGATACCCTAGCAACACCCTAGCAACCACTCTGGTTACCCTAGCAACCGCCTAGCAGCACCCTAGCAACTACTCTGATTACCCTAGCAACCACCCCGGTTACCCTAGCAACCACCTAGCAACACCCTAGCAACCACTCTGCTTACCTTAGCAACCTCCTAGCAACACCTTAGCAACCACCCCGGATACCTAAGAAACTGCCTAGCAACGCCCTAGCAACCACACAGAAGACCTTAGCAACCTGTTAATTTCTGATTTCGTAACGTACTTTGTATTTAATGTTAAATTGTGCTACCAACATGCAAAATTAACGTTTCCGGTGCAACGTTCTCAGCCAACTTCTAAAGTTTGTCTCGACGAACTTTATCCTCTCTAGTTGACGTTTGCAGTGCTTTACCTTGATATTATATGAAATGAATACGTCTGTATATATTCAGGAACTGCACAAAACGTGCAAACTAATAAAAACATTATAAACTGTTATGAAACGATAAACAATTGAAGCGTAGGCTATTTAGACATAAATTCGCGCTAAAACTATATTTACCTTTCTTTTAAATAATCCATTAAACTTGCGGAGAAACAAAGATGAGCATAAACTAAAATTCTCAGTTTCACGCGCATGTCCGGGAAACTCATGAATATTCATGTCAGCTCCGTCTATTGAAACCAAAAATTCCAGAAACCGAAAATCTCGTAACACCGGTGAAAACAGATCGCTTTTTCCTCAGACCTTCCAACATTTCATTTACCTTCTGTATTCTCAGTTTCCCAATCACCTCCGGGGATAGGAAGAGGTAAATTTTTCTTGAAAAATACGACACTGTGTCCACTTTTCTCTTTTTTGACAAAGAAATTTCGACGATGAGGTTGCCAGGGCCAACAGGAAAGCGCGTAAACTGACACAACCAAACGCCACTCAGAGCCTAAAGCTCAGTGCTGCCATCTGCTGTTAGTTCCGCCGAAAATAAAAATATTTTTTTCCATATTGCATATTTATGTCCCGGGCCGGACTGAACCCCCTGGCGGACCGGATCCGGCCCGCGGGCCGTACGTTTGACACCCCTGGTCTACATGATGAAACAAAAGAACAACCCAACACAAAGAAAACATTAGATGGTGACTGTCGTAACGTGACCATAAGAGGTCAAGGGAGGTGATAGAGAGATGCCGGTGAAGACCAGGATAGTCCGAAAGTGCAATTTATTTCTCACAAAATTTAAGACCAGGGGTGCTCACTACAAATATTTCTAATCAAATAAAGCAAAAATGAAGACAAAATAAACAAACAAAAACCATACATAAATACACAACCGTTAGACTCAGCGAACACTTGGTCTATATTACAAAGGACCAAAAAAAAATTTGCTTAAGCAGCACATACAAAATTTTAGTGATGTGACGTTTGACACCGAGGCTTCGAAGCTTCGAAGCAAAAAACGAAACATCTCACAGTGAAGCACTGTATCGGAGCGTGATTCGTTTTGCCATAACCACGTGATCAGTGACGTCCGAAGCTTCGTTTTCTCCCTCAACCACGTGACTGCTTCGCAATCTGGTTCAAATGTAGCGCGAATCCCTTGCGCAGGTTTTGAGTGTCATGCACTTCGGTAAAACGGTAGTGAACTGACACGAAACAGAGGATAAGCTATTTTAAATTTTGAGCTACATATGCTAGCAGTGAATAGCTACATGCTAATAGTGGTTAGCTAAGTGTTAAATTGTGCTAGGAATGCCATAGTAACTACCCAGAAGACCTCACAATTACCTAGTAACATCCTAGCAACCACCCTGGATACCCTAGTAACTGCCTAGCAACCACCCTGGATACCCTAACAACTGCCTAGCAACCACTCTGGTTACCCTAGCAACCACCTAGCAACACCCTAGAAACCTTCCCAGATACCCTAGCAACTGCCTAGCAACCACCCAAAATACCCTAGCAACTGCCTAGCAACGCCCTAGCAACCACCCTGTTTACCCTAGCAACTGCCTAGCAACCAACCTGAATACCCTAGCAACAGCCTAGCAACCACCCAGGATACCCTAGCAACCACCTAGCAACACCCTAGCAACCGCCCCAGATACCCTAGCAACTGCCTAGCAACCATCCAAAATACCCTAGCAACTGCCTAGCAACGCCCTAGCAACCACTCAGGATACCCTAGCAACCACCTAGCAACACCCTAGCAACCACCCAGGATACCCTAGCAACCACCTAGCAACAACCTAGCAACCACCCTGGTTACCCTAGCAACCGCCTAGGATACCCTAGCAACCGCCTAGCAACCACTCTGGTTACCCTAGCAACCACCTAGCAACCACCCAAAATAACCTAGCAACCGCCTAGCAACCACTCTGATTACCCTAGCAACATCCTAGCAACCACTTTAATTACCCTGGCAACTCCTTAGCAACACCCTAGCAACCACCCAGGTTACCCTAGCAACCGCCTAGCAACACCCTAGCAACCACCCTGGTTACCCTAGCAACATCCTAGCAACCACTTTAATTACCCTGGCAACTCCTTAGCAACACCCTAGCAACCACCCAGGTTACCCTAGCAACCGCCTAGCAACACCCTAGCAACCACCCTGGTTACCCTAGCAACCGCCTAGCAACACCCTAGCAACCACCTAGGATACCCTAGCAACTGCCTAGCAACCACTCTGGTTACCCTAGCAACCACCTAGCAACACCCTAGCAACAAACCCAAATACCCTAGCAACTGCCTAGCAACACCCTAGCAACCACCCAGGTTACCCTAGCAACCACCTAGCAACACCCTAGCAACCGCCCCAGATACCCTAGCAACTGCCTAGCAACTGCCTAGCAACTGTTTCCTGCCTCATTCCTTTCATGTTTCAAGGTAACTTACATAGGAATTTTGTATTGAATGTAACTCTGCATCACAATATCATAGATTCAAGGGGGAGGGCTCTTTTTAATCAGGCAACCAATGAGTGTCTCATGATCACTTTGAAGCCACTCCCTAACAACCAAACAGAGTACCTTAGCAACAGTTTAGCCAAACCTATATCTCTGCTTCTGAGTGTCGTAGAGACATGGGGGTTGGGTCTATTGACTCATGCTAGCAAACAGGACTTCCTACATGCTACATATGCTAGCAGTGAATAGCTACATGCTAATAGGGGTTAGCTAAGTGTTAAATTGTGATAGGAATGCCATAGTAACTACCCAGAAGACCTCACAACTACCTAGTAACATCCTAGCAACCACCCTGGATACCCTAGCAACTGCCTAGCAACCACCCTGGATACCCTAGCAACCACCTAGCAACACCCTAGCAACCGCCCCAGATACCCTAGTAACTGCCTAGCAACCACCCAAAATACCCTAGCAACGCCCTAGCAACCACCTTGTTTACCCTAGCAACTGCCTAGCAACCCCCCAAAATACTCTAGCAACTGCCTAGCAACCACTCAGGATACCCTAGCAACCACCCCAGTTACCCTAGCAACCACCTAGCAACACCCTAGCAACCGCCGCAGATACCCTAGCAACTGCCTAGCAACCACCCAAAATACCCTAGCAACTGCCTAGCAACGCCCTAGCAACCACCCTGTTTACCCTAGCAACCGCCTAGCAACACCCTAGCAACCACCTAGGATACCCTAGCAACCGCCTAGCAACCACTCTGGTTACCCTAGCAACCACCTAGTTACACCCTAACAACCACCCAAAATACCCTAGAAACCACCTAGCAACACCCTAGCAACCACCCAGGTTACCCTAGCAACCACCTAGCAACCACTCTGGTTACCCTAGCAACCACTCCAGTTACCCTAGCAACCGCCTAGCAACACCCTAGCAACCACTCTGGTTACCCTAGCAACCACCCCGGATACCCTAGCAACCACCCCGGATACCCTAGCAACACCCTAGCAACCACTCTGGTTACCCTAGCAACCGCCTAGCAGCACCCTAGCAACTACTCTGATTACCCTAGCAACCACCCCGGTTACCCTAGCAACCACCTAGCAACACCCTAGCAACCACTCTGCTTACCTTAGCAACCTCCTAGCAACACCTTAGCAACCACCCCGGATACCTAAGAAACTGCCTAGCAACGCCCTAGCAACCACACAGAAGACCTTAGCAACCTGTTAATTTCTGATTTCGTAACGTACTTTGTATTTAATGTTAAATTGTGCTACCAACATGCAAAATTAACGTTTCCGGTGCAACGTTCTCAGCCAACTTCTAAAGTTTGTCTCGACGAACTTTATCCTCTCTAGTTGACGTTTGCAGTGCTTTACCTTGATATTATATGAAATGAATACGTCTGTATATATTCAGGAACTGCACAAAACGTGCAAACTAATAAAAACATTATAAACTGTTATGAAACGATAAACAATTGAAGCGTAGGCTATTTAGACATAAATTCGCGCTAAAACTATATTTACCTTTCTTTTAAATAATCCATTAAACTTGCGGAGAAACAAAGATGAGCATAAACTAAAATTCTCAGTTTCACGCGCATGTCCGGGAAACTCATGAATATTCATGTCAGCTCCGTCTATTGAAACCAAAAATTCCAGAAACCGAAAATCTCGTAACACCGGTGAAAACAGATCGCTTTTTCCTCAGACCTTCCAACATTTCATTTACCTTCTGTATTCTCAGTTTCCCAATCACCTCCGGGGATAGGAAGAGGTAAATTTTTCTTGAAAAATACGACACTGTGTCCACTTTTCTCTTTTTTGACAAAGAAATTTCGACGATGAGGTTGCCAGGGCCAACAGGAAAGCGCGTAAACTGACACAACCAAACGCCACTCAGAGCCTAAAGCTCAGTGCTGCCATCTGCTGTTAGTTCCGCCGAAAATAAAAATATTTTTTTCCATATTGCATATTTATGTCCCGGGCCGGACTGAACCCCCTGGCGGACCGGATCCGGCCCGCGGGCCGTACGTTTGACACCCCTGGTCTACATGATGAAACAAAAGAACAACCCAACACAAAGAAAACATTAGATGGTGACTGTCGTAACGTGACCATAAGAGGTCAAGGGAGGTGATAGAGAGATGCCGGTGAAGACCAGGATAGTCCGAAAGTGCAATTTATTTCTCACAAAATTTAAGACCAGGGGTGCTCACTACAAATATTTCTAATCAAATAAAGCAAAAATGAAGACAAAATAAACAAACAAAAACCATACATAAATACACAACCGTTAGACTCAGCGAACACTTGGTCTATATTACAAAGGACCAAAAAAAAATTTGCTTAAGCAGCACATACAAAATTTTAGTGATGTGACGTTTGACACCGAGGCTTCGAAGCTTCGAAGCAAAAAACGAAACATCTCACAGTGAAGCACTGTATCGGAGCGTGATTCGTTTTGCCATAACCACGTGATCAGTGACGTCCGAAGCTTCGTTTTCTCCCTCAACCACGTGACTGCTTCGCAATCTGGTTCAAATGTAGCGCGAATCCCTTGCGCAGGTTTTGAGTGTCATGCACTTCGGTAAAACGGTAGTGAACTGACACGAAACAGAGGATAAGCTATTTTAAATTTTGAGCATGGCACCAGCCAAGAAAAGAGGCCGTTCGGAAGTCTGGCAGCATTTTCAGGTTGTAACAAATAAAGTAAGCTTGTTGTTGTTGTTGTTGTTGTTGTTATTATTATTAATATCAAGAATTATATTGTAAAATAATAAATAATTATAAGAATTAGGCTAATAGTAATATGAATAAATATTTACACGAATACTTTTATGTACTTTACTAATAATTTGTCTTTCCACATCTTCATCATCTTGCCCTGGAATTTTTATTCACTCCTGCCTCCTCAGTCCCATGTGAGAGAATATTTTCAAAGGCAGGGGAAATAGAGAATAAAAAAAGAAATAGACTTAGCCCCCGTACTGTTGATCAAGTTCTGTTCATTAATAAAAATCTTTGATTTCTTCAATTTCCCACAAAATAAAAACTCCCCAGTTCACAAGCACTTCACCATTCCACAATTATTTTCTTGTATTTTGATTGTATATGCCTACATGAGCCTTGCCTATGAATTCATAGGTTTAGGACTAAGGCTAAAGTGTATGTAAATAAGGCTGCATGTGTTGATCAAAGTAGATTCATAAAAACAGATTCTATACACATTAATTTGTCCCATTTATTATTTTGTTTCATAAATTCATTAATAGGCTAATTTGTTCACATGTTGCAAGTAGCCTATCAAATTAACAAAAAAAAAAAAAACTATTTTATTGCTTTTATGGATTTCTCAAAGTGAATGTAACATGATACAGTCCAAAAAAATGAATGGGTCCTCTGGCACAAGCTGCTCTTCAAACTTTGACCACAAGATGTCGTTAGTGTGCGCCGTGTTGAAAAGCTTCGAGTAATGAACCTTTTTACGATACAGTTGAGGCGAAAGCCTCGGTGCTTCACAAAGCTTCATTTCGCCATCACTACAAAATTTAACATAACTCACTGAACCCCCTTTCTCCCCAAAGGCTCAAACGATCTGATTTAAATACTCTAAGTTCCCGCCAAAACTGGAATTGGACAAACCATTGATGTACAGGGTAACAACACAAAACACACAAAAACATTGAACTCAAAGATATTAGACATCTACAGCAACACAAAATAAACATTCATAAAATATACACCTAGTAAACAGATCACATGAAATACTCTTACTCAACATCTTTTTAAAAGAAACATTACATGTGAACATACAAAAAGACTCCTCAAATGGTTCCTTCCAGTCCTTTAAATGTGTGACCCTGGTAGGCCTCACCCCTTTAGGAAACCAGAGATCTTACCCGGAAGTAAACACGAGCACCAAAGCCACGGTAGACGGCAGAGGCGAGTGTTTTGCATTTGTCGTCTTTTCTAATAAACGGTATGGTAATTCAAAAGTGTACTGTGGTTATTTAAATGAAAACTAACAATGGAATTGGTAAATGAAGAGTGTGGTAAAATTCGATGACATGTGCACCTATTAGTGATGGCAAAATGAAGCCCCATGAAGCAGTGAAGCCCTGCAGGGAAATGCTTCACACACACATAGGGGCTTCAAGATGATTCATTTGCTCGACTACCCCATCATGTGGGCAGAAAAATGTATAACATGCTTGGTGCTTGCAATAAAATGGTGGCATGTGAACCATGCTCTGAATACAAAAATATTATTTGAAGAGTTTTAACATGAATTGTTTTGTTACTTTTTTTTTTTTTTTTTTTGCTTATGCAACGTGAAAATGTTAAATAAGGAGGTAAAATAAAGAGTTTATTCATTTTTATTTAAAAACAATTTTTTCCACTATGGCTTTCAAAGTCTAAAAAAATATAATTTATTGAATTGAAAAATATTGAAATGTAATAATAAAGTGCTCAGCCAAGTCAACCTTCTTAGCTAAATTGAATTACATATGTAAGAGTTAAAAAAACAACTATACAGTGTAGTGTGGGGCTATGAATATAAATGGAATACCTGAGCCAGGTTCAACCTGGTTGGTTTCCTCGTTGACATGCAAGACTCTAAAGTGCCTTAGCATAGTTAAGGTGTTATTATTATAACTTAGCTCCTTGGAACACATCAGATGCTTCAGCTACAAGTATTCAGAAAAGTTGTCGCATTTTATTTTATTCATTAATGGAATCTATTACATAGTAATTGCAGGTGCCTTACATTCTTAGGTGAGAACAACTCAAAGTGCTCCCAAACAGGGGAAAATCTCCTCTTTCTTGCTGGTTCCATTGCAAAAAAGAAGCTCGAATCGAATGCCAAAAACAGCGCAATAAAGGGACCCAAAAACACAAAAAGCGAGGGGCAATACATAGTGTTTCACTGCCGCTTTTATTTCGAGCTGCACTCAAACCTAGCGAATCCTTTCCTGAAGCAGTCACGTGGTACACCCGCTACACGGGGCTTCAAACGTCAGCACACGCGCATCGACCCGTGGTTCATGAACCACTCATCTAGATTACTCGGCACACGCTTCAGGGATTCGAACCGAGAAGCACATCACTAGCACCTATCAACAAACATACACAACAGCATATTCATTTCCAAAACAGAAAGCAACCCAATGAATGATGCATACCATTAAACTTCTTGCAACATAAAATTGTTCTAATGTTTGACTGTGACCGTTACTGAAAAAACTATACATTGTACTCATGCACTCTTGTTGTCAGGACTCGGTGACGTTATAATTACTGCATCTCACCGTCACAGTGACAAATCACCATTAAATAAGGACATTTGTTTGACAAGATTATTGAAAGATGGGAGATTTTAACATGACAGTACAAGTTAGAAATAATTGTGCACCAAATTGTTCTTTTGACACTTTTAAACTAACAAAGAATTTTAACATAAGACAGAAATATCAGAAATGTAGGGAGCACAGATAAACACACTATTATAAGTAAACCATAGACATTGCTCAAAAAAGCCGAGAGTACTTGTACCACATGATATGTTAATGATTGAAAGGTTATCACAAAATAGCTTATTAATGGTGCGGCTGCATAGGGGAATTCTTGATGTCAAATATATTTGACCAGCTATTGAGAAAACAGGAACTAAGTTGCTTAACAATAGGCACATTTTAATTTTACATGGATTCATGATAATATGGTACTGTGATGGCTTATAAATGGATACATACCTATCATAGGCCATTGCTGTCAAAGTAGAGTAAGTGCAAGCAATGAATGAATGAAAAGTGCAAGCAAAGAATGTGGGAGCAGACATCTTGTCGAGACAGGGGTCAAGGCCCAGGGAATGGCGGCAACACCTCGAGTTGGTGGAGCAGATTTTGAATAGATACGGGCAGGCACAGGTGGACCTGTTTGTCTCCGTCGAGAACTCCCATTGCCTTTTGTGGTTCTCCCTAACGCATCCAGCGTCCTTGGGGCGGGATGCCATGGTGCAGACGTGGCCGAGGCTGCGCTTGTACGCCTTCCCCCCGATTGTTCTGCTCCCTGGAGTTCTGGCCAAGGTTCGTCGGGACGGGGTCCGTCTTACGCTGGTGACCCCCCATTGGCCCAGTAGGATATGGTTTAGAACCTGGTGCCCCTCCTTGACGGAGTCCCCTGGGAGATTCCGATCAGGAGGGACCTTCTGTCCCAGGTAGAGGGTTGCATTCTCCACCCCCACCCCCACCCTCACCCAGATCGTTTGAAGTTGAAGGTCTGGCCCCGTGGGGGCCCAGTTCCTTGACTCTGGTCTCTCAACCGAGGTTGTAGAGACCATTCTTCAGTCCAGAGCTCCCTCCACAAGGAAACTTTACGCCCCAAAGTGGAAAGTTTTCACTTCCTGGTGTAGCGAGAAGCAGGTGAACCCAGTTACCTGTCAAATTGGCAAAGTGCTGGAGTTCCTGCAGGAAAGATTTACGGCAGGGCTGTCCCCCTCTACCCTCACCTCGCTTAAGAGGCTCGGGGATCTTCAGGCCCTCTCGGTGGCTCCCTCGTGCCTCGCGTTCGTGCCCAGGATGGCGAAAGCTTTTCTCCATCCGAGGCCAGGCTATGTCCCCAAGGTTCCCACTAAAGTGCCTCGGTCTATCACGCTGCAAGGCCTTCTACCCTCAACCTTTTGACGATCATGAGCAGGAGCACAAGAATAACGTCTGTCCAGTGCGAACACTGGACGCTTACGTCTTCAGGACTGCCACCTGGCGTAAGTCGGACTAGCTGTTCATTTGCTTTGGGGGCCCCAGAGGGGGCTCCGGCGTCCAAGCAAACCCTAAGCTGATGGATAGTCGAGGCTATCTGTCTGGCTAACAAGTCAGCCGAGCATGCCTCTCCCCTGAGGGTCCGGGCCCACTCCACTCGGAGCGTGGCGGCTTCCAAGGCTTTTCTCTGCGGAGTTTCCTAGGCTGATGTTTGTGCTGCAGCTGGCTGGTCCTCGCCACACACATTCATGAGGTTTTACCAACTGGACCTCGATTCCGCTCCGGGAATGAAGGTGCTCTCTCAGTGAGCTGGGACACACCCGTAGGCCGGCGTTGCTGAGGTGGCGTTGGTATAGCGTTGGTATGTAACCCTGGTTCCCTGAAGGGGAACGAGATGCTGCGTCTCTACCTCAGCTCCTTGCGCCTCTGGGCCCGCTTCAGACATTCTTTAGCTGGCGCTTCCAGGTTCCGGAGTGCTTTTATGCTGTTCATGAAGTCGCTGACCCGTGACGCGCATTCACACGCGTTCTTCTCTCATTGTTTGCACATATCTTCACGTGACTGACGTCAGAGTATTTCAACTAGCGCTTTTGACGCAAAGTCTCGTTCCCCTTCAGGGAACCAGGGTTACATACGTAACCTGAGATGTTTTGAAATATGGCAAGCAAGAAAGGTTATTTCTCCAACAAAAAAAGGTGATTTTGGTCGTTTTTATTTTGTTAAGGTAAAACTGTTTGGCCCAGACGCATGCAATGCAAGGAGACGACATGTTTGGCTTTTAGTGCCACCAGTTCTTTCATATTTTTTTGGTGTGTCAACCTTAAAAAACAATTCAGACATTACAATTGATCAGTTCTGACTAGATTTGCTCTAGTATACAGATTTTCAACATCAAGAAGAACAATAGGCCACACTGTGTGGCCATACCATTCTCCTTTCTTTCCTCATCTTATTTTAGCTCAGATAGATGTTTATTTTAAATAAAACATTATCGGAGAAGTGTCTAAAGAGGATTTAGGAAATTGAGTGTTTAACAGGTATGTTAAAGATCTGTAACTGAAATCGGTTTGGTATCTCTCACAATGATATCTTGGCAGATCAACCAAATAATCTTTTTATCATCCTAATAAAGTGGCTCTCTTCCTTGACTTACGAAGACAGCTTTACTGACAAGCAGGTTCAATGTGGCTAAAGTTAGGGGTAGGTGCAGGGCTGGGCTTTGGAGATGGGGTCAAGGGAGCATCCATTAAAGATTTTAAATAAAGTTCATAATATACCGAGTATATAAAGTTATTTTTCCATACTTTTATAATGTGCTCTTACATTGAAAATAGCTTTGACCGTATTTTAAACTTTTCTAACTATATACCATGGCTTCTGGCAAACGGCTGTGCATTCCAGAGAGTGTTGAGTTTTAGTTTTAGCACAATGTGAACCATAACAATTTTAAATTATTAGTATTTTTCTTCCACACACATATAGTTTTACTTCAGAAGAAATTGATCCCTCCATTGTCATTGTTAATGGATTACAGACTTGATAGCTGTAGGCTATACCTGCTTTTATGAAAGTCAACATTCTGGTGCCCATTCACTTGCATTATATAGACTAACAGAGGTGGACTGTTTATATTTGGAAATATTTTTTGGTTTCATCTGCAGAAAGTACATTTGGGATGGCATGAGCGAAGAGTAAATGAGAACATTTTGGGGTAGATTACCCTTAGATGCTCAAATATAGATGAACATTTTACTATAAATACATTTACAAAACACATTTACTATAATATGAATACATATTGGAAATATTTTTTTACTCAATATATATACTGAATTGTTACCACAGTCAGAAAGTCTTACAGTGATGACAATTTGCTCCATATTAAGCTCAAACAAGTATGTTAAATGTAACAGCCACTTTAGTTCTGATATGTTTAAAGATACTTTAGGAAAGTTTATTTAATTCTGTCAACAGGGCAGTTCTCCATGTGCTGTACCAATAAATTTAAATCAAAATGCTGAATTTGTCACACAATGTGACTATACACTTATGTGCATCACAGGTACAATGCTTGCCTAGCAGACATTACTGCTCTTGTTTTCTTTCAATTTAATATTTATTTTTAAACAAGATATCATACAAATGTCTTCCATCAGAACAATAGCTCCTTGTATTAATGTTGCATGTTCAATGTATTATCATTTGGACTATCCATTAATTGTGTTTTATAGGGAATACCAGTGCATTGTTTATAAATTTAAAGAATGTTTGTCTTATTTCTTTTGTTCTCCATCCATAGATTAGTGGGTGTAGGCAACTTGGAAAAAATAAGTATAGGATACTTATAAATATACGGTTGTTGGAAGAAAGGTTATTTCTTGTTCTGTATGACAAAAATGCTGTCAAGGCGGAAATCAAACTAATTGTTAAGACAATTAAGTGAGTAATGCAGGTATTTAAGGCCTTCATGTGGGCTTTTCCAGATTTCAACACAGAGGTCAACATTACAACATAAGAAATTATAACCAGAATGCAATCTGTAATTCCTGTAAGGAAAGCAAACAGAATTCCTATAGTATTATTAACAGACGTATCTCCACATGCTAACTGAACCAATGCCATGTGTTCACAAAAACAGTTATCAATGACATTTGTTACACAGAATGACAGTTTTCCAGCCAGAGAGACCATGGTGACAATAAGGAGTCCATTTCTAATTACTGGCACAACAACAAACTTAAGAAAGTTAGATATTTTCATGGATTTATGATAATGAAGAGGTTTACATATTGCAAAGTAACGGTCCAGTGCCATCCAAAAAAGCAAAGTAGTTTGAAATGTTCCCATAAAATGAAGCCCAAACATTTGTATCAAGCAACCTGTGAGAGAAATATCACTCCAGTTAAATAAAAAGCTAAGAAGCATGTTTGGTACAAAAATTATAGGCATGATAAAGTCTAATACTGCCATAACAGCTATTAGAACATACATTGGAGAATGCAGAGACTCTTGAGATTTGATTAAATAGATGAGAATACTATTTGCTGTGATAGATAATAAAAACATCAGAAAGAAAGGGATGAATAAAAAAGGCCTCCATTCTCCTAGGCTGTAGAAACCACTGAATCTGAACTCAGTGAATGAGATATTTTGTGCAGGAAGCTCCTTCATGCTGAAAAACTCTTCTGCACACACAGCGTTCTGTTCAAACAAATGAAGTTGATGAATTTGAGAAGAGAAATGATACAGTAGTTAAGTTTCACTTTTTACACCACCAATGTCAATTAAGTTCTACTGTGCCAAATAACAAATATCATCACTCCAGTGTGAAGCAAAATCATTGATTCTACACTGCTATGCTAATAATAATAATAACAATAATAATACTATTAGAAAAACCTTTACCTTTATTTTGACTTTTGGATCTCTATAATGTGATGTAAATTTAAACAATTAAAGAAAGACACTTTAGAAAGTCAGAAGTGCTCATTATATCCATATAGCTGTTTACACTCAAACTGTGTCTCTCTCATTACCTTGCTGAATAGAAAGGTTTATTTTTTTGGGAGATGGGATGACTCGTCTTACTTTAAGAGTGAATTGGAAGCTGCACACATGTGATGGACTCTAAATACATTGTGTTGGATTCCCAGGAGTCTGTGTGCTACTGCCACAAAGCTCATCTCCTTTTGCCTTGTCATAGTACTTCAGTTGTTTTCAATTTTTTTTTTCTAATTTATGGAAGTTTTGAGACCAAAAAATAAATAAATCAGATATTCAATGCACTTTAAAAGAGTCTGTCAAATGTGTTGTATACACTAAGTATATACTAGCCTGACTTGTAACTATGAGATATCTGATAACCTATAAGATGACTGAATAAGACTTCTGTCATTTTCCAGGAAGTATTGAAAGGACTGGTTTACTTATTGATAGGAATGAATAGGCTCATATGGAACACTCATTTTTAGAATAAGTTAAATAGTTTTGAATAACATTAAGCATTACATACCGTTTTTTTTAAATATATATTTTGTGAGCTCACTTTTAAACTATATAATCTAAATTGTAAATCACACAACGCATTTGTTTTTCCACCTCAAGTACACATTAGTATTACTTTTAGCAAACAGTAATGGTTCTATGCCATTATTCCTTATATAAGGGGTCCACCATGTGGACAAGATGAAGTTGTTGCATTTATCAAAACAAGGCAAATGAATCTCAGCTCTGCAAATCTATATGGGAGTTTTTTATATTTATATAAGTAAAGTATATCACATTCTGCCAGAACAAATGTATTTGTAAATGTAAAAAAACATGAACTGAATATCAAATGTGCTAGGAATTAAGCTTTAAACATTTAATATTAGAGATAAATTTTGAATTTACTCTATTATGTGTTGTCAATAAGAATCAAAAAATGAGGTAGGATGCTAAAAGTAAAACTTAATCTACAGAAAAGATCCATAAATACTAAAATAAGAAGAATTTGGCCTAATTTGGCCTAAAATAAGGCCTAATTTGAAAGTCTCTTTGGTCTACAATGATGGAACAAAAGAACAACCCAACACAAAGAAAACACTAGATGGTGACAAATCACCATTAAATCAGGACATTTGTTTGACAAGATTATTGAAATATGGGAGACTTTTACATGGCAGTACAACAAGTTAGAAATAATTGTGCACCAAATTGTTTTCAGCATTCTGTTTTACTCTATTAATCTAATTATTCTACTCAGTATAAATTACTGTTATTTGTGTATTACAGATCATTTTAATAAAACATTGTATATTCAAACAAGTGTCAGTACAAAATGAACAGGTTAAGCAATTAATTAACCAGCTTTTAAGCAATGGCATATACATTTGATTTGCACACATGAGAACATATTTAGATGATAAATCTTACTTTTTTCCTGGACAAAATTAAATGAGCTTGCAATGAGTCAACATACAACACACTGAACACAAAAAAGCATATCAGCATGTGAACTTCACTGTATAATGGTTAGATGTTCTCGTTTCAACTGAAGCACAGGATGCTTGGAACCTTCTCAAATGGTTTAGTGCACATGCAAACTTGAGCTCTTCTGTCAGTGACACATACTAAACACTAAAAAACTGTGCAAAATCAAATTTTCTCTCACATTGTTTGATGAGAATATAGTATATAATGAAACACTGTAGTATATATTTGAAAATAATGAACATTAGAAGTATTTTCACTAGTGGGATCAGACCTTTGGATATGATAAGATATACCTTTATTTATCCCACAATGGGGAAATTTCTCTACTGAATGAAATCTGAATGAAGTAGACAAAACATTGAACAAGAGTAATTGCTTTTAATCATGTCTTTGGTTGTATTGCTTTACATAAAATGTATATATACTATATATACATATATCGACATATAAACACACAATGCACACAGAGATCATGAAATTGAAAATATTTTTGGTACTTTTAGTTTTGAAATACAATAACAGTTTGTTGATGCACACAATCTCTGTGTTATTTTAACAGTACATTTTCTGATTTCTTTGGTTCTAACACCATATATTACAGGATGCAAAAGTGGTGGCAAAAGTGTTACTTGGACTGATATAAAAACATTCATCTCACTGGACATAAACACAGTAAATCTGTTATAGATAACTGAAAACACTGTAGCAATGGAATAATTTATGAAGATTATCAAATGAGGAAGACACGTTCCAAGTGCCTTGCTTTGACCATTTTTTGACACTTTTAAACTAACAGAAAGTATTTTAACATAAGACAGAAATATCAGAAATGTAGGGAGCACAGATAAACACACTATTATAAGTAAACCATAGACATTGCTTAAAAAGCCGAGACTACTCGTACCACATGATATGTTAATGATTGAAAGGTTATCACAAAATAGCTTATTAATGGTACGGCTGCATAGGGGAATTCTTGATGTCAAATATATTTGACCAGCTATTGAGAAAACAGGAACTAAGTTGCTTAACAATAGGCACATTTTAATTTTACATGGATTCATGATAATATGGTACTGTAATGGCTTACAAATGGATACATACCTATCATAGGCCATTGCTGTCAAAGTAGAGTAAGTGCAAGCAGCATAAATGCTTACCAAATAGACTTGGAGAAGACACCCCTCATACGTACTAGTGTGCCAATCAGATAGAAGATTTGAAAGAACTTTTGGCCAAACAGCACTGCTTCCAAGCAGTCCAGTGCATAACAGGTTAAACAAAAATATATACATTGGCTTATGAAGACTTGATTCTAAGTATATGACAAGCATTATTAATATGCTTGCTAAGGTTGCTGCAGAGTAAAATAAGAAAATAAAAACAGTCAATACATATTTCTGTGGACCCAGTGACTCATATGATGAAAATACCAGATCCAAACGAGTAGACTTGTTCATCCTTCAAGCTGGAGAAGCAAAAAATAAAACGTGAAAATACAGTCTCACTGAAATACTTATTGTATACTATACTATTTTATTATTATTAAAAGTTAAATGATTGTTACATAAATCTCTCTATTATATCATTATATCTCTACATGTCTTGTGAAACATAGGACCTGCAAATATAATACCCAACAAAAATTACTATTGTACCTTATTGTTATTGCATACCAGGCTCTGTGTGTAGCTACTGCTAAACATTGTCTGTGGGCTCAGTGGATGGACTGTTGTTTTATAGTGTCCTTCTGTTGCTTGGCTGGAGTTTAATGTCAACAGATTTTGCAGATATTTCTTTAGGGACCAAATTCCCATCCCTGTATCTTGATCATTTTATTTTCAGCTTGGAAAAAATAATAATGAATAGCTTTACATAATATATAGAGCATACTTGGTAGAGGTCACTTAATAAACATCAGCCAGAGAGTGTGTCCATTGAGATTAAACTATATGATATAGTACATATTATAAATATTGTGAGTTTTGGTCACTAATCACATGAGGTGTGTGTGAAGGTGTTTCACCTTAACAGTACAGTACAAATCAAAGGGGATTGTTAAATAAATAAGACATTTATAAACCAGAAGAAATTTAAAAGCTGAAGAATCTGACGGATGAGAGACAACACCTTTGCTACGACTCTGATCTTGGTTCCCAGAACAGGAAACAAGACATTACGTTAATATGGGAACGCACTGTGTGATTGCGTCGCGAAGCACATGTGATATCAGATCAGTGCTGTCTAGCTGCCATCAGAGTTTTGTGATATTATGAACCAGAAAACTATAAAACCATGCCAAACATTGTACTTGTACTTTATTTTTTTTAGTATGTACTTTATTTTGTATTGCAATTATTTTGTATTGTAATTTAATGCAGTAGTTTCTAAATGGCTAAAGTAATACGCTGACAGGCAGGTGGGCGATGTGACAGGGCAACACATTGTCTCATTCCCTCTTCAGGGAACCAAGGTAGATGTAACCAACTCATTTATTTTAAACGCCTAGGATACCATTGTAACCCCTGTTCCCTGAAGGAGGGAAAGAAGACATTACAGCAGAACAACTGACAAATTTGGATCTCGCCTGAGAGACCAGTCATCTTCGAGTGTAACTAAACGAGCCAATGCACATGCCAATGCACTCTTCCCAGCGAAGCAGGAATACAGGGAGTGCATAATTATTAGGCAAATGAGTATTTTGACCACATCATCCTCGTTATGCATGTTGTCTTACTCCAAGCTGTATAGGCTGGAAAGCCTACTACCAATTAAGCATATTAGGTGATGTGCATCTCTGTAATGAGAAGGGGTGTGGTCTAATGACATCAACACCCTATATCAGGTGTGCATAATTATTAGGCAACTTCCTTTCCTTTGGCAAAATGGGTCAAAAGAAGGACTTGACAGGCTCAGAAAAGTCAAAAATAGTGAGATATATTGCAGAGGGATGCAGCAGTCTTAAAATAGCTAAGCTTCTGAAGCGTGATCATCGAACAATCAAGCGTTTCATTCAAAATAGTCAACAGGGTCGCAAGAAGCGTGCGGAAAAACCAAGGCGCAAAATAACTGCCCGTGAACTGAGAAAAGTCAAGCGTGCAGCTGCCAAGATGCCACTTGCCACCAGTTTGGCCATATTTCAGAGCTGCAACATCACTGGAGTGCCCAAAAGCACAAGGTGTGCAATACTCAGAGACATGGCCAAGGTAAGAAAGGCAGAAAGTCGACCACCACTGAACAAGACACACAAGCTGAAACGTCAAGACTGGGCCAAGAAATATCTCAAGACTGATTTTTCTAAGGTTTTATGGACTGATGAAATGAGAGTGAGTCTTGATGGGCCCGTGGCTGGATTGGTAAAGGGCAGAGAGCTCCAGTCCGACTCAGACGCCAGCAAGGTGGAGGTGGAGTACTGGTTTGGGCTGGTATCATCAAAGATGAGCTTGTGGGGCCTTTTCGGGTTGAGGATGGAGTCAAGCTCAACTCCCAGTCCTACTGCCAGTTTCTGGAAGACACCTTATTCAAGCAGTGGTACAGGAAGAAGTCTGCATCCTTCAAGAAAAACATGATTTGCATGCAGGACAAGGCTCCATCACACGCGTCCAAGTACTCCACAGCGTGGCTGGCAAGAAAGGGTATAAAAGAAGAAAATCTAATGATATGGCCTCCTTGTTCACCTGATCTGAACCCCATTGAGAACCTGTGGTCCATCATCAAATGTGCGATTTACAAGGAGGGAAAACAGTACACCTCTCTGAACTGTTTCTGGGAGGCTGTGGTTGCTGCTGCACGCAATGTTGATGGTGAACAGATCAAAACACTGACAGAATCCATGGATGGCAGGCTTTTGAGTGTCCTTGCAAAGAAAGGTGGCTATATTGGTCACTGATTTGTTTTTGTTTGGTTTTTGAATGTCAGAAATGTATATTTGTGAATGTTGAGATGTTATATTGGTTTCACTGGTAAAAATAAATAATTGAAATGGGTATAAATTTGTTTTTTGTTAAGTTGCCTAATAATTATGCACAGTAATAGTCACCTGCACACACAGATATCCCCCTAAAATAGCTAAAACTAAAAACTACTTAAAATATTGATACACAAATATTCAGCTTTGATTTTAATGAGTTTTTTGTGTTCAGTGAGAACATGGTTGTTGTTCAATAATAAAATTAATCCTCAAAAATACAACTTGCCTAATAATTCTGCACTCCCTGTATATGGAGGAGCGCATGCGATGCACTTCAGGTTTTTGCAGAGTTGTTGAGCCGGTATCCCCGCTGTTCAGTGATGGTACAGCAATTGTGGTGAAGGGACGTAACGTCGAAAGTGACTGACTGATAGGAAACGTCTGGGATATTATTACAACCCCCGTTCCCTGAAGGAGTCTGAACCCCAGTAGTAACCTTGACGTTCCCTATCAGTCAGTCACGTTTGACGGTATGCAAGAATGACTGACGAATTGGGATCCCTACCAAACTACCACTATTGCTGTCCCTTCCAGCACAAGGCGTGTAAGCCTCCTAATCCCCCCTCAATGTAAGGGTGGAGGATGGAACAGGGCTTGCAATCACTGCTGTTCCTTGTGAACCACACAGTGAGTCTTGGATAACACTGGGAAAGCATAGCCCAAGAGGAGGAATGCTACGAAGGCTACATCTTGCTCACAGGTGGGTAACGTAGAATTTACACATATGGACTGGCCATCTGGGCAGTGCTACATGTGGAAGGTCCTTGCAGTAGATCCAGCCAAGTAAGGGTGGAGAAAATAACATGCAGAGACAGCATAGTTTTGCCAGGGAAAGACACAAGCTGACCAAGTGGGGAACAGTACTGTGGAATAAATACACAAATAGGATCGCCATTGGAATCACAATAAATGGGCATCTAGCCTAGCACAGAAAAAAAAATCACTGGTACTAGATCAAAGGTCAGACATCTCCTCCATGTCTGACTCAACACAAAGGTTACAGAACCTTGCCAGTGTGTAAGTTGTTGCCCAGCCCAGTTCAACAGATGTCTACGAGCAAGGCACCATGCGTCAGAGCCCAAGAGGAAGCAACACTTTGGGTGGAGAGCAACCTCACTCCCAGGGGGCATGGCTGGACTTGGACTTGATATGCCAATGGCTTCCACGAACCAGTATTCCAACCTGGCCTCCACAACAGAAAAAGAGCTGGTCTGAGGTCCTGAAACTCTGTGTTCAGTTAGGTACAGGCGCACATCACAAACTGGATGGAGCAGAGCAAGGGCTGGGTCTACCTCCTTTGATGACAGTGCTTACAGGTTTAACACCTGTTCCCATGGTGGGAACCTTGGGCACATATCCGAACTCAACCGATTCATCAATCAAAAATGCCTGCAGATCCCCAAACCTCTTGATGAAAGCCAGTACAGTCAGGAGCGCTGCCTTTAATGACAGGAACTTGAGCTTGACTGACTGCAGATTGAAAGGGGGTACAAGTTGAGGGCGTGGGAGATTTAACCTCCTAGCGCCCCTCAAGATCCTGATGACCAGGTCATGCTTACCCACAGACCTGCCGTCTATTGGATCATAATGTGCAGCTTTAATGGCAACATACACCTTTAGGGTGGAGGGATACAGCCTTCACTTGAACCCTTCTTGCTGGAAGGAACGGGTCCTTATCCAGCATCTCTGGAGGTCTTCTTGGTAGGAAGAGCATCATTCGACAAACAGGTTCCACTTCAAAGCATAAGCAAGTCCAGTGGAGGTTGCTCTTGCCGAAGTGATGGTGTCTTCTACCGCTTGATGAAGGACATCTAGGACCTCTGCGTCCCAACCAAAGACCACACGTGGAGGTTCCAGAGATATCTACACAGGTGCCAGAGGGTTCCCCGTTTGCGCAAGGGAGGGGCTATCATGAGGAGCATAAGTTCTGGGATCCAGGTTAAGTTGGGCCAGTAGGGCACTGGTGGAAGAGGCATCTGTTTAGATAACCACATGCCTGGATGCTTGTTCTTGGGAAACACCTGCCTGTAGAAATGCAAGGTCCCACCACAGGCTGAAGGTCTGGCGATAGGATTGCTCGGATTGCTTCATATGAGGCTGTGAAGCCAATGCTGAAGAGGCCTCATATGAAGCAATCCGAGTGTCATTACTGTGGCTGCCATACGTCCCAAGAGCCTCTAATATAATTTCTTTTAGGAAGACTTTTAGAGAGTTCAAGCACACCTCTGTCTGTCTCTGTCTCCACCAATAAGCTGGTGTGTGGTGAGCGTACTGGCGCAATATGGCTGCCGTCGCATCATCCAGGTGGATGCTGCACATGGTGGTGGTTAAGGAGATTCCCCCCCCCTACTATGTGGAGAACTTTGAGCTCTGGAAAAGCGCTATATAAATGTAAAATTTCTTCTTCTTCTTTCTATCATGAGGCGTACCATGAGCTTGACTGAGTCCAGCTTCAAGCTGAGAAAAGAGATTCTCTGCACAGGGGATAGTTTGCTCTTTTCCCAGTTGATCTAAAGCCCCAACTGGGCGAGGTGCCGAAGCACAAGATCCCTGTGTCTTCACAACTGCTCTCGCAAGTTTACCAAAATGAGCCAATCATCAAGGCAGCTGAGAATGTGAGGTGGCTTCAAATATGGATCTTGTGAAGGGTCCCATTCAAAACTCGCAGGTCTAAGATAAGTCTTTGCTAACCTTTGCTGCATTTCTTGGGTACAAAGAAGTAGGAGCTGTAGAACCCTGACTTCATAATGGCTGGAGGGACTGGCTCTATTGCATCCTGAAGAGTCGTCACTCTCAGCACTAAAGAGTACACTAGCAATTCTGAATAGACCGCTCGGCTTCAAAGTGAAAGGCTGAAGTGCTATCAGCTCCTCCTTATATACACGCTTCGCTGGTTGGAGTGCGCGATGCAACTCTTGCACGCCAATGTGCATTGACTTGTTTAGTTACACTCGAATATAACTGGTCTCTCAGGTGAGATCCTAATTAGTCAGTCATTCTGATCTAACGCTGAACGTGACTAATTGATAGGGAAATTGCACTGCATTGATTGATGCTGTGGGAACATTAATACCCCTGCCACTATGATGACAAGTGTCTGTCTAGACTGATATCATAGCAGAGTCTATGACACCTGGGACCCTGAAGTAGAGTTGAAATCCAGGTCATAAAACCATGTGAATGTATACAGTGAAGACCAGCCTACCACATCACAAATGTCTTGAAGCATAACTCCTGACAAAAAAGATTTAGAGGCAGCCATACTCCTAGTGGAGTGGAAAGAGAAAGGCAAGCCAGCCAACTTGTAAGCAAGTGAAATAGCCTCGACAATCCACTAAGCAGTCCTCTGCTTAGATGCTTGTAACCCCCTATGAGAGATACAATATAACTGTAATTTAATGAAAACTAAAGTAAGCAGATACACAACAACATTACTACAAAACTGAGGGAAAACACAGGGATTATATACGCAGGGGGTGATAAGGGAACAAGATACAGCTGACAAGATTAACAAGGTGAGTGATTGCAAAATGGGTGATTATAAAAGCAACAGGAGAGCACATGGTGAACCATGAAGTAAACATGACAGAACAGAGCTCTAACATGTGCAGTATCCTCCTGGATGACACAGCCATATTGGGCCAGAACGCAGAACCATCTTACTGGTAGACAGGAGACAAATTGATGAAGCCAAATCAGTTTTTATATAGGGATGATTACAGTTTTTTACGATTGCTAAGCAGTAGTGGGCAGATCTGTAGTCACGTGCAAAGCAGTTCATGTGGACCAAACTCTAGCTCGTTTTCATTGCTTCTACACAGTTTTCAAAACTCTACACACTTATCCCATGACTTTAACCACAACCTACAGATTTACAGCATTTTGTTCAAATGCTAACACACTGCTGTCAAAACTATTATCATTCAAAAATATATAATATTTCATTATATATAATATTATATAATATTTATTTATATAAAATTTCAATCATAAAATAGATTTCAGCCTTGTCCCTTTCAAACACTGCTGACTGCTGAGTTTCAAACACTTGCAATTCCAGCTGAAAGGCTAAGCAGGTTTTTTAGACACACACACACACACACACACATATATATATATGAGTCATGAATTATTCTTTCTAAGCTCTACCTATATAGGTAGAGCTCAGAAAAACTAAATTTGGAAATGGAACATGGAAGACAGGTTTGTGAAGGGAGAGGGTGGATGCGTGGAGGAAGACAAAGAAGACAAAGAGCTGTTTTTTCAGATGAAATAAGTGCTAAACATATAGACATGTCATGAATCAAGGTCTCTCATTGAGAGAAGCAGGGTTGAGGGTGAAACCCAATCTGCAAAGATCCACAGTGGCATCTGCCATGCTAATTTTCCATTCTACAAACAGGTGAGAGTTACATCCTTACAGTAAATTAAAACATTACAGGAATTTATTTTGTATTGCAATTATAGAATATTTACACATATATACATTACAGTAAGTTTGAATGTTACATATATTTTTTACAACAGGACCCAAAGGCTGCCCCCAACAGGAGGAAGAGAACAATTATTTTGAGAAGTGCAGGAAATTGCTATTGTTGACATGGTTATGGTCACCAATGCAATACGGTAAAACTGTGGGATAATCAAGATCGAGTGCTGGATGATAATGACATAATTGGAAATGTTACAGACCTGGTTTCTTTCCCAAGAGCATGAGCGAGAACATTAGATGTGATGTTGATGAAAACCTGTGGCTGATGCTATAGAGAGGCAGGATTATCCCTTCAATTATTTGTTCGAATTACAGTATGTACTTTTAGTTTCTACCTTTTTTCTCATTACTGTAAATCGTCTCAGGTTACTATTGTAACCATAGTTCCCTGAGAATAGGGAACGAGATGCTGCGTCCCCTAGGGGTCGCTATGGGGAACACCCTCGGTGTGACAGGTGTCTGAAGCAAATTATCTAATCACGTCAATGAACTTGACAATGGCTGGCAGCTGCCTATGACGTCACCACGGGTGCGGCTGCAGGTATAAAAGGAGCACACAAACAGAAAGTCATCCACTTCATATCTGAAGGGAGACAGCAGCAGGAAGGCTCGAATCATGGCAAAGTGACGCAGCATCTCATTCCCTATTCTCAGGGAACTATGGTTACAATAGTAACCTGAGAAGTTCCCTTTCGAAGGGAACTCTATGCTGCGTCCCCTAGGGGTCGCTATGGGGAATGGAATACCAACGCCACCATGCTGAAGGGCGTGACTGCACTTAATAGGTAAAACCAACAGTCAGAGACCCCCAGGGGAACTGTCCCTTTACCTGCAGTGACCCGGGTCGGGCTACTAGATAACGGAGGCCTCAAGGAACTAGAGCCGAGGCCCAAGCACGCTCGATCTACAGTCCGAGGGAGTGCAGGAGCCACTCCACTCAGGACTGAACCCGCAAAGCGGAGACCTAGAGCTGCCACTGCTAGGCCTATACGCTTAGGCCAACCTCCCGAAGGGTACACTCTCAAGACGAGAGGGACAAAAAACTCCTGTACTTCAAGAGCGCAGCGGGGTCTCACAGGGCGGAGGCCCAATCTCCTCGGAGAGGCCTGATGACACCCCTACGCATCAGCCGACCAGAGGAGGCAGGAATAGTTTACCTTGCCTACCACTCGCCAAAGGTCGCCGAGCGGAGCTTCGTGAAGCGGAAGCCTCGGCAGAGAATACTCTCGTAACGAGAGGAAGCCTACGACGCCACGAGAGGAAGATAGCCGTAGAAAGCTCAGAGAGCGAAGTGCCCTCTCAGACCCCAGGCAATGAGAAGGAGGCTTAAGAGAAACCGACGAAGAGGGAGCTCACCTGCAAGGGGACAACTCTCAGAGAGAGAGGAGCAAGCCTCTCACACCTACCCCTTTTCTACAACTAGGCTCCTCAGGAGCTCAGACGTAAACATGACTTGAACACTCAGGAGCGACTAGAGGGGGCTCTGCTAGAGCCACCGCCCCTAAACCAACTGAGTGGAGCTCCGGCGAGCAGGGAAGTCTCAGGCCACCGCCGGATTCTCAGGGCCCTCACACACTGCTCTATCGCTAGGGTCTAGTAAGCCGAGCACAGGAAACAGCAAGTAACGGTGCAGACCCTCCAAACCTGACGGCTGCCCAAGTTCACTCGTGAACCGGGACGGTGCACAGGACAATTATAGAGAAAGGACAATAGCCCTCCTGAGGGCTGTGTCAGCATGCTGTTATCACACTGTACTCCAGGCCACTAGCAAGGAGACTTGGAGAGAGTCATACCCCAGCCACAGCTTGGGGGAGCAAAGGATACCGTGAGTTACCAAACACTCAGGAAGACCTTGCTCATCTCGCAAAGACCTAGCAGAATTAGCTCAGGAGCGAGGGTGTTAGTCAACATGCTCCTTCTTACGCCACAGGCGGGGGCGAGGGGGCTCGACTTGATCCGCTGACTCTAGCACACCCCTGTAGCCCAGGCAGAGCTCAGGGGAACGGAGGCCTCGCCGAAAGGCAGCGGACTTTACTATTAAGAGGAAGCCTGACAACGTTCCCTGCACTTATGAAGCCCTAGGGTGAAGGCCAAGCACGGCAGCCTTACCACACCAAGAGTTGTCACCACCTGACAACGCTTATAGCGGGCTCCATGGAGCGGAGGCCTCAGTAAAGAGGACTCTCATATTGAGAGGAGGCCTACTATGCCCTCTACAGGTTGAGCTCAGGAGTGAAGGCCTCGGCCCAAACCCTCCTCTTTACACCACAGGCTTAGGCGAGGGGGTCCCAATGGGTCCTCAACCCTGCCTCTTTAGCCTTCATCTGCAGTCTAGATGCTAACAAAATCCAGCACCTTGGTGCTGGAAAAAGTGCATCCCACCGGGGATCGAATCCCTGTCTCCCGCATGAACACAACATCCACTGTGCCACAGCAGTTGTACTAGCATACTGGTGGCACCAAGTAACTGGTGGCAGGGCGTGCTTCCGGAACTTGAGAAATCCCCGCGATAGCAATCGCCGCCGAGCCTCAGTTGCAGCAGGACTGAAACCGTGAGCCTGAACACGTTGTTTCGCTCCAGCGCTTGTTGAAGACACTAAAGCTGGAGAAAGCATGCAGAGCATGACTTTTCACCTGATCTGTGCACCTCAGTGTGGAGCTCAGGGAGAGAGAAGGGCTGCACAAGACTGGCATAGAATGACTCGCGGGAGCGCTGTTCAGACGGCAGGGCCAATCGAACTCCACGCGCTTCCACAGCCGCTCCCCTCGCAGGAAGGGAGCGTGAGTCAAAACTGCCGGCAGCTCGTCATACGTGGCACAGGTAGGCTGTGAGTGCCACACAAACAGCCCCCTGCATGCCTAGTTTTTGCGGGGAGTGCGCACGCTCACCCGCGATGAGGAGAGAAAGAGAGAGAACGCGTTCTTCCGCGAAAGCTTGCTCGCGTCAGTGACCAACGGCTGAGATAAAAAACCCTCTCACCAGTTCGCCGGCAAGCACCAGCTGCTCGCAATTCAACGCGAGTGCAGCCTCGGAGAGAGAAGCGCTCGCTACGCACACAAACAACCTCCTCGAAGGTTGGCGTGCACACTCCTCACCCGCTTCAATTGCATCATAACACACATCTCGCATGTATCAACAGGTGCCCGAAATGCTGACACTAGTGATGTGCTTCTCGGATCGAATCCCTGAAGTGCGTGCCAAGTAATCTAGATGAGTGGTTCTTGAACCGCGGGTCGATGCGCGTGTTGCTGACGTACGTGCTGACGCTTGAAGCCCCGTGTAGCGGGTGTACCACGTGACTGCTTCAGGAAATGATTCGCTAGGTTTGAGTGCAGTTCGAAATAAAAGCGGCAGTGAAACACTATGGATTGCCCCTCGCTTTTGTGTTTTTGGGTCCCTTTATTGCGCTGTTTTTGGCATTCGATTCAAGCTTCTTTTTTGCGATGGAACCAGCAAGAAAGAGGAGATTTTCCCCTGTTTGTGAGCACTTTGAGTTAATCTCACCTGGCACCTGCAATTACTATGTAATAGATTCCATTCATGAATAAAATAAAATGTGAAATGTTTTCTGAATAGTTGTAGGTGAAGTATCTGGAGTGTTCCAAGGAGCTAAGTTATAATAATAACACCTCAACTATGCTAAGGCACTTTAGAGTCTTGCATGGCAACGAGGATATATCCCATTTATATTCATAGCCCCACACTACACTGTATAGTTGTTTTTTTAACTCTTACATTATTAATTCAATTTAGCTGAGAAGGTTGACTTGGCTGAGCACTATATAATCACATTAACCATTTCAATACTTTTCAATTCAATAAATTATATTTTTTTTAGAATTTGAAAGCCATGGTAGAAAAAATATAGTTTTTAAATAAAAATGAATAAACACTTTATTTTACCTCCTTATTTCACATTTTCACTTGTTGCATAAGCACAAAAAACAAACACACAAAACAATTCATGTTAAAACTCATCAGATAATATTTTTGTTTTCAGAGCATGATTCACATCCCACCATTTTATTGCAAGCACCAAGCATGTTATACATTTTTCTGCCCACATGATGAGGTAGTCGAGCAAATAAATAATGTTGAAGCCCCTATGTGTGTGTGAAGCATTTTCCCACACAGGGCTTCACTGCTTTATGGGGCTTCATTTTGCCATCACTACTGGATACATTAAACACAAACATATAAAGCTTTTATTTGTACACATAGCATTGAAACGATGGAGTGTGTTGTGATTGCTTCATCTGACAGAGCTTCTTTCACAGGCTTCTGCCTGCTTTATTTTAAATAAGCACCAGATGGCGCTGTTCTCGACACTCACAAAGCCTCGAATCTTTTCCCGAAACAGTCAGGATGAAGCCTCAGCGCTTCATGAAGCCTCATTTCCATTTGCCTAGTTGACACGGATGAATACAACGAACGTGGTTTCCTTGCTGACCAACGCAAAAGACAATTGCTTAGACAAGCTGTCTCCCTGAAGATATGAAGAGGATGACTTACTGTTTGTGTGCTCCTTTTTTACCTGCAGCGCACCCGTGGTGACATCATAGGCAGCTGCCAGCCATTGTCAAGTTCATTGAAGTGATTAGATAATTTGCTTCAGACACCCGTCACACCGAGGGTGTTCCCCATAGCGACCCCTAGGGGACGCAGCATAGAGTTCCCTTCAAAAGGGAACCATAAATTACTACAGACTATTGAAGCAAACTGATGATTTTCATTTACCTTAAAGAATTGTTATGTTCTAAAAATTTAAATACTATAAATCATGTGAAAGAATATCACTCTGTCCTTTGAAGAAAATATTACTTTGTATAAAGTCACTGAAATTGTTCAAACTGTAAAGAAAAGTTAGTATTTTCTGTATTGGTGTTTGATGCTAGAGTTTTTACTCTCAGTGTGTTCTGAGTGACAGTGTGTGTTATCTCAGTGAGGGTTGTGATTAGTGTTTGGCTGCATGAGCTGTTTTGATGCATGTGTTAAGAGTTGTGTTGCTTGGAATGGGCTTTGCAGGTGATGTGAACTGTTCAGCTCAGGTGACTGTTGGTATTGCAGACTGTAGTTTGCAAATGTGACTCCAGTTGTGCTCACTGCTGCTTAGCAATCGTAAAAAACTGTATTACAAAAATTGGGATTAGGACCTTTAAGAAGATGACATCCACTGGAGGTGGGCCTTGTAGAATACAAGTACTATATATCTCAAGAAGCTCAGATCCTCAGAAGACAAGAGAGTCTGTGAGCATTAGGTGAATAGATATCTCAGAATTTAATCCTTCAGTTAATACTGTTTGTTGTATATTTGTCCTAAAGTGAAATGCTTTTCTGTCTCTTTAACAGGAAAAATGATTCTGCCAAGTCTGAACATCACTCTGATTTTTACCAGTTATGGTCCACCTAGTGCACTTACTTATGGAGTTTTTGTAATCTCTCTTGCAGTCTATCTTACAACTGTTTTTGCAAATGTTACACTGATGCTGGTGATCTACTTGGACACATCTCTCCATAAGCCCATGTACATATTTTTATTCAACCTGGCTATTAATGGACTAATCGGATCATCTGCTGTACTTCCTAAAATAATGGAGAATCTTGTTGATGATATGAAAGATATACTGTATACTGACTGTATTCTGCAAGTATTTTTTATTAATGTGTATGGAACATGTGCTTATGTAATACTGACACTTATGGCATATGACAGGTATGTTTCGATTTGCAAGCCTCTACAATATCACAATATTATGACACCGGCTAAAATTAGACTTCTTCTTTTTATTGTATACTGTTTTCCTATCTGCTCTCTGGTTGTACAGGTGTACCTTACATCAAGGTTGCCTATGTGCAGGTATACAATAAACAAGTTGTTTTGTGACAATTTGGCTGTTGTTAATCTCTCCTGTGTCAAGAATACCTGGGGAGATCTGTATGGCATATGTCTGGTGCTTGCTTTTGTTGTTCTACCTCTAATCTTTGTCATTTTATCATATGTGCGGATTCTATTTGTCTGTTTGAAAGCATCAGTAAATGCTCGAAGGAAGGCTTTAAAAACATGTACACCACACTTGATTACTTTTATAAACTTTTCATTAGCCTCTCTTTTTTCTGTAATATACAATCGAATTAATTTCAGTCTTTCAAAAGAAGTTAATGTGTTTATGTCTATTCATTTTATCATGATCCCTCCACTTCTACATCCACTTATTTATGGAATGAGAACAAAGGAGATCAGCAATAGCCTCACAAAACTGTTACAAAGAAAAATACTTGCACTTGGTTTTAATTTAAAGATTGAACAAAAGTGTAATGATGCACTTTTTATTAAATAAATGGCAAAGCCATATATGAACACATGTGAATGTCTTATATTACATTTTGTACATTGTTTCATGACATTAGGGTTGTAATCTGAAATGATGTGTGTAACTGATGTTTGGTTAATGTAAATAATCCTAAATACCTGAAAATTTTAAATGATAAAATACCTTGAATTTCATAACATATAGAAAATGTCTGCTGGCAACTATTTATGAATTTGATCATTTTGTCATACTGATGTTGCAGCCACGTTTTAAAAGAAAAACAGACAAATAAACCAACAGATACCTTCTCTGTTTTTGCTTTTATTAGAATATATAATAGAAAATGTTACTGTGTTTATTACAGCACTTATTTACACACATGAAAAAGTAACATTAAACAATTCTTTACAGATTTACTCTAAACAGTGATACTTTATTCTACAAACAATCATGTTCACCTTATTTGTATGCAACCCGTTTCCTGTTTTTTTGTTGTTGTTTTTTTGGCTTGTTTTTGCAGAAGAGTTCATTGTTTTTTTTTCCATACTTGCACTATCAATACTATCAATTTTTGGATCATTGGTTTCATTACATTTAACATATTTAATCTTCATTTGGAGCTTCATCAGTTTATGCGACGTATCAACTCACAATATATATATATATATATATATATATATATATATTTTTTTTTTTTTTTTATTATTATTGAGGCTCAAAATCAGTGAGCAGGCATCCATTTGAGGCAGAGGCTGATGACCGGGGAATGAGGCTCACTCCAAGGCGGTGGAGCAAATATTTGGATCAAGTGGATCCGTTGCATCTTGAGAAATGTTTCACTGCCCACTCTGGTTCTCCCTATCTCATCCTGCTCCTGGGTCCATCTAACCTTGATCAGCTCATGGTGGCCAGGCAGTGAGTGGTTCTTTCCGAGAGGTCAGAAGGGACATTTTTTCCCAGACGAGTGACTCAATTTTGCACCTCCGCCCAAAACAGTAGAAAATCTGGGCTTTGCTTTTGACGGGGCCAAGCTCCTAAATTCTAGTCTCTCAACCAATGTTGTTCAGCAAGTGGTTTAATCAAGTGGCTTCAGGAAGTGGTGTGAAATGGTCTGAGTGAAATGTTGCCTGCAGTGTGTGTGTTTAAAAAAAAAAAACCCAAGCTAGTTTAAAAAGGTCAGGGCATCCCACACCATACTAGAAGAAAATGCTATGGTGAGTGAACAGGTCCAATATCCTCTCTAGGGATCTGGAAGTATGCATAGACTTACTTACACCCTGGAAAATGGATGTTGTTAGCATGGAGGCTAGGGATGAAGACTCGCCACTTCAATCTCCACTTTATGAGTCGTGACTCAAGTATGTCAGTGTCACGACCTGGATACAGGGAGGATTCAAAAGGGGAAAGGAGGATTTATTATAAAAATAAAGACTTAACATATACAAAGGAAACTCCCATGATGGGGAAAAACAAGAAACTTAAACATGACCATGGAAACACTAAAGAACTAGGACCACCCGGAAGCTCAGAATCACAACACAGGGAAACAAGGAAGGATGACAACAATGCAACGCCAGACAGCAAACAGTGAGGGAATTTATAAGACACATGAGGGAAGGTAGTGATGAGACACAGCTGGGAATGATTAAGGGAAACAAGGAGGCGGGGCAGACACTAACGAGACACAACACAGGAGGAAGTGCAGTGCCACGGTTCTGTCACTAGAAACACTGGAAACGGAACTGAACCTGACAGAACCGTGACAGTCAGGACCTACTTCTGTTTGATCTTCACACTTAGGTGTTTCAGGTCAAAAATTATAAAAGTTTTTTGACACTGAAAATGGAGGAGGCGCTTGAGGGCTACCTCACTCCACGATCTTTATCGACAAAAGCTTTTTGGTCCTGATGTAACAGTTTGAAGCTGAGAGCCATCTTCAGCCTCATAGTCCCATGCCATGACACTCCAAAATAACTGAACACCCCCTCAGAGTGACAAGAGATGAAGAACTAGCTTTTTGTATATACAGTGGAATTCGGTTATGTCGACGGCCTCTGGGGTTGCAAAAAAGCGTTGAGATAACCGTTTAGCGAGATAACCAACACTCAATATGGCGATTTATTTGATGAAGCGATCGGCATGCTATAAAAATGTACAAAGACTGTATATGTTTGCTAACAACAAAAGGCATATGTGCACCAACTAACACCAGAGATTTACCAGTAAACAATAAAAACACCTTCGATTCTTGATACAAACCTTTAATTATTGTATTGTATACTGTTCTCCAACATTGCTAATACACATTTGTCATTTCGCTCTGACACAGTTCTGAAAGTATTGCACACGTGGTTACTATGGTTTATTTACAAACTTTAAAAAGCATTGTTGTTTTTTGCCTTTAACGGTCTGCTTGAAAACAAATGCTTCTATCAGTTACGATGTCTTTGTCGATGTCAACGTAATCTGGGAACTCTTGGACAGTGATGTTTCACTGAACACACACACTCACAGCAGATGCTCTCGACTCACTGAACACACTCGACTCACTGAACGCACACTCACTGCAGACGCGCTCGACTCACTGAACACACTCCAGACCAGACCAGACTCCAAATTCCACATTCACACATGAACAGATAAAAAATCTGAAATCTAAAATAAAAATAAGGCAAGAAAAGGGGTACACATGGCCAGCATAAACAAAGACAAAGCAATGTAATCATTAAACAAAGACAGAGACAAAAGCCATTAGGTAAGGCAATGGTTATTTATTATTGGCTGCCATGCCAAATCACAAACCCGATACCAAAAAAGTTGGGACATAAAAATGATTTTATGGTAAAAAAGTTATTTTATTTTGTTAACTTACAAGTTAATATGAAACATTAGTGAAACACAATGACTCAAAAAACATATATTATAATTTTTCTTTTATTAAACTTACAGAAGCATGATAAGAAGCATCATTATAAAAAGCACCATTATACTAATGAATATGAAAGGGAGTTAACAGATATTAAACATTATACATTTTTCTATATTATGTAATTATCAATCATTATCACAGCTTCTTGATAATCTTAATAATAGATAATAAATTAATCTTATTTAGATAAATACAAACAACAGTTTTTATTAGTATTATTTGTATACATACGAAATTTACTTTAAGAAAGCACATGACTTATTTATTTCTACCTTATAGTTGGAAATGAATGAATGTTGCGGAGACAGGTAGTCTTGCATACTATTGTGATACAGGTTTTATGTGATTCTAAGCGTAAATTAATTTTATAAGTGCCTTTTTTATTTTAGAAAGTCTCATTCCATACATGATAGGATTGATTAGTGGCGGACACATCAGAAAATAAATGGAAAGAATTACACGAAGTACAGGAGGCATAGGGACCTTATCAAATCTGCTTTGAATTATTTCAAATGAACAGCCAACAGAGTAATTTATTAATGAGACAAGGTGGGGAATACATGTACTTAAAGCCTTTTTGGTCGTTTCCCTTGTGGACTTTAGGCAGATTCTTAAAATTTGTATATACGAAAACAAAATTAATGACAAAGGAGCAGCGATGGTCATGGTAGTACCGATTATCCCAGAGATGTTGTTTGCTGTGGTGTCTGAGCATGCCAGTTTCACAAGCATGTAGTTGTCACAATACACTTTGTCCAGTACATTTCCACACAACTTTAGCTGTACATTCACTGATAAAGTAATGGAAAATTTGATTATTGATATTGACCACCCCAGAGTAAGCAATGTAACTGTCCTGGCAGGAGTCATGATTCTGTGATATTCCAAAGGGTAACAGATGGCTATATACCTGTCATAAGACATGATTGCTAAATTACAGAATTCGACTGATGCATAGGTGTACAACAAAAATATTTGAGCATGACAAAGCCTGAGTGAAACTTCTGGGATCTTTGATAGTAGCAAATTACTTAAAAGGGATGGGAATAAAGCAATGCTACCATACAGTTCATTTATAGACAAACTGCATAAAAAAACATACATGGGTTCATGCAAGGACTTTTCCGTGCATATTATTCCAATAATTAATTGATTTGCTACAATAATTGCAACAAACAACAAGATTAAAACAATGAAACAAAAATACTTAATGTTCCCAATATCAATGTATCCACCCAATATAATGGTTGTAAAATGAGATAGATTACCCATGGATGACAGATATTAACATTAAGTATTTAACAGTTAATCAGTATACATTTTGATGTCATTTGATGTCAAATAAAATCAAGTATTTCCAAAATAGTACCTGTAAATAAAGAGAAAATACAATCAATAAATGAAACAATGGATGATGATCACTTATAATGAAAAAGATGTGAGGAGAGCAGATTTTCAAAAGAATGGTATTTCAAAACATTTAAACTTACATAAAAAAAAGTAGATTCTCAATTATAAAATCATCAATTATAAAATAACAATGTAAATTGACATACACGAATCTGAGCTGAATTATGTTGTGCTGGTGATGCATCTAAATTTATAGCACAAGACAAACACACAAGGGAATTTTGAAGTGGGTGTTTAGGCAAGACATTTTAGCATATTTTAACATGTGAATGTTGAACAACAATAATCTGGGGTCGCAGGTTATCTTTTCGTTTAAAAGGCTTAAAAAACGTATATCATTTTTATCAGCCGTATTATTATTTTAGTTGTAATTTTTCTAAGGTTTTACATTTTTTACTACATGTTAAATGTATTGTTCAACATTTTCTTTAATTCTTTTATTTTACTCCAATGTGCCATAATAATCTTTGATAAAGTATGGACCCTTTTCACAATTCAAGATTACTGCAACAATGGTGTTTTGAACTTCACATACTTCCAAAAAATACTTGGAACAAAATGTTTATTTGATCCAGATTACTTGTCACACACCCATAACCCCTGATATGGGTAACTGGTTTTGTTTGCACCAGTCCGTCTGACCTTCTCGTCCTTTGTCTGCGTCCATTGTTTCTGTTCCCGTGTCTCCATCTAATGGGATTATCTGCACTTACCTCTCTGTCCATTGGGTCCCTGCGTCATCATGTCCTGCCAGTCTGCGGATCATCATTGTCTGGACTTCTGCCTATGAACAATCAATCTACTTTGCACTTGCTATTGAGTTTATCTCCTTATTCCACTCTGACATAACCATCTGACCAATCATGGATTCAGTGAGTGCGAGCAACTGGCAAGACTTCCTCACTAACAACATGGCGTGCCTCGACCAGCAAAAGGAGCAGATGGCCGCGACAGAGGGTTGGTGGTGCAAGTGACCGAGCTTACCAACAGGATCCAGCAATTGCCTGTTCTCACTGTGCCTGACAATGTTATTCCTCGTTCCGAGCCTTCTCAATAAAATGAGAAGGGTTTTTCGAATGGTCGGCTGTTGGTCGCGAGGTGGCGCGGCAACTTTCCGTTCTCGATCGAATTTCTGACCCTCGCAGCCGACTCGAGATTTAACGAAGATGAGCAGTGGGACAGGTTCCTGCAGGGGCTGGCTGACCGTGTTCAGTGAGAAATATATGCCCTGGACCTTCCCCACAGCCTCAACGGACTGATCGAACTTGCTCTGCGAGTGGACGCTCGGCTGAAGTGGATCAAACAGCTAACCACTCAACTCACACGTCCATGAACCTCAGTGGATTTTCCTACAAACTCTCTTGGTACGGCCACCCAACTCTTCAATCCCAAGCCCATGCAGGTCAGTAGAGCTCGGCTTTCCCGGGAGGAGAGGGAGTATCGTAGGATGAATGGGCTCTGCATGTACTGTGGTGGAATTGGGCAACCCGTCGACCGGGGTTCTGGTAAAAGCTTGAGTCCGTCAGTAAAAAGGAGGCTAGTGATGCGCGCCATCTATCATAACAATATCTTTTCATTAACTCTCCTCCCGGTAAGACTCCAATGGGAAGACTCATCTCACTGGTGTTAGGCATTGGTGGATTCTGGGTCTGAGGGTGATCTTCTGGACAGGACACTTTGTCACAGTTCAGTCTCTGTTTCCTGTTTCCAGTACCGTGGCACTTCTCTCTCTCTCTTTCTCTCTCTCTTTCTCTCTCTCTCTCTCTCTCTCTCTCTCTCTCGCATGTTGTGTCTCATTAGCGTCTGCCCCGTCTCCTTGTTTCCTGTAATCATTCCCAGCTGTTGCTCATCACGACCTTCCCTCATGTGCCCTATAAAGATCCCTAGTGTTTGCTGTCCTGTGTGGTGTCGTTGTTATTTCTTACTGCATGTTACTGTTCCTGAGTACCTTTCCATCCGGTTTGTTTGGGTTGTTTGTTTCTGTTCAGTTATATTGTTAAGTTAATTTTTTCCCCCACGTGGGAGTTTTCTTTCTTGTTAAGTTCTTTTGTTATAATAAATAATCATTTTCACCTACACTTGAGTCCGTCCTTTACCAATCCGTGACACACTTGCTCATCACCTCCGAATGATATCCTATATTGCTACTTGCCCACCCCATATCCATCAATGCACTTGAGGGTCAGAACCTACCAACCTACCTCCTCTCTGGCTCCCATCGTCCTTGGTCACCCATGGTTGATTAAGCCTAATCCCAGGGTGGATTGGGGACATAATAGTATTTCCAACTGGAGTGAGCAGTGCCACGCCTCTTGTCTTGTGTCTGCATGCACGTCGGAATATCTTGACCTAAAGGAGGTGTTCAGGAAGTTGCGAGCTGCTTCTCTTCCTCCACATTGTCCCTACAACTGTGCCATAGATATATTGCCAGGTATGTCTTTGCGTAAGGGCTATATATATATATATATATATATATATATATATATATATATATATATATATATACACACAAACACACAGTAGTACCTCAAGATACGAAAGGCTCAACTTACGAAAAATCCAAGTTACGAAAACAAAGACGAAAAATTTTACTGCTCTACATAGGAAAAGTTTTCAAGATATGAAAGGTTTCTGAAAGTCCAAGATTCGCCCCATAACAATTTTGAAACTCGCGCCACACGCCACCATCTTAGTTATAATAGACTCGCCACCATCCTCCTACTCTCCCATTGGTTCCTGATGCTAGCCAAGCCATGATATCCCTCTCTCTAATTGGACAGCATCCCTCCCATCATGCATCTTCTACACGTACATGCTGGCGTGCTTTAGCTCTGGAGACAAAGATGGAGAACATAAAGAAGTACGAAGCTGGTATCTGCCGTTTGTCCTCCTCCTCCTCTGCCGCTACTTTCGGAGATAGCCTCAATCGAAAGGTAAGCTTCGACTGTGGTAAGGTTCGTTAGTCACGGAGAAGGAAGGAGACAGGGTCAGTTTACTGAGACTCACGAGCTTTTATTTATTTAGAGTCTTAAATCAAAACATAAGCAGGTGCGTTTCACTTCCACTGTCTCGCTTCTCTCAGCTGAGTCACGCTTCTCCCTCTGAGTTTCGTGTCACTCGCAATCTCTCTCGGTTTCGGTTCCACTTTCGTTTCGCTTGTGAGCCTCGTGTTCACCGTTTCCGTGCCGACTCGCGTCTCGCCCGGATCTCTCTCTCCGTCTTTCCCTTCCACGCTGTTTATATCCATGCCCCCCTTGCCACATCGACATTTTACGTTATTTCATTGTTTATAGGTCAATTTAGCTTTATTGTGAAATTTAACGGGGTGTTTTTGGAGGGCTTGGAACGGATTAGCCATTTTACATGTAAAATGTGTTCCAAGATACGAAAAACTCATTATACGAAGGCCGCCTCGGAACGGATTAATTTCGTATCTCGAGGTACCACTATATATATATATATATATATATATATATATATGTGTATGTATGTATGTATGTATGTATGTATGTATGTATGTATGTATGTATGTATGTATGTATGTATGTATGTATGTATATTGTGTTTGCAATGTTGGAGAATCAAAGGTGTTTTTATTGTATACTGTTATACACAATACATATACAGTGTATGTAAATTTTTAGAGTTTATGTACATTTATGCCGATCGCTTCATCTAATAAATAGAAATATTGGGTGTCGGTAATCTCGCTAAACGGTTATCTCAACGCTTTTTTGCAACCCCCGAGGCCGTCGATATAACTCCACTGTATTTCTTTATTCAAAACATTCAGCATAACCTCATAACAGGTTACTGTTCATGACACAACATATAACTTATTTCCCTTAATGATTGGAATGGATTGATGATTAGGAGAGCAAATTTAATGATGCAATTAAATCAACTAGGGAAAAAACATGTTGAGGTGTTACATACTGAAAGGCACTTTTTGTGAACTAAGCATCAAAGATTTGCATAACTAGTTTTCCATAGTATAAAAAGAGCGGTTTCTGGTTACATGTAGTCATTTTGCACATACAGAGAAGGGATAAAGATACACAAGAATCACAAGGTACATTAAATTCATTTTTAACATTGTCTATATTGTCAATATGTTGTGTTACTTGAATCATAAGATGTTTTATTTCATATTTGAAGCAAGACACATTTTAAGTCATTTTATTTATGCATTACATTTTTTATCTATGTAGTATATACACTTTGTGAAGAGTGAGCTGTGCAAACTTTTTTTAAACCAGCTTTTTAACTCTTACATCTTTTATCTAAGCTTCATTATCATCTGTTTTTCCTTCATTTAGGAAATCAAGCTGTCATGAAAAATATTTCTTTCTTACTGGATGGATACAGAGGAATATATGACCAGAGATATATTTTTGTGGTTATACTATCTTTACTATACCCAGTCATGATAATCTCTAACAGTGTGCTCATCTATGTAATATTTGTTGAAAGAGTGCTACATAAGCCAATGTACATCTTTATTTGCAATTTAGCATGTATTAATTTATATGGCGGATCTGCTGTTACACCTTTTGTTTTGACTAAAATTATAACAGGAAGTTATCAAATAACATGGTTTGCTTGCCTTGTACAAATCTTTAGTATATTTACCTATGGTGGCTGTGATCTAACAAATTTAACAGTTATGGCTTATGATCGATATATATCTATTTGCTATCCCCTAGAATATGAAAAAATTATCACACCTAAAAAAGTGGTTATAGGTGTTGCAGTTTCTTGGTTATTGCCTTTTGTGCGATCTACCATCACTATCTCAATTACAGCGAATCTTGTCATTTGTGGAGAAATTATTGAAAAAATCTACTGTGATAACTTTTCAGTAGTGAAGCTAGCATGCTCTGACACTTTAAGTATTAATATATATGGTGCAATAATGATGTTCCTTACCACCCTGCTGGTTGTCATAATTTTCTACACTTATGTAAGGATCATCTTTATTTGTTTGAAGTTGTCAAAAGGTGGTCGAGTTAAATTCAGCACATGTGTCCCACACTTAATAGCATTAGTGAATTTTTTAATAGGTAGTTCTTTTGAATTGTTTCAAAGTCGATTCAATATGCGTCACGTGCCTTACACAGTCCGTGTTGTGCTGTCATTGTATGTTCTTATTCTGTCCCCTATTATTAATCCAATAATGTATGGAGTGAAAACTCAAAAAATAAGGGATACCATAATTAAAAGAAATGTTGTGCATTACACTTAAGGTAGCCTTCTGAAATCTGTGGAACAAGTTCTTTGTGCACTCTTTCTCTGAGGAAACTTAGAATGCACAGTTTGTAAATGGTAACACAAATAAGTAATAATATTATGTGTTTTATCTGCCGTTTTATACACAAATCAAAACCCATGGCTTATATCTATAGATTTGTCTAAGAGAGTGGAAATGTCGTGTTACTGCTTTATATTGTTTTTTAGTATAATCATTTGCAAACTGTAAACTTATGGATTGTCAATTGAATTATCAGATTTTTACATGTGGTTTTTTAAACCACAAACTTTATATTTTTAAACACAATTCATAATTTCTGAAATGTATTCTAGAAAATATTCAAGATATCTTTAATGTTGTTAATAGATGGCTGTAAAAGGAAAACATGTACTTTTACCAATTTTTTTCAGTTTACCATTTTTTCAATATATATTAGGTAAATCAGATATAAATCGTTTATAATATGCCATACTTATTCTATGCTCTAGAGGTATATGTATTCTTTTTTTGTGAAGAAAGTGTATCTAATTTTGAGTGTATCGCATACAGCATTCAAGCATTAAACGTTTGTGATGTTCCAGTTTTCTCACCATGTGTGTGGTTCTGACCCAACTCTTCCACCAGGTTTGTGGGAAATATTAACCATTCAAATGTGTATGTATTTACATAGAAATGCACAGAAAATAGACTCACCAAATGACTCAACATACTATGATTTGGGACACAATAATTCTAAATCTATCATTTAAGGTAAATACTATACAAATTGAGATGCAAGGTCAGTTTCAAAAAATTTCTTGGTTTCTTTATTGAGCATTGGTTTCTATTGAAAACCAATGTTTTACATAGTTTTAACTGATCTCTGGTCAGTTTTATAACATTGCTTTAATATGTATGTATTATACTGTATATGAAAATATATCTTGAGCTTAAATTAATTTAACAATTTTAATTCACACACATGGTTAATTAAAAAAGGATAAGTTAGTTGTTGTTAATTGACCTAGGTAGTAAAGCCCTGATAGTAAACACACTACAAATAAACAAGTTCAAATTGTTCACATTTATCATTAATGGTATTTAATTAGTTGCATATTACATTTAAATGAACTTTCATGAAAATGTTTACAGCTAGTTTATGAAAGACATAGGTATCACTAGGCCCTTTATAGGGGGTCTTCAGCCACACCAAGCTGAGTGAACTTCAGAAAAAAATGACAAGGTGGATTTATTGATAGTGTATCATGACATCTGTATCTGTGTCACAGTCTTGTCGCGTCTGTCACATTTGGGTTCCCTTGTGTATCTTCCCAGTCCTCCCTGCACCTGTCTTGTCTAATCACTGAAGGTTAGTTGCGTCAGCTGTTTCATTTCATGCTCTCCTATAAATGCCTTCCTGTGTTCCTTAGTCCTTGTCGGTAATTGTCAGTGTTACTTGTATGTTCAGTGTGTGTGTGGATGTTTCTTCGTTGTTGCCCAAGTTTTGCACCAGTGAGTGCTTTTTCTGTTATATTTAAAGTGCTTTTTTGTTTCTCCGTTTTGTTATTAAAAGCCTGAGTGTTCTGCAGAGCTGCCTCCTTGTCTCTCCTAATCACACAACGCGCCCAACATGTAACAATCTGTGCAATTCTTTTAAATGCAGTATACCAAATGTTGCTGGAACAATACTGGACAGTTTCCCATCCACTGTAAGTTTTCTATGCATTAACTCCTCATCATAAAAGTTATTTTCTTCCTTTTTTTCTTTGAATAAATGCTTTTGAAAACAATAATGATTTTATTTTAATAAGAAACTTTTTATACAATTATTTTTAAATGTTGTCAGTTGTGGTATTACATTGCTGTAACAGTGTTGAACGTTCAGAGAGGAAGGAGGCGGGAACCGGAAGACGATTAATACGAATTAACAGACTTTTAATACGAAATTAAACATAAATACAAAATAAACATAATGGTGGCAGTCCCTCGCGGACGACTGCCGCCCACACAAAACATAACATAATGTCCAGGCCTGGTCCTCTCTCGTCTTCCACTGTCATCGCCCCTCCTTTTATGTCTCCGCTCCTCTGTGAGACTCGAGACACCGGTGGCACACAGGTGATGCTTATTATCCATCACGCCACCGGCTCTCGTGACACTCTCACGGTCCCTCGACCCCGCCCTGCTCGCCACAATTGCCATGCAGTCATGCACAGAAAATATTAAAGACACACATCAGTTGTTACGTTTCGGGGGCTGTGTGCGATGCGGCAGTGACAAGAAGCAGCAAGATCCAAATGGAAAACACTTTTATTAACAAACTGAAAACAAAACACTTTAAATAACAAAATAAATCGTCACAGTTGTGCAAAACTTGTGCAAAAGTGGGTATAAATAGACAAAGACATGAGACACACCGGAGACACTGACAAGATAAGTGATTCAAGACAGGTGTGGAAGGAGCTAGAAGTGAACAGGAAGTGACAACAGGAAGTAAACCAATGACCTTTCAGACATAGAAGTGACAAGGAAGACACAGACAGACAGGAACCAGTGTTACATCAGGGTTAGCTTTAAATTACATTTTCTAACTGTATATCCGAGTAAATTACACAGAGAGCTATTTTGGAGTTATTTTGTTGGGTATTGTGGCTAGTGGGGCGTGGTCTAGAGGAGCGGTCTAGAGAGGTCTGCTGCTGGCAGAGGAGGAGTTTTTGACGGCTGATGGTCAAGGGATCTAACAGGTGTACTCATTTTGCAGTGACTCGATAGACAGGATAAAAGCTGGACCTAGAGCGGGAGACGACACATGCTGCTGTTTGGGAGCCTCCTGAAAAGCATTTGTATTATTTTTGTTGAAGCCCTTGTGCTTCTGATTCATTTTTTTGGTGCTTGTTCTCCTGTTCTGACAGCTGAAAAGGTGTCACAGTGGTGCCGAAAACTAGGAATTCTATGCAGGGATCTGGCATTTTTTATCATGAGTCGGTGCCTTTGGGGGGAATTTGTGACATCCCTTGCCAACCTCCATCATGCCAGGCCCTTATGGAGCTCAGGGAGGAACAAGACAGGAGGTTCCAGGCCCTGATGGAGCTCCAACAGAGGAGGGGGGATCTACCCGAGAGAGGCGGAGATGAACCCGACTCCGAATCCAACCTCTCTGCCAGGTCCATCTGCGATTCCCATGACACGGACCACCGAAACGCATCAGCGGCAGCAGGTCCAGTGCCGTGGAGATCAGGGCCCCAGCAGTTTCAAAAACTGCAAGGCGGGAACGACGCGTTCGCGACAGAAGCCGCTAGCAGTCTGCACAGTTCCTCCCCCAAACACAAGACGCACAAAAAGTGTGTGTCCCTGCCCGAAATAAAACACAGGCAGGGGGGGGCACAGGGTCTGAATTCACTCTGAAGCGCCATATATCTTTCCCTGTTCTTTTAAACAACGCTGCATCAAGCGCCATGGGAATCCAGTCTGCGGGATTGCATCATGAAGTATTTTTGTCAGAATTTTGTGATTGCAAAAGACGTGAAGGAGAATAATGATAGCTCAAGTTCTCGAGAGCTAAACCATTTAATGCTTTGTAAGTAATTATCAATATTTTAAAATTGATTCTGTGTTTAATAGGGTGGAATTTGTTTTAAGCTCGCACGGAAAACCACTCAGTAGAGCATTACAATAATCTAGCCTTGAACTAACGTTTCCACAATTGAAATTGATAGCACATGTCGTAATTCAGATATATAGTTTTGATGGAAATTATGCAGTTTTACATATGCTATACGTGGCTTTCAAATGAAAGAGTGGTATCAAAGAGCTCACTTATGTTTCTAACCAATGACGAAGACTTGACAGAGCAGTCATTGAGTGTTAGACAATTGTCTAGGTTATTACATGCATAACTTTTTGGTCTAATAATTTGAATCTCGGATTCTCTTTAGAATTAAGTAAGTTACTGGCCATCCATTTTTTTTTTTATTTCAGATGTACATTCCATTAATTTAGTGAATTGGTACATTTCATCAGGATGAGAAGAAATATAGAACTGAGTATCATCAGCATAACAGTGAAAGCTAATGGTATTTCACTCAAAGGTAGCATGTACAGGGTGAAAAGCAACGGTCCTTGTACTGAACCTTGAGGTGTAACGGATGGACTCACAGGCAGGGATCCAAAAGTGTTTCTTTTAATAAACATAAAAGAAGGTCATAAAGGAGCAAGGGAGGAGCCGCCAGGGCGAGCGGTGCCGGGATGGCCTCCTGTCCTGTAATGGGTGCCGGAACGGCCTCCTGGTGTTTCTTCCTCCTCCGGCTTTGGTGTTTCCTCCTTCTACGGAGGCGGCGTGAGTGCTCTCTCGGTTGCGGGGCTCATGAGCATGGACTCGGTTGTGGGTTGTGAAGCGGGACTAGCAAAATCCTCACCCGGACCAACAGTAAAAGGAGATCTGCTGCTTGCCAGCACCCACTCCACATAGGTGGAGAAATCCCTTGTTGGCCCACCCGCTGAGATCCGCACTCTGGATGATGCACTCAACCCGGCAAGGTACAAGACGCAAAGCACTTTGTCAATCTAATTTCAGTTCACAACCTCACCATCTGTTTCTACAATTCCCTTTGTCTCCAGAATGTGCATACGCATGGCTCAAAGTTTGCTTAAAGGTGTGCACATTCTTCCGTCAAGTTTGTTTTTATAGATCACAACCTTTGATCTATAAAAAGCTCAGTTTTGTGCGTACATATGCTTTGTAAATGAGACCCCAGATCCTAATGTGGATCCAAAGGAAGATGCTTTAACTAAGGATAGTCTGGGAAATAAAACCAAGGAGCAGACATCCTGTTGAGACAGGGGCTGAATTCCAGGGAATGAGGACGCCAATGTGACGTTTGTATACATTTCCCCCAATTGTGCTTCTCCTGGGAGTTCTGGAGAGAGTTTGCAGGGACAGGACCTGTCTTCTAGTATGCACGTTCTGGTTCTCAAACCGAGTGTCCAACAGCTCTCGCTATGAGATTCTGGTCAGGAGGGACATACTGTCCTAGGCAGGGAGCACAATATTTCACCCTCATCCAGAGTTGTGGAAACTGTGGTCCTGGCCCCAGATAGAGCTCAGCTATAAATTTAGGTCTCTCAACTGAAATTGTTGAAACTATACTCCAGAGCTCCCTCAATTAGGAAACTACATACCTTGAAGTGGAGAAATTTCAGTTCATGGTGCAGTGGATTTACATTTATGCATTTGGCAGACGCTTTTCCAAAGCGACTTACATTGCATTTAAGGAACACATTGAATCAGTTCTTGCTTTCCCTGGGATCGAACCCATGACCTTGGTGTTGTAAACACCAATGCTCTACCAATTGAGCTAGAGGAAAGCTCCAGTGGGCACCAGTTGGAGCCAGTTAACTGACCTGTTGGTACAGTGCTGGAGTTTAGCAGGTGCGTTTCTCTACAGGATTATCCCCTTCCACTTAAAAGGACATGGAGGCCATAGCAGCTTACCACATTCCTTTGGGTGTCCTTAGAGAAAAAACAACTGGTTACTTGTTTCCTTTGTGGTACCTAGAGACTGAGACCTGCACTTCACACAAGTGCTCCAGCTTGAGATTTTGCCATTTTCTTTGATGGCCTTAGCAGGGCTCCTTTAAATCTTTTTGAAGAGGTTCCAGAGAAGTTCCTCAGAAGTTCGCTCTCCGTTGGGACACTCAGTCCAAGACATCTTTGATACGGCAGGCTGGTCCCCCTGCACACTTTTGTAAGATTTTAAAACCAGGATTTGGGCTCATTAGAAGTACTTGGTAGTGATAAAGGGATGCACATGGTCGGAAACAATGCTCAGGTAGGCCGTGGCATTTAAACGATGCCCAATTGGCACTAAGGGGCTTAAAGTGTGCCAAGAAAACATCCCCCACACCATTACACCACCGCCACCAGCCTGCACAGTGGTAAAAAGGCATGATGGATCCATGTTCTCATTCTGTTTACGCCAAATTCTGACTCTACCATCTGAATGTCTCAACAATGTTCCAGATAGTGATGTCCAAATGAAGCAATGAACCAGTATTGAACCACTTCATAAATCGTTTGGAAAATGGGTTCATTCATTCAAAGCGTCGTTTCAGTGACATCTAGTTGCGAAATTGTAGATAGCAAATAATGTCAGTATGAGTGTAACTAGGGTTTGTGTGAATGATGTAAATAAACTTTGAGTGATTGGTTGATTCTATTGGCCTTGACCTTGGTCTTCTCCTCGTCATATTTTTTATCCACCATCTTCTTTAGAGATATGACGTATTATTATTATTATTATACGTATTATATTATTATTATTATATTAACGGGTTCTCTTCCTAGCTGGTTCCATGATGATGATCAAACAAATGCAGCGATAACAACAATACAAACTCCTACTACAGTAAACCCACATCTTGTGCATAATTGTGGGCATCTGTATAGTCATATTACGGGCCAAAAAACCTGTTGAAGCGTGAGTGCAGCAAAGTCTCGCGTCACAAAGCCTCTCGCGATGTGAAGCAGTATCGAATGGTCTGAACCAGTCACATGATTCACTCAGAGAACGTCTCAGGTTACGAATGTAACCCTGGTTCCCTGAGGGGAACGAGACGCTGCGTCAAAGCGCTAGGGGAAATAGCCTTGGTTCAGTCACGTGAAGATCTGTGCAACCAATGAGAGACGAACGCGTGTGAATGCGTCACTGCCGGCACGTGCCGGTGACGTCATGGGGAAGAGCATAAAAGCGTGTCTGAAACCCAGACGCGTCAGCATGAATGTCTGCAGCGGGCACAGAGGCGCAAGGAGCTGAGGCAAAGACGCAGCGTCTCGTTCCCCTCAGGGAACCAGGGTTACATTCGTAACCCGAGACGTTCCCTTTCAGGGAACTCGAGATGCGTCAAAGCGCTAGGGGAACGCTATACCAACGCCACCTCAGTGACGCCGGCATCCGGGTGTGTCCCAGCTCACTGAGAGAGCACCCTGGTTCCTGGGGCGGAATCAAGGTCCAGTTTGTAAAACCTCATAAAAGTGTGTGGCGAAGACCAGCCATCCGCAGCACAAACATCAGACAAGGACACTCCGGACAGGAGAGCCTTGGATGCCGCCATGCTCCGAGTGGAGTGGGCTCGGACCCTCAGAGGAGAAGCATGTCCGGCCGACTCGTAAGCTAGACAGATAGCCTCGACTATCCACCTGCTTAGGGTTTGCTTGGAAGCTAGAGCCCCCTCAGGAGCCCCAAAGCAAACAAACAGTTTGTCCGACTTACGCCAAGTGGCAGTCTTGGAAACGTAAGCGTCCAGTGCTCGCACTGGACAGACCTTGTTCTTGTGCTCATGCTCATGATCATCAAATGGGGGAGGGCAGAAGGCCTGCAGCGTGATAGACCGAGCCACATTAGTGGGAACCTTGGGGACATAGCCTGGCCTCGGGTGGAGAAAGGTTTTTCCATCCCGCGCCGAACTCGAGGCATGAGGGAGCCACCGAGAGGGTCTGAAGATCCCCGACCCTCTTAAGCGAGGCAATAGCCAGCAAAAGAAGGGTCTACAGAGAGAGGAGCTTGATAGGGATCTCCTCTAAAGGTTCAAAGGGTGCCTGGGACAGGCCTTGGAGTACCACACACAAGTCCCAGGCAGGCACCCTGGTCTGTGCCGCAGGTCTCAGCCTTAGTGTGCCACGGAGGAAACAAGCGACTAGGGGGTCCCTGCCCAAGGATACCCCACCCAGAGGTACATGGCAAGCCGCTATGGCAGCCACATAAACCTTCAAGGTGGAGGGGGACAACCCTGCCGCAAATCTTTCTTGCAGGAACTCCAGCACTTTGCCAACTTGACAGGTTACTGGGTTCACCTGCCTTTCACTACACCAGGACGTGAAGAGTTTCTACTTCAAGGCGTAGAGTTTTCTTGTGGAGGGAGCTCTGGACTGAAGAATAGTCTCCACAACCTCGGCTGAGAGACCGGATTCTATGAGCTGGACCCCCTAAGGGGCCAGACCACAGCTACATTAGCTCTGGGTGGGGGTCAACAACCCTCCGCCTGGGCCAGAACTCCCGGGAGCAGAGTGATCGGGGAAAAAGGCGTACAGGCGTAGCCTCGGTCACGCCTGTACCATGGCATCCTGCCCCAGAGGCGCTAGATGTTTAAACGAAAACCACAGAGGGCAGAGTATACTCTTACGGAGGCAACCAGGTAACCTGTGCCCTGCCATATCTGACCCAAATCTGCTCCAGATAAGAGGGGGACCAAGAGTTCTAGCCCTCGGGGAGAACCCCTGGTTTTCAGCAACCACTGCAGGGGTCTCGTGCACAGCCGGCCCAGTGGAATAACGCTGAATGCCGCTGCATGGGCCCTGACACCCTCTAAAGTGTTTCACCGTGAGTGGCTGCCCCTTGATACTCTTGACGGCTGAACGAAAGGCCTGAATGCGCCCGGGGAAGAGCCGAGCAGACATGGCCACTGAGTCCCAAGTGACTCCCAAGAAAGTGGTTCTCTGCGTGGGAGAAAGTACACTCTTCTTGGTGTTCAACCCTAAGCGTCGTGAGACAAGAACCAAGAGTTCTTCCACATGCTCAGGGTGCGTGGGCATTGCCCCGTGACCTTGATTGCGAAGCGGGTTACCCTGGTTTTTAGCCACCACCAAGAGTGGCTGGCCCAGCTTGATGCTCTTAACGGCTAAACGAACAGCCTGGAAGCGCTCGGGGAAGAGCCGAGCAGACATGGCCACTGAGTCCCAAATGACTCCCAAGAAAGTGGTTCTCTGCGTGGGAGAAAGTACACTCTTCTCGGTGTTCAGCCTTAACCCCAGCTCCTTCATGTGCGGGCACAGTATCTTGATGCTGTGCTGCTAACTTCGGCGACTTGGCCAGGATAAGCCATAGTCGTCGACATAGTTCCTTGCAAGTGCAGCGGAGCTTAGAGCAGCGCCCACTACTAGGTGAACGTGCGGGGCGAGAGCGCCAGGCCGAAAGGAAGCACCCGATACTGGTATGCCTTTCCCCCGAAGGCGAACCTCAGGAACTTCCTGTGTTGCGGAAGGATGGAGACGTGGAAATATGCGTCCTTGAGGTCGACCGTGACAAACCAATCCTCGGATCTGACCTGCACTACGATCTTGCTTGTGCGTCAACATTTTGAATTTTAGACGTCTGACCGTGCGATTCAAGAGACGCAAATCCAGAATGGGCCGCAACCCTCCATCCTTCTTTGGAACTATGAAGTACCGGCTGTAGAACCTGGACTTGCTTTCCGCGAGGGGTACATACTCGATGGCCCCTTTCGCCAGCAAAGTGACTACTTCTCGTTCCATGACCAGAGCCTGCTACCGGGGCTGGTCTCTGGTACTGTGAACATATCCACCACTGAGCCGTGGCTTATTCCCGGAAATCCGGGTGGATTGCTCTAGGACCCTCCTTAGAGGGGGTGGTTTTCCCATGGCGGGCTGACTCTGGAGTTGCTCCTGGGAGACACCACCTTGTTGCGGCTTGGCGTCAGGGTCGCTTAGTCTTGGCCTTCTTGGTATTCAGGACAACCCTCAAATCACCCCTTCTACCAGCGGCATGGACTTGAACTTGTCGGCCCGACCTTCCGGGGTCTACCGGAGGAAGGCGGGTAGCGACATTTTGTTTCTGAGCGGCCCTGTGTGAGGAGCTTTGAGACCGCGCTTGACTGGCGGTCTCACGTGGAGGGCGGTGGGGAAGAACTTTACTGAATGCCGCCTGCTGTCGTGCAGCCTCCTGGAACTTGTTGACGACGCTTTTTACGGCATCGCCCAACAAGCCCGAAGGGGACAGAGGAGCGTCCAGCAAAACAAATTTGTCCCTATCCTTCATAGCTGACAAATTAAGCCATAACTGTCTCTCCGTGGCCACCAGAGCTGCCATGGAGCGACCGACAGAGTAGGCCGTCTCCCTAGTTGCCCGAAGAGACAAATCCACGGTCCGGCGCAGCTCTGCCACTGCCTCCGGACCGATACCGCCACCCTCGTTGAGGTCCAATAGCAACTCAGCCTGATAGGCCTGCAGCAGTGTCGTGGTAAGTAGGCACGCTGCGGCCTGACTAGAAGCTGAGTATGCTTTCCCCACCAAAGACGACGTGACGCGCATCGGCTTGGAGGGGAGCGCCGGAGCTTTAATGGAGGACGCAGACTGGGGCACGAGGTCCACTCACAAGAGCCTCGTCCACTTTCCGCATCCCCCCATAACAATGACCTTGAGCCCCTACAAGATTGGTATACATAGCACTGTTTGGTGTATGAACCTTTTCAGAGGCTGGTTTTCTCCAAGATCTAGATACCTCAGCATGTAAATCGGGTAGAAAGGGCATAGCTCGGTGCGGGGGAGTGACGCGAGCAGGCAGCTAACGCTCCTCTAAAATTATTTTTCTAGGACAAGCGACCCTGGTCTCCGCTGGCAAATCAATCTCCAGACGAGAAGCTCTAGCTCTTTGTGGTGGAACCTTCTGTACGGCTGATTGTTTCAGAAGGACCATTTTGACTGCTGCACTGCTGCTGTTTCCTGTTTGCTCGAGTGGATTGCGTTTGATATAATTACAGATCATAAACCAGATGTGCTATGTTTGACAGAAACCTGGCTAAAACCAGACGGTTACATTACTTTAAATGAGTCCACCCCTCAAGATTACTGTTATAAACATGAGCCTCGTCTGAAAGGTAAAGGAGGAGGTGTTGCTGCAATTTATAGTAACACGATCAGTACTGCTCAAAGATCTAATTTTAAATATAATTCTTTTGAAGTGATGATCCTTAATGTAAAATTATCTAGTGCAAGTAATAATTCCTGTTTAACTTTTGTGTTGGCTATTCTATACAGGCCACCAGGGCACCATACAGACTTTATCAAAGAATTTGCTGATTTTCTCTCAGACTTAGTAATGTCTGCAGATAAAGTCATAATTGTCGGTGATTTTAATATCCATGTAGATAATGAAAAAGACGCATTGGGATTGGCATTTAGAGACATCTTAAACTCTATTGGAGTTACACAACATGTATCAGGACCCACTCATTCTCGTAATCATACTTTAGATCTAATATTGTTGCATGGGATCAATGTTGATACTGTTCAAATTCTGCAGCAGAGCGATGACATCTCAGATCATTACCTAGTTGCGTGTAGATTACAATTAGCCAAAGTCGACTAACTCCGACTAACTAGTCGACTAACTAACTCCCTGTTATAAATATAGTAGAACTATCACTCCTAACACAAAAGATAGCTTTATAAATATTCTTCCTGATCAGTTTCATCTACTTAACATCCCAGATAGCCTAGAAGAACTTGATGTTGCAACAGAAACTATTAACTCTCTCTTTTCCAGCACTTTAGACACTGTTGCTCCGTTGCGCTTAAAGAAGATTAAAGAAAATAGTCAAACACCGTGGTACAACGAACACACACGGGCCCTCAAGAGAGCAGCCAGAAAAATGGAGCGGAGCTGGAAAAAACTAAGCTTGAGGTTTTTCGCATTTCTTGGAAAGACAGCTCTATTGCATTCAGAAAGGCCTTAAAATCAGCTAGATCTGCTTACTTTTTTACCCTCTTAGAAGAAAACAAATTCAACCCTAGGTATTTATTTGATACAGCGACTAAACTAACAAGAAATAAAGCCTCAACCCCAGATGCTTTAAAACAGCACAGCAGTAATGACTTCATGGACTCCTTTAATTGCAAAATTCATAATAATAGAGAGAAAATTATAACCATGCAACCGTCTACTACAATATCACAAAATAATGTAAATTTGAGTGTCCCTGAAGAAAAACTCCACTCCTTCATTGCTATTGGGGAGGAAGAATTATCTAAACTCGTTAAATCATCAAAATCAACAACATGTATGCTAGACCCAATACCAACTAAGCTACTGAAAGAGATGCTTCCAGAGATCATAGATCCTCTTCTTAATATTGTTAATTCATCTTTGTCATTTGGATACGTACCAAAAACCTTTAAACTTGCCGTAATTAAACCGCTTATTAAAAAACCACAACTTGATCCTACAGAATTAGTTAATTACAGGCCGATATCAAATCTACCTTTTTTGTCAAAAATTCTACAAAAGGCAATATCTTCACAACTATGTTCCGTTCTAGAAAGAAACAGGATCTACGAGGATTTCCAGTCAGGATTTAGACCATATCATAGTACTGAGACTGCTCTCATTAGAGTTACAAATGATTTGCTTTTATCATCCGATCGTGGTTGTATCTCTCTGTTAGTGTTACTGGACCTTAGTGCTGCATTTGATACAATCAATGTTGGCATTAGTGGAGTTGCATTAGCCTGGTTCAAATTGTACTTATCTGACCGTTATCAGTTTGTAAAAGTAAATGAGGAGATGTCATATCGATCACGGGTTCAGTATGGAGTTCCTCAAGGTTCAGTACTAGGACCATTGCTTTTCACCCTATACATGCTTCCTTTGGGTGCAATTATTAGGAAGCATGGTTTTAGCTTTCACTGTTACGCTGATGATACTCAGCTCTATATTTCTTCTCATCCTGATGAAACGTACCAATTCACTAAATTAACAGAATGCATAACTGATGCATAACATGCATAACATGCATTTAATGCATAACAAAAAATTGGATGACTAATAACTTTCTACTGCTTAATTCTGAAAAAAACAGAGATTCTAATTATTAAACCAAAAAGTTCTGCACGTAATAATCTAGACTACTGCCTAACACTTGATGGCTCTTCTGTCAAGTCTTCGTCGTCAGTAAAAAACCTGGGTGTGCTCTTTGATACCAATCTTTCATTTGAAAGCCATGTTTCTAGCATCTGTAAAACGGCATTCTTCCATCTTAAAAATATATCTAAATTGCGACATATGCTCTCAAAGACAAATGCGGAAAAGTTAGTTCATGCGTTCATGAGTTCAAGGCTAGATTATTGTAATGCTTTACTAGGTGGTTGCCCTGCACGCTTAATACACAAATTCCAGCTGGTCCAAAATGCAGCAGCTAGAGTTCTTACTAGAACCAGGAAGTATGAGCATATTAGCCCAGTTCTATCAAACCTGCACTGGCTTCCTATTAAACACCGAATACATTTTAAAATCTTGCTAATGACTTACAAAGCATTAAATGGTTTAGCTCCACAGTACTTGAACGACCTCCTAACACATTATAGTCCTTCACGCCTATTGCGATCCCAAAATACTGACCAGCTTATAATACCTAGAATATCAAAGTCAAATGCTGGCGGTCGATCTTTTTCCTATTTAGCTCCTAAACTCTGGAACAGTCTTCCTAATACAGTTCGGGAAGCAGACACACTCTGTCAGTTTAAATCTAGACTAAAAACACATCTCTTCAACCTGGCATACACATAACACATTATACATACATTTTTAATCCAAATCATGTAAAATGATTGTTAGGCTGCATAATTTAGGTCAGCCGGAACCGGGAACATTCTCATAACATCTGATGTACTCGATACATCAGAAGAAGAATGGCATCTACGCTGATATTATTCTCTGTTTATTCCGAGGTTACCATGGTCAGCCGGATCCGGGCCGTATCCAGATCAGATGAAGGACCTGCACCTGGAAACGAGCACAGCACTGCCCTGAAGTGTCTGTGGAGACCGTAACTCTACTAAACCCTCCCCGGTGTAGATTATGAACCCATCTCCAATCGGACCAAATTAGACTTAATATTAGACTTTAATTATCAATATAATAATCAAACTATCAATCAATCAAATCGATCAATAATCATAACTTAGCACTTAATATTCATCAATTGTATTAATTCGCCTGCTCTTTTAAGGCTGCCGTTAAGCCAAACTAACTTTGTTTATAATGTTTTCATGTGACCAATGTAAAGCTGCTTTGAAACAATCTGTTTTGTAAAAAGCGCTATATAAGTAAAGGTGACTTGACTTGACTTGACGAGAGACCGCTCGCGCCACAAACTCAACTAACTCCTCCAACGCCGGCGAGGAGGGTGGCAAAACCTCCTCGACCGGGTCAACACCAGCTAGATCCATCTCACTTCCTGAACTTGATAAAGCTAGTGATGGAGTCACAGCACGAACATCTCTAGGGGAGTGCTCGTGACTGGGACCCGCTTGATCTCGCTGCCTCAGCGAGATCCATTTGTGATCCCCAGGACTGAGAGCGCCGCAAAGCCTCGGCTGCTGCAGGTCCCGAACCGCGGGGAACACTGGCCTGAGCGGCCTCGTTACAGACCGCCAGGCGGGAGCGGAGAGCATGCAAGGAGAACTTCTCGCAGTCCTTACAGCCGGCATTCTCAAGTGCCGACCGCGCATGTTCCACTCCCAAACAGATAACACACATAACATGTGTATCCTTGCCCGTTATAAAACGTGGACAAGGATAAACACATGGTCTGAAACTCTGTTCATTTGCCACACTTTTCACACTCATATTCCCTGATTTTTAAACTGTCTTAGTCTCAAAATCACTCTCACACAGACACAGCACGCTGAAGACATTCAGAGCTGACGCGTCCGGGTTTCAGACGCGCTTTTATGCTCTTCCTCATGACGTCACCGGCACGTGCCGGCAGTGACACATTCACACGCGTTCGTCTCTCATTGGTTGCACAGATCTTCACGTGACTGAAGCAAGGCTATTTCCCCTCTACACTTTGACGCAGCTCGAGTTCCCTGAAAGGGACGTCATCGGTCACACCCTAGAAATGGTTGTGTGTGAAAATCCCAGAGTACATCAGCAGCCCTAAAGCTTGCACAGATCTGTAGCCCATGCTGGGTCGATATTTTATTCAGTAACATTTGGCAGTTTTTATTTATATGCCATTTAATGTTGATGATTGTGTTACAAATTATTACAAATTATTACATTTGCTTGTTGACAGTGCATGTTTCTGCTTTGCATGTATTTTGATCAGGAGATTCAGTTCTCTTTTAGAAGATATGTAATAGATCTCCCTACTGTATATCAGTAAAAACACAGAGAGAAGGAAAAAAGTTGTCTCGATGGTGGCCAAGTCTTGTCTCACAAATTACAAACATTTCTGCCAATGGTGTGGAAAGAGCTAAGTACTTTTGTGTTTCATTCATCGCATAGTAAATTCATAATCCATGGACTATAAGTTGTCGGTCAGACTATCGTAGAATTTAAACTGAACCGTCTGAAAAATAATGTTTAAAAAACTGACCAACTATTATGGCAAATTCCTGTAATATGGCTGAAAAGAAACAACTATTATAACAATTTTTAAGATTGTTCAATACAATAAGACAATTTCCATAATACAAGTTATTTCAAGAAGTGCTAACAAAGAATATAGTGTTTATTCCGTATCTTTGTTTGTGACAAGAAATAGTCAGTTAGATATTTCCACTTCTTTTTTGAAAAACAGTCTCATGACTTCCTTTCTTAGTCTTGTCAGATTTAGTCCATAAATAAGGGGGTTTAAAATGGGTGGTATGAGTAGGAATTCCAGGGCCATGAAATTACGCAAATCTTGTGCCAAACTCTTTGAACCATAACGGGTGTACAGTACATCAAACAGCAATGCAACAGTCACATTGGTCAATGAAAGCAGATGTGGTATACATGTTTGTATGAATTTGTGCCTGCTCTCTATTGACTTTCTGCATCTTCCAATTAAGTGAATGTATGAGCAAAATATTAAAACCGCATGTCCAAAATATATAATAATGATTACGTACCCAACTACATTATTTACTGTTGTAGAAAAACAGGAAAGTTTAACAACTGACCAATTTTCACAATATAGTTTTTCAATACTACTGCCACATAATGTTAATCCTGACGTTAATACAATCAGAACACACATGCAAAAAAATGGAGAAAGCCAGCAAAAAAGGATACATTCAAGAACCCTCTGATTGGTCATTACTGAATGATACTCAAGTGGTCTACATATTGCCACATATCTGTCAAATGCCATCACAGTCAATGTTGATAAGTCACACAGAACAGATGAATAAATGACAAATATCTGAATCAAACATCCAGCATAGGAAATCACATGATAGTGGGACAATAAATCATACAAGAATTTAGGGTAGAATCCAGCTGTGCCATAAACTGCATTCAGACACAAATTACATATAAAGACATACATTGGTTCATGAAGCTTCCTGTGCGAGATTACAGTGTAAACTATGGTAAAATTACACAACATAATCAATGGATAATACATTGCAGTCAATGAAAAAAACACAAATCTTTTTCCCATCGTTTCATTTAGTCCAGAGAGTGTAAACAGTATTGCAATGGACTCATTCTCTAGTGGTGGCTGCATCTGGAATGACATGCAAAGTCCTATGATAATGATATAATGACACAGATTCTAAAAAAATATGTTAATAAAAAAAAAAAAATTGGACAATTTTAAAAATGATCATTCAGATTGTCAGCTATTCGTTCCTGTTATAAATGAAAATATTCAGTACTCTATAGAGAGCACATACTAGTTTTTATGAGACACAAGCAATGAAATAATTTAACTCTTACCGTGATGTTTGATTGAGTGTTGTGTGAAAGGTTGATATGGTGTGATTTATATATGGAGACTAGTCTCATGCTAATTGCCTTGTTTCTGAACACTTGCACTTGCAAGACTTTTTTTAAAGCTCTCTTGAGGATGATTTTTTTCCAAATTAAAGTAATATTTTATGATGTATATATATATATATATATATATATATATATATATATATAGACACACAAAATAATATAATATTATTTTGCTATAAATATTTTAAATAATTACAAAGGTATACATTTTGGTATTTAAGGTCAATAATATTATTCATTGTTGGAAATAAAAATCTCCAAATCTTAAAACCCATATATTTCAGTATATTGCCAAGTGTTATGTGTAAAAAGTCTAGCAAATTGTAATTAGAAGAATAAAGTTTGTAAACAAAGTTTGAAATTGGCCAAGTCTAAAGCCAACTAAACGTTTAAAATAAGCTTGAAAGTTTTTTTTTGTTTTGTTTTTTTTTAACACAAATTACCATGTTGTAAGCTTGTTTCAACATGCTGGTAGCATTAATTACCATGACACTGGCATGATTTAACATGGTTTTAGCATGTTGCTAGCATATTGCTAACATGATCTAACATGTTGCTATGATGATTTAACGTGAAATGGCATGCTACTAGCATGAATTAACATGTCGCTGGCATAATTTACCATAAATAAACATTTTGCTAGCCTGAGTTAGAATATTGCAAGCATGTTTCTGATATGAATTAATATGTTGCTACATTATTTAGCATTAACTAGCATGTGTCTAACATGAATTAACAAATCGCTAGCATTATTTTCTATTGACTAGTATGCCGCTAGCATGATTTAGTGTTCACTAGCCTGTCGATAGCATGATTTAACATTAACTAACATGTTCTCTTGTATATTTTAGATAGCATGATTTAGCATTAATTAGGATGTCTCTGCCATGATTTAACATGATTTATCAGGTTTGCTAACATGAATTACCATTAACACCAATGCTCTATTGTTTGAGCTACAGGAACGCCATACAGGAAATAATTTATCGCTAAATGATTTAGCTTTAAAAAACATGTAGCTAGAATGATTTACCATTACCTAGCCTGTCAATAACATGATTTAACATCAATTATCAAGTTTTCTAGCATGATTTAACATTGACTAACATGTTCTCTTGTATATTTATCTAGCATTATTTACTATTAACTAACATGTAAACTACCATGATATGGTAGACTACATGAATAAACTACATGAATAAACTACATGAATTAGCTAGTCGCGAAATTATTTAGCATGAAAAAATATGTTGCTAGCATGATTTTGCATTATTTAACATACAGCTAGCATAAATTATCGGGTTTGCCAGCATGTCCCAGTTTAGATGATAAGCTTTTTCAGTGATAGATGCACAGTAGATGAAGCTTAAAACTCTGAGTTAATGTAAAAAATGTTTTCATTCCCTCAATGAAAATGTATGGAACTTTTATGATTTTAATCTTCATTTTTTGGAAAACCATAATTTGAAAAGATATAGCAACCTGGGCCAGAACAGGTCTGAGGTCTGAGTTTGTAGACCTCACAGCTCCTCTCTTAAGGCCGCTCAAGTGGGGTGTGTCCACCCATTACCCCCTCAAGAGAACCAGGGGGTTGTGCATGAGGACAGATTTGAGGACCATCCTCGCCGCTAAGCAGGCTAAGAACTTAAGAATGCTCACATCTACATCCATGAAGCTCTGCAGGTTCACCACTAGGAGGAAGGGGGTACCTGTTTCGAAGGCTTCTTCTTTGGCTTAGTTCTGTCAACCCACATTTTCACCCTTTGCTGTGACACAGTACGTTCTACAAACATTCCCTGATGACTGGCTATCTTCTGAGTTACCAGGCTAGCGGTTCGACATCGAGATGTCATCTTGCCCTCTTGAAATGTTGGTGTTGAGGTTGAACTTAGAGGAGTCTGTCTCCTCCAGATCAGTGTCAATGTCAGCACGGTTCCCCTCTTGCGCATCGATACCACCCTTTCAGCTTTCAAGAGCTTATAATGGGCTAGGCAACCTGCTAGCACTCTCAAAGCGTTGTGTCATAAGGAAACAACTCCCAGTGTTGGTAAGGCACTTGGGTTGCTGTACCTGGACAGCAGCAGGTGGCCAAAACCACCATCAGGCCGACGCTCTCAGGCTCAGCCCTCCGGCACGGGGCTGGATCTGAGGACTGTGAGGAGAGTTCCTGACACCAAGTGTGTACAACCTCACATTGGTGATCCACCTCAACGGCTGCCTCTGAGTTGGGTTGCTTTGAGGAGTCGCCCCCTCTTAGAGTTTCTAGCAGGTTCTAGTCTCTAGGACCCATAACTTATGCTCCTTGTTGATGCGTATGCTGTTGATGGATGTACCCTTACGGTTTGGGAGTGGGCCTTAGGGGTCACTCCCTCATATCACAGCCTTGAGAGGCTGTTTCCATTTGGAGAGTCTCTGGTCGCGTATCTACGCCTACCAAAGGTCTTCCAATGGGTTCTGCAAGCTAAATTTAGGGGCCATCAACTTGTTGTCCATATTTGACAACACAGCACTGGTCACCTATCAAATCATCGGTAGTTATCTGCGGGGAAGGCGGATAATCAAAATCTCTTTTCTCTTCTATTTAAATTTTATATATATATATATATATATATATATATATATATAATTTTATTTTTCCTATTTATACCTATACAGGGAGTGCAGAATTATTAGGCAAATTGTATTTTTGAGGATTAATTTTATTATTGAACAACAACCATGTTCTCACTGAACACAAAAAACTCATTAATATCAAAGCTGAATATTTTTGTATCAATATTTTAAGTAGTTTTTAGTTTTAGCTATTTTAGGGGGATATCTGTGTGTGCAGGTGACTATTACTGTGCATAATTATTAGGCAACTTAACAAAAAACAAATTTATACCCATTTCAATTATTTATTTTTACCAGTGAAACCAATATAACATCTCAACATTCACAAATATACATTTCTGACATTCAAAAACCAAACAAAAACAAATCAGTGACCAATATAGCCACCTTTCTTTGCAAGGACACTCAAAAGCCTGCGATCCATGGATTCTGTCAGTGTTTTGATCTGTTCACCATCAACATTGCGTGCAGCAGCAACCACAGCCTCCCAGACACTGTTCAGAGAGGTGTACTGTTTTCCCTCCTTGTAAATCGCACATTTGATGATGGACCACAGGTTCTCAATGGGGTTCAGATCAGGTGAACAAGGAGGCCATATCATTAGATTTTCTTCTTTTATACCCTTTCTTGCCAGCCACGCTGTGGAGTACTTGGACGCGTGATGGAGCATTGGATTGGAGCATTTTTCTTGAAGGATGCAGACTTCTTCCTGTACCACTGCTTGAAGAAGGTGTCTTCCAGAGACTGGCAGTAGGACTGGGAGTTGAGCTTGACTCCATCCTCAACCCGAAAAGGCCCCACAAGCTCATCTTTGATGATACCAGCCCAAACCAGTACTCCACCTCCACCTTGCTGGCGTCTGAGTCGGACTGGAGCTCTCTGCCCTTTACCAATCCAGCCACGGGCCCATCCATCTGGCCCATCAAGACTCACTCTCATTTCATCAGTCCATAAAACCTTAGAAAAATCAGTCTTGAGATATTTCTTGGCCCAGTCTTGAAGTTTCAGCTTGTGTGTCTTGTTCAGTGGTGGTCGACTTTCTGCCTTTCTAACCTTGGCCATGTCTCTGAGTATTGCACACCTTGTGCTTTTGGGCATCCAGTGAAGATATCCTTCTCCATGAGAGTTTTTTGACACCTGATGACACACGCGATATGTGTGTTTTATTTCTTGGCAAGGATCATGCGCGCTCGCGTTTGTCCCTTTTCTCTACGAAATCGGGACATCTGCACCTGGGGGATCTGGTCCTGCTGCAGCTGAGGCTCCTGGGGCTCACAGATGGAGCTTGCCGAAAGGTTGGAGAAGGTTAGTGTTTCCCAGCCGTCAGATGCTGATGCGAGCGAGCTTCTCAGGGGGAGCGCCCCTTCGCCTTCTTCCTCCTTCCTTCCTAATCAAGGCGAGCGGGAGATTGCGTTCAGTGAAAATCTTTCTGAGCATTCCTCCCCGCCTGTCCCGCGTATGACGAGCTCCTGACGGCTGTGACTCGCGCCAGTGAGTGGCTCGATTTGCCGGGGAAGCGTGAATCAGCTGACCGCCCGTTCGGTTGCTGGGATGAACGCTTCCTCGCGAGTCTCAAGCATCAGCCTCGGGCGCCCTTTCCTCTTCTGCCTGATCTTCACGCTGAGGTGCGGAGATCATGGGGAAACCTTTCTCTGCGTGAGTTTTTTTCTCGCAGCCTAATTATGCTGATGTGGAGAATGGGAAGAGTTATGAGGATGCCCCCAGCCGAAGAGACGCTCGTGAGCTTTCTCTCGGTGGGCGTGGCTTCCACGTTAAAGGCGCCCTCCCTGCGTCGAGGCAGCTGTGTGAGACATCGCTCCTCAATGGCAGGGCATATGTGGCAGCAGATCAAGCCGTTGCAGTCCTGCACACCATGGCGGTGTTACAGGCTTATCAGGCAGATCTGTGTAAAGACCGGGACTAAGGCCAGGGGCTCTCCGCTGAGGCGTTGGCTGAGCTGCTCCGCACTACAGACCTGGCTCTCCGCGCCACCAGCAAACAGCTTTTGCTTTGGTCGCTCTGTGGCGATCATGGTGGTTGTGGAGAGGCACCTCTGAGTGAACCTGGCTGACGTCGGGAAGGAAGAGAGAGAGTTCCTTCTCGATGCGCCAGTCCCGCCTCATGAGCTCTGGGACCTCTGTCGAGGCAGTGGTTTCGAGGTTCAGGGAGGCGAGGGCGCGCTCAGTGGCTTTCAAGTCTTTCATACCATGGTGCCCAGGTCTCAGGCCACGCAGGGGGCTGGCTCCTCCAGATCTCAGGATCTGTGAGAAGAGCAGGTTTGTGTGTGCGTGTTCCCCTAGTTGCAGTTATCCCGGCAGTGTGCGTAGCAGGCCTCCCTAACCTCCGTTCCTCCGTCTCTCTCGTTCCTGGAGGCAGAGCGTTGTCAGGCCTCCTCTCTGATGGGAGTCGTAGGCCTCCGCTTTTGGTATTCAGGAGTAAAAAAAAAAAAAAAAGCCAGGGCGTTGTCAGGCCTCCTCTCTGAGGGGAGTAGTAGGTCTCTGCTTGGTATTCAGGAAAGCGTTAGCTCCACCCAGAGCTTCACAAGCGCACTGAACGTTGTCAGGCCTCCTCTTTTAGTAGAGTCTGCCTACTTTCGGCGAGGCCTCCGTTCCCCTGAGCTCCGCCCGGGCTATGTGAGCTAGAGTCGGTGGCCCCAATGGGGCCCCCTCGCCTAAGCCTGTGGTGTAAAGAGGAGTGTTGGGGCCGAGGCCTTCACTCCTGAGCTCGACCTGTAGAGGGCATAGTAGGCCTCCTCTCATCATGAGATTCTTCTTTACTGAGGCCTCCGCTCTGCTACGAGCGTCGTCAGGCCTCCTCTCTGAGGGGAGTTGTAGGTCTCCGCTCTGGGTGTGGTAAGGCTGCTGCGCTTGGCCTTCACCCTAGAGCTTCGTAAGCGCAGGGAATGTTGTCAGGCTTCCTATTAATAGTAGAGTCTGCTGCCTTTCAGCAAGGTCTCCGTTCCCCTGAGCTCCGCCCGGGCTATCTAAGCTAGAGTCGGTGGCCCCAATGGGACCCCCTCGCCTAAACCTGTGGTGTAGAGAGGAGTGTTTGGGCTGAGACCTTCACTGCTGAGCTCAACCTGTAGAGGGCGTAGTAGGCCTCCTCTCAATATGAGGGTCTTCTTTACTGAGGCATCCGCTCCACAGAGCTCCGCTCAGTGACCTTAGAGAGTGGTAGGCGAGGGAATAAGTTTCTTGCCTCCTCTTGTCGTCTGATGCGTTAGGGTGTCGCAGGCCTCTCCAAGGAGACCGGGCCTCCGCCCTGTGAGCCTCCGCTGCGCTCTTGAAGTACAGGAGTTTCAGGCCCTCTCTTCGTGAGAGTGTACCCTTCGGGAGGTTGGCCCCACTTCTCTGAGCGAAGCGGTACTGTACCTCAGTTCTCGCTTGATTCCAATTGACTTGGGTCGGCACGAGGGCAGTGGAGTCACTCTTGACTCCCGAACTGGACTTGGCTGTACGAGCGTCGTCAGGCCGATAATTTGGCCTACGCTCTGGTGAGCTCCGTTTGTAAGAAAGTGGTTCCTCTGAACCCCCGTGCTGTTCCCCTGTATGCTCTGGAGGAACAGCTGCAAAGTGCTGGCTGTGAGCTTAGCCGCTCTTAGAGCTCAGTAGCGCCTGAGCGTGTAGTTCTAGCAGTTGCAGCTTTGCGGGCTCAGTCAAGAGTGAAGTGGTTCCTGTACTCCCTCAGACTCTAGATCGAGCGTGGTTAGGCCTCGGCCCTGTACCTTGAGGCCTCCGTTCTCTAGTAGCCCCAGCCCGGGTCACTGCAGGTTTTGGGACAGTTCCCCTGGGGGTCTCTGACTGCTGGCTTGCGCTAGTTAAGTGCAGTCACGCCCTTCAGCATGGTGGTGTTGGTATTCCGTTCCCCAATGCGACCCCTAGGGGATGCAGCGTAGAGTTCCCTTCGAAAGGGAACGTCTCAGGTTACTATTGTAACCATAGTTCCCTTAGAATAGGGAACGAGACGCTTCGTCTCTTGCCATGCTTCGGGCATGCTTCGTCTCCTTCAGATTTGAAAAGATGATGACGTTCTGTTTAGGTGCCCCTTTATACCTGCAGTCTTGGTGGTTACGTCATAGGCGGCTGCTGGCCAATGTCAAGTTCATTAGCGTGATTGTATTTTTGCTTCAAACACCTGTCATACCAGAGGTATTCCCCAAAGCGACCCCTAGGGCACGCAGCGTCTCGTTCCCTATTCTTAGGGAACTATGGTTACAATAGTAACCTGAGACGTTCCCTAAGGGGTAACGAGACACTGCATCGTTTGCCTCAGCTCCTTGCAACTCCAGGCTTGCTTCAGACACTCTCTGAGCTGCCGCTTCCGGTTTCCGGCGTCCTTTTATGATCCTGAATCATGACGTCACCGACCTGTGAGGATCATCCTGCGATCGATTTCACAGTGCTTCACGAGTCTACATGCTAAGCCATTCTCCAGGAGTTTTTGATGCATTGTCTCATTCATAAGTAACCAGAGACGTTTTCAGATAAGCTATCTGCTATTTCTGCTTATTTCAACTTCTAAAGATAAGGATTCATAAGTGAGCAATAAAACTTCCATTACAGGATTTTATTGCGTGACCTAAAACAAACAAACAAAAAGTTGTTCTTATATATGACACAGGGCAGCTGTGCATAAGCATTCAGGCCCGGAATTGAACACAGCAGCTTATTTTTGGAGGAATGGAGGAAGGCCTGCTGTACAATAGATCTGATCACAGTTGTGGGGACCTTGGGTATATAACCCTGCCTAGGGTGAAGAAATTATTTCACACTTCACACTTTCACGTTTCAACACTTTAAAACATTTCAGCAAGGTCTCCGCCAGGGGAACAAGGGTGGAAAAAAGTGATTGATAACTAACACCTCTATCTACGTTCAGTGATTGGTGGAGAGATTATATTAGCACCCTGAAGACCTTGGAGATAGAAAGAGAGACACACACAGGAATAACTCACCCTTGCTGTCTTGGTTTGCTGCAGAAGTTAAAAGATAAATAAAGTTTATATTTTCTTGCCTCCCCTGACATCTTTGTTGTTCCTTATCTTTGAGTCCTTTTATATAGGTGCTAAAACACGGGATGAGGAAGTCCACAAACCAAACCACTTGCGGAGCTCATGTAACTTGCTCGCTTAGTTCACCAACGTTAATACCTGGTGTAGATGGTGCTGGAATAGGAGGATCACTTCTGGTTGTTGGTTCAAGTGCAGGATAAACACCGGCAGTTTATCCGAAGCCTGCTTGGGAGCTTGTTTTTTTTTAATGTATGTCACGTACATTAAATAAATAATATGAACATTTGGGCATTAAATCGATTTGCACCAGTGTCTACTACCAAGAAAGAGAGATTTGCAGCTGAGATAGACTGTTTGCAATACACTTTCATCAGGTAAGTAGTATACACTGAAAATGTTAAATAAAATCAAGGGAGAAAACTAGCTAACTAATTTCATGCATCCTGTTATAATAAAATATGTTAAAAAATAACAATATGAAATATAATATGCAAATATGCATTTATATAAAATATGCATTCATATGAACTGCTTTACACCCAACACACTTTACAATAATTTCAGGGGTCTCTCCTCAATCACTACCAGTGCATCAACATTTTAAGTAATTCTGTGCCTCTGTGCCTTCATCCTGCACCACTACAACCATGACACTGACATTCTTAATTATCTTTAAATTATATTGGACAAAATCTGTATAAATGTTTTAAAAAGTTCAAGAAGAGAGATTTTGAAAGGAAACTTATGATGGTTGTTGTTTAGCTCATAGCGAACAACTGAAATGATTACTCACTGGACCCAGTGATGTAATCCATATGGGTTCCCATGCGGCCTAATTTGACTTTAATAAACATTGTTAAAGTTTCATTATGTATGTTTCAACTCTCATATTGCCTTAGTCCTTATTCCCAGATGGCTTCTCTGTCCAGAGCTGCTCACAGTGGGATAAGTGAACAGATAATTAACTTGTAATGGCAACACTTTAATTAAACCCCACTGACCATACAATTACACTTATATCCCTTTAGAGTGATCATAACCTTTAGTGACCTCTAAAAAACATTAGATCAAATAGTTCTATGATTAGAACGAATGATATTTATCATACTGACAAAACCAAACTCTATTCTAAACAATACTATCTGAAATCAAATTAAAACTTCAAATAGCTCAGAAATGTATCAAACTCACTGAACACCAATAGTGAGTACAAGCAAAATGACCTTGACTTATCACTATTTTCTTTCGACAGCAACCTCCATAAGTTTTGAATTTTGCAATCATATAAAATAAAATTTTAACAAATAACTTGCATTCCATGGAAAAGGTTTTATGCTTCCTTCACACTCCAGCACTCTTAACGTTGTTTTCATAAAATTAACCCAAAATACATTTGTCACATTTGTCAATTGTCACAGGTGTTTGTCATTTAAAACAACTTTTTATTGTTTATAACAGAGGTTCAAGGTTTTTTTTAAAGCTTAAAATGTTTGGCAATTTAGCAAATTGCTTAGCAATTGCAGGCCTACAAAACAGAATTGAAAGCTAACAATTAACCAAATTAACATTTCCTCCCTGCAAATATAAAGTTTTTTTTTTTTTTTTTTTTTTTTGGACGTGACTAACAGTGTGATTTAATGATGATTATAGGACTGTGGACAAACATTGGGAGAGCACATGGAAATAAACTTTGTACTCTCTGTGTACTTTCTGTTGCCGGTCTTGTTTGTAACAATGGGTTTAACTTTGGTTTTGCCAGGGGGCATATCTTTGGTGAAATTGATCAGACAACACTCAGAAGGAAAGTCAATAATGTTTCTCCTGATTTCTGTTCTACCCGCAATCCTGGTAGAGCACATACTACTGAATCAGAAAAATTTGAAGCTGGTGCTTCAGATAATCAAGACTGTAGTAATTTGAGTAGTTAAATCACACAGCTTACTCAACAATTAGGACAGTCCATATATGATCATTTGAAAAAGGGCAGTAAAAAAAAATGAGAGTCCTGATGTTCAAACACAGAGCACTTGCAAGAGTCAGGTTCTCATGGAGTCACCTTCTCTAAATTTGACGCTGTGAAGTTAGCGATGAAGCCTGATAGCTTAGCTTTTTGGGGATATGAACTTTAGCAGTTTGCTCTGCTATATGGAAGATTTGTTTGTGTTCCTGCCCACGGAGCAAGAGGTTTTGAGTAGGCTTGTAACGTTTTTTTAAGTGGCTCTGGTTACATGACATGTCCCAACAAGTGTCATTTCTTGTATGATTCAGTGAAATTCTTGGGTCATATTATTTGTGTGGGCCATATTATTTCTGTCCACTCTGTGGAATTCAAAATTCTTGGTGGATGAGATATCGAAAATGTTGAAATTGCAACTTATGGAAGAAAATGGTTGCGTTCCATCAGTGCAAACAATCAAGTCATTTTTAGGAATAATTTTATATTATCAACACTTCATTCCCAATTGTTCTTCAATTGCTAAGCCTCTCTTTGCTCTAACTGCAGGTCAGAAGAGACAAGGTAAAGATAAATTTAGTAAGCCTGTGGGTACATTCAGAAACCTGAAGCCAAGTGATTGGACAGATAAATATAATTCATTCATTCATTCATTGGCGATTTAGTCTCGGAAGACCATATGTATAGTGTCCTTGAGATTTCGTCAGTCTTTTGGTTGTTGGCATCGTCTGCTGTGTCTGTTGAGACCTATGCGCGAGACCTATCCTTTTTGCAGTTTTTGCAGATATGCTGGGAAGCCCGAGTTGCTGTCACATGGCTCTTTCTGTCACGTTTTTCTGCCGCCAACTGTCCTCAAGTTCCTCGTTCCTCGGCCAGCACTTCCCAGCCATCAGGTGCTATGCCACATGCCTTTAGGTCCCTCTTGCATACATCCTTGAAACGTAGTGATCGGCTGCCGACTCTCCTTATAAGTTGTCCATATAGGATGTCCTTTGGCAGCCTCCCATCCTCCATGCGTCGGACATGTCCCAGCCATCGAAGGCGACGTTTACTCAGCAGGGAGAACATGCTGTGGGTGTTTGCACGCTGCAGAATTTCTCTGTTAGGGACATGGTCTTGTCAGCTGATTTTCAGGATGCGTTTTAGACACCGTAAATGGAAGGAGTTGAGCCGGCGCTCTTGCCTCATGTAGGCACTCCAGGCCTCACTTCCATATAAAAGGGTGCTGAGAATTCAGGCTTGATAAACTCTGACTTTGGTGTGTACTGTCAGTGCGTTGTTTTCCCACACCCACTCAGTCAGTCGTGACATGATGGAGTTTGCCTTTCCAAGTCTTCTGTCCAGCTCCTTATCGAGTGAGAGGGTGTTGCTGATGGTTGACCCCAAGTAGATAAAGTTATTGACTGCTTCCAGGGTGATACCATTGATCGTGATTGTAGGGGCAATGGTGGTATCTTGCACCCTGACCTTGGTCTTTTCCAGGCTGATGGTGAGTCCAAACTGCATGCAGGCATCAGCAAAATGGTCACCCAGTCTCTGAAGGGCTTCCTCAGTGTGAGCCACAAGAGCCGCGTCATCTGCAAAAAGCATCTCCCTGATGAGCACAGCCCTCACTTTTGTCTTTGAACGCAGTCGTACAAAGTTGAACAGCCTCCCATCAGACCTGGTGTGTATATATATGCCATCAGTTGACGAGTCAAAGGCATAGGACAGAAGCAAGGAGAAGAATATCCCAAATAGATTTGGTGCCAAAACGCAGCCCTGTTTTACACCGCTGGTTACTGGGAAGGAGGTTGAGGAAGATCCATCAAACAGGACTGTTCCCTTCATATCTGCATAGAAAGAGATTATCATGCTGCGGAGTTTTGAAGGACAGCCTATCTTACTGAGAATTTCAAATAGGCCCTTCCTGCTGACTAAGTCAAAGGCCTTGGTGAGGTCGATAAACATCATGTAGAGTGGTTGACCTTGCTCTCTGCTCTTCTCCTGGAGTTGTCGTAGAGAAAAGATCATGTCTGTTGTCGACCTGCCTGCTCTGAAGCCGCACTGGGATTCTGGGTACACACGGTCAGCCAGTAACTGCAGCCTGTTTAGTATAATGCGGGCATACACTTTACCAACGATGCTCAGAAGCGAGATCCCTCTGTAATTGTTGCAGTCACTGCGGTCACCCTTGTTTTTATACAGGGTCACAATTGTGGCATCACGCATGTCTTGGGCGACTGCTCCTTCCTCCCAGCAGAGGCAAAGTAGTTCATGCGGTGATAGAAGCAGCATCGTTTTCCCACATTTGATAGCTTCAGGTGGGATATAGTCACTACCTGGTGCTTTGTCATTTGGGAGGGAGTCAATTGATTTGCTGAGCTCTTCTAAGGTAGGAACTCCGTCAAAATCCTCTATAATGGGACAATTGTTTATACTGCTGAGGGCTTCCTCAGTGACTAGTGTTTCACAGGAGTAAAGCTCTGAGGAGTGCTCCACCCATCTGGCCATCTGTTTCTCGTGGTCTGTGATCTTCTCTTCCAACATGGATTTCAGGGGAGCGATCCCTTTCACTCTAGGGCCTAGAGCCTTCTTGATGCCACTTGTACATACCTTTTATGTTTCTGGTTATGTTTCTGGTCACCAATCCTGACTGGGTCGCTCCTTTTTTGCCAAACGTGGACATGGCTGTTTTTTAGATGACACCCTTCATGGCATTCCACTTGGCTGTAGCATCGTGCTCTGGTAGGTCTTGGAGAGCCTTGTCCAGGGCAGACACATACTCCTTTACCTTGAAAGGAACCGACATCTGTGCTGTGTTTATGCGTAGGTGTCCTTTTGGTTTTGAATGGTGTAGTGTCTTTGGCTGAAGTCGAACCCTACTGCTCACGAGGGCGTGGTCAGAGTCGCAGTCTGCACTGTGGTAGGTTCTGGTGGAGAGGACGCTGTTAAGGGCACAGCACCTGGTAATCACCAAGTCGAGTTGGTGCCAGTGATGGGACCTGGGATGTTTCCATGACACTTTGTGTTGTGGCTTGCCCATGAAGAAAGTGTTTATTATGCACAGGCCATGGTATGTACACAGTTCTAGCAGTCTTTGACCGTTTTCATTGATCTTTCCAATACCATGATTTCCGAGGCATATAGGCCATGATTCGTGGTCCTCGCCAATTCTAGCATTGAAGTCACCGAGGAGAAAAAGTGATTTGTGTTTGGGGCATCCTTTAATCTGTTCGTCCAGCTGCCCATAGAACTGATCCTTGGTTTCTTCTGAAGATGAGGGTTTAATGAGTACTTCCTGCTTTGCTACTGTTCGGACGCTCTTGCTTACAGCTCTGCGCTTTGCTCTATTGCTTTTGTATTTTATCTCCTAATTTTAACTTCAGCAAATCAGCACAGTGCTCAAACGACAAATATTGGCACCAACAAAGTTTCTAACTGGAAGAATTGCAACAAAAAGGGAATTTTTCTCAAACCAGCCTCCCATTGACGGCAGCCATCAGCTTACATTCCGGAGAAGGGAAAACACAGCTGCCTACACTAAATAATATGCCTCCTCTGGTTGAAGAATCTACCTGCTGCACAAACTGCCACAGACTTCTACAAAGGATTGCAGTTCTTGAAACAAAGCTAATTATGGGACTACCAAACCAGATGAAACACACAACAGAGCTTCATCATGGACGTCCCCAGCACACAGCCGGTGAGTCCCATGAATCTAATGCTCCTAAACAGGCCATAATGAGTGCCGAAATTGATCAACATACTAATCGATGGCACAAACAGGGAGCGAGACCCAAAGGCACTCGAGACATCAGATTGTCACAAGTATCGCATTTTGTAGCGTCCTCTACCCCAAACACTAGCTCCCTACCACCGCCAATACATCTGGAGAACAGATTTGAAGTGTTAATGAATGTGAGTGAGGAATCTCCAGACATGATGAATGTGGTTGAGGAATCCCCAAACATGATCGGACACAGATCAAATCAGCCAGCAGCTAACACCGATGCTAACTGCCACTCAAGGTGGAGCAGACAGCGACACTCAGCTCTTAGAGCAGCCGAGCCCAGGACTCTGATAGTGGGCGACTCTATTATCAGAAATATTAGCAGCAGGGATACAACTACATGCTGCCTTCCACAAGCAACAGTTTCTGATGTAAACAGGGAACTTAAGAGCATTCTGATGAAATATAAAACTGCAAACCGACTAATCATCCATGTGGGAAAGAATGATATTCGGAAGGAGCAGTCAGAACTCCTTAAAAGGGATTTCAATGAACTTTTTGAAATGCTCAGAAGTCTAAAAGTTCAGTCGTTCATCAGTGGACCACTCCCAGCAAGAGGAACAAATAGATTTACACGTTTGCTTGGGCTTAATACATGGCTGCAAAAAACCTGCAACTTAAAGGGACTGAATTTCATCGACAACTTCAATCTGTTTTGGAGTCAGAGACAGTTGTTCACACATGATGGCCTGCGCCCAAACAAACTGGGCTCAAGAGTGCTAAAGGACAATATCTACTTCTCCCTCCATCATCCTTCAGCAGTGTGTGCAAATCCACCTAATCTGAATGGCACAAACACACCTGGACAGAGTACAGCTGACCACAGGACTTCATTTCAGCACCTGAATGGACATGCGGCTGACACATCCCACAAGGACAGCGATAACACCACGCAGCCACAACAACCACTGTTCACGGACACAATCCTGACTGAGCCCTGCCCAGAGAGCTCACCGATAGACAGTGACGTGTTAGAACTGCTCCAAGTTTCAGCAGCCAAGGACGACTTTCGGGAAAACAGCCAGGGCCAGGACAACATATTACAGCCACCAGTAACACCAGAGCAACAGCCTCTCTCACCGGATACGTTATCCCTCTCCCCAGCATCCCCCCTGCTGTGTTTCTCTGAGAAAATGGAGGAACTGGTGTATGCTGGAACCAAACTCGCCCACTCTTTTGCTGCGAGCCCCCAGACATCAACAAAAAAGCGGCGAGCTCCACAACCACCAAAGCCTGTGAGCCCAGCTCAACCTCCCATTCCTCCTGCGAGAGCTCTTCGGCCGCTACCACAACGCCAGGGCCCTCACCATCCTCCATCTGTTCTAGGTCGGGAACCCAGTGTGCCTGTTGCTTTCGCTATTTCAGTTTTATTATGTGATAGAAAGCCAAAGGCCTTCTCAAACCGTTTGGCAAACCCACTTAATCTGTTGCATATTACACGCCAAACTAAGATTACTGTAGAGACAGAAAGTAAGACTGTTAAATTAGCACTTTTAAACATCCGTTCACTTAAAAATAAATCACTTCTAGTCAATGATTTAATAACCACAAACAATCTAGATTTTATGCTTCTAAATGAAACATGGCTTGAAGACAGTTGCAGTTCAACAATCCTGAATGAAACAGCCCCTCCTAACTTTACTTTTATGAGTGTCTGCAGAGCTGTTAGAAGAGGTGGAGGTGAAGCTGCTCTATTTAAAGATGTCTATCAATGCAAGCAAGTGTCATTTGGTGAATACTTGTCTTTTGAATATTTGGGTATTGTGTTAAAAGGTGCTCCTCGCATTCTACTTTTAGTCATTTACAGGCCTCCAAAATACTCTCCAGCCTTTGTGGAGGACTTTACAGAACTGTTATCAGCAACTTCCTCAGAGTTTGACTGTCTTGCTATTACTGGGAACTTTAACATCCACATAGAAAATGCAGAATCCAAAATGGCAAAAGAACTTCTAACAGTTTTGAATACTTTTGATCTGACTCAGCATGTACATAGACCCACACACAATCGAGGACATACACTAGATTTAATTATCAGTAAGGGTCTAAACATCTCATCCATTGTCATTAAGGATGTAGCTCTATCAGATCATTTCTGTATTTTCTTTGATATATTGATCTCTCCGACTGTTGAAGCTAGATCTATCTCGGTCAAAAAGCGATGCTTAAATGAGAATACTAGTGCTCTGTTTATGAAGGCTATATCTATAACACCAAGCATATCTGCAGACTCTGTTGATTTTCTTCTTGATTCTTTTAACTCAAAAGTTCAGAATGTTATTGATAACATTGCTCCTGTGAAAGTCAGGAAGAAGAGTGGCAGACAAAAAGCACCCTGGAGGAATTCAACAGCAGTGCAAAATAAGAAAAGACAATGCAGAAAAGCTGAGCGCATGTGGCGAAAGACAAATCTTGAAATCCACTATAACATCTATAAAGATAACCTTCATGCTTTCAATGTGGAACTAGGCAAAGCTAGACAGACCTTCTTCTCAAATATTATAAACAGAAACTTAAACAACACCCGCACTCTTTTTGCTACTGTAGAGAGACTAACAAATCCCCCAAGTCAGATTCCCAGTAGAATGCTCTCAGACAGCAAATGCTGTGAGTTTGCTTCCTTCTTCTCTGAGAAAATAAATAATATCAGAAAGGCGCATCAGCAGAAAAAATAATTAATATCAGAAATCAGCACATCCTTGAGCTGCACTGGGGTAAAACAGATCAGACCACAATCTCAGAAAGTAGCTATTATGTCTGTTTTCGAAGCAATTGATGGTAAAATTTTGGAAGAAACAGTACAGCACCTTAAAACATCAACCTGCGCCCTTGACATACTTCCCACATCTTTTTTCAAAAGCGTGTTTAACTGTTTAGAAGCAGATATCCTAGAAGTGGTAAATGCCTCACTTCTTTCTGGGACTTTTCCAAATTCCCTAAAAACTGCAGTTGTTAAGCCCCTTCTGAAAAAGACCAATCTGGACAACATCATATTGAGCAACTTGTTCATGCTTTCATCACCAGCAGGGTGGATTATTGTAATGGGCTCCTCACTGGCCTTCCCAAAAAGACCATAAGACAGCTGCAGCTCGTACAGAACGCTGCTGCCAGGATTCTGAGCAGAACCAGAAAATATGAACACATCACACCAGTCCTTAGGTCCTTGCACTGGCTTCCAGTTACATTTAGAATTAATTTTAAAGTACTTTTACTTGTTTATAAATCACTCAATGGCCTATTACCTCAATACATTGCAGATATGCTCATAGAATATAAACCTAACAGACCACTAAGATCATCAGGATCAAGTCACTTAGTAATACCCAGGGTTCACTCAAAGCAAGGAGAGTCTGCTTTTAGCTGTTACGCCAGCCGCAGCTGGAACCAGCTTCCAGAAGAGATCAGGTGTGCTGCAACAGTAGCCACATTCAAATCAAGACTCAAAACACATCTTTTTACCTATGCATTTGCAGATTGAGCACTGTGCTATGTCCGAACTGTTTGCATTTTATTTTATACGTATTATCTTTTTATTCTTTTAATCATATTTAATGTTTTATTTTTATCATTCTTCTTTATGTAAAGCACTTTGAATTACCATTGTGTATGAAATGTGCTATACAAATAAACTTGCCTTGCCTTGCCTTGCCTAATTAAGCCCAGAAGATTATTTTTGATGGCAAAGCCCAGTCCATGCTGACGGGACTCCTCAGGTTCGCGACCCTTCCAGAAGAAAGTGTAGTTTTCCTCTCTGAGGGAGCTGGTAGAGGCCAGTCTAGTTTCCTGGAGGGCAGCTATGCTGATATTTAACTTGGTAAGTTCTCTATCGATAATGGCCGTTTTCCTGGTGTCGTCCACTTCTCTGAGTTCTTCCGAGATGCCTGTACACATAGTACGCACATTCCAGCTTGCAAATCGAAGAGCTGGAGTCTTCTTTATTGATTTCTTTTTCTTATTGTCTGGTGTGGAATTTTCGACTGCTTGTCATGTTTAACACACTGAGCTCCAGACACCCACTGGAGCAAGCAGACGATGGCGAGTCTACACCTCATTGACCGGGGGCTGCCCGGCTTAAGGCGGGCGCTAGTTGACCAGTGGGACACGATGATCCCTCCCACTGTCAAAGCTGACCCGTGGCGTCCCTTCCCTACGCCAATCGAGTGGGACTTATAACCCGTAAATTGTCAGCTTCCGTGTTGTTTCCTCACTTAGTAGCGAGACTGGAGTGACCTCTCCAGGACACAAGCCTGGGCATAAAATATGGAGATCCTGGGTTGCCCAGGCTTCAGGATCCCCCTCTCGTCCTTACTGGTTGTGTCCAAAGGAATGCTAAGCATGACATTTGGCACTAGCTTGGATGCAGGAGTTGTCGGAAGTAAGTCGTAGTCAACATCCAACCGCCTTAGGGGCTCCACTCCGAATTTTTTGTCTGGGTTTACTCCCGTAGCCTTCCCTTCTCCCGAAGATACACACAAGGCAGTGGTGACATTGGTTTTCAATCAAAGTTTCCTTCTCTTAGATAAATTGCCTTGACCAGGCTAACGAGCTTCATCTACCCAGGTTTGGAGTGAGAGTTTCCCTTCTCTTTGACTGGCTGCCTACCAAGGCTAAAGAGCCCAGTCTACCCTCCCAGTTATACCGCCGAGTACTCGGTCGTGCCACACAACAGGCTTTGTAAAGAGACAGGGGCACCACGTTAAGGTGCTGTTTTGGACACAATAATGTAGGAGAGGCTATATGCAAGGAACCTCCTGTCCATGAGAGTGAGACAGTGGTCCTGCAGTGATCACTACCTACACCTGGAAAGGAGAGGCTATGAGAGACGCTTCACTTCCCTTTGGCAAGCGGGATGTCAGGCCCAGACCTTGCACCCCCTGTGCATTCAGAAACCTGAAGCCAAGTGATTGGACAGATAAATATAATACTGCATTCGATATTCTCAAGGAGAGGTCATTGAACTGTGGTGTGCTGTACTAATTTCTCCAGGCCTTTTATTCTTTCAATTGATACACACAACTTGTGTTTGGGAGCATACTGCAAGCATTGTGAGAGAGTACTGCTTTCCACACTGTCATTCCTGTCTGTCATTCTTTGAGGAGAGTGTTCAGATTCGCCATTTGCTTTTGTCCCCGCTGCTGAGATCGTGGGTTTCAAAAATGGATCTCTCAGAAGGCCGTTCTCTCTCTTGATCTGGGGAACCCAGTGCTCTCTCTCAGGTTCGGAAGCCGATCCTGGGAGCTTCTTCCTCTCAGGGGAGACACTGGTGTTTCAGCTGTCCAGCTCTGAAGAAGTGGATATGCTAAGTATTGAGACTTGGGATTTTGAAGATGTGCCACTTCTATCCCTAGGGTATGAGGAGCTAGTGGAGGTAGGCAATTGTGTAGTGTCTAAGTTAAACATCGATTGGTGAGCCGAGAAACAGTACGCTCATCCTAAAAGTTAATGGGTCAAGCACTTTTTGGGTCAATCTAAATCTCTTCCATGGAGCCTTCAATTTTTCCCCAGTTAAATATTGAAGTCATGGAATAAGTCAAAATCAACAAAATTTTTCCGCCCCAAAATAAATGTAAATTTTGACATCAGGGAGTTTAAAGAGAATGGATATGGGGCGATGTCCAGGGTGAAAAAGAAGCGTGCAAGCTATCTGTCTCCTGTCTCAGCGTCTCTCCGGTCCACTACGGAGACAGCTAGAGCCATTGGGTGGTCTATGACAGCCCTGGTGGCCATGGATATGCATCTCTGGCTTAATTGATCAGAAATCAAGGAAAAAGACTGAGCTTTCCTGATGCTCCGCTATCGCCTACTGCCTTCTACAGCAATGCCATGAAAGCGGTTATTGAGAGAGTTACCTCCCTCGTTGTTCTCAACCCTCTGGGGCTCCTGAGTGTGAGCAGCCCCAGCTGTCTATCTCCTCATGGGGGGCACAACAGAAATAGAATGTTTTTTTTCTCGTACCCTTCAAAAAAATAATGGGGGTGATTATGATATTGACATTACCAGCTAAAGCCTCCAAATTAGAAAGCAGATCTGAGGGCTGTTCCTCTCGCAAAGAAGGCTTTGGCTAAAAAGAAGGGCAGACCCCTCTGGGGTGGAGCAGTGTTCATGAGAAGGGAACAAGATGCTGCTTTATCCCTGGGATTGACTTGTTTAGGCTTAATTGAAGTCAATGCCGATCGTTCCGGGTGTGTCTTTATGCTTTCCTGGTCATGACGTCTCTCTTCTGAGGGAACAAAGGTTACAGCCATAACCCAATACATTTTTGGATTGCTTTGGAGGAGATAATCCTGGAGACACTGCCACAGTTCTTCTGAATTTAGTTTGTATTAGTTTCATCTGTTCCATCATGACAGACAGATTTGATGATGTTCAGATCAGATCATGTTAACAGACTACTTGTGCATACAAACATCTCATTGGATTATAACAATTAATGGCAAAATAATGTTTTTGAAATGTAATACACTACAGTGAAATATGTAGATATGTTTTGTAAGTATTCTAATAAAATGTTCAAAGCAAAATAAAAATGTCCAAAGCAAATACCTTATACCTACTTCATGACGTTTTATGGCTGTTTAAAAGAAGTTTAAAATAATTTTAAATAACTTTTAATAGTTTACTTAAAGCAGAAAAAGACCTATCATAAGATTTACATAGTATGATACAGTGCAGAATTTAAATTATGAAACTACAGTATAGGATATATAATCCATTATAATTTAAGTAGATACAATTTTGTTCACTGTGTGTTACAAATCATTGGACTCATAATAGGTATAACTACAAATAGGTAAGTATTATTACTGCTGTTCCGATTCATAAGATGATACAACACATTATAAGTTTGTTTATAAGTCATGTTATAGATGTATTACAACGCATTAAGAATACCCTTATGATGCATTATAAATGTAGGATTCATCTGTTGTTATAACATATAGTACTCTTAAAAGTTATTAACCCAAATAAATAAGCATTATAATTTGTTGTACCTGCTGTTATGATTATTTCTAAGATATGACACAACAAGATTGTAATTATGAACAAGATTGGCTAATTTCAGATGTCGCTGGGAAAAAAAATAAGGTGTGTATGTAAGGGGGAGACATTTATAGATAGAATAAAGACAAAAGTTGATGAGCACATGAGCACAAATACAAAGATCTGATTAAACTGTTCAAAAGTGCTTTAATTCAACTCTGGTAACAGGAACAAAGACAAAACAACCACGAAGCATTAATGAGGCAGGACAAACTGAGCTGAACTAAATGACAAATCAACTAACAACCATGACAGCAGATTTAGGGGAACAGTGCACACTGAAAACTGAGTAAAACAGTGTATTGGTGTGACACATCTTTTTTCCAGTTTAACAGACTACAAGAGAAAGCCATTTGTGTTACTCACTGCAACATCTTTTCAAAATGACGCAAACGATTCCCAGTTATGCTAGTCAGCCCTGACAGGGTGGTGTGGTCACTATCACGACTTGTGCTTGTTCCCTGTGAGTAAGTTCTTTGACAGTTCCATGCAAACACATCCATTTACATACAATGGCTTAGTACAGAATTTCAAAACAAATATTGTTTTATGGAGTATACATAAACTGTTAATTTATTACACATTTGTAAAAATAAATATGAATTGAAATGTAAATTAATTAAAGCAAGAAAAAAAGATTCAGCTTCAAAAACAGTTCAGACAAAAGTATGCAAATACCAGCAAAATATATTAATTTGCATCTATTAGAGTTTTAAAATATTATAACAAGGTAACAAGTAACAGTAAGGAAATGTGCAATAGGTATTATGTTGAATATTAGAGTAAAGATTGTTACAGAACGTTAAGTAGATGATGACGTGTTTTATGATGACATCAGAAATATCTGTTACATTAGGTAATAATGTGCCTCATTGTACAGCACTAAACAAATCATTTCAGAAAATTAAGTTTGATGATTAATAAAAAGCACTATAAAACTAAGCAGCTTTGTAACATGTCATATTTAATTATTCATGGAAAATGGGCAATTTTTGACCTTTGAAACAAGCATAAAATGTTTTTGCGAATTTCTGGCAAATTTAAGCCATAAATAAGAGGATTGAGAACAGGAGGAAAAACCAGAAATTCCACTGAAAAAATTATAGCCACAATCTTGTATTTGTCTGAATCATACCGACTTAGAGCAATGTCACAAAAAGATGCTATAGAGTAGTTAACAAAGCTTATAATGTGAGGAAGACATGTTTGTAATGCTTTGCCCCTAAATTCTATGGAACTTTTTTGACAAATGATCAAAATTCGGATATAAGTATATAAAATGAAGAAGGCAGGGAGAAAAGCTGTCGTTGCTGAGACAAAAAATCCAAGTATGTTGTTACTCAAAGTGGAAGTTCCACAAGAGAGTCGAACCACAGACCAGTTGGAACAGTACAATCGAGCTATGTCAGTCCCACACAAAGGCAACCTGGCTGAGAAGAAAATAACTAGACCCATAGAAAATACTGAATAAAGTGATGCTATTGACATGTATAATATTGTAAGTTTTGAGGTCATAATTGTATGATATTTTAAAGGGTTACATATGGCAACATATCTGTCATATGCCATCAGAGTTAATATTGTATATTCACATATTGCATAAGAATAAATTGTAAAAATCTGAACAAAACACGCAAGCCTAGAAATGGTATTTGTATCCGTAAGGAGATCAACCATTATCCTAGGGAAAAAGCCAGTTGACCCATAGAGATCATTGACAGACAAACAAGCGATCAGTATGTACATTGGCTCATGAAGATATCTCTCTTTAAACACCACAAACAAAAGGATTGCATTAAATAATATAATTGCTAAATAAACTGTAAGTGTCAACATTAGGATGAGATATTTCATGTGAACAAACTCCTTGAACAAAGTCAAGTAAAAATATGAAGGCACAGTTCCATTTTCCATTTGTTAGTCAAAACAATGAAATGCAACAAAAATAAATTTATAAAGATTCAGTAGTGATTCTTTTAATGTCCTCTGTTCAGTCTAATCCATAAATATTTTTAAAAGTAAAACTCAAGAGAGAAGTTTATAGTAGTGAAGGGAAAAGTGAGGAGAAATTCAACTAAAGTCAACTAAATTTGTTGTGAGCAATTTATACAATAACTGCATCCAGTCTCTCATGCACATATACCAACAGTACACATGGGAATTGACCTCATTAGTTTTGCTATTCATTAAGTAAAAAAAAAGGTCATGGCTCTATAAAAATCTGGCATAAAACATTATTTTGATTTTTATCAACATGGACAGAGGGTTACTGCAAGAATAAGTTTAATACTGAAAAATTTTATCATATTTTGAAAACAAAATAATGAAATTATTGAAATGTATTGAAAAATCAAAAAAATGAAACAACAGTTTGAAACAGAGACTACAAACATAGATTTTTTTTCCAGCCCAGGCCCATTGGAAAAGAATACATGTGTCCGATACAGATGGACGTAAACCTGGCAACATTTTATATTGGGTTTTGTACTTATCGCCACAGTTCTGAATTGACATATCTGGTGATTGGTGCTAAAAGTTTAATGCTTCATCAAGTTTTAAAATAATATACATCTAAACCCTAAACTTACCCAAATGTGTGACGTAAGCAACCATGTGATTGCAGCTTATTTTATTACAGCAAGTGTCATTGATAAAATACAAAGCTTTAATCTTTTAAGCTTTAAGTTGATAGATTACTTCATAGATAATTCATAGTTTATAAATCGTAATCTCTAATATATTAGGCTATGTAAAAATGTGTCTGCAGTCATGTCGTGTCTCTTCACTTCCTGTTTCCTTTTTTGTGATCCCATTGTAATTGTTTTCACGTGTCGTTTCAGCCACTCCCCTCGTTAGTCTTGGCACCTCTTCACCATCATCCTGTGCATAAAAGCCCTCTTGTATCCCTATGTCTTGGTCAGATGTTGAACATGTTTTGATGTGTGTGCAAGTCTCAGCAGTTTTTACTATTCTGGCATTAGCATGCGGTCCAATGCAAGCCTTCCAGTGGGCCTTCTGGAGGCAAATGTGGAGTGGGTGCTGATAAACAATGACTTGCCATTCACTGTCGGCCAGATAGGACGACACCATCCACACTCAACCGCCAGAGATAAGCCTAGGATCTTGCTTGCGTCTGCCTTTGGCTCTGTCTGGCTCCTCCTTCCCCCAAGATCTGCCTTTGTTCTCTGTCCTCGGTTTCTCTAGATCCACCTCGGACACTCGTTGCTGCGGCTCCACCTCGGTCTCCAGGGCCAACAGTGGGCTCTCAAATGAGCTCATCGGATTGTCAGCTCCATTTGGGGGGAGCCACTGTCACAGTCATGTCTCGTCACTCTCGTTTCTCCTCCTGCGTGATCCATTGTGTTTCCGTCACATCAGCTACTCCCCTTGTTAGTCTCGTCAGGTGTTTCCTATTATTCAATATATATAAACCCTCATGTTTTCCCATGTTTTTGTCGATTTTTGACATTCCTATGATGTTGCTATCTGACGTTTCTGTCTGTGTTGGTTCAGTGTTCCTAGTTATTCAGAGTGTTTTGCACAAGTGTGCCTTTTTATTTTCTAATTTTTAAAGTGTTTTCATTTTTTAAGTATTTAAGTATTTAAACATTTATTTTACTCAGCAAGTGAGTAATAAATAAGCATGAGTCAATAACAGTCTTTAACCAAACTTTAATGAAATGATACAAGACAGAGATATTAACAGACTAAAACAATGCGGTCATGTGGAGATAAAAGTCATTTTGTATTTTCAAAAAGATTTAAAAACAACACATTTCAAAATAATGTTATTCTGAATAGCTCTCCAGGGCAGACAATGTAGAATATGTCCTCATCCTGTCAACACAGACAAACAAGGTGTTTTCGTTAGGCCGTGTGGCTTGGGGCAATTGTAACACAATTTTACAGTATCCCCTGATGTTGTAGCCATGATAAAATCTTGCATAATAGCTAGCCACACATATATTAGCATGGGTTGTTCATGTTAATTTTTCATCAATAACTTACAGACAAAATGTATATAAGTTTAAACTCACAGTAATCTAAACCTTAGACAGCAGAAGAAAAATACTGTACATTCAAAAAGTAACTTTTATACCCACTGAACATTTGCAGATTAATTGTCATCACTTTGGCTTGTTTCAGTTTAAAGGAATTGAGTGTATTATTGTCAAAAATCAGAATGGGAGGATTCAGGAATGCGGGAAAAGGGATATTTAATGTAACACAAATAAAACCAAATACAAAAGAAAACTGCCCATGAGGGGGGAAAACATAACTAAGATCAAAACTGAACACATAATATAACACAAGGAGACAGGAAGCATGGGTACAAATCAACATAGGAACAGACATGGAACAACCATGGGAAGACAACAATGCAGATAAATTCAGACACGAGAGCATGAGACAAGAGCCCCGCACTCTCACAATAAACGCGACCAGGGGCAGTGTCAGAGCTCTGTCAACCCGAACACTAGAAACCGAAAACCAAAGTGACAAAACCCTAACAGTTCTATCCGCCCCTGTTTACACAGGCTTCCGGGCTCCACTACTACCTTGATCACATAGTTCTTCCCTACATCTAAAACGGAAAGAACATGGATTGCTTATTACTCTTTTATTTAGAAAATACTAAGTGCAATGCTTGAATTCATGTCAGAAGAAATTGCTGATTAAATTTAAATCAATAATTTCTTACTGATCTTAATTTCTTATTTATTGCTTGTACACAGTTTGACATTATATTTATAATTTATAAAATGCATAAATATTAAATAACTAATAAAGATTGATTGATTCCAGAGATCCCGTTTGATAACTCAAAAGTAAGCAAAAATCAAAGCAAATATATGGAATGTTGTAAAAATATAATTTTCATGGGTTTGTGATGCTTAGCTTTAGTTAGCCAGCAGATGGTGCCAGTCTGCTACAACTAGTGATATTTAGCAGCATATTTTTTAAATGAAAACTTCTTGAGAACCAACTTCCCTTTGTCTCTAATCATATGTGTGGGAAATTGCTTTTTAATTTTTCATTTCAGTACACCCAGGCACATATAGCATGTTGTATATAATATAAAAGGATATCTGAGAGATGGACTTCTTTTCTGTTCTGTATATTTTAAATTCAATACTGCAATGCTCAGCAGACAAATGTGTGTATGCAGACACACATTTTGTTGAAAAATAAATAAATAAAGAATAAAGTAATGAATTATGTGTTCATTACATAACAAAAACAATCATTTATTTCAAATTATATCAGTGATTCCACTGTTTCCACTGAAAATTAGAACTTTTAATAATAAACTTTTAATTTGATATCCAGTTTTGATATCATGTCTGTGAATTTATCACTCTGTTCAAACATAAGATACTGCAGGTCAAAGATCACTCAATGTTGCCAAACGTTGTAATGATGTAACTATAGATAAACTTGTTATTGACAGATCACTGTTTTCACTTCTAATACGGTCCCTAGGCCATCCAAAGAAAGGATAGTGGTCTCCCACTGGTACAAGATAAATGGACCTTCAGGTTAATTAGAAGGAAAAAAAACACTTTAATTAAGTCCCTTGGTCAAAAGGCCAAGACTAGTCCCAATAAGGCTTGTGACTGTGGTTACAATGAGAAAATCAAACTGAAAATCATTTTTATGACTTGAAAATCTTTCTCCAAACCGTGTCAGGGGTTATTAATAAAAATAGACATATAGTGTGTGTATACCTACATTGTGCTGTAAGACAGACGCGTCTATAAAAATAAAAATATAAAATTAGATATGTATAAATTATTATATAATAAAAAAATAAAATTGAACTTCTTAATATTGCAATAGATCAAGATCAACACAACTGTCTCTTAAAAGTCTAGATTTTAAGCCTCAGTTAAGCTCACATGCTCAAAAAGGCCAATATATCCTTCAAACTGATTTTTTCAATATAATGGATAAATAAAACACGGTAAAGTAAAGTTAAACCTTCTTGCATTGGACAGGCTAGTTTTGGCCTCATCGTCGACCCTCATAATTGAAATAGCCACTATTCACAACAACCTGCTAAAGCACTCACATTCATGTAAAGTAGAATTTTGGGTTGAAAATGTGGGTGTGTAATTGTAACAAGCTGTGTCCTTTGGATGAGACATTAAACCAAGGTACTGAGTGTGGTCATTAAAAACCCAATAGCACTTCTTGTAAAAGAGTAGGTGTCAACCTTGGTCTGTCTGTGTCTTTGTCATTTCCCTGTCTGTAAGGTCATGGTTTCACTTCCTGTTGTCCTGTCAACACTTCCTGTTCACTTCCAGGCCCTTCTACACCTGTCACTATCACTCATCAATGTCCTCAGGTGTGTCTCATGTCCTTGTCCTCATGTCTTTGTGTCATTTACATTTTACATTTATGCATTTGGCAGACACTTTTATCAAAAGCGACTTACATTGCATTGCACATTGAATCAGTTCTTGCTTTCCCTGGGAATCGAACCCGTGAGCTTGGTGTTGTAAGCACAAATGCTCTACTGATTGAGCTACAGGAAAGCTGTATGTCCAATGTTTCCCAAGTGACTTTGAGCATTTCCTAGTTTTGCACCAATGAGTGTGCCGTTTTGGTTCATATTTAAAGTGTTTTGTTTTCGCGTTTATTAACTAAAGATAAGTTAATTTTGGAACCTGTTCTCCTCATCCTTCCTCTCCGCAAAGCACACGTTCTTCCTTAAGTGTGACAGTAGGGATGTAACCCCCGTGTTCTGTCCACATTCCCTACACTGGCCCTAATCAATCGCGGCCTCCACAATAATCCCCATCAAATGAATTAGCTCTATCGCTCCTTCTCCCCTTCACCTATAGCCAGTATGTGGTAAGAGCACTGGGGCCATTGTACAGTGTCATCCAAGTGGATGCTGCACTCTGGAGGTGGTTGAGGAGAGACCCTTGACATATTTGTAAAGTGCATTGGGTGTACAGTTTTACACAGGAAATGTGCTATGAATAAATACCTCATTCATTATCACTCAGTTGAAAACATACAATATAAATAGGATATTTCAGGTACATTTGTATTCACTGGAATTTCTATGGGTGCTAATAACTGACATGTTTTGAATATTTTTTTTAAATGAAATGATTGATTGAATGAATGATTTTTAAATTTTGAATCAATTCAATGTGTGAGTTTGGATGTTAGATCAATTAAGATTAAAGTGTATACCAAAGATTAACTTATTTGCGATACATTTAGGTTAAAGACTGCACAGGTTTAATATGAGCAATGTTTATCAGCAAATGATGTAACAACGAAAACATGTTATGAACAGGCCATTAGTTTGTCCACTCTTAATATTATCCCTTGGCCATTAAATGAAACCATCTTCCCCACGGAAACTTCAGAGGGCCAAGATAAATGGACCTTCAGGTTTAATTAGTCATTGCAGCACTTTAATTGAGTCCCTGTGGTCAAAAGGCCAACCCCTGCAAGGCTTATGACTGATGTAGTAAATAAAGATTATTGCATCACTTTAATGGAAGGTCAAGGACACGAAACATAGATGACAATGACAACAGCGGTGACAAAAGTGCAGATGACAACAGTGGTGGAAACTAAATAAAATGCTTTTGAATTGCAAGACACATTGTCTGCTTTTTAACAATTTTGTTTAAAATATGTTTTCTCTTCATCTTTTAAAGCATTCTGTCTGAGTATATAGAGGGGAAGCTTGCATAAAACGTAAGGTTAATACGGAATAATGGCTTACTGTAAACTAGTTTTATTGAATGATTAATCACTTTAGATTGATTCACTGAAGTCTTTATTAACATGCTATTTATGTGCATGTAATTTCGAATTTAATCACCTGGTCATTCCTTCCAACCAAGCAATTATCAACCTGACCATAATAAACCGCCATAGTGTCCACACACATTTTATGTCTAGAAGGTGCACAACTAACATCCACTTTTGCACTTTCCACTTATCAGCATAAAGGTAGAAGAGGCCTGTGCTTTATTTCAGTGCAACCAATTAGGACCCGATGCAAGAGTTTTGCCAGAGGAAACTAATACTTGTGTGCCCTCCATTGGAGAGTGAGCGCATCCAACCCCAAGTAATTTACGGTTTCGGCCTCATCGGTAGTGATGATTTATGTACACCACCACTGCCATGCCATCTGTGTGAATGAGAACATGGTGGTGATGAACATCTTTCAGGAAGTACCTGAGTGCTAGATGCTCACAGTTCCACAAAGTCATGCCATGCTCTCTTCACACCTGTCCAGGGGCCGAAAGCTGGCATCACTAAGGGCTCCCCAGTTGTGAAGGTTGTCCGTTTGCCCAGAAGTTTTTGATCGTGCTCCTGGAGACCCACTATCCTGCAAAGCACACCTGCATGGGATCCTGAAGAGCTTGATTAGCTTATTCAGGTGTGTTTGATTACAGTTGTAGCTAAATTTAGCAAGACAGTGGGTTCCCAGAAGCAGAGTTGTAGGCCTCTGCTTTTTAAAGTCTGTCCCCCATCATTACATCCAGGCTGTAAAATACCCTGTTGTAAGAGGGAGCCATTGCATCTAGGCCAGGGTTCCTAAAATGCAATACTGAAGGATTTTATTATTATTATTATTGGGATATATCATGCATTGACTTAATTATACTGGGTCTAATCAATCCAACTGTTAACAGTCCACCTTGACCCTTGTGTGTCCTAGAATCAACATTATGCTTGACCTGCATGAATTGAAAAATAGTCTACTTTTATTTCAAAGCACTAGAATATCTTGTACACCATGAATGACCATAAAAGCAAAGAAGCTCTACCCAATGGCATATTGCATAACTGTTAGTTACATTTCATTATTTAATCAGACAGAAACATTATATAACTATTTTTATTTATTTACAAATTATCAATATGTAATGATGCAACACAGTTGACTTTCATTTATAATATAACGGCAACACAAGACACAAGTTATAAAATATGCTTAAATTGTGTTTCTTGCTTTGAAACAGGAGTTTCACCTTGAGAGTTCTTCAAGTAAATTAAATGTTGCATTTTTTTCCAATTTTTCACATCAATACAATCCTTCCATAACTGATAAACATAGTTACCATAAACCAAATCACTGAACAAAAAATATTTTAGTTGCTACATTAGTTGCGAATTACATTTGTAGACAGTTCAGTATATGAAGTACATGTAGTTTGACATCAATCTGATAACACACTGATTGTATTATTCAAAAGAGGGAGACCTATATATTGCCAATAATACATGCAATAATGCATGTTCAATTTTGATTTGATAAAAACCTGTTGAATTTATATTATGTAACAAAAAATTGCAAACTTTTTTTAACTTTTTTTGTAAATTACCAGAGCTAAAGGGGATGCAGTGCAATACTTGAGTCTTGCATAACATACATTTCTTGCACTTTTACACATAACATTGAATATCATTATTGATTGAAGTGACAGTATACATTCTGTATGATGTATTATATGCTCACGCTCAACCATAAAACATATTGCCAAGTATTGCTTTACAATTGGTTTACCAATAAAAGCTTGAGCTGCTCTTGACAGGGATTTCAACTTTGACCGTTTACAATAGCTGTCTTTTGACATAACTTATTACAAAGTTTTCTCACTATAGCTTCCTTTATTGCCTGCGTTCTCATCCCATAAAGGACTGGATTAATTATTGGGGACAAAATAAGGAAATACAAAGATAGTATTACACGTAGAGTGTAGGGCACATGTCTCATATCGAATCGGCTTTGGAGAAGTTCAAAGGAACTTCCAATGATGAAGTTTAATAGTGCCATTAGATGTGGGACACAAGTGCTAAAGAGTTTGATTCGTCCTCTGTTTGTCAGTTTTAAACAGATGAAGATGATCCTTAAATATGAGTAGAAAATTATAAAAAATGGGAGTACAACTGAAAAAAATATCATTGTTGTGCCATATATGTTGTACAATGAAATATCAGAGCATGCCAGCTTCACGACTGAATAATTATCACAGTAGACCTTTTCAATAATGATTCCACAGATGTCAATGTTTGATGCAAGAAAGACAGTGATTGTACATCGGAAAAAAGGGAAAAGCCAAGTGACTGCAATAGCAATAATCACTATTGTTGGAGTGACTTTCTTCTCATACACTGTTAGAAAAAATCCTAATTTTACAGAAAATAACTCTAATTTTTTACAGTATTTTTTTGTAAATCTAAATTATGTTTAAAACTATGTAAAATTACAATAAATATCAGTAAATTAACAACTTGACTGTTATTTTAAGGATTATATCATTAATGACAAATTACAGTAATTCTTATTTTTTATACAGAAAATTACTGTATTATTTATACAGTATTTTTCTATTTTTATACATTACGTACAAATTCATGTAAAATTACAATAAATATCAGTAAATTAACAAATTGACTGTTATTTTAAGGATTATATCATTAATGACAAATTACAGTAATTCTTATTTTTTTATACAGAAAATTACTGTATTATTTATACAGTATTTTTTCTATTTTTATACATTACGTACAAATTCATGTAAGATTACAATAAATATCAGTAAATTAACAACTTGACTGTTATTTTAAGGATTATATCATTAAATGAAAAATTACAGTAATTCTTATTTTTTATACAGAAAATTACTGTATTATTTATACAGTATTTTTCTATTTTTATACATTACGTACAAATTCATGTAAAATTACAATAAATATCAGTAAATTAACAACTTGACTGTTATTTTAAGGATTATATCATTAAATGAAAAATTACAGTAATTGTAATTTTTTTATACAGAAAATTACTGTATTATTTATACAGTATTTTTCTATTTTTATACATTACGTACAAATTCATGTAAAATTACAACCAATATATGTAATAATTAACAATTTGACCATTATTTTAAGGATTATATCATTAATGACGAATTACAGTAATTTCCAGTTTTAATACAGGAAAATTACCTTATTATTATCTTTTCTGTTTTCATTCAATACATACAAATCCATGTAAAATTACGAACAATATATGTAAATTAATACATTGTTTTATTTATACCATATTTTTCTGTAAATGAATAATTCTAGCCTACTTCTAGAAAATGAAGATCCAAGAATGTGCATCAGATGTGTTCTTAAGAAGCCACAGTAAACTTTATTGTTTATATATGTAATTCTCCTGTAAGGGAGTAAGGGAGTGATATATGTTGATTATAAATCACACTCAGTCACCCGCGATGTTCATTCATTTAACCTTATAACGTGAATACAACAGAAACATACACAAATTATATACAACTAGTGCATAGCTTTACACTTAACAGAAACAACGAGTAACGAAAGCATTAAAGCACATATAACAAACACTTCCTGTGTTGTGCGGCATCGTCAGCGCGCGCGCGCTATCGCGGTACATTTGAGTTAACTGAACACGTTGATACTGAAAACACTTAAGCCGCACAACACTCGAATATGCTAGACAAAACACTCATGACACTCAAACCTGTCTTTCCAACCGTGCATACCTGTAAGGGAGTGATATATGTTGATTATAAATCACACTCAGTCACCCGCATGTTCATTTACTTAACTTTTTAACGTGAATGAAGTCTCTCGCGAGAACTCCCTTCATCCCGCCACGCAGCGACGTGCACGTCACACGTACAACCAATCACAAAATTATGAACTTGAAATGAATAACCTATTCTAGAACACAATATATTTACAACCAATATTCATATCAAAGAACAACGAACAAACAACAAAAAACAATCACATACAAATAAATCAAACTCAATTATTTACACATATCACATATACATTTGATTAACGCTAAGTTTTATGCATTAGCTTACCTAACCCTAACCCTAAAAGCCTGACAATGTCAATGCCAAATACCTTTAAATATTGTGGTATTCTGACATGTTTCTAACTGACACATCTTCTACTCATAAAGATCAGGACTTACAAGTTTACCACTCATATTTAGAGCATTGTGGTGCTTAATAACCTTAACCCCAAACCCAGGCCTGGTCTCACAGACAGGGTTAAGACTAAGCTAGGATTAGCCCTTAGTTCAATCAAGACATTTAAGTATCTTTAATATACGGCTAAAATAAAATAATAATAATAATAAGACACATTTGTTACATAAATGAATTGCCTCAGCCACAAAAGTAAGTTTATAATGATTTGTTGAACATCAAATTGTCCTAAAACGCTGCCACAGGGGCAACCACTCAAAGTCTGTCTAAAAAGTTAAAAGTTTAAAAGTCTGTCTAAAAAGTTAAAAGTTTTTGTCCTAAAATAACAAGGCTGCAAAAGATTAAATGCAGACGAGAAGTCCACAAACAAAAAGCCATGCAAAAGCCCAAGCTGTTTTTATGCTCAAAGTTAATGTGTTAGAAGCAGGAAAAATGGGCAAGCGTAAGGATTAACAGATGAGCTACTGGAGCTCAAACTGCTCAAGAAGTTAATGCTGGTTCTGATAGAAAGCGGTCAGAATACACAGAGCTTCTCAGTTTGTTGCATATGGGGCGGCATAGCCACTGACCAGTCAGGGTGTCCATGCGGACTCCTGTTCACCTCCAAAAGTGCCAACAGTGGGCACGTGAGCATCAGAACTGGACCACGGAGCACAGATTCCGATGAATCATATTTTCTTTTGCATCATGGTGGCCAGGTGCGTGTGCATTGCTTACAAGACTTAAAGGATCTGTTGCTAACATATTGGGGGTCAGGGATTTTTTTTACCAGCAAAAGGGGGACCAACACAATATTAGGAAGGTCATAATATTATGCCTGATTATGCAATGTTAGCAAAGTGTTGCTTTGGACAGAAGATTAAACCTAAACCAACAGGTTGTGTAACAGTGGCACACAGTAAAAGTGAAAATGAGAGTTGACATTATTAGGCAGAGTATTTCTAAAGGAAATGTCAGGTAAATAAATTGTATAATTTATAATAAATAAAATACAATAATACAATTTATAATTGTATAATACAATAAAGTTTTATTGCAGTGCATGATTGCCATATATATTACCATTGTATTACCATATATATCATGCACTGCAATAAAAAAAAACAATATATAATATATACTCAATATATACACATATATATGTGCAATAAAAACCCAATTTAAACAATTATTTAATACAACAGCCTACAAATGCCACATTAGGCTATTGTATGGCTGTGTTGCTTTGAGCATGATTGGTTATGCTGAGTTTCATCCAGGAATCTGGCCAATGACAAATGTGCGCGCCTTCTACAGCGTGCGCGCCTTTTTTCAAATTTGAATCCGTTTGTTGGAAAGCGAGTGTGCGCGCGCGCGCCTATCTGTCTGTGTGCGTTGCAGCTCGCCATCTGCAGTGCACAGCACTACTTCAGCTCGGTTTTGCATGGATTATTACATTGATTATTTTACGTCGGACTGCAAAATGTTATATTTTAGGCAAATTTAAGTTGCGGATTGTTAATGGTGAACAAACAACAAAAAAATGCAATATGGCCAACGACTTTTACCAACGTGTAACGTTACCGGACAACTACAGAAGGTAAGTTAAATAATTTAGCTTTTATTAAAAAAATATAGTCTGCTACATTGTGATGTAATGTGTTTAAGTAATAATCGAATCCCGATAATGACATTACATAGTTCAATGTACTAGCTCCCGTTAACGTTACTGTGTGCTGTTAGCATGTCTTAATATTGTAAACTAGGATTAAGATAAAAAAAAATCTATATAAGAGCTTTGTAAATGAGTGAACTGAGAACGGAGTCTTGTACAAGCTCTTTTGAAAATCCCTGTTAGTAAGTAAATGGCTAATGTGTGTGTGTGTGTGTGTGTGTGTGTGTGTGTGTGTAAAATACATTTTAGGAAGAAAAAATCCAGCCACATGATCTTCAGGAGCGGTGAGTATTGACATACTAACATTAGGAAAGCTGAATTTCCAGCATCATTACTCCAGTCTTTAGTGTCACATGATCCTTCAGAAATCATTCTGATATGCTGCTTAAGAAACATTTACTATTATTATTAATGTTGAAAACAGCTTGTAACGCGTTTATTCTCTAGGAGAGGCCGGATAGCTCGCCTAAACGTAGAGTAAAGCACTAAGACACAAATATCAGTTCTGATATTCCACATGAGGGGTCCTTTATTAACAGGAACTGTCCATTCTACACACACCGGGGCAGTTGACAATCGCGTTACTAAACAACAACAAAACAATAGTAAGAGCAACATAAATGAAAACTGTGTGAAAAACCTAAGCTGTGTACATTTTTTTCCCAGGATTATTTAATGAATAAAAAGTTCAAAAGAACAGCATTTATCTGAAAAATAAAGCTTTTGCAACATTATAAATATCTATAGTGTCACTTTAATGCATCCTTGCTGAAAAAGTTTATGAATTTCTTTCCCAAAAAAACAAAATCTTACCAACCCAAAACTTTTGAACGGTATACAATGTCACAAAAGCTTTCTATTTCAGATAAATACTGTTATTTTGAACTTTCTATTTATCAAAGAATCATAAAAAGAACTGTTTTCAACATTGATAATAGATAATCATAAATGTTTCTTGAGCAGCTAATCCTCATATCAGAATGATTTCTGAAGGATCATGTGACACTGAAGACTGGAGTAATGCTGGAAATTCAGCTTTGCATCACAGGAATAAATTACATTTTAAAATATATTCAAATAGAAAACAGTTAATATGCATTTTAATTATATTTCACAATATTACAGCTTATTTTCTTTCTTCTTTTTTTTTAAATAATTTAATAGCATTAATGCAGCCCTGGTGAGCAGAAGTGACATCTTTAAAAACATACAAAAATATTACTGTTCTAAAACATTTGACCGGTAGTGTACACACACACACACACTGTTCAAAAGTTTGGGATCGTAAGATTTTTTATGTTTTTAAAAGAAGTTTTGTCTGCTCACCTGCAAGGCTGCATTTATTTAATTACTCATACTAACAGTAATAATGTGAAATAATATTACAATTTAAAATAACTTTTCTATTTGAAAATATTTAAAAATGTAATTCATTCTTGTTAGCAAAGGTGCATTTTCAGCATCATTACTCCAGTCATAAATTTAATAAATAAATGCTGTATAATTTTAATAAACGCTGTATAAGTGCTGTTCATTTTGTAAAGTGTTACAGTTTTGTATTCAGTATGTTTAGATTGTCACCATAATCCTAGTTTGAGAATTTGATAAACTATTGTTAATTACTGAAGTAATTTAAATTTTGTATTTTATTTATTCAATAATTGTGATTTTAGATTACATGTTTTACATAATTTAAACACTATTAAATTATATGTAAACAAATGCTGCAAATGGAAGTTTGAGATGATTTTAATTATTTTTTATACTGTTTATACTTATTTTATCTGCCAAAATAAAACTTAATTTTAAATCTTGAGCACGTCTTGACTATTTATTGTTTGACTGTAATCATTTAGGAAATCTGTAAAATAAGTGTGTATCTGTAGAACTCTTAACACTGTCGTTTTATTGAAGGTGTTTGACTGTAATCATTTAGTAAATACCTGTAAAATAACAGTGTTTATCCATAGAACTCTTAGCAATATCAGTTAATTGAAAGTTTTTGACTGTAATAATTTAGTAAATACCTGTAAAATAACAGTGTTTATCCATAGAACTCTAAGCAATGTCATTTAATTAAAGGTGTTTGACTGTAATAATTTAGTAAATACCTGTAAAATAACAGTGTTTATCCATAGAACTCTAAGCAATGTCATTTAATTAAAGGTGTTTGACTGTAATAATTTAGTAAATACCTGTAAAATAACAGTGTTTATCCGTAGAACTCTTAGCAATATCATTTAATTGAAAGTTTTTGACTGTAATAATCTAGTAAATACCTGTAAAATAACAATGTTTAACCATAGAACTCTTAGCAATATCAGTTAATTGAAGGTTTTTGACTGTAATAATTTAGTAAATACCTGTAAAATAACAGTGTTTAACCATAGAACTCTTAGCAATATCATTTAATTAAAGGTGTTTGACTGTAATAATTTAGTAAATACTTGTAAAATAACAGTGTTTATCCGTAGAACTGTTAACACTGTCATTTAACTGAAGGTTTTTGATCATAATAATCTAGGAAAGATCCATAAAATAACAGTTTTACACTGTAAAAAAAAAATCATTAAAAAACGGTAAATGACTGGCAGCTACGGCTGCCAAACAAAAACCGTAAAAAAAAGGTAAAATATCTTACTTTAAACACGGGAAAAATCTGTAAAATAACATGTTTTTTCACTACAATTTTTAATGAAAATTTCTGTAAAATTATTGTTTTTGCACTTTATTTGAATTAAGATATTTTACTTTAATTTTATGGTTTTTGTTTGGCAGCCGTAGCTGCCAGTCAATTACCGTTTTTTTACGAGATTATTTTTTACAGTGTATATTAAAGGATAACATATAGACATATATCGATCATAAGCCATAACTGTTAGGTTTGTTATGTCACATCCACCATATGTATATATAGCAAAGATCTGTACAGTACAAGAAAGCCATGTTATTTGGTAATCCTCTGTCAAGAATCTAGTTATGACAAAAGGAGCAACTGCTGTCCCGCCATATACATTTATACACGCCATATTGCATATGAAGAAATACATTGGTTTATGTAGTTTTCTTTCATTGTAAGTTACATAGATGATCAGTGCATTAGCTATGATAATGATTGTGTAGAGTAAAAATAGCATGACAATAAAAACATATTTCAGTTCATGTACTCTAACATAAGCATCTAGTGTGAAGGAGACGTTCAGCTTTGTGTTTTGTGGCATTACCCTGCAATTTCAAAAATGGGAAAGAAAACAGTGCATTATATTTCACATTCTAATACGTCAATGTATATATTTTTATCATGTAAATACGTTTATAGTTTTATCATCATAAAAAAATATAGCGATTAAATATAGAGTGATAGCGATTAAAAAAATATGTGGACATACATTTTAAAATTTACAAGGTTTCATGCAGCTTGGGCCAGAGTACAGCACACCTTGCCGGTTTGAAGATGAGTCTAGATCATGTGAGATTGGGCTGCGCTTAATATCTGTCCCCCAAAGACATGGTTGACGCAAAAGTTGGTCATATGGTTGTCAAATGTTTTGTTTGTTTGTTTTCTTTTTTTCATTATATTGCTCCTAAAGGAGTGTTTCAGAGAATAATTGTGATTTATTAAGTGATAGAATTTACTAATGTTGAGTGTTTTATTATTAGTAGCATAATTGTTACATTTTGCTTAGTAAAACTAAGGTATACAAGAAATAGAACATAAATTCAGTTTAATATGGTGACTTTTTAAACCACAAAATGGCCAAGCCTTATACTCACCTGACTGTCGGTAGGGATTAACCATTGAATTGCTGTGAGTCAGACAATGCACCAAAAATTAATTGATGTCCTCGCAGTTGCAGTCTTGACCTGTCATCCTCCCGACACATACAATGTGTAAAAAATGTTGTGCCTTCTATCAGGGTTAAAAATGATTCCCCAATTATCTTAATAAAAAAAATAATAATAATAAAAAAAAAAAAACATAAGTACTTTAGTACATTTTATTACAAAACCATAAATTATACAAGTTGTTTTCATCAACTATCGGTTTTATATTTTGTGTACAACATCTTGTATGGAAAACTTTGTCACAGATGACCAATTATACTATGCATGCAACCTAAAATTGTGATGGTTTTCCTAGGGGTCCCAGTTTATTGGAATGGTGTCACAGGACAGAAACAAAATGGGTAATAGCGTGCTGATTCAGTGGAAAAGATTTGTTGATAATGTTAACACAAAACAGTTATTTTATAAACTTTTTAAAGTAATTTATTATTACTTTTTGTGATTAGTTTAACACTTTATTTATAAGCAAAAGCTTATTTAATTTCAAACTCAGTGTACCACAATTTGTGTGAGCCTGAATCACTTCTATCTGCTTTGACAAGGTGGTGCTGTATGAACAATGCCAAGCCAATAGATCCTCTCTGAAAGAGGCCACTGACTACAAACCTACTGAATTCATTTATAAAACAGATGCTGAAACAAGGATATGGTTACAAATATAACTGTACACACTGAAGCGGAAAACAAGACACAAGACAAGAACAGTGCTATTTAATTTAAGTTAAATAACCCTTTGAGCTTTTGCACATGGATTTCATTGGAAAACTGCCATTGACAGATAATGGTAATTAGAATATTTTTGTCATCATTGGTTACCTGACAATGTTGTCTTAAGCTTAACTGCCAAAGAGGACCCTGAATTTTTAATTGCATTAAGTAAATAACATAGGACGTTATTTTTATTCCCTGTAACAAAAATTACAAGGACCACACAATCTCCATCCCAAGATGTGACATCCCAATAACGTGAATATTGTGAGTCTGTGACCTTGTAAAGCTGTGCTAGTGAGGAGAGTGCGATTTTCAAAAGGTGTAAAAATTCACTCCCCCTGGTAAACCGATCCTATTAAAGTTACAGTGTAATTATTCTGAGGGCACAGCCTGTGTTCACAGATACTGAAGTCATATGGCTTTGCATTAAACCCTTGCATGCACTGAGCACTCATCAATCTTTATTTATTGTGATATCCTTGCTTTAAAAAAGGACACACAAAATTTGCTCCAGCCATTTGAATTGTAGATTGACAAGCTACTTTGTACACACGCAATGTATAATTTAAAGAAGGAACGAATAAGTAAAAACAACGCTTAACATTATGTGTAGCCCTAATGTGTTGAAAAATAGCAATTAGTTTCCAAACATTTCTTTACATCCGTAGCTTTATGAGGGCCAGTTTTCATTGAAGTCTAAACTTTTAAAGATGTAATTAAGCATTATTGACAGGCCAACCACTTTCAAAAAGATTGAATGTTACATTGCAATTATATAGTTGCCTCATATAGCATGAGATACCATATACCATCATATACTAGGTAGGAGGATACTACTTAGGATACCATATACCATCATATACTATATATCATATACCATCATACAGCCTATCATAGCTTATTATATACACAATTTACAGGAATATATTTGAACGCAATAGAAAGCCTTCCTTTGTCGAAAGAAAATATTAAACATTATTATTTTTCATGATATTCATGCACAAGTGCAATAGGGAGAGTTATATAATATTGTCCTATGAACCACATCTTGAACTAATGAGAAATAACAGCAATAAATACAACATTAACAATAACAAATTAATGAGAAATGGATTGCAATACAGTAGGATATTCATGTCAATGTGAAATTAACAGTTTCCTGGCATCCCTTAATCTGGCTGTCAGGGTTCTGCCACTTAAGTTTTGGTTTCTAGTGGGTTGCTTGACAGAGCTCTGACACTGCCCCTTTGTTGTGATTGTAAACCCCGCCCATCTTGTTTATGTTATGTTTTTTCCCCCTCGTGGGCGTTTCTTTTGTATACTTTGTTTATTTCTGTTATATTAAATCCCCTTTCCTGCATTTGAGTCCTCCGTCCTCATTCGATCCGTGACAGAACGACACGACCAAATATGAGGACTCATCGGGGGAGGGGTTCCCATCCTCCACCAGTCGCCACACACCCCAGCCCCCTATACCAACGGATGCTGCAGTTGAAGGTACTGAGCTCCGTCCACCAACACGGGGCGGACTTTAGAACTTTTGCCCGGGAGTTCAGCCAGACTGCAGCGGGGCTGGGGTATGGTGACAGTGCTCTTAAGGACCTCTTCAACTACGCGCTGGATGAGCCCCTGGACTTTTGGAGGATGAGGGGGCTGGAGTCTCTGGACTTTTGGGGGTTCGTGGAGTTCCTCGCCGCGCCCCCCAAAGTTCCGACCCCAGCGGAATTCCTGGCAGCAGAATTAGCCAGGATAACTACCGCCCATCAGGAGACCGCCGTCCCAGAGCCTGCAGCCAGCCAGGGGGCCGCCGTCCCAGAGCCTGCAGCCAGCCAGGGGGCCGCCGTCCCAGAGCCTGCAGCCAGCCAGGGGGCCGCCGTCCCAGAGCCTGCAGCCAGCCAGGGGGCCGTCGTCCCAGAGCCTGCAGCCAGCCAGGGGGCCGTCGTCCCAGAGCCTGCAGCCAGCCAGGGGGCCGTCGTCCCAGAGCCTGCAGCTAGCCAGGGGGCCGCCGTCCCAGAGGCCGCTCGAAGCCTTCGTAAGCGGAGGAGGAGGAAAAGGGCCTCCTCTGATCCGCCAGTCCCGGAGGCCACCCCGAAGCTGCTCGCCCTGCCGGCGCCACCGAGACTGCTCGCCCTGCCGGCGCCACCGAGACTGCTCGCCCTGCCGGCGCCACCGAGACTGCTCGCCCTGCCGGCGCCACCGAGACTGCTCGCCCTGCCGGCGCCGCCTGACCACCCTGAACTCTTGCCGCCTGACCACCCTGAACTCTTGCCGCCTGACCACCCTGAACTCTGCCTGCCTGAACTTTTGTGGTCTGTCCCGCTGACCCCGCTGGAGCCCGCCTGGCTCAACCCGCCGGTTCCGCCTGATTTGCCGGCCGTGCCGGAGCCCACTTGGCTCACCCCACCGGATCCGCCGGACCCGCCGGCTGTGCCGGAGCCCACTTGGCTCACCCCACCGGATCCGCCCGACCCACTGGTCCCGCCGAAGCCCACCGGGCTCAACCCGCCGGCCCTACCAGACTCTGCCTGGCTAGTTCCCCCGGCACCACCCTGGCTCCCTGCCAGGACCCCCGATCCCCTGGAGCCACCCTGGCTCATCCCTCCTGCCCCTTCCTGGACTCTGTGTTAATTTTTTTTTTCTGCCTGTAGGTTGTGGACTTTTTGCTGTTTGCCTTTTCGGTTGATCTGTTCCCCCCCCCCCCCCCGTTTCACGTGAGTAATTTTTTCCCCGGTTTTTCGTTTTTTTTTTTTTGTCTGTGATATTCTGTGGTATGTGTTGTCACGTTTTCATGGTGTCTGGTAGGGACGCCAAGTTTTGGTTTCTAGTGGGTTGCTAGAAGAGCTCTGACACTGCCCCTTTGTTGTGATTGTAAACCCCGCCCATCTTGTTACCCTGTTTCCCTTGAGTGTTGTCAGCTGTTCTCAGCTCGTTACCTCTCCTCATGTGTTCCCTATTTAATCCCAGTGTGTTTGCTGTCCTGTGTCGTGTCGTTGTCATTTGATGTCATTCCTGGATGTGTTTCCCGTCTTCCCTGCCATGTTTCCTGCTTTGTTTTATGTTCTTGTTTATGTTTTCTTGTTTATCTTGTTTATGTTATGTTTTTCCCCCTCGTGGGTGTTTCTTTTGTATACTTTGTTTATTTCTGTTATATTAAATCCCCTTTTTCTGCATTTGAGTCCTCCGTCCTCATTCGATCCGTGACACTGGCAAAGCGTATATCTGCCTTGTTTTTTTGGTATCCTTTATATAAATTAGTTAATATCTTGCTTATTTACGTGTAAACAAAACTTCAATCTACATTCTGCGTGCTTACTGTGTGAAAAAAAAATAAATAAATTGATATGCTCAGGGAAATGCATGTAAACTTGCTGCAAAAAGTATTAATGGTGCACACATACAAAGGGCAAGATTTGTCCGGGGAGTCAGATTTCCGCGCAACACCTGGGGCCTCATGTACTAAGACTTGCGTTGAAATCATACTGCACATTAAGTCAGGACAAAGCTGTGAATGTGCGAACGCACAAAAAAATTCAGATGTATCAATCTCTTCAAAAAAAATATGAGTGGAAGAGTTTGGCTGATGCCGTCAATGCAGTTGGATCTGAAAGTCGCACTGTAAATGATCTTAAAAAGAAATGGTCTGATAATTGTCTTTAGTGGATAACCGCGGTCTCCTGAAGGGTTGTTGTATAATTAAAGGCAAATAAATAAAAATAAAAAGTACTATTAAATAGAACCATAACTTTAAATGCATCACTCACCAAGAAGCCACCCATCGCGCACCCTGCCAGCTACCAGCTGCCACCCAACCATGCTGTTTGTAATCATGGGTTGACCCAGGCCACCTTGCCACAATATTTGTCAGGCGTATTTGCGCATCACATATAATCTGCACATTTATTGAATGGAAATGTTTCCGATTCACATATGCAAATTCATCTTCAGATGGTGCCTTATATGTGTGTGCAGTCGATCGCTCCGATTACATTAGGGAAACCGGCTATCGCTGAAAATTGCATTTTAATGTTTGGCTGGTCAACTGCATCATATGGAAACAATCATATGGACATTGGGCGGCTCAAAGACGACTCGCTTATTTCTGAGCGGTCTGTTAGTTCCCTTTGGAAAGAATCAGTTGCCAGGAAACCAAACGTTGTCAGCACCTGTAACAGAACGGGTATTGCATGTTTCCTCGCTGTCTCTCTCTCTCGATTCAGACCCAATTCGATTCGGAGCATAGCCCTTGTAAATCTTAAACGGCTGATAAGGCAGTCATCATCCTGGGCCAGAAAATCATTGTTGTCCCTAAAAATTTGTTCTCTTCGGATTCCGCCATTAGCAATGTCCTCTAATATTGCCAAAGCTGCCATTGCCAGACAAAGGCAGGGACGTACCCAGATTTTTATTTTTTTTGAAGGGGCCCAGCTTAAAATGAGGGGGCCAAATTGGCAGGATTCGAACCTGCGCGGGGAAACCCCAATGGATTTCTAGATTTCTAGTTCTTGCCTTAACCTCTCGGCCACGACTGTTTATAGTGCATTGCGCAGCGCGCCATTTTTGACTTAGCCAGGGGTGCGTTGTGATCGTCTTGTGCGGCAGGTGATATGTGCTTTCACTTTCGTTCTCACAGTCGCGATTTTAAACAATTGAAAATCTGAGGGGGCCGGACATGTAAATGAGGGGGCCCAGGCCCACCCAGGCCCCCCCGTGGCTATGCCACTGGACTAAGGGTTGTGTCAATTTGCACATGCTTTTATATGTTCTTACTTAATTGCATAATTTATAGAATATTCCCATAAGGCTTGTGTGATAATATATATCAATTATATTATACATTGCAAATTAATAGCAATGCTTCCCATAGAACAATTCGTTGTGTAATGTTTGCAGATTCACTTCATTGCCTGTAGGAGTCGCCAACGGACAAAACTATGAGAAATGAACTTACGCCTGACATGAACTTGCCGTGGAGAAACGCACATTGTCACGTTAATTTCACTGTTAGTACATCCGACCGTGAGCGTGAAAGCTGGTGAACGTAATGTTTTTGTGCTTAAGTAGTGTTGATCCATGAGGCCCCTGTTCTCTTCATTGGACTAAAAAAGCTCAATTTCAGACATAAACAAATGCTGAAAACTGTCCAGAAATGTGTTGTGTATATAAATATTGTCTTCCATTCTGATAGGAATAAACATGATAATTGCCGATGCTGAGTTGATTTCATAGATTATTTGAATGTGTCCAAAACTTTTCTAAACGTTGTTAATAAAATACTATTTGTCAGATTCATAAATGCTTCTAGTGTCAGAGGACTATATTTTAAATATAAAATACAGTTTAAGTGTACTACTCAAAGTACTGACAAGAAATTAATATGTATTAACATGTCAGAAATTTTAATATCATATAAAAGCACTGTCACAGTGTGGCCATAGATAGTTAACTCACAAATTTTGCGCACAACGAAGGAGAAATAGAGCGAACATGTTTTATTCTTAAACTGCACAAAACAAAGAGGAGAATCACAAATCTATAAAAGAACAATGACAGACAGACAAAGATTTTCTTTTTAAAACAGCTGCCACTTAAGATTTTAAGTGCGTGAAGTCAATTCTGTAACACGTGTCCCTGTTTATGTCTGGGTCTTCTTTGTCACTTCAGGTCAGTCTTGTCATTGTTTCACTTCCTGTCTATCGTTTCAATCTCTACACCTGTCGTGTAATCTGTCATTAGTCTCACCAGCTGTTCCTCATCTCATGTCTCCCTTATATTCCCTCCTGTGTTAATTTGTGTTTATCAGTTGTTGAAGTATGTGTATGTTCAAGTGTTTATGTATCCTGTTCCCTGTCGCTGTAGTTTTTGCACAAGTGTGCCGTTTTGGTTTTATTATTTGGTTTTGTTGTGACGTTTGTTGATGATGTCAACACCATGAATGACTCTTTGTCTCTATGTTCCTGTTCATCAGAGTTTCTAGTGTTTTGTTTAAGTTTAGTTTATTGCATATTTGTCCTTCTTTTGTTTTGTTATTTAAAGTGTTTTGTTTTCAGTTTGAATCCTGCTACTCCTCGTGTCTGCCGCGTCGCACATAATTCGTTACAGAACAACCGATAAGGTCCATCGCCTAATTAAGACATCAGAGGATCGATGGAACCCCCAGAGAAGGTCCTCCAGATTGCCCGGGCGAACCCCTCCTTTCTGGAATTCTCCTGGAGGTTCAGTATGTTCGCGACCTTCTTGTCCCTGGATGATGAAGAGTTGAAAGTGCTGTTCTGCTTCGGAGCAAACCATTTTCATCTCAGAGGCCTTCATGACACTACGGGTCTAAGCCGGCAAGAAGCCCTCTATTTGTGTCAGGTGAGCGCCGCGCTCTGAACCAGGCAGCCAACACCATCAGCCTCATCACAGTCAATGCTCCCGAGCTCCGCAAACCAAGTCCACGCTGCAGAGTCCAACTTCACACAGTCAAATTTAGAGAAGGTGACTCCATGAGAACCCGGCTCTTGCCAGTGCTCTGTGTTTGGACTTTCCCAATTGTTGAGTAATCTCTGTGATTAAACTACTCAAATTACTACAGTCATGACTATCTGAAGCAGCACCTTAAAATTTGTCTGATTCGGTAGTATGTGCTCTACCAGGATTGCGGGTAGAACAGAAATCAGGAGACAGAAAAAATAAATTCTTCACTAGCCTTCTGAGTGGTGTCTGATCAATTTCACCAAAGATACGCCCCCTGGCAAAACCCAATTCAAACCCATTGTTACAGGAGTAACTTGTCTTCTCTCTATTTTGTGAAATCTTGACTTTTTGACATCAACAAGATAAACCAGAAAAACTAAAGGCCACAGAAAAGAAAAGAATACAAGTCAAATGCATACACAGCTCAAAGATACACAATGACTTACATCAAATAAGTCATGGAACAAATGTGACCAGTCTCTCTTTGGCTCTGTGTTGTAAAGATAGATGAACAAGACCAGGCAACAATGTACCATATGTAGAAAATCACCATCAATCACCATCAACTGAAAATGGACATACAGCTATGGAAACATAACATCTATAGCAGCCATATCACCCTGTAGCCGAAGACTGGTTGCCCACTGAAGCTAAGCAGGGTTGAGCCTGGTTTGTACCTGGATGGGAGACCTCCTGGGAATGACTAGGTTGCTGCTGGAAGTGATGTTAGGAGGCCAGCAGGGGGTGCTCACCCTGCGGTCTGTGTGGGTCCTAACGCCCCAGTATAGTGATGGGGACACTGTACTGCAACAAGAACTGTCCTTCGGATGAGACGTTAAACCGAGGTCCTGACTCTCTGTGGTCATTAAAAATCCCAGGATGTCCTTCGCAAGAGTAGGGGTTTAACCCCGGCATCCCTGGCCAAATATGCCCATTGGCCTTGGTCCATCATGGCCTCCTAATCACCCCCTTACACTAATTGGCTTCATTGCTCTATCTCCTCTCCTTAGCTGGTGTGTGGTGAGCGTTCTGGCACAGGTTGCCGTCGCATCATCCAAGTGGATGCTGCACACTGGCGGTTGAGGAGATCCCCCCCCCCCCCCTCCCAAGCGCTTTGAGCTCTGGAAAAGCGCTATATAAATGTAACTGATTATTATTATCTCAAATGAAAGAATTCACTACAAAAAAAAAAAAAAAAAAGAAATATTCAAAGAATAACTTACAGAATTAAACTAATTATATAAAAGATAAAAAAAAAATTGTTCATGACAAAAGGAGGGATTTTGAGAAAAATGTAATAATTATTAAACCTGTTATTAATTTCATAATTAACATTAAATACAGTTACAGGAATACAGTTATGTCGACAACCTCGGGGGTTGTAAAAAAGCGTTGAGATAACTGATGATCGAGATAACCAACAGCCAATATGGCGATTTATTTGATGAAGCAATCGGCATGCTATAAAAATATACACTGTATATGTGTCACGGTTATGTTAGTGTCACGGTATTCTGGACTCTTAGTTTGCCTTTTCCTTGTCATATGTTCCCTGTTCCTTTTCTCACTCATCAGTTCCCATCACAGATTGTTCACAGGTGTTTTGTGTTTCAGTTTAATCACGGTCAGTATATTTAGTTCCCATTGTGCACTCTTCAGTTGTCGGTTCTCGTTAACACTGTGTGTTTATTTCCCTGCCTGCGTTTGGTGCTTCAATAAACCACTATGTTTCTGGTACCGGTGTCTTCGAGTCTGCCTCCGAAACGCCAGCGTAACAATATGTTTACTAACAACAAAAGGCATATATGCACCAACTAACAGCAGAGATTTACCAGTATACAATAAAAAACACTTTCGATTCTTGATACAAACCTTTAATCATATTCTCCAACATTGCAAACACAATTTCGCTCACAGTAGAAACAGTCACATAATATGTTACATTTATATAGCGCTTTTCCAGAGCTCAAAGCAATTTACATAGTAGGGGGGAATCTCCTCAACCACCACCAATGTGTAGCATCCACCTGGATAATGCGATGGCAGCCATATTGTGCCAGAACGCTCACCACACATCAGCTTATTGGTGGAGAGGAGACAGAGCAATGAAGCAGGTAGGTAGGGTTAAACCCCTACTCTTGTAAATGACATTCTGGGATTTTTTGATGACCACAGAGAGTCAGGACCTCAGTTTAACGTCTCGTCCGAAAGACGGTGCTTGTTGCATTACAGTGTCCCCCGTCACTATACTGGGGCATGAGGACCCACACAGACCGTAGGATGAGCACCACCTGCTAGCCTCACTAAAACCTCTTCCAGCAGCAACCTAGTTGTTCCCAGGAGGTCTCCCATCCAGGTACTGACCAGGCTCAGCCCTGCTTAGCTTCAGTGGCCAACCAGTCTTAGGCTACAGGGTGATATGGCTGCTGCTAAAACACAAACACAACATAAACACATTAACACATTGACTCATAACAGTCATTTTGCTCTGACACAGTTCTGAATAGTATTGCACATGCGGTTACTATGGTTTCTTTAAAGTCTAAAATGCTTTGTTGCTTTTTGCCTTTAACGGTCTGCTTGAAAACATGCTTCTAAGCTTCTATCAGTAACAACGTCTTTGTTGATGCCAATGTAATCTGCATTGTGTAATTTAGTAATCATTCTTGAACACCAGCATTTGTCCCATCAAAACAAATAATCATAACATGAAATCATCAATTACACAGCATACAGGCCATATGACATGACCACACAAACTAATGCATCCTACCGCTGTAAAATCACAATCTGACTGCAAATGCAAAGAGGCCGGAAGGAAAGAACAAAAATGGTCATGGAATGACGTGTAACACGAACTCGGCGCACCGGGCCGCGGAGCGCATTCGCGGAAGTGGCTCAACAATCTCGAGCGGGCACCGGTCCGCGGCACAAAAAAGGTTGGGGACCACTGTTATAATGGCTTATTGTTTATTAAAAAAAAAAAAGTTACTAAAAGGGTAAACAGATATGTGTGTCTTGAACAGAAAAATGCTAAATAAATATGTTACGATGTAAATAAATGAATATATTGTTTGGTCCAAATCAAATGTAAATTTTACTCCATTCCTGGTCCCAGGTGGCTTTTTTTCAAAGGCATAAAGTAGTGTTTATCTTATTTAATTTTGTTATATGAATATATTTCATTGTTATCAGATAAAACTGAGAAATAAATCTCAAAAGTATACATTATCTATTTGTGTCATGATCTATTATAATTACACAATATTCATCATTTAAAACATCAGTAATAAGCCTCACAGGGACTTTTATTTGCCTGTTTGACCAAAGGGATTTAATTGTTATTGTAATGTCTAATTAAACCTGAAGGTCCATTTATTTTATCCCACAGCGGTGGTCAAGATGTTTTCTCGTAATGGCCAAGAGACCATATTAGGAGTGAAAACAAGTTAATGACTTGTTAATGTTTTGAGTTACATCATATGGTGGTGTACAACAAAATTAACAAAAAGTGCTAACCCCCTATTAGTCAGACCAATGATTAAAATAAGTTTAAACTTAAAAACTATTTTAAATCGTTTTAAAATACTTTTAAACTATTTTAAAACTATTTTAAGGTATCCTTCTTACAGTGTAATTATATAATTAATTACTGAGCATTATCAATTGACTATTGAGTAAGATCTTCTCTTAGTATAATGTTAGGAGTAGGGTTTGATCTTGGGCAAGTTGCTTGTAATTGAGTAATTAATTAATTATAATAATAAATAAATAAATATTCTTTATTTCTGTTGTAAGTATATGTAATGCATAATAGACACTGTAAACTACAGTGACAACTTTTACAGCAGTTAGAGTCTAATAAATGTGTTACGGGTCTGTATTGTCATTGTCATCACTTCCTGGTTCCCCATGTGCTCTCCCAGTGTTTTTCCACTTACCTGCTCGTCATCAATCGTTGACTAACATGACTAACAACAAACATTGTTAGTCATGTGTATAGCTACACTGTGTTTCCTTCAATCTGTCTTCCATTCTCGTTTCATGCTGTGTCTTATGTGTGACATTTGTGGTGTCTGTTAGATGTTGATCAGCTTTCGTGCATAGTTTGGTTGTAAAGTGGATTTTGTTTTGAATTTGATTATTAAAGACAATTTGAGTTTTTCCCATGCCTCTGTGCCTTCATCCACTCCACAAAAAACATGACAGAAAGTATAGACCTCGCTAAATGTTTTCAGTAACAGGATCTACTAAGAAGAATCTGGCAGAGAGGAAAAAAATGGCAGAGAAACATTTGCTTCTCACTCTGCTTGAATGGATGGCAGCTGGAGAGTTAAATGAGTTTCTGAAGCTGGCCCATCTGGCGATTCAAGCAATACTATTCAGGCACTACTAACAGCTTGTATTTCCCGATGGGACTAAACTATGAACTGTTGATTTCCCCCAATGATTGCTACAGGTCCATAGTGGATTTATTCAATGATGTCTTCACCCTAAATGGTTCTGTCTACATTGTAGAGAAAGATAAAGACATCCCCAGCTACCAACCAGGACCATCCATGGAGAGTGCTCCAACTCACACAGCACCTAACACCAAGCCAGCCCTCATTTCTTCACTAGCAAACAATATCCCTGAGTATGTCAGGGACTGTATCTCCAGTTGTCTCCAGCGTGCCTAGACTGCCAATCATCACCAGATACTGAGCATCCTCTAGTCCCTGAGTCTACCCCAGTGAACTCTCCAGACCCTGAGTCTGCTCCAAAGGACTTTCTAGTCCCTTAGTCTGCTCCAGAGTTCCCTCTAGTTCCAGAGAATGCAACTGAGTATCCTTTAGTGCCCAGTCCAGCACCTAAGCATCCTATAGTGCCTGAACCTGCTCCTGAATGCGTTTTATTTCCCAAGGCTGCTCCTGAGCACACTCTAGCCCCCATTGTCCACTCCCGAGTCTTCTCCTTAATGCCCTCTAGTCCCAGACTCTGCTACAAAGAGCCCTGTAGTTCAAGAGCCTACTGAGCTTCCTCTAGTCCCAGAGCCAACAATCCCTCTAGTCACAGAGCCTACACCTGAGCCTACTCCATCATCTAGCACCCCATCCTGCTCTGGAGTGTCCTCTAGTCCCTGGGCCTGCTTAAGAGCACCCTCTAGTCCCAGAGTCTGCTCCAAAGAACACTCTTGTCCCCGAATCTTCCCCTGAGCACCCTCTAGCTCCAGAGGCCACCAGTGAGCATCCTCTAGTCCCCCAGCCAACTCTGGAGTGCATTCTAAAGATCACCTGCTCCACATAATCACCTGATCGCCTGCTTCAAACTACTCTCTAGTCACCAAGTTTGATCCAGAGCGCCCTCTAGTTCCCGAGCCTGCTCCCACAAACATGCCAAGAGCTTAATTGCCACAATCCCAGTTCCCAGATGTTCCGGCACCACCCTGGATGCCCCCTTGAATGATCCCTAACCCCGGGGCTCCAGAGTGCCTGCCAGCCCCTCCCATGTTTGCTGTCTTCTTTTTCTGTTCTGTCCTTCTTCTGTCCCTTCCCCCTTCTTGTCATTGTTTACTTCCATGTGCTCTCCCAATGTTTGTCCACTGACCTATAATCATCAATAATTACCTTATTAGTCACATCCAAAAAAAAAAAAAAACCGTCTCAGGTTACTATTGTAACCATAGTTCCCAGAGAAAAGGGAACGAGATGCTGTGTCCCTTAGGGGTCGCTTTGGGGAATACCTCCGGTATGACAGGTGTTTGAAGCAAAAATACACAATCAAGCCAATGAACATTGGCTGGCAGTCGCCTATGATGTAACCACAGGTTACCGCGACTGCAGGTATAAAGGCGCACCTACACAGAACGTCATAATTTTTTCAAATCTGAAGTAGACGCCTGCAGGAAGGCCCGAAACATGGCAAGAGACACAGTGTCTCGTTCCCTATTCTCAGGGAACTATGGTTACAATAGTAACCTGAGACGTTCCCATTTGAAGGGAACTCTACACTGCGTCCCCTAGGGGTCGCTTTAGGGAACGGAATACCAACACCACCATGCTGAAGGGTATGACTGCACTTAATAGGCGCAAGCCAGCAGTCAGAGACCCCCAGGGGAACTGTCCCAAAACCTGCAGTGACCCGGGCTGGGGCTACTAGAGAAAAGAGGCCTCAAGGTACAGGGCCGAGGCCTAACCACGCTCGATCTAGAGTCTGAGGGAGTACAGGCACCACTCCACTCATGACTGAGCCCGCAAAGCGGAGGCCTAGAGCCGCAACTACTAGGCCTACATGCTCAGGCGCTACTGAGCTCTAATAGCGGCTGGGCTCACAGCCAACACTTTGCAGCTGTTCCTTTTGCAGGGGAACAGTACTCAAGCTTGCGGCACAGCAAGGGGGTTCAGAGGAACCACTTTCTTACAAGCGGAGCTCACAGGAGCGGAGGCCAAACTGTCGGCCTGACGACGCTCGTACAGCCAAGTCCAGTTCGGGAGTCAAGGATGACTCCACTGCCCTTGCGCCGACCCAAGTCGTTTGGGTTCAAGAAAGAACTGAGGTGCAGTACCGCTTCGCTCAGAGCGTAGCGGGGGCTCACAGGGCAGAGGCCTGGTCTCCTCGGAGAGGCCTGCGACACCCTAACGCATCAGACGACAAGATGAGGCAAGAAACTTATTCCCTCGCCTACCACTCTCTAAGGTTACTGAGCGGAGCTCTTTGGAGCGGAGGCCTCAGTAAAGAAGACTCTCGTATTGGAGGCTCACTACGCCCTCTACAGGTTGAGCTCAGGAGTGAAGGCCTCGGCCCCAACACTCCTCTTTACAGCACAGGCTTAGGCGAGGGGGCCCAACTGGGGCCACCGACTCTAGCTCACATAGCCTGGGCGGAGCTCAGGGGAACGGAGGCCTCGCCGAAAGTAGGCAGACTCTTATAATAAGAAGAGGCCTGACAACGCTCCCTGCGCTTGTGAAGCTCTGGGTGGAGCTAATGCTTTCCTGAATACCAAGAGCGGAGACCTACTGCTCCCCTCAGAGAGGAGGCCAGACAACGCCCTGGAAGCATGCAGACATAGCCCCAGCCAATCTGCTGCAGAGTAATGCATTTCTTAGACAAGCGCTGAAATACCTGAATACCAAGAGCGGAGGCCTATGACTCCCCTCAGAGAGGAGGCCTGACGACGCTCTGCCTCCAGGAACGAGAGAGACGGAGGAACGGAGGCTAGGGAGGCCTGCTACGCTCACCGCCGGGATAACTGCAACTAGGGGAACATGCACACCCGAACCTGCTCTTCTCACAGATCCTCAGATCTGGAGGAGCCAGCCCCCTGTGTGGCCTGAGACCTGGGCCCTGGGCACCATGGTATGAAAGACTTGAAAGCCGCTGAGCGCGCCCTCGCCTCCCTGAACCAACAGAGGTCCCAAAGCTCATGAGGCACTCCCTCTCTTCCTTCCCGACGTCAGCCAGGTTCACTCAGAGTTGCCTCTCCACAACCACCATGGTCGCACAGAGCAACCACAGCAAAAGCTGTTTGCTGGTGGTGCGGAGAGCCAGGTCTGTAGTGCGGCGCAGCTCAGCCACCGCATTAGCAACGAGCCCCTGGCCTTGGTCCCGGTCTTTATGCAGATCTGCTTGATAAGCCTGTAACACCGCCATGGTGTGCAGGAGTGCAACGGCTTGATCTGCTGCCGCATATGCCCTGCCATTGAGGTGTGATGTTTCACGCAGCGGCCTCGATGGCAGGGAGGGCGCCTTTAATGTGGAAGCCACGCCCACCAAGAGAAAGCTCGCGAGTGTCTCTTCGTCTGGGGGCATCCTCATATAACCATAACTCTTCCCATTCTCCACATCAGCATAATTAGGCTGAGAGAAAAAACTCACACAGAGAAAGGTTTCCCCCCTGATCTCCGCACCTCAGCGTGAAGATCAGGCAGAAGAGGAAGGGCGCCCGAGGCTAATGCTTGAGACTCACGAGGAAGCGTTCATCCAAGCGACCGAACAGGCGGTCAGCTGATTCACGCTTCCCCGGCAAATCGACTCGCTCACTGGCGCGAGTCACAGACGTCACCAGCTCGTCATACACGGGACAGGCGAGGAGGAATGCTCAGAAAGATTTTCGCTGAACGCAATCTCCCGCTCGCCTTGATTCGCGGGGAGCGCGCTCACGTCAGCCTCCGACGGCTAGGAAACACCAACTTTCTCCAGCCTCTCGGCAAGCTCCATCTGTGAGCCCCAGGGGCGCAGTCTCCCGCTCGCCTCAGCTGCAGCAGGACCGGATCCCCCAGGTGCAGATGAATGTCCGGATTCCCTAGAGAAAAGGACAAACGCGAGCGTGACACTCTCAAAGGGAAACGCACGCAATGCACGCAAACAGCTCCCTCGAGAACTGAGTGCGCATGATCCTTGCCAAGAAATAAAACACACATATCGCGTGTGTCATCAGGTGTCAAAAAACGCTGACACGGATGAACACAATTACGAAAGTTGTTCACCTTACAGGCCATCGTGATGAACCATACTACAAACAAAGCTGTCTCCCTGAAGATTTGAAAAGATGATGACGTTCTGTGTAGTTGCCCCTTTATACCTGCAGTCGTACCTGTGGTTACGTCATAGGCGGCTGCCAGCCAATGTCAAGTTCATTGACGTGATTGTATTTTTGCTTCAAACACCTGTCATACCAGAGGTATTCCCCAAAGCGACCCCTAGGGGACGCAGCGTAGAGTTCCCTTCGAAAGGGAACTTTATATTTGCAGGGAGGAAATGTTAATTTGGTTAATCGTTAGCTTTCAATTGAGTTTTGCAGGCCTTTAATTGCTAAGCAGTTTGTTAAATTCTTAAGCCTAAACATCTTAAGCCTTTAAAAAAAACAATGAGCCTCTTTAAACAATAAAAATTTGCTTTTTATATGACAAGCCAAATTTGAACGTTATTTGTTCAGTTTATTTTTGAAAACCAAAACTTTTAAATGTAGGAAAGAGCAAATTTAATTTGATTAAAACTTAAAGACTACAATAGATTAAATTTACAACTGTCACAGAAGATGTTATTAAGATGTTTTTTTAATCATAGTTTCATTGTCATGGACCTGCCTAGTTCCCCACCAGATTTTTTTTGTCCTGAAGATTGATTTATTCACCACAGGTGTTTGTCATCTCACTCATTTACTTTATTTAAAGTTTTAGTCTAATCATTGTTCATTTTTCTAGTGACGTTAATATGCAGACTTTTTATTAGTTTGCCTGCCATATTTTGTGTATACTAGTGTGTATTATTAAAGTCTTTGCGAACCTGGTCATCATATGCCTGCTCTTCCTTCCACCACCAGTGAAAAATGATAAGTCACAAATGTGACAAGTGTATTTTGGGTTAATTTTATGAAAACAACATTAAGAATGCTGAAGGGGAACAGGAAGCATAAAAACATTTTCCAGGAGACTTCCGGTATGGCCGTGATGGAGTGAGACGTGAGGAAGAAGGGCTCCCAAACCACATTGCCAAACTGAACCCGTTACACACCATACACTGTCAGTAATTATAAATATATGTATTTGGAACTTCGCCGAAACAACAATGAGTAACAATAAACAGAAGCAAGCCAACCTTTCAGCTCCACCGACCACGAGGGCTACCGCTAGCATAGCCGGTAAGCTATCATCCATGGCTGCCGCTTCCAACGTTGAAAAGCAAGCCACGCCAGAAACTTTTACATTCGTCTCTATGGACCAGCTGATCTCGGAATTATCCAAACAGCGCATCAGCATCAGAGAAGACATTTCTACCTTGATCCAGGAATCCATTGGTCCCTTGCAAACCTCTGTAAATGCGCTGAGGGAGACTGTGGATGACTTTCAAGGCCGATTGGCCGCGACAGAATCCCTGGCTGGAGAGAATTTTGAAAAGTTGGCGGCGGCCGAAAAAATTATAAAAACTCTACATACACAGAACACATCTCTCCTCGATCGCATTGAAGACTTGGAGAACAGATCGCGAAGGGCTAACCTGAGAATTGTCAACGTTCCCGAAGGGATTGAAGGTGGCCGAGATCCCGTTGCGTTTGTTTCCGAGATGCTGCTAGAGATGACGGGCACGGAGGTCTTCGACAAACCACCTGAGCTGGAGAGAGCGCACCGATCACCCGGTCAAAAACCAGCGGACGGCCGTAAACCCCGTCCATTTGTGGTGTGCTTCCACAGGTTCCAAGAAAAGGAGAGATTACTGCGATGGGCAAGACGAAATGAGACGAAATATAAGGAGAACCCCATCAGAATCTACCCGGATCTCAGCGCTGTCCTGTCAAAGAAACGCGCTTCCTACAACGCCATCAAACAATCGCTTTATCAGAAGGGCATACGGTTTCAGCTGCTCTATCCAGCTCGCCTGAGAGTGACTTTCAACGAAGAAACTTTCATGTTTAATACACCGGAGGAGGCGAAGCAGTTCTACGATCAGCGGGTCACTTAGGATTGACTGGAACTTTTCTTGTATGTATTTTTTTCGCTTGACCTCTTCCTATACCATTCTCTTTTTATTATGGCTTTGCAAATGTTTGGTTTTGTTCTTTTTTTATTGTTGTTTTTGTTATAAACTAAAAACGCAAAGAAACTTATTAGGTTCTTACCTCATTGAGTTAGGGGCTTAATCATAAAGTGTGTGACGCACTGAAAATTCTTTATAAGGTTGGGATGCCTTTTAGAAGTTAGACTGGTCTCAAGTAAGTGGGGGGATTACTGGGGGTTTGTTAATGGGGGCCTGCAATTTGTCTCTGTTCTTGAGACAAATATAGGAAAAGTTTGGTTTCTTTGGGGTTGGGATGGAAACCGCCAATGTGTTTTTTTTTTTTGTTTGTTTTTTTTTTTCTCTTCTTTGCATCTCTCTCTTTCTCTCTCTCACCCACTATCACCACCTTTTTGTCATGTATGGAGATCTGGTCCCACTATCCACAACTTAACTACTGATTAATGTGTGATATAAATAAGTCAGGAGGGTCTACCATTCGGTTCACTAGTTGGAACGTAAAAGGTATGAATGGCCCAAATAAAAGAGCTCGTATATTCACTCATCTTAAAAAATTGAATACTGAAATAGCATTTTTGCAGGAAACGCATTTGCAGGTAGCAGATCATATGAGACTCAGAAAGCCTTGGATTGGCCAAGTCTTTCACTCCCACTTTAACAGTAAAGCAAGAGGAGCGGCGATTTTAATTCATAAGAAAGTGCAATTCAACGCTTCTAAATGCATCTCAGACCCTCAGGGACGATATGTTATTGTGACAGGTCATCTGTTCCATACCCCCGTTGCCTTGGTATGTGTCTACGCCCCCAACTGGGACGATGTTTCTTTCATTCATAAAATGATTTCACTCTTGCCGAACTTAAACGCACACCGTCTGATTTTCGGTGGGGACCTAAATTGTGTCTTTGACCCAGCTCTGGATCGCTCAAATCCGAAAACCATGCTCCAATCTAAAGTGTCTCAAGCCCTATCCACATTCATGACACAAGCAGGCTGTTTGGACCCATGGAGATTTTTATTCCCACAAAAGAAAGAATTCTCTTATTTTTCACCTGTTCACTCTTCGTACTCAAGAATAGACTATTTTTTTATAGATAAAACACTAATTTCTTCAGTTGAAAAGACCCAATATTCAGCTATTATAATATCAGATCATGCACCATTGCTCCTTGATTTACGTTTTACTAAGCACTGTACGCAGCGTCCTCCTTGGAGGCTAAACTCTACCCTGTTGGCAGATAAAAACTTCCATAAACATATATCGGTAGCAATCGATAACTTCTTACTCACGAACGATTCAGAAACAGTGTCACCACTGATTTTATGGGAGACACTTAAAGTTGTCATCAGAGGTGAAATCATATCTTATTCTATATCCAGTGATAAACTTAAAAATGCAAAAATACAACAACTAAGTGATTCGATCCAAAAATTAGATGAAAAACTTTCTCTATCCCCTTCTGAAATACTACTCAAAAAGAGAGTAGAACTTAAAGCACAATACGATCAGATATCAATTGAAAAAACTCAACAAAATTTGCTTTGGTCTAAGGGAAACTATTATGAGCACGGGGAGAAAGCGGGTCGTTTGCTGGCACACCAGATAAAGTGTCAGTCGGCTTCCAGGTTGATCCCACAGATTCGTAACGTATCGCATCAGCTGACGGTGGATCCAAAAGAGATTAATGAAAATTTTATAGAATACTATACAAAACTATACACCTCAGAGACTTCTGGAGACACGTCAGGTATATCGGACTTTCTGAATAACCTGAACATCCCAAAAATTAGCTCGTATCAAAAAGAAAAATTAGAACGGACAATTGTTTTGCAGGAAATATTAGACTCTATTAAGGCAATGCAAAATTCCAAAACCCCCGGCCCGGATGGCTATCCTGTGGAATTCTATAAGGCTTTCGCTCCCAAACTAGCGCCACTTCTCCTGAGAATGTTTGAAATCTCTCTAAACGAGGCAAAACTGCCACAATCTCTCACAGAAGCATATCTTACACTTATTCTGAAACCTGGAAAAGATCCACTTGAATGCAACTCCTACAGACCAATTTCTTTGTTAAATGTGGACTATAAAATTCTCGCCAAATTGTTAGCCTCTAGAATTGATACGGTTATACCAGAAATAGTGTCCACAGATCAGACAGGCTTTATTAGGGGTCGCCACTCATACACTAATTTAAGAAGACTTTTTAATATATTGTATTCTCCTGCATCCGGGGATTGCCCAGAGGTGGTGGTATCTCTGGATGCAGAGAAGGCATTTGACAGAGTGGAATGGAGCTATTTATTCACAGTTTTGAAACATTTTGATTTTGGCCCCAAATTTCTATCCTGGGTCCAACTGCTATACTCTAACCCTAAAGTATCGGTCATAACGAATAAATTACGGTCACAATTCTTCCCAATATTAAGGGGCACAAGGCAGGGTTGTCCTTTAAGCCCTCTCCTTTTTGCATTAGCAATAGAACCACTTTCTATTATGCTTAAAGCCTTGCCATCTATACAAGGCATTAATCGAATGGGGATGGAACATAGGGTGTCTTTATATGCTGATGACCTGTTGCTGTACATCTCAAATCCAGTTGAAAACGTTCCCAAAATAGTGCAGAAACTATCAGACTTTGGTGCTTTCTCTGGATATAAACTAAACCTTTCTAAAAGCGAGTGCTTCCCAATTAACTCCCTTGCTTTACAAATTAGTGCAGCATCCCTCCCATTTCACATCTCTCGTTCTGGTTTTAAATATCTGGGAATTAATATTACCCGTACCTTCTCAGGGTTATATGCAAGTAACTTCTTGCCACTCATAAACAAAATTAAACCTGATCTCCAGAGATGGGATGCATTACACTTATCTCTAGCAGGCAGAGTAAATTGTATTAAAATGAATATCTTCCCTAGATTCTTATACTTATTTCAGTCCCTTCCAGTTTTTCTCCCAAAATCATTTTTTCAACTAGTAAATAAACCCATACTATCATTCTTGTGGGGGGGGAGGAACCCCAGAATTCGCAAGGAACTCCTTGAAAGGCAAAGGTCCCAGGGAGGCTTAGCTCTCCCTAATTTTATGGGCTATTACTGGGCCGCAAATCTCCAAAAAATAATTTGTTGGTTTAATTCCCCTGAAGTTGATTGGTGTAAGGCAGAAGCAAACACCTGCTCCCGTACATCACTTCCTGCTCTAATAACAATGAAGTTACCATTCTCTCCCTCTAAATACTCCTCAAGCCCAGTTGTACGTTCAACGATCAAAATATGGTCACAGTTTAGACAAGGGCATAAACTCAATAACTTTTCCATGCTAAGCCCCCTCTGCAATAACTACTTGTTTCCTGCTGGTAAAACTGATCGCACATATGCACAGTGGCAGAGGATAGGCCTGGCCAAGTGTAGTGATTTTTATTTAAATGGCACTTTTGCCAGTTTTAAAGACCTCTCAGATAAATTTCAACTCTCACAGTCCAACCTATTTCGTTACTTTCAAGTCCGACATTTTATCCAAACTCAGAGTTCAACTTTTCCTGATTTTCCACCTACTTCACTATTGGATCAGATTTTACAGTCTTCTATGGTTCTTAAAGGTCAAATTTCAGTAATATACAAGATGGTCATGTCCTCAAATAATGTGCTAACTGACAAAATTAGAGGTGAGTGGGTAAAGGACATAGGAAGTGAAATAACCGACGAAATGTGGGATGAGGCTCTGAGTAGAGTAAACGGATCAAGCTCTTGTGGACGCCTCAACCTTATACAGTTCAAGCTCCTCCACCGTGCCTACTACACAAAATGTAGACTATCAAAGATTTACCCTAATGTCGATGATTTGTGTGATCGATGCCAAAGTGACAAGGCAGACCTTTTGCATATGTTCTGGTCTTGTCGAAAACTGAATGATTATTGGACATTTGTATTTAAAACACTGAATGAGGCCTTTAACTTGGACATAAAACCTAGTGTTGAAATTGCTATATTTGGGGTACCAGAACATGGAGTATATCTTACAAATAAAGCCAAAAATGTTATCGCTTTTTCCACCTTATTAGCGAGAAGAAGAATATTACTGGAATGGAAGTCACCAAACCCACCTAAAGCTTCAGTGTGGATTTGTGACCTAGTATCATACCTAAAATTAGAGAAAATCAAATATTTGATGAAAGGATCTGTCCAAACCTTTTATAAGAATTGGCAACCCATGATCACATACTTTGAGAAGATGAAGACTCTCCCACTCTGAAGAAAACTGTTTTCAATATCACTATCAATGTTGTTTGGTTTTATAATTATGTACGGACCAAGATTTTGTTAGAGAGAATGAGTATGTCTGTAAGTGTACGCATGTGTTTTTTTTTTTTGTTTTTTTTTGGTGTTATTATTATTATTAGTTATTCCTTATTTATTTGTATTAATATTATTTATTTATTTTTATTTATTTTTTTATTTTTTTATTTTTTTTGCTATTAATGTAACCACACTGTAATTTAATTACCGTAGTTGTCATTATTATTGTCACTGATGCCTTAAATACTTTATGTATATTTAGTTATTTGGCGGGGAGGGTTATTGGGGAAAAAAAAGAAAAGTACAATCTTAAATGTATGGAATTCTTTGTTAAAACTTTGAAAATATGTAAATAAAATATATTAAAAAAAAACATTTTCCAAGGAATGCAAGTTATTTGTTAAAATGTTATTTTAAATAATTGTAAAAGTCAAAACTAATGGAGGTTGCTGTAGAAAGAAAATAGTAATAAGTCAAGGTAATTTTGCTTGTACTCACACTACAACTGTTCAGTGAGTTTGATACATTTCTGAGCTATTTGAAAACAAAGTTTTAATTTGATTTGATAGTATTGTTTAGAATAGAGAGTTTGGTTTTGTCTTGAAATATATATATATATATATATATATATATATATATATATATATATCTCATTCATTCATTCTAATCATAGACCTGTTTGATCTGTAATGTTGTAATGTTTTTTAGAGGTCACTAAAAGTTATGATCACTCTAAAGGGATATAAGTGTAATTGTATGGTCAGTGGGGTTTAATTAAAAATGCGGGATATATAAGGGTGTGGACTATATCACCATTTTTTTACACGTAATAATATTTCAATATAAAAAAAAATTATGGTATTTTCTTTCTGTTATTATTTCTTGCACAGGTTGTCTGGCCTCTGCATTGTCAGTCTTACAGATGCTGCTGATAGGCTGTGTGACCTGTCAATCATGCAAGAAGATGTGATTGGCTGTCCATCAATCTGATAGTTGGCGCTGATAGGCTGTCTGACCTGTCAATCATGCAAGAAGACGTGACTGGCTGTCTATCAATCTGATAGCTGGTGCTGATAGGCTGTCTGACTTGTCAATCATGCAAGAAGATCAATCTGCTCAACACGCTTTCAGGGGGACGAGCAAAGGGACGAGCACAGCGCAGCGCAGAGAGGGAGAGGGAGAGTAGAGGGAGAGACTGCTCTTTCTTTTTCTTCTGATTTTGATTTTCTTATTGTGTGAATTTCGCTCACAAGCACTGTGTACCGAGCCTGAACAGTTCGAAATTCGAATCGTGAACTTACACAAAAAAATTCATCATGGGTGCGGTATATCTGAGGGTGCGGATTATACCAACAATTTTTTACACAAACCCCCAAAACCCGCAGGATATATGAGGGTGCGGATTATCTGCATTTGCGATTATATGCGGGAAAATACAGTACTTCTTTACTCCAGAAAGGGCCCAAGTCTCTGTCCTGGAATGAGAACGCCACCAATGCATTCACAACTCTCAAGACTGCATTCTGTTTAGCCCCTGCCCTGGTTCATCCAGACCCATATCTCATGTTGAGGTAGACGCATCTTGCAGTTCTATCCCAGCGGCAGAGTGACCCTCCCAAACTCCATCCATGTGCCTATTTCTCCAAGAAGCTATCCCCGGCGGAGCAAAATTACAACATTGGTAACCGTGAATTGCTGGCCATTAAACAAGTGTTAGAGGAGTGAAGGCATTAGCTGGAGGAAGCCATTCACCCGTTTCATGTCATTACAGATCACCGAAACCTGGAATACCTCCATGAAGCCAAACGTCTGGAGCAAACGTCAAGCGCGATGGGCATTGTTCTTCACCCGGTTCAACTAGTCACCTATCAACCCGGAGACAAGAACCATAAGGCAGATGCTCAACCTCGTCTGTTCCTCCCAGAATCCAGTATTCAGCCACCCGAGACCATACTCCCTCCAGCGATAATAGTAAGCCCTATACAGTGGTCATTAGATCAGCAGATTACCGAGGCCACCCACCACGAACCAGCTCCGCTGGGAGGTCCTGACTGACGGATCTACGTATCTACCAACCTCCACCCACCCCTCATGGACCAAGCTCACTCATCTCCGGACTCTGGACACCCAGGCAGCCAGCCAACCCTCTCACTCATCCAAGAGTGTTATTGGTGGCCTGGTATGGCTAGAGATATCTCCCGTTATGTGCAAGGTTGCTCAGTCAGCACCACCTCAAAAACTCCCCGTCATCTACCTGAAGGCAAGTTACATACACGTCCCGTTCCTCATTGTCCCTGGTCCCATCTTGGTATTGATTTTATGACGGATTTACACCCTTCAGACTGTTTCACATGCATCCTGGTAGTAGTTGACCAATTTTCCAAAGCATGTAAACTCATGCCTCTAAAAGGTTTACCCACAGCTATGGCTACTGCTGAAGCCCTGTTTCATCAAGTGTTCCGACACTTTGGGCTACTGGAGAATATCGTCTCGAATAGGGGACCCCAGTTTATCTCCAGAGTGTGGAAGTTTCGAGCTTCTGTGCTTCAAGCTAGAGTGAGCCTTATTTATGGCTACCACCCACAATCCAACGGCCAGACTGAGTGAAAGATTCAGGAGATCGGGAGGTATCTCAGGTCATACTGTGGTCACCAACAAGACAGCTGGAACTGGTACCTCCACTGGGCAGAATATACACAGAACTCTCTCAGGCAAGCCTCCACACAGTTAACACCATTTCAATGCATTTTTGGCTTTCAACCCACCCTGTTTCCCTGGTCAGGTGAACCATCAGACATTCCAGCAGTCAACTAGCAGAGTGAGAGGGTGAGGGGCTCAGCACATGTCCACCTGCAGCGGGCAGTACGTAGGCAGAAGATCCAAGCTGAGCGACGGCAGTGCCCCACTCCCAGGTATCAACCGGGTCAACTCGTTTGGCTGTCGACCCGGGATATTCACCTGCGTCTGCCCTGTCGCAAGCTGATTCCTCGCTTCATCGGAGCATTGAAGATCGAGAGGCAAATCAATGACGTCACATATCACCTACAAATCCCTTCCCATTACAGAATATCACCTTCACGTATCCCTCCTCAAGCCCTTCACTAATCCTCTCTTCTCTCCCTCCACAGAGTCTGGTGCCGAAGCCATACCCACTCCTCCCGTGGACCCGGTGGACCAAAACATCTAGACTGTCAACACCATTCTGGACTCACACCGGCGAGGTGGCTGGGTAGAATATCTTGTGGATTGGGAGGGGTTCGCGATCATGGGTTCCCTGGGATGATCCTCGACCCAGCTCTACTAGAGGAGTTCCATGCCAGTCATCCCAACAGACCTGCAACTCGTGCCTGTGACAGTTCTCGCCGTCGTCCGCTACAGTCCTCTGGAGCTGCCTGTGGGTAGGGGGTTACTGTCACGGACTCAACCACGGCCAAAACACAAGACTCATTCACCAGATCACAATCACCTGAATACTGTTCACCTGTCTCCAATCAACGTCGCTGACACTGGTAGTGATTGAGGAGAGACCCCTGAAATTATTGTAAAGTGTGTCGGGTGTACAGCAGTTCATATAAATGCATACTTTAAATAAATGCATATTTGAATATTATATTTCATATTATTATTATTATTATTTGTTTTACATATTTTATTATAACAGGATGCATGATGCTGATTACTGGACAACAAATCTTTAATTGTATGGAAATCAGTTAATTCGTTTTCTCCCTTGATTTTATTTAAAATTTTCTTACCTGATGAAAGCTATCTCAGCTGCAAGTAACATGCAACATCTCTCTGTTTCTTGGTAGTAGACACTGGTGCAAATCGATTTAATGCCCAAAAGTTCATATTACAGTAATACCTTGGTTTACGATTTTAATTCGTTCCAAGAGCGAGCTCGTAAACCAAAATGCTCGAACACCAAAACAAGTTTCCCCATAAGAATGCACTAAAAATCAATTAACTCGTTCCACACGACCATAAATGCCCATTTTAAATATTTATTTGGTTTTACCCTATTAATTACAGTTAAAATGATAACAATTAAGATCTCATATAAATACTAAATAATAACTGACGATTAAACTATAAAAATACTTGACAATTTACTGTAATGCACTTCAGGTTTGTGCAGCCTGAATGGAGGAGATGAGAGGAGGGAGGAGGGAGAAGGGAGGAGCGGGCAAAGCAAGGATTCAAGTGCAAATGAGTGAATTTATTATAATAGTGTAGAAAACAAACGAAGTGATAATCAAGAGGTGTATCACACATGGGAGCCGCGGCCGCGAACAAACGCGCGCTGGAGCCACGGCCGCGAATGAACGCGCGCTGGAGCCGCGAATGAACGCACGCTGGAGCTGCGAATGAACGCGCACTGGAGCCGCGGCCGCGCATGATCGCGCGCTGGAGCTGCGAATGAACGTGCGCTGGAGCCGCGGCAGCGAATGACCATGCGCTGGTGCCGCAAATGAAGGACTGGACAAGAGAAGAGTGGAGAGAAGTGAACTAAATAGGCAGATGATATGAGAAAGAGGTGTGTGTCAAGTCAAGTCACCTTTACTTATATAGCGCTTTTACAATACAGATTGCTTCAAAGCAGCTTTACAGTGGTCACATGAAAACATTATAAACAAAGTTTGTTTGGCTGAACGGCAGCCTTAAAAGAGCAGGCGAATTAATACAATTGATGAATATTAAGTGTTAAGTTATGATTATTGATCGATTTTATTGATTGATAGTTTGATTATTATATTGATAATTCAAGTCCAATGTTAAGTCTAATTTGGTCCGATTGGAGATGGGTTCATGATCTTAACAGGGGAGGGTTTATTAGAGTCACGGTCTCCGCAGACACTTCAGGGCAGTGCTGTGCTCGTGTCCAGGTGCAGGTCTTTCATCTGACCTGGATACGGCCCGGATCCGGCTGACTACGTAACCTCGGAATAAACAGAGACCAATATCAGCGTAGAGGCCATTCTTCTTCTGATGTATCGAGTACATCAGGTGTTATGGGAATGTTCCTGGTTCTGGCTGACCTAAATTATGCAGCCTAACAATCATTTTACATGATTTGGATTCAAAATGTATGTATAATGTGTTATGTGTATGCCAGGTTGAAGAGATGTGTTTTTAGTCTACATTTAAACTGACAGAGTGTGTCTGCTTCCAGAACTGTATTAGGAAGACTGTTCCAGAGTTTAGGAGCTAAATAGGAAAAAGATTGACCGCCAGCAGTTGACTTTGATATTCTAGGTATTATTCCTCAAAGTGTTAAAGTGTTGAAACATGAAGGCGTGAAGTGTGAAATTATTTCTTCACCCTAGGCAGGGTTATATACCCAAGGTCCCCACAAATGTGACCAGATCTATTGGACTATAGGCCTTCCTTCATTCCTCCAAGAATAAGCTGCTGTGTTCAATTTCAGGCCTGAATGCTTATGCACAGCTGCCCTGTGGTATGAATTTAGATCAACTTTTTGGTTTGTTTGTTTGGGTCACGCAGTACAATCCTGTAATACAATATTTATTGCTTACTTAAGTAGATATGTGTGATGACTTTTCAATCGCCGGTACAGGATCACACTTAGACTGCAGTGATTTAGGCGTTTTTTTGGCCTGACAACAACAATAACTCAAACAGTATCAAGTGCAACCAAAACAAAGGTTTTTCAGCAGTCTCTTGTGGTGTTGCCACGATCACCCAATTCTCTCTCTCTGGGCCCGGCTTTTATCCCGTCTCTCGAGTCACTGCAAAATGATTACACATATTAGATTTCGTTAATGGAGGCGTGTTTCCTTAACCATTAGCTCCTCCTCTGCCTGCAGCAACCTCTAGACCACGCCCCGCCTGCCACAATAAGCTTATCAGAAAACGTCTTTGGTTCCCGAATGGGGAACGAGACGCTGCGTCAAAAACTCTTGGAGAATGCCTTGGCATGTAGTCTCGTGAAGCACTGTGAAATCGATAACATGATTATCGTCACAGGTCGGTGACGCATGATCCAGGATCATAAAGGGCACCGGAAACTGGAAGCAGCAGCTCAGACAGTGTCTGAAGCAAAACCGGAGGCGCAAGGACCTGAGGCAAACGACATATCGTTCCAATTAGGGAACTAAGGTTACATGTGTAACTCGAGACATTCCCTTTCATGGGAACTCAAGTTGCTCGATTGAGACACTCGAAACTATGTGCTAGGCCCGTTGGAGGCCAAGCATAGGCATACGTACTCTCTCCAGAACTCCCAGGACCAGGGAGATCGGGGGAAGGAACAGATGTAGCCTTAGTCACCTCCAAAACCTAGTATCAAGTCCAAAAGAGGGTATGGAAGAAAGGGGGAACACCGCAGATAATTGTGGGAAGCTCCCCAGTTTTCCCCAGGCCTCAGCCCCTGCCTCGACAGGATGCTTACTCCCATTTGATAGCGGACCACCTCTGTGTTGTCGGATTAAGGACAACAAGTTGATGGCCCCTAAATTTGCCTTGCAGAACCAATTGGAAGACCTCTGGTAGTGTAGGTAGGCATAGATATGCGACTAGAGACTCTACAAAGGGAAACAGCCTCTTGAGGCTGTGATATGAGGGAGTGACCCCTAATGCCCACTCCCATGGGTGCATCCGTCAATATCATACGCGTCAACAAGGAGCATCAGTTACAGGTCCAAGAGACTAGAACCTGCTAGAAACCCTAGGAGGGGTGACTCCTCAAAGTAACCCACCAATGTAAGGTCGTACACACTTGGTGCCAGAAACTCTGCTCATAGCCTTCTTATCAAAGGCTTTTAGGGAAGGGTAGCGGGTTTATTGGGAAGGGTAGTGGGTAACGACACTCTTCTTAGGTGGAGTGATCCCTCAGGGAATCGTCTGTAAGGGACTATTCCCTACCCGTAATGGACGTGACCTTCACGAGACGGAGCTCCAATACGAGTCCTAGAACCAGGCTTCCTACACTATAGAAGGTGCATAGACCTGCCTTGTGACCTTGATAGTGCGGAGCTGGAGTTACTCCTCAGAGAACGCCCCGCCCCTCCACCCCCAGCTAGAAGGTGACAAACCAGTCCTAAGATCTCATTTTAGGCAGAATCTTGCATTAATGTGAAAATGAAAAAGACACAGATCTCACTGGGCTGCAAACACCAGCCACTTGGAACAAAGAAGAGATGGCTGTACATGAGGACTCCTTGACCGAGATGGGTGTATATTCGATGGCCCCTTGCCTCAGCAGAGTATACTCTTTGTTCCATGACCAGAGCCTGCTGGGGGCCTACCACAGGAGAGGAGCTGTGAGGTCTACACAATCTGACCCCAGATCTGTTCTGGCCCGAGTTGCTATATCTTTTCACACTTATCCCACTTATGGTTTTCCAAAAACTGAACATTAAAATCATAAAAGTTTTATACACTTTCATTGAGGGAGTTCACGAGGGGTGACGCGCCCGGTTTCAGACGCGCCTTTATGCTCTTCCTCATGACGTCACCGGCTACCGCCGGCAGTGACGCATTCACACGCGTTCGTCTCTCATTGGTTGCACATATCTTCACGTGACTGACGCAAGGCTATTTCCCCAAGTGCTTTGACACAGCTCGAGTTCCCTGAAAGGGAATCTAGATTACTGCCTAACACTCGATGACTGCTCTGTCAAGTCTTCGTCGTCAGATAGAAACCTGGGTGTGCTCTTTGGTACCAATCTTTAATTTGAAAGACATGTTTCTAGCATCTGTAAAACGGCATTCTTCCATCTTAAAAATATATCTAAATTATAACATATGCTCTCTAAGACAAATGCGGAAAAGTTAGTTCATGCGTTCATGAGTTCAAGGCTAGATTATTGTAATGCTTTACTAGGTGGTTGCCCTGCACGCTTAATAAACAAAGTCCAGCTGGTCCAAAATGCAGCAGCTCGAGTTCTTACTAGAACCAGGAAGTATGAGCATATTAACCAAGTTCTGTCAAACCTGCACTGGGTTCCTATTAAACACTGAATACATTTTAAAATCTTGCTAATTACTTATAAAGCATTAAATGGTTTAGCTCCACAGTACTTGAGCGATCTCTTAACACATTATAGTCCTTCACATCTATTGCGATCCCAAAATACTGACCAGCTTATAATACCTAGAATATCAAAGTCAACTGCTGGCGGTCGATCCTTTTCCTATTTAGCTCCTAAACTCTGGAACAGTCTTCCTATTACAGTTCGGGAAGCAGACACACTCTGTCAGTTTAAATGTAGTCTAAAAACACATCTCTTCAACCTGGCATACACATAACACATTATATATACATTTTTGATCCAAATCATGTAAAATGATTGTTAGGCTGCATAATTTAGATAAGCCGGAACCGGGAACATTCCCATAACACCTGATGTACTCAATAAATCAGAAGAAGAATGGCATCTACGCTGATATTGGTCTCTGTTTATTCCGAGGTTACCGTGGTCAGCCGGATCCGGGCCGTATCCAGGTCAAATGAAAGACCTCCACCTGGACACGAGCACAGCACTGCCCTGAAGTGTCTGTGGAGACCGTGACTCTACTAAACCCTCCCCTGTGACGATCATGAACCCATCTCTAACCGGACCAAATTGGACTTCATATTGGACTTGAATTGTTGTCAATATAATAATCATGCACTGTTTGGCTGTTGGCCAGAGTAGAACTGGTCCCCCAACTGAGCCTGGTTTCTCCCAAGGTTTTTTCTCCATTCTGTTCTTCATTCATTACGTCACCTGCCAGAGTTTTGGTTCCTTACCATTGTCGCCTATGGCTTGCTCAGTTGGGGAAACTTAACACTTAAAATTCATCAATTGTATTGATTCGCCTGCTCTTTTAAGGCTGCTGTTCAGCCAAACAAACTTTGTTTACATTGTTTTTCCTGTGACCACTGTAAATCTGCTTTGAAACAATCTACATTGTAAAAAGCGCTATATAAATAAAGGTGACTTGACTTAAACTACAGCACTGTACCAACAGGTTAGTTAACTGGGTCCAACTGGTGCCAGTATGTAGTTTCCTAATACAGGGAAATCTGGAGTGGAGTATAGTCTCAAAAAACTCAGTCGAGAGACATGAATGTATGAGCTTCCGCAAAGCTGGATGAGGGTGAAAGATTGTGCCCCCTGCCTAGGACAGTATGTCCCCCCCTGACCAGAATCTCATTGCGAGAGCTATTGAGTAGGGACACTCAGTTCTAGAACCAATCTTCAGAACGGAGCTACTAGAAGACAGGTATCGTTCCAGCAAACTCTCTCCAGTACTCCCTTGAGCAGCGCAATTGGAAGAAGTGTACAGACGCCACCTTAGCGACGTCTGTAGAATAGGACCCAACCCTCCAGTGAGGGAGGAAGAACCACTATAGACAGTGTGTCATCTCTATGGATGTAAACAGATCTACTTACCCTTGCCTGAACTTGTGCCAAAGGAGCTCCACCACCTTTGGGTTGAGTCCTCATTCCCCAGCTCTCAGCCCCTGCCTCAACAAGATGTCCACTCCCTGGTTTTGTTGCCCAGGGATATAGACTACCCTTAGTGAAAGCGGCTTCCCTTGGTAGCACAGAAGGATCTGGTGGAGCAGTTTACAAAATTGAGGCGAACACAGGTTCTGCATCACACTCTGATGGTTTAGGTACGAGACCACCAATGTGTTGTCTGCATAAAGAAGCACATGATGGTCCCTCAGGTTCGAGAATAAGTGTTTGAGTGCTCATAACATTAACAGGAAATGTATGTGCTAGGAGAGATTATGTTCCTTCCATAGACCTTGAGCTGAGTGATCCCTCATGATCACCTCCCAGCCCATGCAGGATGGATCTGTCATTACGGTTAAACAGTAATAAGGAGCTCCCATCATTGGGTCTTGGGGAAGGTAGGCAACTGCTTAGAGAATGTAATTGATAGATGAAGGGGACAGATATGCTTACTTAGCAGTCGGATCCCATACTTTGCTTAGGAAAGTGTCTTTGAGCCGGAAGGAGCGCTACCCTAAATTCTTGTATGATTTATTGTCCCAGTATCATGTGATTTCTTATGCTGGATGTTTGATTCAGATATTTGTAATTTATTCATCTGTTCTTTGTGACTTTTCAACATTAACAGTGATGGCATTTGACAGATATGTGGCAATATGTAGACCACTTGAGTATCATTCATTAATTCATTAATTATAATTCATTATTATGTATTTTGGACATGCGGTAATGATATTTTGCTCATACATTCACTTGATTGGAAAATGCAGAAAGTCAATAGAGAGCAGGCACAAATTCATTCAAACATGTGTGCCACATCTGCTTTCATTGACCAATGTGACTGTTGCATTGCTGTTTGATGTGCTGTACACCCGTTATGGTTCAAAAAGTTTGCCACAAGATTTGCGTAATTTCATGGCCCTGGAATTCCTACTTATACCACCCCTTTTAAACCCCCTTATTTATGGACTAAATCTGACAAGACTACGGAAGGAAGTTATAAAACTGTTTTTCAAAAAAGAATTGGAAATATCTAACTGAATATTACTTGTTACAAACAAAAAACTATTTATTTTATTTTTATTGTTTTTATTTTATTATACATTCTAGCATTATATTCTTTGTTAGCAGTTCTTGAAGCAACTTGTATTATGGAAATTGTCTTATTATATTGAACGATCCTAAATATTGTGATGAATGCTCTTTTTCAGCCACATTTTTCTACAAAAGTCTTTGATAAAAAAAAAAAAGAAAAACTGTTTAATTCCATGATAGCATGACCAACAATTTATAGTCCTGGGCCAAGAACTTAGTACATGTGATTGAAACACAAAAGTTATTAACTCTTTCCACACCATTAACTGAGATCTATTACATCTCTTTTGAAAGAATACTGAATGTCCTGAACAAAACACATGCAAAGCAAAAACAAGCAATGTCATATGTAATCATTTAACATATGTAATCATAAAACAATCACCAATATAAAACAGCATATAAATGAAAAATGCCTAATGTTACCGAATAAAATGTCGACCTTCAGCTACAGAACTGTGCAATCATTAGACCTGTTGATGTACTCATGATAACAACCTACTCATCTTTTAATTATTGTTCTGAGTCTGATCTTGATGCAGTCTAGATTGGATGCAGAAAGACCCCTGAGTTGAGCCTGGTTATGGTCTAAGCCAGGGGTCCCCAAACTACGGCCCCTCTCATCCGGCCCGCGGAGACCTTTTTGTCTACGGAAAAAAATACATAAATTTGCCAAGATCAGCCGCCACTTACGTGGACGTTGTGTTTTTACCGAATTAAAATAGAGGCGCGCAGCAGTGCGTTCCCTTTCTAGAACGAGATGGAACGAGATGTGGCAATGAAATGCATTTTGGAAAGTCAAAAGTCAAGTCAAAGTCAAAGTGGAGTTTATTGTCATTTCAGCCATGTACGAGTACATAGTGAAATGAAACAACGTTTCCCAGGAAACAAGGTGCTATAAACAAAACAAAGAACCTATATACATAAAGTGCACAAGGTGCAAACAGACAGCACAAGACAGTAACACATACAAGAGTACACAGATTAAGTACAAAAAAGTAAAAAGTAAACAAACTTCAATATATACATAAAGTGCACAGAGTGCAAACAGACAGCACAAGACAGTAACGCAGACCAGTTAAGCAAGGTGTGTGATTGTGTAAGTGACAATGCAAATATAAAAATAATTAAATAATAGAGATGAATGATAGTAACAAACAGTCTGTTGGAAACGTTCAAGTCCAAGTAGTGCAGTTTGTATGGGTTAATTAGAGTTGAACAGCCTGATGGCATGGGGGAAAAAAAGTGTTACAAAGTCTGGATGTGAGAGAACGAGTTTTCCAGACGGCAGGAGGGTAAAAAGTGTGTGTGAGGGGTGTGTGGGATCATCCACAGTGCTGGTGGCTTTGCGGATGCAGCGTGATGTGTAAATGTCTGTGACAGAGGGAAGAGAGACCCCGATGATCTTTTCAGCAGTTCTCACTGTCCGCTGCAGGGTCTTGCGGTCCGAGACGGTGCAGTTTCCAAACCAGGCAGTGATGCAGCTGCTCAGGATACTCTCAATCGTCCCTCTGTAGAACACTGTAAGGATGGAGGGTGGGAGGTGTGCTTTCCTTAGCCTTCTCAGAAAGTACAGGCGCTGCTGGGCTTTCTTTGCTGTGTGACTGGTGTTGAGCGACCAGGTGAGGTTCTCCGTCAGGTGAACACCAAGAAACTTGGTGCTCTGTACGATCTCCACAGGGGAGCCGCCGATGTTCAACGGAGAGTGGTCTCTCTGTGCTCTTCTGAAGTCAACAACCATTTCTTTGGTTTTGTCCACGTTCAGAGACAGGTTGTTGGCTCTACACCAGTCCGTTAGCCGTTTCACCTCTTCTCTGTATGCCGACTCGTCGTTCTTGCTGATGAGACCCACCACGGTCGTGTCATCGGCGAACTTGATGATGTGGTTTGAGCTGTGCATTGCTACACAGTCGTGAGTCAGCAGAGTGAACAGCAGTGGACTGAGCACACAGCCCTGAGGGGCCCCAGTTCTCAGTGTGGTGGTGCTGGAGAGTCTGTTCCTGATCCGGACTGACTGAGGTCTCCCAGTCAGGAAGTCCTGGATCCAGTTGCAGAGGGAAGTGTTCAGGCCCAGCAGGTTCAGCTTATCAGTCAGGTGCTGAGGAATGATGGTGTTGAATGCTGAACTGAAGTCAATGAAGAGCATTCGAACATGCGTGTTTTTCTTGTCCAGGTGGGTGAGGGCCAGATGGAGGGTGGTACTGATGGCGTCATCTGTTGAGCGGTTGGGGCGGTAAGCAAATTGCAGGGGGTCTAGTAAGGGGGGCAGCAGGGCTACGAGCCTCTCGAAGCACTTCATGATGACAGGTGTAAGTGCAACGGGACGGTAGTCGTTGAGGCAGGACACAGTGGACTTCTTTGGCACGGGGATGATGGTGGTGGTTTTGAAGCACGTTGGAACTACAGTGCTGCTCAGAGAGATGTTGAAGATCCGCCAGTTCTGCCAGTTCGTTTGCACATCCTCTGAGCACCCTACTTGTCTGGTCCAGCCGCTTTCCGTGGGTTGACTCTGTGGAGGGTCTTCCTCACGTCAGCTGTGGTTAGACACAGAACCTGGTCATTGGGGGCGGGGGTGGTCTTATTCGCCGTTACACCGTTTTGTGCCTCAAACCAAGCGTAGAAGTCATTCAGCACATCTGGGAGGGAGACAGGCAGGTGGAGTTGACCTGTAGTTGGTGATACTCTGGATGCCCTTCCACATGCGTCGTGTGTCTCTGCTCGTCGTGAAGTGGCTGTGGATTTTCTGAGCGTGTGCGCGCTTTGCTTCTCTGATGGCCCGGGACAGTTTGGTCCTCGCTGTTCTAAGGCCCACTTCGTCGCCTGCCCTGAAAGCGGAGTCTCGGGTTCTCAGTAGCACACACACTTCTGCAGTCATCCACGGCTTCTGGTTGGGGCGTGTAGTGATGGTCTTGGAGGCAGTGACATCATCAATGCACTTGCTAATGAAGCTGGTCACTGATGTTGCATATTCCTCCAAGTTGGTGGAGTCGCCGTCAGTTGCCGCTTCCCTAAACATGTGCCAGTCAGTGCATTCAAAACAGTCCTGAAGAGCAGAGATGGCTCCTGCTGGCCAGGTTTTCACCTGCTTCAGAACCGGTTTTGATCGTCTGACGAGCGGTCTGTACGCCGGAATTAGCATGACAGAGATGTGGTCTGAGTAGCCGAGGTGGGGGCGGGGCTCCGCCCTGTACGCGCCGGGAATGTTTGTGTAAACAAGATCCAGCGTGTTTTCCCCCTCGTTGCAAAGTTCACATGCTGATGGAATTTAGGGAGCACTGACTTGAGATTTGCATGATTGAAATCTCCAGCAACAATAAACAGTGGGGTTGAAGTTCTGCAGTTCACTTATAGCCCCATACAGTTCGTAGAGCGTGTCGCCGGCATTTGCGCTGGGTTGAATGTAAACACCGATAATGAGCACGGTAGTGAATTCCCGTGGTAAATAAAAAGGTCTGCATCTAACAGTTACAAACTCCAACTGCGATGAGCAGTAACTAGAAACTAGCACTGAGTTCTTGCACCATTCCGTGTTGATGTAAACACACAAGCCACCACCGCGAGTCTTACCGCACAGAGCTGCATTTCTGTCGGCACGAAACGAGGTTAGCCCGTCTAACTGAATGGCGGCGTCCGGAACTCTTTCGCTGAGCCATGTCTCCGTGAAAACAAAGACACAGCAGTCTCTAAACTCACGCCGAGTAGTTTGCTGGAGTCGGATGTAGTCCAATTTGTTGTCCAGGGAGCAGACATTGGAGAGCAGGATGGACGGGAAAGCTGGCCGGCTAGGGTTTGTTTTTAGCCTGGCACGGACTCCCGCCCTCTTGCTGCGCTTCTGCTTTCTCGCACACCGCTTGCGACGTCCCCTCCCCCGGCCACCGGCATCCAGCGACGCCGAGGACAGAAGGCCTGGACTCTGCAGCACGCCGAGATCGCGTAGCTTCTCCAATAGATCGTGTTGTAGAACAGCTGTAGTGTTGTTGTTTAGATTTAATAGTGTGTGGCGGTGAAATACATGCACACCGGTTGCGCCGATGTCCATATCTGTTGTGAAGTCGCGTTAAAAAGACGAAATAGCACCGTTTTGTATCCGGAGTGGCCGCTGCGTACTACTGCCGCGCCGCCATCTTGAGAACTGGAACTCCTCCCTTTAACCTTATAGGATAACGCCAGTTGACAACTTGCCAATTGTAGTGCGATGCGGATCTGACTGACAGACGGTATAAATAGCATAAACATTATTATATGTTACATAACATTATTATTATTATATCATTAATGACATTAATGCTTTCTCATATTGTGTCAGAATAAATGTCGTTCAATTCAATTGCGTCAGAATATTTCCTTCACACTTCTCTGAACGGAATATGGAAAAAATAAGCTTATTCGCTGCATACTTTTTCTACTTCCGGTCACCGTATTTTCCTGAATATAACCAGCAGATGCATGTCTTTTGCACTCTTATATAGCTCCCGGGTGTGATATGTAAAATGTTATGTATAAACATAAAATGTATGATATAGCCCTCAGGACTGGTGTTTTTTTTCCACGTTTTTGCCTAAGGAAGACATTCTTAATATCAAAACTTTTGCATCAATGTACCTTTCAATCTTTTGAACAACATACATGTGTGAACAAACATTTTCAAGAATAAAATACGTGAACAATTTGAGAACAAACTTGTCCGATGATAATCTCAGGTCACTGTTGATGTTAGGGAAATCAATTCTAAAGCCAGAAATGTCTGCTATTTTGGCATCCAGGAAACAATTTCACCATTCCCGCTGATACAGGTGATCATGTGTAGTGTATCATTGTGTTATTAAGTAATAAATGAATAAAATAATATTAAATAAATAATTAAAAACAACATCCATGTTTTGATTCTTTTTTATTTGGACCTTGAGTGTATAGTCGGCCCCCAAACTGCTGTTTCACAGTTAATACGGCCCTTGGGCTGAAAAGTTTGGTGACCCCTGGTCTAAGATGTTAATCCTATCAGGGATTATAATAAGGAAGCCAGGATAAGGCTTTCCAAGACAGTGGCCAAATCTCAAGCTGGAGCTCTTTTGGAAAGTGCAGGTCTCAATCTCAAGATACCACGAAGGAAACAAGTAACCATAAGGACACACCACCCAAATGAGTGTGGTAAGCTGCTATGGCCACAATGTCATTTTAAGTGAAGGGGGATGACCCTTCAGAGAAACGCTTCTGTCAAACTCCAGCACTGTACCAACAGTGAGCTCTGGAGTGGAGTATGGTCTCAACGGCCTCAATTGATAGGCCTGAATTCATGAGCTGAGCCCTATCAGGGGCCAGGACCACAGTTTCCAGAGCTCTAGATGAGGGTGAAAGATTGTGCCTCCTGCTCAGGACAATAGGTCCCTCATTTATACATTTACATTTATGCATTTGGTAGTCGCTTTTATCCGAGAGAAACCTGATGAGATGGGAAACTCAGTTTGAGAACCAATCTCTAGAACGGGCCTACTAGTAGACAGGTCCTGTCCCTCCAAACTCTTTCCAGAACTCCCAGGAGAAGCACAAAACGGGGCTGGAAATGCCAGTTCCCACACAAAGGTTGTAATGTATAGAAAACAAACTTGACGGGAGAGTGATTGCAAATTTAAGTAGACTTTGTGCCGTGTGTACAAACATTCTGGAGACAAAGAGAATTGGTGAAAAGGATGGTGAGGTCATGAACTGAAGTTAGTTTGTAGAAAATAAATGTGAGAAGAATGATAATAATGAATTAATGACATTTCATTTTCACTAAATTTTTACATTTTTTACATGCCACAAAAAAAAAACAAAAAAAAAACGACAACGTCAAATAAGAGCCAATTTAAGAGGACATCCACCCAATAATAAGCCAATTTATGAATAAAACAACTCACATGTACAAAAGTATTCGCAGCCTTTGCCATGATACTCATGATACAGGATCCTGAAAAGTCACTCTTACTGCCATATGCATTGTTCAGTGTACATTTCACAGCGGTATGGGCACGATTCCTGGACTTCTTTGGTACTGGGTTGTATCCTTTATCAAGTTTAGAACGTTTTGTAAGCAAAAATGTGTCTGAAAGTCGCTGTACATCATAGACGTTTGTCTGGCAGATATACAAGGAACTGCGTAAAATTCATCGCGATCAACTATGCGAGCGGCGGAAGTAACTTTACCCTGCTTTGAGTTAAACCGGAGGTTGCGTGATGTCATGTGAAAAAGGGTCTATGACAAAGACGCAACACCGGACAGCAAACATATTTATAGGGGGGATATTTATAGGACACATGAGGGAAGGTAGTGATCAGAGACAGTTGGGAATGATATGGCAAAAAAAAGGAGGCGGGACAGACGCTAACGATACACAAACACGTGACGAGATGATGCGCAACGGGTGAACACACCCACTGCGCGTGACAAGGACAACCAGTGTTGCCAGATTGGGCGGGTTCCCGCCCAATTGTGCTCCTTTTGGTCACGTCCGACCGGAAAAAAATGCATTGGGCTGGTCGATAAAAATTGGGCTTTGCCCATTGCAAAGCAAAAAAATGCATTGGGGTGGTCGATAAAAAACCCACAATAAATGCATAGAAATTCCATTAAAATCAAGCCTACAAATGCATAGAAATTACACTAAAAGAACACTACAACAATAACTTTTTTGGAATCAGGTTTGTCCATTCAAAAAGACTTATGGGAAAAGGGTTAACAGAGAGACTTGTGTTTTTTGTGCAAACAACGCCAAAAAGGCCTCATGAGACATGTTAGATGCTATAAAAACACTAGAATAATGAGCAACAGTGGTCATTTCAAAGTTTATCACAGAAGGTATTTGTATTATTTATCTCTCATGTTTTTACTTATTATATACATACACAATTCTTAACAACAAATATGAATCTAAGTTATTATTAACTGACAATTCATGTGTTCACAGTTCATTAACTCATGCTTGAAATGTTAGAAATGTAAATATATTCTGTAAATTTCACATTGTAACAACTAATGTTAACAAATGTTAACCTTATTGTTCTCAAGTTAATAATTGAAACTTCTATTTTTTTTATAAGATGTTTAAAAATGACTTACTATCTTCTACAGGTCAAAATGGAAAATGGGACATATTTTCACTTCATGTTGTTTGAAAATCTTGGGTATTTAAGATATGTTTTCTTCAGTGTGGGATTTATTCTATACTGTGCTATCATACTATTTAATGTCTTTATTATGCTTGTAATATTATTGAAGAGGACTTTACACCAGCCCATGTACATTCTGATTTCATGTTTGTCTATCAACTCTGTATTCGGAACAGCTGGCTTTTTCCCAAGAGTACTGACAGACTTGCTATCTGATACACATATAATCTCCCGTGAAGCATGCGTCTTACAGACTTATGTAATTTTCACATATGCAGCAAATGAGAATACAATATTAATGTTAATGGCATTTGACAGATTTGTTGCAATCTGTAAACCTTTACAATATCACAGCATAATTACACCAAGGTTTCTAACTCTTACAATAGTTATAAACATTGCTCATCCAATGATTTTTCTTGGAATTATTGGTATTTTGACTTCCCAACTGACATTTTGTGGTAACAAATTATTTAAGGTGTACTGCCACAACTTTGAAATGGTCAAACTGTCTTGTGCATACAGTGCTGTTAATAATGCCATGGGCTTTATTATATTGCTCACAACTGTAATAATCCCACTGAGTTTAATAATGTATTCTTATGCAAAAATTCTTATAATTTGTCAAAGAAGCTCATCACAGTTCAAGAGCAAAGCATTTCAAACTTGTATTCCACACATTGTGATCCTTTTGAATTTTTCAATAGCCATTATTTCCGAGGTCATTTTGAGTCGAGTTGTAACTTTACAGCTTCCTATATGGATGTCAGTTTTTCTTTCCCTGGAATTTCTTGTTATACCACCCATCCTGAACCCCCTTGTTTATGCTTTAAACTTGCCAGATATTCGCAAAAGAATCATCCATCTTGTAAATGGATCCTGGTAAATTATGTATATTGTATAAGAAGAATACAGATTTATTATAAGAACTAAAAACCAGCAGATAGAACACTACATTTTAAGAAACTTTAAAATAATGTCCCAATCTATTTTTCCTCCTAAAGATTTACTCCTTACATCATGTGTTTTAAAATGTTAGTTTGTTTCTTTATCTAGTTGTTTATATAATCAACTAGATTACAAGTATTGTAAGTACTTCATGGAAAATATTATTCATTTGATAGTTATTTGGATTATCTGATACGTATATACAGTTGAATTTGTTTCATGCTTGTGTCTCTATATAAAAGAACATAAAGAATTTGTTAGCACACATGACACAACCACGTTATAAAAATGTTAAAGTTAATAAAATGCAAACACAAAAAAATAAAATCACTGTCATTTTAAATTAAATTACTGTCTAATTACATTACTTTCACAGTATACAATGTTTACAATAGATTTTAAATTACAGTAAAATAACAGTTCCGCAGTGCAGAACTGTCATTACAGCTATTTGTACTGTTATTTGTTGTGTTTTATTGTGCATTAACACTTATAATAATATAACCAATAGCCAGGAATTAACATTATATTAAATACAATGATTACAGAATAACTGCTTTAAAAACAGATTAAACATACTATTTAATATTCCACATTTATTTTTTATATATTGTAGCATTTCATATAAAACAAGACAAACTATACCAGTGCAAAATAACATTTCTAAACAAGGGAAAGAGTGCTCAGTACTTGAGCGATCTCTTAACACATTATAGTCCTTCACGTCTATTGCGATCCCAAAATACTGACCAGCTTATAATACCTAGAATATCAAAGTCAACTGCTGGCGGGCGATCCTTTTCCTATTTAGCTCCTAAACTCTGGAACAGTCTTCCTATTACAGTTTGGGAAGCAGACACACTCTGTCAGTTTAAATGTAGACTAAAAACACATCTTTTCAACCTGGCATACACATAACACATTATATATACATTTTTAATCCAAATCATGTAAAATGATTGTTAGGCTGCATAATTTAGATAAGCCGGAACCGGGAACATTCCCATAACACCTGATGTACTCGATACATCAGAAGAAGAATGGCATCTACGCTGATATTGGTCTCTGTTTATTCCGAGGTTACCGTGGGCAGCTGGCCGTATCCAGATCAGATGAAGGACCTGGACACGAGCACAGCACTGCCCTGAAGTGTCTGCGGAGACCGTGACTCTACTGGACCCTCCCCTGTGATGATCATGAACCCATCTCTAACCGGACCAAATTGGACTTCATATTGGACTTGAATTGTTGTATAATAATCATGCACGGTTTGGCTGTTGGCCAGAGGAGAACTGGACCCCCAACTGAGCCTGGTTTCTCCCAAGGTTTTTTCTCCATTCTATTCTTCATTCGTTACGTCACCTGCCGGAGTTTTGGTTCCTTGCCGCTGTCGCCTATGGCTTGTTCAGTTGGGGAAACTTAACACTTAAAATTCATCAATTGTATTGATTCGCCTGCTCTTTTGGGGCTTCTGTTCAGCCAAACAAACTTTGTTTATATTGTTTTTCCTGTAAAGCTGCTTTGAAACAATCTACATTGTAAAAAGCGCTATATAAATAAAGGTGACTTGACTTGACTCAGGAAACGTTGCAACTCTTTATCAGTGGTTGGTTGTGGTCAATCAACTGTATGAAGTTTGCTATGATCCATGCCCACTCCTTCCGTACTTGGTCCAATTTGGTCCGATTTTGAGATGGGTTCATGGTCTTCTCAGGGGAGGGATTAGTAGAATCACGGTCTCCGCAGACACTTCAGAGCACAGTGCTGTGCTCGTGTGCAGGTGCAGATCCTTCATCTGATCTGGATACGGCCCGGATCCGGCTGACCACGGTAACCTCGGAATAAACAGAGACTAATATCAGCGTAGATGCCATTCTTCTTCTGATGTATCAATTACATCATATGGGAATGTTCCTGGTTCCGGCTGACCTAAATTATGCAGCCTAAAAATTTTACATGATTTGGATTAAAAATGTATGTACAATGTGTTATGTGTATGCCAGGTTGAAGAGATCTGTTTTTAGTCTAGATTTAAACTGAAAGAGTGTGTCTGTGTCTTGTATTAGGAAGACTGTTCCAGAGATTAGGAGCTAAATATGAAAAGGATCGACTGTCAGCAGTTGACTTTGATATTCTAGGTATTATAAGCCGGTCAGTATTTTGGGATCGCAATAGAAGTGAAGGACTATAACGTGTTAAGATATCGCTCAAGTACTGTGGAGCTAAACCATTAAATGCTTTGTAAGGAACTAGGAAGATTTTAAAATTTATTCAGTGATTAATGCTGTTGCTTTCTAGAAAGGAACATAGTTGTGAAGATATTGCCTTTTCTAGAATCCTTGACAAAAAAGGTAGATTTTTTGATATCGGCCTGTAATTAACTAATTCTGTAGGATCAAGTTGTGGTTTTTTAATAAGCTTTTTAATCACGGCAAGCTTAAAGGTTTTTGGTACGTATCCTAATGACAAAGATGAATTAATAATATTAAGAATAGGATCTATGATTTCTGGAAGCATCTCTTTCAGTAGCTTAGTTGGTATTGGGTCTAGCACACATGTTGTTGATTTTTATGATTTGAGGAGTTTAGACAATTCTTCCTCACCGATAGCAATGAAGGAGTGGAATTTTTCTTCAGGGACACTGAAATTTACTGTATTTTTTGATATTGTAGTAGACGGTTGCATGGTTATAATCTTCTCTCTAATATTATGAATTTTGCAAGTAAAGAAGTCCATGAAGTCATTACTGCTGTGCTGTTTTAAAGCATCTGGGGTTGAGGCTTTATTTCTTGTTAATTTAGTCACCGTATCAAATAAATACCTAGGGCTGTATTGGTTTTCTTCTAAGAGGGTAAAAAAGTAAGCAGATCTAGCTGATTTTAAGGCCTTACGCACTGATACCCTCTGTCGCTGTCCTCTATCGGTTCAGTCCACGGGAGTTCTGGCAGGGCCGTTGGTTCACTGGCCAGGGAAAATCGGTTTGCTGGCCTGGGGAATCGGTTCAATCGGTGAGGGTAGGGCGAGGAGCACGGGAGGAGCCAGCAGGGCGAGGCACATGGCAGTCGCCAGCAGGCGAGTCGTCCTCTTCCTTTTTTTGCGTCCGCCATGATGCTTTTGCCGGCGGTGAGTGGCACCGGTCGCAGGATCGCTGACTCGGTCACTGGCTGTGGAGTGGGACTGGTGATGTCCTCTGCCGACCCGATGGTAAAAGGCCTAAACTCTTCAAAACGTAATCCGCCATCCGAAACTAACATTTGCTTCACTGCTCCTTTTCAGCACAACTGCTTCTCAGTGTTTCCACGCTCGTTTCATGTGCACACAATGCAACAGTCTGTCTTAGTTCAGAATCCTCCAAATACTTAAGTCACTTATTGCATAATAAATTGAGGGACCAGAATTCCTACGTTTCAATGAGTCACCTTTAATTCTCAAATCAACATAAACCAGAATCATTCAACCATAAACTTAAATTTTCCTCTTTTTCCTTTAAGAGCAGTCCAGTAGTAGCTTTAGGCTACCAAGAGTCCAGTCTTCGCAAAGGTATTATCGTGACGAAACAGTACTTAAGCCGGTTGCCGTTGAAGACACATCAGCCAGTGGACAGAAATCACAACTCCAGCCAATGCAGTAATCGCTGGAAGTTGAAGGCGTGGTCGATTGGCAATACTCCTTTAGACAAGTCCTATTAATGTAAGCCGTTTCCTCGTTTTTACAAAGAACCCGCTGCATCAAACAAAATAAACAAACAGTGCTATTCTTAACATATTTACATGAACTTTAATTACATGACCCAACCACCATATACACAGACAAATAATCACCAAAGTACTCACAGTTGAGCTTTAGAACAAAGAGTTCCTCAAACACCAGGTACAAACACGACAGCTTCTCGTAAAAAGCTCTTTAAGTGACTAGCACATGCTTCCTACCTCCTGCTTCCTCTCTTCCTCCTTTTATACTAACAGGTAGCTCACAGGCTATAGCACTGCCTAGTGGTATATTCAAGTATTACATGCATGACAAAATACTGAGACAAAAAGTAGCAGTAAAACTGTTACAAAGAAAATGGCGGCGCACACAGGCAAATATCAAAATAAAAGTCTCAAACTCAAAATTAGCTCAAGGTGAAGGTGGTGTACTTCTAAGCAGTCAGTAGAGCATTGGTGCTTACAACGCCAAGGTCATGGGTTCGATCCCAGGGAAAGCAAGAAATGATTCAATGTGTTCCTTGAATGCAATGTAATACGCTTTGGATGAAAGCGTCTGCCAAATGCATAAATGTAAATGTAGGTTGAGTCTAAAAAAAAATCTCAGTGACTTGATTATTTTAGAGGAGTTTGTGTCCCAGGTGTTCTGGCTGCTTACCTCAATGAACAGAAGGTTTCCAATTTTTTGACACAGTTGTCATGGCTAAGAACATTTGCTTTTTTGCTAAACCGAACTATACACACCTGCTGCTCCTATTCCAGCTTTTGAGAGACAATTTGGCACAATCATTTTGAAGTGCTTGTGCTTTATAATGTTATTAGTAAAAACAATAAATTCCTTTTTGACATTTGTACTAGCTACTTTAAATCAGTCTATTGTGGGGCCTACTATATTACCAAGAATATGATTGAAAACTTTAAATGAAGAAATGTTACATGTAGTTCTACCTGTAAGTATAGACCGGGCATATTTTAAGTAAAAAGCCTTTAGAGAGCTTGTTAAAATTGTTTTCTATTTTCAAAGCAATTAGCATGAGACCACCAGTGTCCTTATATAGGAAACCGAATCAAACCTTTATGGAACACAATGGGAAACACACAAACGGAGAACATGGTGAGATTCAATGCATGCTGCTCTTAGAGGATATTTCCTATGTGCAGCCGAGCAAACATGACATAGAAACTACTTGGATAGTGTTATAAGTTATGGGTTTTCTCACTTTCATAAAAGTTAAAAATAATGCATTATATAATTACTTAGAGCTTATATATATATATATATATATATATATATATATATATATATATATATATATATATATTACAATCTTAACAACAATAATTGTATTATTTATAAAAAATACTAATAAAATGGCATATCATTCCAGATGCAGCCACCGCTGGAGAATGAGTCCAATGTCTTAGTATTTACACTTTCTGGACTAAATGAAACAATGGAAAACAGATTTGTGTTTTTTTCCTTCACTGTACTATTTTATCCCCTAATGGTGTTTTGCAATGTAGTTGTCATTTTCACTATAATCTCACAAAAAATGCTTAATGAGCCAATGTATGTTTTTATATGTAATTTGTGTATAAATACACTTTATGGCACTGCTGGGTTCTTCCCTAAATTCATGTATGATTTATTAGTACAAGATCACATTATTTCTTATGTTGGATGTATGATTCAGATATTTGTAATTTATTCATCCATTTTATGTGATCTTTCAACATTAACAGTGATGGCATACGACAGATATGTGGCAATATGTAGACCACTGGAATATCATTCAGTAATGACCAATCAGAGGGTTCTTGAATGCATCATTTTCTGCTGGCTGACTCCATTTTTTTGCATGACTGTTTTAATTTTTTTAACTACTAGGCTCACTTTATGTGGCTCTACAATTGAAAAGTTATACTGTGAGATTTGGGCAGTTGCAAAACTTTCTTGTTTTTCTACAACAGTAAATAATGTGTTTGGGTTAACTGTTATTTCTGCATACTTTGGACATGCAGTATTAATATATTGCTCATATATTCAGTTGATTAGAAAGTGCATAAAGTCAATAGAGGTCAGGCACAAATTCACGCAAACATGTGTGCCACATCTACTTTCGTTGTTCATTGTAGCCATTGCATTGCTCTTTGATGTATTGTACAGTCGTTATGGCTCAAAGAATGTGCCTCAAAGTGTGCGTAATTTCATGGCCCTGGAATTCCTGCTCATACCACCCATTTTAAACCCCCTTATTTATGGCCTAAATCTGACAACAATACGGAAGAAAGTTTTTAAGCTGATTTTGAAAAAACAAGTGGGAATATCTGAGTGAATATTCAGTCAAAACATTCTTGTTTTGTCTTGTCTGTGACCTTTAATAATCTAAGGAAAGATTGTTGTTAAGCTTTTAAAAATGTTTAATGCACACTTTGTATTGCAAATGCCAGAGTAGGTTATGAAACATTGTGATTCTTCTGACAATAATAATCTTCATAGTTATTGTTTGTTTGAAAGTGAGGTTAATTTCAATTTCATCTTAACTCTGTTGAAATATATTTTTAAATTGTTAACGGTTTTCTAATCATTTTGTACAGATGTAACGGACCAACTGTTAAAATAGTGTGCAAAAATTAAAAAGCACATTAAGTCAATGTAAATTAGTTTTTTTTTAGGGGCCAAGCACCGGAGGCACCTATTGTTTCTGTTCCGGTTCCTATTATTAGGGACCAAGCACCGAAGGTGCAAAGGCACATATTGTTTCCGTTCCAGTTCTTTTTCTTGATGGGAAAATGATGAAAGTTGGCACACTCAAGAGCAGTCCAGTCATTGACCATGGCAAATTTGTCTCTAACTCAACTCAAGTCTCTAACTCAATCTCTTTAGTGCCACCACCTGTCCAAAGTTGCACTCACGTTTATGTTAATCACTTTTGAACCGTATGTTCTAGAAACAAAATTCCTTTTTTCCACTGAATCCTTGGCTCAAGACGATTCGATTGCACACTATGGCGTCATTTTCCGTCATGAAAATTATTCCGCCATTTTGAACTTTACTCCTCCTTGGCCGTTTGTCCGATTTTCACAGAAATTGAACCACATCATCTCCAGAACATGCTGACAAAAAGATATTAAAAGAAAGTTGATTTGTGAAACCGTTTATAAATAACTCACGAAAGAATTTGAAAAAAGGGCAGCATAAATGAAATGTATTTATACTAAGTACTTAATTATTTTATCTCTGTAACGCATTAGCGTATTCTGACCAAACTTGGCGTTTTAGCGCAGTTCCCCCTAGTGGTCAGGAGTTATGAAAAAATGACATTCTTGCCTATAACTCCTGAACGTTTTGGCCAAAAATCATAAAACTGGTCTTTTTAGATTCAGCGCATCATACCAAGTCACACGATACCTAATTTTCTCATATCGGCTGTTTTGAGCGTCGGCCATTTTGAATTTTGTCATAACATGCTATATTTAACGAATACATTGACATATCGTCATACAACTCAGTATGTGTCTTCGGCACCTTGGCCTGAAACGACACAAAACGTTTCGGAGCAGCACCATCTTGTGATCAAAAGTTATAACCAAACGTACAAATATGCAAATAACTTTTGATTACGTTAACCTATGGCAAAACAAATTGTCTTAATATGTTCGTTGGTTCAAGCCAAGAACACAGATACCACATTTGTCATAGTTGGCTAAACTTCCTGTATGCCATATTGTTTTTCTTTAAAAACCTACTTTTTCGAACTCCTCCCAGACCATTCGTCCGATTTTCACCAAAATGTAATCATATGATCTTCAGACCATGCTGCCAAAAAGTTATTAAAATCAAAATGTTTCGCTTAGGATATTTTGAATGAAGAATTGAAAGAATTCGACAAAATAGGGACCAAAATGAAAACGAGGCTATATCTCTGCAACCCATTAGCGTATTCTGACCAAACTAGGTGCTTGTCATGGCAATCATGATCTGAAGCTACCTGCTGAGTTTTGACACAGTGCCCCTAGTGGTCTGGATATTTAAAAAGTGACGCTTTTGCTCTTAACTTCTAAACGCTTTGGCCAAAAGTCATGAAACTGGTCTCTTTAGATTCAGTGCATCATGCCGAGTCGTGCGATACCAAATTGTCCCATATCGGCCATTTTGAGTGTCGGTTATTTAGAATTTTGTCATGAAATGCTATGCTTTTGACAGCTAACAGGACTGTATGGGGAAACCCGTGCAGACATCATGACTGAAACCCAACAACGCCAAGGAAGGTGGTCCTCTGGAGAGGGGAGAGCACACTCTTCTTTGCGTTTAGCCTCAACCCCAACACATTAAAAGTGCGCAAGAACAACATCTCAATCTTGAACCGCTAACTGTAGCGACTGCGTAGAAAAAGACAGTCGTCAATATGATTGAGAACTCTGATGCATTGAAGGCACAGCGGATCCGGCCCGCCAGGGGGTTCAGTCCGGCCCGGGAGATAAAGCTGCAATATGAAAAAAATATTTTTTTATTTTCGGCGGAACTAACAGCAGATGGCAGCTCTGAGCTTCAGGGTCTGAGTGGCGTTTAGTTCCGTCAGTTTACGCGCTTTCCCGTTGTCCGTCTCATCATCGAAATATCTTTGTCAAAAAAGAGAAAAGTGGACACAAAGTGGCGGATTTATCAAGAAAAATGGACCTCTTCCTATATGTTCATGGAGGTGAATGGGAAACCCGTGTGCTGGTGTGCAGCAGCAAGTTTCGGTGCTTAAGGAATATAATATTCGGCACCACTATAAAACCGGTAAACATGGAATTTAGGAGCGTATATTCAAAAAACACTAAATTAGCAATAGGGATTTAAAGATGATCATACATGGTCAAAGAAAGCAACAAAACAGTTTTAACCCAACATCTACACGGGATAATTGGCAGCTATAGCAGATAAAGCTGCTGCAAATGTCATCGTTTCGTAATCGATTTCGGAACACAAACTCATGAGGATGCAAATGGGATGCGTGATGTAAGGTTTGGCACGCATCCACATATTCTCGACGTTGTTCGTGTGGATCTCCCTGTTGTTCGGATCTATGAAGTTGTGCCTGCCGTCTGAAATTACGCGATCTGTGACCGTTTGAATATAGGCACCTAAACTGCATGTTTACCATAAAACTCAGCATGGCGAGAAATACAACAGCTTGCACAGACAACTGAGAATACAGAAGGTAAATGAAATGATGGTGGGTCTGAAGAAACAGCGATTTGTTTTCACCCGGAGAGGCCAGTGATGCTGCAGTGAAAACAGCTCTGCGCAGAAGTCAAGTCACCTTTATTTATATAGCGCTTTTTACAATGTAGATTGTTTCAAAGCAGCTTTACAGTGGTCACAGGAAAAACAATGTAAACAAAGTTTGTTTGGCTGAACAGCAGCCTTAAAAGAGCAGGCGAATCAATACAATTGATGAATTTTAAGTGTTAAGTTTCCCCAACTGAGCAAGCCATAGGCGACAATGGTAAGGAACCAAAACTCTGGCAGGTGACGTAATGAATGAAGAACAGAAAGGAGAAAAAACCTTGGGAGAAACCAGGCTCAGTTGGGGGACCAGTTCTCCTCTGGCCAACAGCCATGTTTATTATATTGACAACAATTCAAGTCCAATATGAAGTCCAATTTGGTCCGGTTAGAGATGGGTTCATGATCGTCACAGGGGAGGGTTTAGTAGAGTCACGGTCTCCGCAGACACTTCAGGGCAGTGCTGTGCTCGTGTCCAGGTGGAGGTCTTTCATTTGACCTGGATACGGCCCGGATCCGGCTGACCACGGCAACCTCGGAATAAACAGAGACCAATATCAGCGTAGATGCCATTCTTCTTCTGATGTATTGAGTACATCAGGTGTTATGGGAATGTTCCCGGTTCCGGCTTATCTAAATTATGCAGCCTAACAATAATTTTACATGATTTGGATTAAAAATGTATGTATAATGTGTTATGTGTATGCCAGGTTGAAGAGATGTGTTTTTAGTCTACATTTAAACTGACAGAGTGTGTCTGCTTCCGAACTGTAATAGGAAGACTGTTCCAGAGTTTAGGAGCTAAATAGGAAAAGGATCGACCACTTTTGACTTTTATATTCTAGGTATTATAAGCTGGTCAGTATTTTGGGATCGCAATAGACATGAAGGACTATAATGTGTTAAGAGATCGCTCAAGTACTGTGGAGCTAAACCATTTAATGCTTTTTAAGTAATTAGCAAGATTTTAAAATGTATTCGGTGTTTAATAGGAAGCCAGTGCAGGTTTGACAGAACTGGGCTAATATGCTCATACTTCCTGGTTCTAGTAAGAACTCGAGCTGCTGCATTTTGGACCAGCTGGAATTTGTTTATTAAGCGTGCAGGGCAACCACCTAGTAGAGCATTACAATAATCTAGCCTTGAACTCATGAACGCATGAACTAACTTTTCCGCATTTGTCTTAGAGAGCATATGTCGCAATTTAGATATATATTTTCAGAAGCGTTCATCCTGACGACAGGTCTTTAGTGAACTCTAATTGCAAATTGCAGTTTTCACAAAGTGATACAGTTAATTTGTTTACATAAAAAAAACACACATACTTATGTATAAACTTGCAAATTTTACCAAACTTTTTTTTTTTAAACAGCTGCCACTTAAGATTTTAAGTGTGTGAAATTAATTCATGTATTCAGAATTGCTTCCCAGAGTTGGAAATATGATTTTTAAATAATTTATAATTGATTTTTGTTAACATGCAGGGCAGTGTTTTTAAGTTCCACAAAACTGTGACTAAATGCTTTGCATCATTGTAAAATAATAGACACTTTTTTATGCATAATGCACTTAAATAAGTGTTAAACTGAGTAAACTGTGTTTTTGAAATTGCACATACTATACGTAGGTTGTTTGTAATTGTTTTGTAAAAGGGCAATTCATTTAATTTAAAGATTTTTATAATTTAATATAATTTATAATATAATACACGAATATAATAGACCACAAAAAAGCGGACTTATTGTTAGTTCTATATAATTTTGCTATGAGTTTAGTGCTCGGCCCCTTGACATCAGATTAAGCAGTGTGCGGCCCCCCCGACCAAAATGAGTTTGACACCCCTGATGTATATGATTCGACCATGCATATGATGAGCGTGTGAGGTGAAAGAACTAGGCCAAACAGAAGCACTCGATATTGGTAAGCCTTCCCCCCAAAGGCGAACCTGATGTACTTTCTGTGTTGTGGAAGGATGGAATGAAAATATGCGTCCTTCAGGTCGATGTGACAGACCAGTCCTCGGACCTGATCTGTCACGGTCTTGTTCAAAGTCAACATTGATGATGAGAATTTAGAAGGCGCAACTTTAGGATGGGCCGCAATCCTCCATCCCTCTTGGGAACGATGAAGTAACGACTGTAAGCCTGACTTTCTGTCCGAGGGGGGAACATATGCCCCTTGCCTCAAAAGAGTGTCTACGTCCTGTTCCATGACCAGAGCCTGCTCAGGGTTCACCACGGAGGAGAAACTTATTGTAGGCATGAGATGCAACCAGATATTCTAATGAGGGAACCAGCCTCTCAAGGCTGGCCTCTGGTGGTTGAGTGGCAGACACTACAGGGCCCGGTTTTCAGGGGTACGACTGGAGTGAATGCTCTAGGATCCTCCTCGGAGGGGGTGATCTCCTCAGAGCAACCAGACTCACGGGCGACACCTTAGCACCAGGACCTCAAATGCTAGAGAACAAAGTGACGAATCTTCTCTCAGCATTTAATGCTGACAACATCCAACTCCTCAGAGATAGATTGTTACAGCTTCTGTGCCTCTGCTTGAGCAGATATAACCGCACTCAGGCATGCACTGGCACTGGATCTGCCGGGTAAGGGCTGAGATGAGGCAGCACCGTCTCACACCCCGCCGTCAGATCCATTTGCGAAGCCCAGGACCTAGATCGCCGCAGAGCCTTGACTACAGGTGGGAGCAGAGCACCTGCAGCGGTGGTTGACTCTAGTGATTATATTCAACAGACACACAGTGCTTGCGAAGACACCTAAGCTGCCGTTACCGGTTTCCGGCACATCTTTGTCACCCTAATTCGTGACGTCACCGACTTGCGAATGTCACTCACACTCGGTCGATAGATCGTTCGATCATTTACATATTGTGCTTCACGAGATATCTTCCAGGTATTCCCCAAAGCATTCGACGCAGCACGAGTTCCCTTGAAAAGAAACTGACAGGAGTAACAAAGAGAGGAGTCCTGTGCGCATAGTATATTTCAGACTGTGAACTGGAGCGAGTTGTGAGCTGAAGTATGTAACGATTCAAGTACGGGAGGACTCAGGATGCAGGGTGAATGGAGGATTTATTACAATAAATAAACAAACATACAAACCAAAAATGCCCATGAGGGGAAAAACATAAACTAAACAGATAAACTGAACAAACTGTGAAAACAAACAAACCGGATGATACAAGGAGAACTGATACAGGAAACAGCCAAAAAGGACACAGGAAGCCCATGCATGGAATGACAACGACGCAACGCCGAACAGCAAACACTGAGGGATTAAATAGGGAACACATGAGGAAAGGTAACGACATGAAACAGCTGGGATCAATAAAGGGAAACGAAGGAACAAGATGGGTGGGGTTTCACAACAACAAGACTCAACAAAGGGGCAGTGTCAGAACTCTGTCAACCAACACACTAGAAACCCAAACTGAAGTCAAGTCACCTTTATTTATATAACGCTTTTTACAATGTAGATTGTTTCAAAGCAGCTTTACAGTGGTCACAGGAAAAACAATGTAAACAAAGTTTGTTTGGCTGAACAGCAGCCTTAAAAGAGCAGGTGAATCAATACAATTGATGAATTTTAAGTGTTATGTTTCCCCAACTGAGCAAGCCATAGGCGACAGTGGCAAGGAACCAAAACTCCAGCAGGTGACGTAATGAATGAAGAACAGAATGGAGAAAAAACCTTGCGAGAAACAAGGCTCAGTCGGGGGACCAGGGGCCTCATTTATAAAACTTTGCCTAGGATTTGCGTCAGAAGTGGCCTAAGGATGAAACATAGGACGTGCGTACGCACAGAAATATTCGGATTTATAAAACCATGTGCACGCACATCCTATGCAGGTTTCCCTTTATAAATCGCAATCAATTCTAAATGTAGTGCAGCTTTTGCGGCTTCATGTCACGCCCATATTTGCCCATAAATAGTCCGTGAAACACCCACAAATTAATATTCATGGCATGCGAAATCATGGCAAACACAAAGAGGAAATAAAACAAATTTAACTTCACTCAATGTGAAGTAGAAGTTATCTTTGGCGAGGTGGAAAAGAGGAGAGAAATTTTGTTTGGAGGGCACAGTGTGGGGTATGGAAGCCCATTTCCGACACAGAAGAAGAAAAAAATAGAAATTATGACATTCTACATCAAAATTATGACTTACTAAATCGAAATTATGACTTAGTAAATCAAAATTATGACTTAGTAAATCGAAATTATGACTTACTAAATCAACATTATGACTTAGTAAATCGAAATTATGGCATGATTAAGTTATAATTATGATTTACTAAATCGAAATTATGACTTACTGTGTCATAATTATGAGATTTGAAAAGTCTTGTACATGACAGCTAAACTGTGAACATAATAAGGAATACTTTAATCGTAGTTTTACTAATGATAAAATAACAACTTCTAACCTCTGGCCAATGTCATGGTTATAGATGGATGCACCAAAAAATGGTATTGAAACTGATAGGGAAACGGTGCGATCGTTCGATTGAACTCGAGTTCTGTTGCATCTTTTAGATGTGAAGGGGTTGATTTGAGACTGAGGAGGCGTGTGTATCATAGCCGTTGTCCAAACTTAGTGGATCCATCTATAACTAAGACATTAGCCAGAGGTTTAAAGTTGTTGTTCAATGAAAGCTGCCACCGTAGCAACGTCCGTTTCATTGTTTCTGCGGCAAATAGTTTCAAGACATTTGCTCAGCGCTAATACATGTTGTTCCACGAATAATGCGAGAATTTCATCATTGGTTAAACCACGATTAAAAGTATTCCTTAATATGTGCACAGTTCACCTGTTTGGATCAATGTGATCGCAAGACAGAAAGTCATAATTTTGATTTAATAAGTCATAATTTCGAGTTTTCATGCACATTTTTTATTTATTTTATGTTTATGTGGCGGAAATATGATTCCGTAGCTGATGAACATTTTTTTTACTATGAAAACAACTTTCCCCAGTGGGCAATTAATCTATCTATCTATCTATCTATCTATCTATCTATCTATCTATCTATCTATCTATCTATCTATCTATCTATCTATCTATCTATCTATCTATCTATCTATCTATCTATCTATCTATCTATCTATCTGTCTATCTGTCTGTTCTATCTATCTATCTATCTATCTATCTATCTATTTCCCTAATTATCTATCTATCCGTCTATCTAATTGCATCTATATCTGCTCCACCAGACGGACACATTGACGAGAATATCAGTTTTGTACATTATTTCGTTCTGTTTACCATATTATTTATGAGGATGAATTGTATAACATGCCAATATTATTGCAGAACATATTTCACTTTTCTTTTTGCAAATATGTGTTAATTTGCATTTCTGTTGTATTTTTCGTTTGATTTTGTTTGTTTTACACTGCAGATCGATCAAACGGGCATTTGTGTAGGCTATTAATTGTAAGAATTGCTTCATGTTATTTATGAAAGTCTTCATGTTATTCATGAGAGGCAGTATTGCCATTTCTTTTACCAACAGTTTACAGCACTGTTTTTCAACCACTGTGCCATGAAACACTAGTGTACCGTGAGAGATCATCAAGTGTGCAGTGGAAAATGATTAAATTTCAACTAATTGGTCTAAAAACTTTTTTTTTTAAATCCTAAAATTAATCCTAAAATACTTTATATTCTTTGTGTTGATTCCCATTCAATACACTTTGATAAGAATGACTATTGTTAATATAGGCTACAGAGTTTCATTTTTCTTTAAATTTTCAGTTGGTGGTGTGCCTTGTGAAAAATGTACTGTGGCTCAAAAAAGGTTAAAAAACACTGGTCTAGTTTCACTTTCACGTGTTTCTTCCATCTGCCAATGGTGTCGCCATTTCTCATTTCACCTGTTTTTGTTTGTACGCCTGGGTCAGAGCTTCCGTGAAGGACCGCACATTTTCCAGTCAAGTTTGCTTTTTATAAATACCAATTATTGAGTAGAGAGCAGCGTAAGCACTCTTTTGTGTGCACGCAACTTTTATAAATGAGGCCCCAGTTCTCCTCTGTCCAACAGCCAAACAGTGCATGATCATTATATTGACAACAATTCAAGTCCAATATGAAGTCCAATTTGGTCCGGTTAGAGATGGGTTCATGATCATCACAGGGGAGGGTCTAGTAGAGTCACAGTCTCCGCAGACACTTCTGAAGTGACAGAACCATGGCAAATTAGGCTGGTAATAGCGTGATGAGGTGATAGAGGCGCGTGATTAGTATTCTAGTGAGTGTTCTCACTATCACGATGTGGTGACAGAGTCTGGCGAACAAACATAACACATTGGTACAGTATATATAGTACGTAACATGAATACTTTAAAAGGTATTGGAGAGCTGTGCAGAGTTCTTTCCTTGTTCAATTTCTACATTCTGACATTGCAGTGCAAAAGTGAGCATGCAACGGCATGCCAGGGCTTGTTGCGTTGCTCTGTCCTTTCTGGGATTGATTGTTCTATTTGTAGTTTCCTCGGGCCAATGGGCAGGAGTTTGTGGCCAACTGAATACTTTGGTCTAAGGCAGGCCAACTTGAGCTTGAAGAGTGGTCATGAATTATGGTGGAGTTTATCAGGAGAGGGAGTCAGATGGTCAACACCGCTGTCATTTCTAATGTTTCATTAGGCCACCAGCTAACACACATTTAAGACATTTTCTTCAGCTCATTTGTGATCCAATGTGGATTCTGATGACCGTATGAGGCAGAACTTTATAATATGCCACTTCGAAGACGTATGCTAACCATTGTTATAATACATGCAGATATCCAGTCTTGGTTGAATGGTCTTTCTAGACACATAACTGGTTGATATCCAACTGGTTATTCCATGAGAGGAAAGATGATACCTGGTTGAAAACAACACTTTCAAGGGGTTTTTATATGAATGGTAGGAGAGAGACAGGTCTGTAATTATCTGCAAGTGATATGTTTGATGTGGGGGTTTTCAGCAGTGGGGTTACCTGAGCCTTCTTGAATGAGGTAGGGAATGTTCCCGTGCTTACAGATGTGCTTATGTACATGAGTGTGGGAGTGAAGTGTGGGAGACAATGCTTGTAGAAGATGTGAGGCGATGGGATCTAAACGGCAGGTGGTAGGATGGCTGGAGAGGAGAAATTTAGATACTTCTGCCTCTGTGGGTTGGGAGAAGGAGAGAACATTTCTTGCTGCATGAGTAGTTTGTCTAAGTTCCTGTGTGTGTGTATGTGTGGAGCCAAGAACTGACTGCTGATAGTTGTTTTGTCAATTAACCAATTGAAAAAATCATTGGCATTTCAAGATGTGGTATCACAGTTATGTCATGTCTCGTCACTTCCTGTTTCCTCCCGTGTGATCCTATGTGTTTCAGTCTCGTTTGCCACTCCCATTGTTAATATCGTCAGATGTGTCTCATTATTCCTATATGTACTTATTCCCTCATGTTCTCCCTTGTCTTCATCGATTGTTAACATTCCATTGTTGATGTGTATGTCTCTCTCTTTTTCCTTGTTATCATGAGTTATGTGTGCCATTTTCTGTTCGTATTTAAAGGTTTTTTTGTTTCATTAAAGAAGTTTTACGTTGATTCCTTGTTCCCTTGCTTTCGTCATTTCCACTGCGGATGGAAGAGAGAGTTGAATGTGTTGAATGTGTTTTCACACACTTTCCTGGAAGAGAACAGACAGATATTGTCTAGACATGAAGTTAAAGTAGTACATAAAGTGTCTGTTCCAGAGATGAGAGATGAGAGATCCAGAGATGAGATTTACTTGGGTGGAGGAAAAGAGGATGAAACAACAGAGGAAAACTTGATAAGCTGGTTCCCTTAGAAGATTTTCTGGTCACATGGATACAGCTTTTGGATGTCTTTCAATGGGTCCTGAGCACAGTATCAAAAGGGCATTCCATTCTGTTCTGGTATTTCCCGCCCCATTCTGCAGGGTGCTACCCAGCATAGTGGACCTGAGCAGGCTCTGGTGAGGGAGCAAGAAGTTTGTTCCCAAGAGGGATGGAGGGTTGCGTTCCATTTTAGACCTGCGGTTTCTCTACCGCTCATTAATACGAAAACAGATTGTGACTCAGATCAGATCCGAGGACTGGATCATCACTGTCTCCCTAAAATATGCTTATTTTCACATCTTCATACTTCCCCAACACATGAAGTTTTTCAGGTTGGTCTTTGGAGGAAAGGCTTACCAGTATCATGTTTTTCCTTTTGGCCTAGTTCTGTCACCCTGCACTTTCAGCAAATGCTTGGATGCAGCACTATCCCCACTGTTCTCCCAATGCATCAGAGTACTCAATTACTACTAAGTACTACACCCTGCGGTCGTGACCACTATTCAAACTGCTGCGACGGACCCTCCTTCAGACAGACCTGAGGAGACTGCTCCTTCTCCTAGTAGTTCACATCCTGGGGATCCAGAATTTGGGACCAGGCACCCAGTCAAAGCAGGGGCCAAGGCCTGAGGAGTACAACCTCCACCCACTGGTGGTGGTTTCTGGCTGAGCACAATAATTCCTGCTGATGCCCCTAAAGCATCCATGGTCCTCCATGGTTTATCCCTCTCTCATTCAACCCCTCTCAGGCTGGACACTATTGTTCCAGGCTACGTCTGTACATCTTTCCCCAATCGCCCTGCTACTGGGAGTTCATCGGGACAAAGTCCATCCCACCTTTATTATCCCATAATAGCTGGGCTAGGTGGTTTTGGACCTAGGATCTCCCCCTTGATGAAGTCCCCTGGGAGGCTCTGGTCAGGAAGGACCCTCCATCCCAGTCAGGGGTCAGCATAGCCTTTCCCTTCCCAGAACTGTGTTTTCTATGGGCTTGACTTCCGAGGGGGCCCAGCTCATAGATTCTGGTCACTCAACTGAGATTGTTGAGACCCCTCTTCTCTCCAGAGCTCCCACCACAAGGAATCCATACACCCTGAAGTGGAAACTCTTTCACTTCTTGGTGCAGTGAGAAGCAGTCAAACAGTTACCTGTCAGAATGTCACCGTGCTGGAGTTCCTCCAGGATAGGTTCACTCTAGGGTTATGCCCTCCCACCCTGGAGGAAACTCATACCAATAGACATGCCACCCGGTGATATGTGGTAAGTGGCTAATGCAGACTCCTGGCACCCTGACACTCAGGCCTGCTTTAAAACTAAGTTGTACACTCTGTTGTTTGGTAGATATTCTGTCCTCTACCCCTTCAGTGATAATGAACAGGAACATAAGAACAAGCTCTGGCCAGTGTGAGCACCGTACCATTATGCCCACAGGGTCTCCTGGTCTCCTGTGGCGTAGGACTGACTAGATGTTCTTCTGCTTGGGACCCTCAAGGGAGCATGTAGGCATCTTTCTCCGTGGCTTTCGAGTAGGCTGAACTGCGCTAGGGTGGTCCGTACCCGCTCCTATAGGACTGTGGCTGCCTCTTAGATTCTTCTGGGAGGAGTTTTCCTCACCCATGTTTGTGACACGGCTGGTCCTCCCTGCACATATTCCTGAGGTTCTACCAGTTAGACCTCAACTATGCTCAGGGGATGTGGGTGCTCTCATAGCGAGCTACGTTACACTCATTGGCCTTAGTCACTGAGGTGGCATTGATACATTGTTCCCCTAGCATTTTGACGCAGCGCGAGTTCCCTTGAAAGGGAACATCTCAGGTTCCGCATTTATCTATAGTACCCTGAAGAGGGAACGAAATGCTGCATCTTCTGTCTCAGCTCCTCGCACCTTCTGGGCTTACTTCAGACACTTTCATTAACAATCAATAAACATGATAATAATAATAGTAGAAATAACACAAAAATAGAAATAAAGATTATAATCTGGTGTAACAACATCTCATTGCTACACAATTATCTAATCAAAAATTACATGGCAGTTGCTTCAATGGATTTAGGGGTGAGGTCCTGGTCAAGACAATCTCCTGAACTCCAAACTGAATGTCAGAATGGGAAAGAAATGTGATTTAAGCAATTTTGAGTGTGGGTTGTTTAATGCACAACCCACAACCATTTGTAGGGTTTAGGAAAAATTTGAAAAGGAAAAAACATCCAGTATGCGGTAGTCCTGTGGGCAAAATGCCTTGTTGATGCTAGAAGTCAGAGGAGAATGGGCCGACTGATTTAAGCTGATAGAAGAGCAACTTTGACTGAAATGACCACTCGTTACAACCAAGGTATGCAGCAAAGCATTTGTGAAGTCACAACTCGCACAACCTTGAAGCAGACGGGAAAAAGAGGCTACACTTTGTACGAGCTCACCAAAATTGGACAGTTGAAGACTTGGAAAATGTAGCCTGGTCTGATGAGTGTCGATTTCTGTTGAGACAGTCAGATGGTAGAGTCAGAATTTGGCGTAAACGGAATGAGAACATGACAATATTTGACAGAACATTTTTTTTGAACATGACAATATGTCCACTGTACTAAAATGGCCCCCACAGCAGGGGCGTAGCCAGACTTTTTTTTTTTTTTTTTTGAGGGGACCCAGCTTAAAAGGAGGGGGCCAAACTGCACGCGATTGTTGACGGGGAGAGCTTTCGTTTTCACAGCCACGATTTTAAACAATTAAAAATCTGAGGGGGGCGGACATGTAAATGAAGGGGCCCAGGCCCACCCAGGTCCCCCCGTGGCTACGCCAGTGCCCCACAGTCACCAGATCTAAACCCAATAGAGCGTCTTTGGGGAGCTTTGTGCTCTGGATGTGCATCCCACAAATCTCCATCAACTGCAAAATGCTATCCTATCAATATGGGCCAACATTTCTAAAGAATGCTTTCAGCACCTTGTTGAATCAATGCCACATAGAATTAAGGCAGTTCTGAAGGCAAAATGGGTTTAACACAGTATTAGTATGGTATACCTAATAATCCTTTAGGTGAGTGTATGTATATATGTATACACAATAATACTTTGATGTACGAGCATTTGTCGTAGGCCTATCGACTTCCGTATGCATTATTTATATTTAATCTAAAAAGTTAAAAATATTACTTTTTTTCCAGTATGCATAATTAAATAAAATTATTTTTAACATCAAATTTTTTGCTTGCCATATTCTGTACTGTCACGTTTATGTTAGATTCACGTTATTCTGGACATTTAGTTTACGTTGTCTTGTCACATGTTCCCCGTTCCTGATCTCACCTCACTCTGTTCCCATCATCACTCATTAGTCACAGGTGTTTTGCGTTCCAGTTGTAATCATTGTCAGTATTTAAGTTATCCATGTTCACTCCCCAGTTGTCGTTTGTTAAAGTTATCATTATGTTGTGTTGTTCATCGTGTGGATGCCTCCTCGTTTTTGCACCATTGTGTGTCCTTTTGTTTTCATTTCCTTATTAAAGTGTTTTTGTTTAATTCCGTTTTCCGCGCTTCCCTCTCTCCACATCGCACGCCAGGGCTACACACTTATATTGTAACGTACAAGGATGTGAAATACTTTTCTCATTACAAAAGTTAAATATAATCTTTACACTTTTGTCCATATAATTTTCTTAAATCAAAATAGATTGTTTTATGGATTAAAACAAAACAGTCATCCTTGTGTATGGGTGTTAAGTTATTTGCCCTATATGTAGAAAAAAAAATAGCAAGAATAAATTAAAAATACAAAGCCTTGTATTCAACAGATATATTTGAGGTTTATTATCACATTCAACAGATAATTAGTAAGTTGAAAGCAATACAAGGAAGAACCCAACAAAATGTTATCAATGTATAGGACTAATTGAAGTTTACTGTGCTTTATCTTGACATTACACAAAGTGAATATGCCTGCTTTCATTGAGGGACAACTGCACAAAACATGGGAACTATTAAAAACATTTAACATATAATCTGTCACGAAATGATAAGATACTGAAATTAAAGCATCTTTGAAAATCCAGATTTTAAGTGGAACGTTATTTTATTTAAAATACACAATGCATAATGAAGGATACTATTCGGAAATCCATTGCCGCTTGTATATATATATTCTTTCATTTTTCTTATTTGTACCTATATTATTTTCTTTGTCTTAATTTTCATATGTTTCTTTGTCTTATTTTTCATATGTTCTTCTCCCTTTCTTATTTGAATGATTTGTAAAGAGTGATTTATAATCAAGTTAGGGATTTTTATTAATTAAAACCTTTCTTTACTCTTCTGTGTTTTTCCATCGAGTAAGGATGAATATTGTCAGCACTTCTCAACAGATAGAGAATGTTATCAGAATGTTTTGGTTTATAGTTGGAGCCTGAGCCGAGTTCAGCCTTGGAGAAGCTGTATGTGTGTGTGTTAATATGGTCTGTATTGGTGAGGTGATTAGCTGGCACCATAAAACTTGTTGTTCTCGACAAGCCACGTCACGAACCCGTCAACCATGTGATCAACGAAGATAAGCTTTAGACTGTCTGCTCTTGTGTGGAAAATTACTAGTTTTGTTTTTCCTTTTTTTTTCTTTCTTTCTTAGCCAATCAGGATCATTTAAACGTCATCATTGACGTAGTTAGCACCCTCTGTTAGAGTATAATTGCTGTAACAATGTTATTGTAAGTGGGGCGGCCTACGAACTCCTTGTGAGACCTGAAGCTGGCTTCTGCTGATGAAACTGCAAACTAAACTTCACTAAAATTTCTTCTATTGACTGCACTTCTGACTCCTGGTCTTCATTCAACATATCTGATCCTCGGGTCTTAACTGTAAATTCCCCTACAATAATGACAACCAGTACACATGCACACATTTCTCTGAAAATTTCCTTCTAGAATGCTATCACAAATTAATTTTTTGTGTGATGAGACAAAAAGGTGACAAAAGGAGGTTTGTGGACAAATCAACCATTGCATCAAACAATTGCACCCCAAATATGGTCCATTTGGTCCAGCTATCATACAAAATATAGCATGGAATGTATTGAATCTGAAAGCTTTCCTGTAGCTCAATAAGTACAGCATTGTTGTTTACAATGCCAAGGTAACACAGGGAAAGCAAAAACTGATTCAATGTGTTCCTTGAATGCAATGCAAGTCACTTTGGATAAAAGCATCTGCCAAATGCGTAAATGTAAATGAAACTTTTAATTTCTTTTACAATAACAATAAAATGCTTATATTGTATTCTGTGTAACATTCATTGCACCAGAAAAGAGAAAAAAAAACTACCTTGATGGGTTTATAAGAAAAAATATTTTTTTACGAATATCAGGCAGGTTTAAAGCATAAACAATGGGGTTCAGGATGGGTGGTATAATAAGAAACTCCAGTGAAAGAGAAACTGACAGCCATATAGGAAGTTGTATAGTCACAACTCGACTCAAAATGACCTCTGAAATAATGGCTATTGAGAAATTCACAAGGACCACTATGTGTGGAATACAAGTTTGATAAGCTTTGGTCTTGAACTGTGATGAGCTTCTTTGACAAATGATAAGAATTTTTATATAAGAATAGAATATTGAACTTAAAGGGATGACAGTAGTTGAGAATAATATGAACAATCCCAAAACATTATTAATCATTGTGCTATCACAAGAAAGCTTGACTAGTTCATAGTTGAGGCAGTACACTTTATACAATTTGTTACCACACATTCTCAGTTTTGTACTCAAAATTACACTAATACTGAGTAAAAACATAGGATAAGCCACGTTTATACCTATTGAAAGAGTCAAAAACCTTGGTGTAATTAGGTTGTGGTATTGTAAAGGTTTAGTGATTGCAACAAATCTGTCAAAGGCCATTAACATTAGTATCATATATTCATTTGCAGCATAAGAGAAAATGACATAAGACTGTAAGAAGCATGCTTCACGGGAGATTGTATGTGTATCAGATAGCAAGTCTGTCAGTACTCTTGGGAAAAAGCCAGCTGTTCCAAATACAGAGTTGACAGACAAACATGAAATCAGAATGTACATGGGCTGGTGTAAAGTCCTTTCCAGAACTATTGCAAGCATAATAAGGACATTAAATAATATGATAGCACAGTACAGCAGAAATCCTAAACCGAAGAAAGCATATCTTATGCACCCGATATTTTCAAATAACATTAATTGAAAATATGTCCCATTTTCCATTTTGCATTAGGCAGGGTTCCTTCACTGACCTGAAAAAGAAAGTAGAGAACGTTTCTATGATTTTTAAACATCTAAAAAAATAATGGCAGTTTACATTATTAACTTGAAAACACATTTGTTAAATGTTTTAACATTAGTTCATAAATTAGTTGCAACAATAAGCAATTTACAGCATTTAGTTCTGAATATCCTGACACATTTCTAACACAATGCAGTATTATTTAATAAATTATGAAAAAAATGAATTGTCAATGAACAATAGCATATTTTAAAATAAACCCTAGCTTAGATTGATATTTGCTGAAATGAATTGTGTATACATATAATCTTCTGTAAAAAAATAAAAATAATAATAATTATATATATATATATATATATATATGTGTGTGTGTGTGTGTGTGTGTGTGTGTGTGTGAGATCAATAGCACAAATACCTTCTGTGAAACACTATGACATAAACATTGTTGCTTGTCTGAGGTGCAAGAAAAGTCGTTGGTATGGTAGTGTTTTTATAGCATCTAACATGTCTCAGGAGGCCTTTTTGCACAAACACAAACCTCTCTTAACTCTTTGTTTTTTTCAGTATTATTTTATTTTGCCTGTGTCATATATATATATATATATATATATACATACATATATATATATATATATATATATATATATATATATATATATATATACACACACACATGGTGTATCTGCTACCATTTTGCTACCATATCTGCTACCATTTTGTATATATATATACAACCATGACTCAAAATGGTAGCAGACTGTATTGGATAACAACAAACAAAAGACAAATAGAAGACTTTATACAATAACTACACCATGTTACGAATACGAGCTCCACACTCTCCTCTCTGGCCACTGGAGGGAGCTCTCACACGTATACTGACATATTCACGCACTACATTTCCCACGATGTTGTTCATTGGACTGATTATCGCACCACCTGCAAACCATTACACAAACTATAAAGACTCATCATGCTTGCACTCACCGCAAAGTCTTGTTCTAGCACTGCTGATATTTCTGAGCGTTTATTCCTGTCTTGTTTATCCTGTTACCGATTCTGCTGTTACCCGTGTGTGATCCTGTTCTGCCTGCCCCGACCTGTGCCTAGTGATGGCCAAATGAAGCGTTTCGAAGCATCACTGCTTTCTGATACAATTGTGTCAAAAATGGTTCATTACTCGAAGCTTCATTCAGATAGAAATTGCAGCCCCATCTCCTGGTGAAGTAAATGTAATGCAACAAAGCTCGCAACCAATAAATGGAAGGAGGCTTAGGCTACATGTTAACGCCCGTTTATTACGTGTTTACCGAGGCGATCAAAACTGAAACAGTGTTAGTGCTGTGAAACTCATTTATCTTGGGGAATTTGACCAATACTGATGATACTGAGACACTTTGATAATAAAAAAATTAAGCATGATGTTTGTGTGTGTGTGTAATTATTTCTTTAGACAAGGACAGAAGATTAGACCAGCTTAAAAAAAAAGTTGGGAACATCGCAGAAATTCTAATGGTTTCTTTTAAAATACCAACGGGAACCATTGGCTTTTACCATTTAATCCGCTATACAGAATAATTTGTTGGTAATGTGTTTGATATATATTCCATTAGGATTCAATGCCCCCACCAATAGCACCCAATACACATTAGTAGAGACCACTATAATTCCCATTACAACCAATACAATTCCCATGAAAACCATTAAATCCAATAGAAATTCTGTAATGTTTTCTATAGTTTTTTTGTAGGGCAGTATCATGCCTGAAAACTTTATCTTGCTTTGCTGAGGTGGGACTGATATTTTTGTGTACTGTACTTGTATAATGTATCAGAGGGCTTTGAAGTTTTTTCTTTGACGCATGTTTTTATGTGACAATGTTCGTATGTTCTTTAATTAATAATACAAATAAATAAATAAACATGTGGCAGAGGGTATGCTTTGGGTACATGTAGAAGGCTTAGACAAAGTGTTCATGAAATGGTATGGTTTTTATTCAGAAAAATTATTTTCTCCAGTCTTTGGTGAAAGGCGATTTCTTTCCCCCCGTCCCCCCGTCCCCCCCTTTTTTCCTATTTCGCCAGCTTTAGAGAACATTCTCTCGTATGGAACAGATGATGCAGGAGTACACAAAAACAGTTTAGAAAGCTGATATAAATGAGGATATATTGCTTTGAATATACAACACTGAAATAAACTCAATCCACTCTCAACAATAACGCAAATGCGACGGTTTGGTTTGACGGTTTGACAACCCACGGTTTGGTTTCACTTTTATAAGAAATACAGCCGGCCGGTTTGAAACCCGTCAACACTGATCGGGCTGTCAAAGCAGTCAGGTGGTTCACTGCCGGAGTGAAGCAGTGTGTTTGCTTCAAACGTCATTTTCACGTGACTAGTGACGTAATGATACAAGCTCCGAAGCAGTGGTTCATTGCAAGGACCGTTCGAGTTTGAAGCAAGCTTCGGAGCGTCGGTGTCAGACGTAACATCACTACCTGTGCCTGGATTATCGCTCGTGAATGTTATCTTCCTGTCTTGACTTCCCTGCCTGGATTATCGTACCCAATTCTGTCTGCCCTTCTAACCCTTGCCTGGAATATCGTTTGTGTATATTCTCTGCCTGACCTTATTACCCCTGCCTGTACGACTATTCTTAATAAAGACACGCGATTGGATCCCTGCCAGTGAGTCCCCTTTGTTACACATCACTATGCTCAAAATAAATAAAAAAGATATAATACAGTGGAGTTCGGTTATGTCGACGGCCTCGGGGGTTGCAAAAAAGTGTTGAGATAACCATTTAGCGAGATAACCTACACCCAATATATTTATGTATTAGATGAAGCGATCAGCATGCTATAAAAATATACATACGCTGTATATGTTTGCTAACAACAAAAGGCATATGTGCACCAACTAACAGCAGATATTTAACAGTATACAATAAAAATACTTTACATTTTTGATTCAAACCTTTAATTATATTCTCCAACATTGCAAACACAATTTCACTCATAGTGTAAACAGTCATAACATATTTGTGAGGTCATCACGCTGTACTAGATTGCAAACTTTCTTGCTTTCTGCCTGTCTAATGTCCTATCTCAACAAATTCAGCTTTCTTCCCGTCTTTTAATAACAGTGTTCCTGCAGCGGCGCTGAGTAGAGCTCACTTCAGAACAAAAGCAGGATGTGTGCGTGTGTGTGTTCGTTTATCTAAGCCTCACACTCATTGGTCATTACCGCTCGTTACTGACCAAAGTAAAAATATTTGAGAAAACCAATCAAATCAGAGAAGGCGGGCTTTGTGTGTACACAGAAGCGGATGAGGTTTTGGGATGTGGGTGGACCCACGGCAGTTCTCCTGAGAACATGAATGTGTAGCCCCCTTGGATAATAACGACGACAAATGTTGCTTTTCTGTAGATTTATTTGCCCCGGTTGTTTTTTTCTTTTGGTTTTTGTAACCGATTCAGGGCGGAACAACTTCAACACACACACATTTCTGTCAACAACCCTTACTCTCCCCACAGCGCCCCCAACAGTAAACATATTTCCTTAGTTGTTTGATTTCTCTTTATATTATCCCACTTACATTATATTAGTGTATTACATTATATTACTCACGGTATAACCATGTGTAGTGACGACTTTGTCTGAGATGTTTGGCGGTTCCACTTCAAAAACGTCGACATGATAGTATTGACGAGTTAACCGTGACTCGAGACGAGTGAACTCCACTGTATATATTATAAATTCCAGTACTGTATTGACTATTTATTTACTTCCTGATTCCCAATGTTTATTCTCTCACCTGTAGCCAATATCATCACCATTTCTAGCTGTCACATTGTTTAATCATTCCCTGTTTACATCTACCTGGTATTTTCCCTCAGTCTTTGTCCCTTATCGTCTGTACACCGTAAGTATAACGTTGTGCTAATTCCCTGTACCCGTGTTTTGTTATTAAAGACTATGAACTTTTAATTTCATATATTTCATACATTGTTCTGTACATTGAATCATAATTTAAATTGTTTATATATAATCATTTAAATGTTTATTATTATTTAAAAAAACATGTATATTTTATTTCTTGTTTTTTACCTGAATAAGCAAGGGAGTAGCCATTATTGTTCAGTGTGCTCAGTTCCCTTTCAAGGGAACTCATGCTACATCAAAACAGTAGGGTCACGCGTTTGCGTATAGTCTTGTGAAGTACAATCAAAACAATCGAGTGTGCATGCATTTCGTGAAATGATGACATCATGAACCAAGAGGATAAAGGCAGCTTTTAGAATCTTCAGTAAGTTCTGAAGTGTAACATTGTGTGTGTGCTGGCCACATGTGAGAATTCTCCCTAGTTCTAATTTAAAGTAAAAGGGTATTCTATACTTATTGTATGAAATGGTGGTGCAAAAGTTTAGATTCTGTGTCACTCCCTGTCCACACTACATCACAGGAAGGAATACACACCTTCTTTTTGTTGTTTACTTGGGAAAAGAGCATGCAGTGTCAGTGCTCGAGGAAACCGACTGTCCCCATTGTGAGCAATTAACACTGCAAATGCTCCAGTAGGGGCATTACAGTTAAAGATCTGAGGACCAGATATGATGAATGTTGAACTGGAGTCAGAAGTGCAGTCAACTGAAAAAAGTACTAACTACGTTGTTACTGAAGGTTAAATTATTCTGATTGGCTCAGACAGAAAGGTAAACAAAACGTCTCGGGTTACGTGTGTAACCCTGGTTCCCTGAAGGGGAACGAGACGCTGAGTCAAAAGCGTTAGGGGAAAAACCCTGACGTCAGTCACGTGAAGATGTGTACAACCAATGAGAGAAATACGCGTGTGAATGCGAGTCGCGGGTCAGTGACGTCAGAGCATAAAAGAGCACCGGAACGCGGAAGTGACAGCAAAAGAGTGTCTGAAGCGGGCCAGGAGGCGCAAGGAGCTGAGGCAGAGACGCAGCGTCTTGTTCCCCTTCAGGGAACCAGGGTTACATACGTAACCCGAGACGTTCCCTTTCATGGGAACTCGAGCTGCATCAAAAGCGCTAGGGGAACGCTATACCAACGTCACCTCAGCGACGCCGGCCTGCCGGTGTGTCCCAGCTCACTGAGAGAGCACCCTCGTTCCTGGAGTGGAATCGAGATCCAATTGGTAAAACCTCATGAATGTGTGCGGCGAGGACCAGCCAGCCGCAGCACAGACAGCAGCCAAGGAAACTCCTGAGAGAAAAGGCCGCCACGCTCCTAGTAGAGTGGGCCCGGACCCTCAGGGGAGAAGCCTGTCCGGCCGACTCATAAGCTAGACAGAGAGCCTCAGCTATCCATCGGCTTAGGGTTTGCTTGGAAGCTTAGGGGCCCTTAGTTTGTTCGACTTACACCATGTGGCAGTCCTGAAGATGTAAGCGTTCAGTGCTCGCACTGGACAGACCTTGATCTTGTGGTCCTGCTCATGATCGTCGAAGGGGGGAGGATAGAAGGCATGCAGCATGATAGACCGAGCCACATTAGTGGGAACCTTGGGGCCATAACCTGGCCTCTGGTGGAGAAAAACTTTCACCATCCCTGGCGCGAACTCGAGGCAGGTAGGAGCCACCGAGAGGGCTTGAAGATCCCCGATCCTTTTAAGCGAGGTGATAGCCAGCAAAAGAAGGGTCTTTAGAGAGAGGAGCTTAATAGGAAGCTCCTCTATTGGTTCAAAGAGTGCAAGGGACAAGCCTTGGAGTACCACAGACAAGGCCCAGGCAGGAACCCTGGTCTGTGCCACAGGTCTCAGCCTTAGAGTGCCACGGAGGAAACGAGAGACTAGGGGGTCCCTGCCCAAGGACGCCCCACCCAGAGGTACGTGGCAAGCTGCTGTGGCAGCCACATAAACCTTTAAGGTAGAGGGGGACAACCCTACCGCAAATCTTTCCTTCAGGAACTCCAGCACTTTGCCAACTTGACAGGTAACTGGGTCCACCTGACTTTCGCTACACCAGGAGGTGAAGAGTCTCCACTTCAAGGCGTAAAGTTTCCTCGTGGAGGGTGCTCTGGAATGGAGAATGGTCTCTACAACCTCGGCTGAGAGACCAGAGTCGAGAAGCTGGGCCCCCTAAGGGGCCACACCTTCAACTTCAACAGTTCTGGGCGGGGGTGGAGACAGCAGATATGTTTGGGACAGACAGAAGGTCCTGGGACAGAAGGTCCCTCCTGACCGGAATCTCCCATGGGACTTCGTCTAGGAGAGATATCAGGTCCGAAAACCAAATCCTGCTCGGCCAGAAGGGGGCCACCAGCGTGAGACGGACCCTATCCCGACGAACCTTGGCCAGAACACCCGGGAGCAGAACAATCAGGGGAAAAGCGTACAGGCGTAGCCTCGGCCACACATGCACCATGGCATCCTGCTGGATGTGTTAGGGAGAACCACAGAGGGCAATGTGAATTCTCGACGGAGGCAAACAGGTCTACCTGTGCCTGCCCATATCTCCTCCAAATCTGCTCCACCACCTCAGGGTGGAGCTGCCACTCCCCGGGCCTCGGCCCCTGTCTCGACAGGAAGTCTGCTCCTGTGTTCTGAACTCCAGGGATGTGAGCTGCCCTGAGAGAGAACATCTTGCCCTGAGTCCAGAGGAGGATCTGTCCCGCCAGTTTGTACATTGGACGAGAGCGCAGACCCCCATGATGGTTGATGTACGCAACCACCGTCGTACTGTCGGTAAAAAAAGTGACCTGGCGGCCGCGAAGGTCCGGGAGGAACGCCAGTAATGCTCTGCGGACTGCCAGTAACTACAGCAGGTTTATGTGCCAGGACTGGTGCCGCGTACTCCACAGACCTTGTGAGGAGCAATCCCTGGGCTAGTACTAGCTAGTCGTCGATATAATTGAGGACACGAATGCCCTGGGATCGCAATGGAGCAAGCGCAGCGTCCACAAACTTTGTGAACATGCGGGGCGAGAGTGATAGGCCGAACGGAAGTACCCGATACTGGTATGCCTTCCCCCCCGAAGGAGAACTGAAGGAACTTCCTGTGATGTGGAAAGATGGAGATGTGGAAGTATGCGTCTTTGAGGTCAATCGTGATGAACCAGTCCTCGGACCTGATATGCGTCATGATCTGTTTGAGCGTCAACATTTTGAATTTTAGATGCATAATAGTGCGTAAATCCAGGGCCGCAACCCTCCATCCTTCTTCGGAACTATGAAGTACCATAGAAACCGGACTGTCTGTCTGTGAGGGGTACATACTCGATGGCCCCTTTTTCCAGCAGAGAGTTTACTTTTCGTTCCATAACCAGAGCCTGCTGGGGCCCTACCAGTGTTGGTAGGACCCCCAAAAAACGGTGTGGTGAAGCCCCGAACTGAATGGCATACCATGCGCAGGACCCATTGAGAGATGCTCAGCAGACGCGACCACGTGGCCTGGAACTCCACTAGGGGAACCAGTCTCTCGAGGAGCAGTGACACCACAGGGCCGGGGTTTCAAGAGACCACACGGGTGGAATGCTCTCGGACCCTCCTTGGAGGGGGCAGTTTTCCCGTGGCATGCTCCCTCGGCAGCCGCACACGAAAAGAGCCGCCTTGTTGCGGCTTGCCTTTGGCGTCAGGGACGCTTGCTGGTAGCCTTCTTGGCATCCAGGATGGTCCTCAGATCCATCTTTTTGCCAGAAGCCTGTGCCTGAGGGTGCCTGCCCGACCTCCCTTTGTTAGGGGGAGGTAAATGGGTTGCAACACTCTCCTTCTGTGAGGCCCTGTATGATGATTTGTGAGCCCGCGATTGGCTGGTGGGCTCACGTGAAGGGCGGCGGGGAAGGACCTTGCTGAACGCCGCCTGCTGTCGTGTAGTCTCCTGAAACTTGTCAACGACACTTTTTACGGTGTCGCCGAACAAGCCCGAAGGGGACAGAGGGGCGTCCAGCAGTACAAATGTATCCTTGTCCTTTATGGCCGAAAGGTTGAGCCATAGTTGTCTCTCCGTAGCCACCAGTGCTGCCATGGAGCGGCCGACAGAGTGGGCCGTCTCCCTAGTGGCCTGGCGAGACAGATCCATGGCCCGGCGCAGCTCTGCCACTGTCTCCGGGCCAATGCCACCGCCCTGATCGAGATCGCCCAGCAATTCCGCTTGATAGGCCTGCAGCAGTGCCGTGGTATGCAGACACGCTGCAGCCTGACTAGAGGCAGAATATGCTTTCCCCACACAAAATGATGGAACCCGCATCGGCTTTGTAGGGAGCGCCGGGGCTTTAAGAGAAGATGCCGACTGGGGCACGAGGTATCCCGCAAGAGCCTCGTCCACCTTTGGCATCCCTCCATAACCATGGGGCTGAGCCCCTGCAAGGATAGCATATATAGCACTGCGCGGTGTATGTACCCTGTCGGAGACCTCGGTGTGGAGATCCTGAAAGAAAGGCAGTGCCCGGTGCTGGGGGACGGCACAAGCTGGCAGGTAATGCTCGTCCAACTTGCTCTTCCTAGAACGAGCATTCCTGGTCTCCGCCGGCCAATCAATATTCAGCCGGGAGACTGCTCGCTTCACGACCTCGATTAACTCCTCATACACCGGTGAAGAGGGTGGCGAGTCCTCCTCGACCGGATCGATGCTAATCACATCCACCTCCTCAGAGCTGGATAGCGATAGCGCCGAAGTCCCAGCGAGATCGGGAGAAACCATGCCTGGAGCGCATGCTCCCGGATCCCGACTGGAAACAGAATCATCACAAAAAGGCTGAGATACGGGAGCGCCCGTCTCGCGATCTTCCGTGAAATCCATCTGCGATCCCCAGGATTGCGAACATCGCTGAGCCTCAGCTGCAGCAGGTCCGGAGCCTTGGGAAACGTGAGCCTGGTTAGTTTCCACAAACACTGCCAGGCGGGGAGCGGAGAGTACACAGCGAGAACTTCTCACAGTCCTCACAGCCAGCGCCCTCGAGCGCTGACCAAGCGTGCTCCGCTCCCAGTCAGATGACGCACTGCCTTGTGTGTATCCTTACCCGTAATGAAACGGGAACAAGGAAAAACACACGGAATAAACATCTGCTCAGCCGCCATTTCAAACAAACACACACAATCCAGCCCTAACTTTTTTAAACTAGTGGTTGTAACTCGCAAGCAAAATCTCTCAGACACACGCATGCTGAAGACACTCAAAGCTGTCACTTCCGGGTTCTGGTGCGCTTTTATGCTCTGTTCATGACACTGACCCGCGACTCACATTCACACGCGTATTTCTCTCATTGGTTGTACACATCTTCACATGACTGATGTCAGGGTATTTCCCCTAGCGCTTTTGACGCAGCTCGAGTTCCCATGAAAGGGAACTAGTAATTTTCCACACAAGGGCAGACAGTCAGAAGCATATCTTGTTTGATCACATGGTTGACAGGTTAAGTGGCCTTCCACTCGGTAGAAATGCGCATCTACGTGTCAGATTGTCGATACCAAGTTATTCTGTCTCCTTATGGTGCCAGTTAATCACCTCATCAATACAGAACATATTAACACACATACACATACACACACACACAAACACAGCACTCCATGGCTGAACATGGCTCAGGCTCCAACTATCAACAGAAAAACTCCTCAAAGCATTCTGATAACATGTTCTTTCTGGTGAGGAGTGCAGACACTATTCATCATTATTCTATGGAAAAATACAGAAAATCAAAGAAAGGCAGTGACTAATAATAATTGGTTACAAAGGTGATAGACTGAAGTGTACGTAAATTAAAAATCCCTAACTTGATTATAAACCACTCATTACAGATGATTAATATAGTAAAAAGAAGATAATATATATAAAAATTAAAATAATAGAATATACATGTGTATATGTAGCGCCCCCTACCCTTCCTTCTGTAGAGCGGAGCACCAGGTTCAACTAGTTAGTCTCCCGACTTAATAATAATTTACTTCCCATTACCAAATTAATTGTTGTAACCCAGATTTGCTATTTTTATACATCATGTAACACTACAATAATTTTAAAACACTGAAACCAACCAAGAAGAATGTCAATAACACAAAAGGGTAAGTATGAAAAAATTAACAGTGGGTAGAAAATAAATTAAAACAGTGAATGATAACAACAACAAAAAATGTGAAAATGTAATAGAATGAGGTGTATATTTCTTTCTCCAATACCTTGTCACACAAAACAGGAATTAAACCCAGACTTAAAGAATCTCTAATTTTAACAGTAACCACTGTTAGGATTAAGACTGTTAGGACGATATGATTAACTAACAGCATTGGATGGGAAAGATCAGAAATCCCATTAAAACCTCAATGTATGTAAACCCAAATATACTCTTATAATATACAGTTATATACTATTGTATACTCGTTCAATATACAGATAGAACACAAACCCTTGAATACCTTTCAATATATGCGCGTGGTCCTCATGGTTTGGGTCACGCTGCTACTGGGGCACAGCGGAGATCCTTGTCCTGGGGATTGCAAATAGATCTGTCGGTGAGCTTAGAGATGGGCTCTATTATTATATCTTACCCAGCAGATCTAATGTCTCCAGAGGCACCAACTGCAACTGTCCTGTTCTGATGAACTGTACATTGTTAGTATCGAGGCTGGAGAGGAAGACTCGCCACCTTCCTCCACAGCTCCTGAGGAGCTCTTAGGGGTTGTAACTCGTGCATTCTCCCGACTCAGCCTCAAATGGCCGTTGGAGACAGGGGAGAAAGCTGAACGAGTGTTAACATCCGGCACAAGCTCAACCTCTGCATCGGGGTATACCATCCTTCAAGGACCTCCACACTGAGGTGTCAAGGTCCTGGAAAAATCCAGCTATATAGGTATATATGTAAAAATAACACAGTTATATAGTTATAGTTCTCAGTCAACCCTTTATGCATCCCTTGTAGGACCTCATAAATACGGTGGTACGGTGGCTATGTGGTGATGCACAAAGTGGAGTAGGCGCCCATGGGCCACCTCCTTCCTCCATTGGTGACATCACTAAAAGCCCTGACGCTGCCCACCAAAGTAATACATGTTTACATCCAGCTGGTTTCCCGAGTACTGCTGAAGGCTTATCAGGTGAGTTGCAGGTGAGTCGGGGACCTAATTGAGGGTGGGGGCATTGTCCCTGAGGCAATAGCAGAGCTCCACAGGGCCACAGATCTCTCTCTCTCCGGAAAACCAGGGAGACGGCCACCTCTATCGGCTGCTCCATGGCAGCTCTGGTGGCTGCGCTGAAGCATTTGTGGCCATATTTAATAGCCATTAATGAGCATAAATAAAATTCCTCCTGGACGCCCCTCTTTTGCCTCCAGTAGAATATGTTGTCACAAGATTTCAGGAGGCTGCAAAGCAAGGGTTAGAGTTAAGAAAGCTACTGCCTCGCCGGCCTCAGGTCTAAGAAGCTACGAGCAAGCCACAGGCTCAGAGATCCTCCCACTGGGCCACCCAGAGGTACAGTATCGCCATTTGCCAACCCCCCCAAAAACTGGGGGGTCGGGATTGCCCTATATGGACCGCTGGGCTAACCTTGGCATCCCAAGGGAGCCAGGGTGCAAAAAGGGGGCAGTGAGTTTTCCCAGCTGCTGCCCATGCGTCAGGTTCTACTGAGGAAGCCAGCCTCTCAGAAGAAGGTCCTAGAGCACTCACTCCAGGTGTTCCTTTCTGGATAGGGCCCTGCAGTGGAACAAACACCAGAGACCAGCCTCAAGAGACTGGTTCCCCTAGTAGAGTGACTGTTTGCATGGAGGGTGTGGTCCTACGCACCATTTTAAAAGGGTATTCCAATCAGTTCGGGTTTCGGCCACCTGGCTCCAACGGGTTCTTACGCACTGTGGTGGCTAATGGAACAGGAAGGGGAAGTGCTGAGGAAAGAGACATAGAATATGTACCCCTCTCAGCCAGAGAATAAGGCTTTTACAGCCGGTACCTACAGGGTTCCTTTCTTGAGTTTTGTCTATTCAATCAATCGGTAATGTGGTTAAAGTTCAACATGTTAACATTGAGGCAGATCTTGATGCAAATCAGATACGAGGATTGGTTCATCACCTTCAACGGATACTTTCATATCTCCATCCTTCCCCAACACGGTTCTTTAGGTTCACCTTCGGGGGCAAGGCTTACCAATATTGTGTACTTCCTTTTGGCCTTGCTCTTTCACCGGGAACTTTCACCAAATGCATGAACACAGCAGTATTCCAGCTGTGTTCCCAGGTCATCCATGTACTGAATTATATCAATGACTGATTGATGCTAGCCCAGTCATTCGGCATCAAGATGTATTTCTCACGTCTATTGCGTTTGGTTCCTATTAAAACACAGAGAAAACACTGCACATGCACATACACAGATTAACCCCTTTAAGCTCAGTGCTCAGGTGTTTAGAGCTCAGGATCGTGCTCAGGGGATGAGATGAGAAAGTTCAGCAGCAGGTTCAGGGGCTTGAGAGAGTTAAGGTGTAGGCTCAGGGGCTTGAGAGGGTTCAAAAGTTGGTTCAGGGGTTGAGAGAGTTCAGAAGTGGTTTCAGGGGATTAAGAGTGATTAAGAGGGAATGATTAAACAATGAGACACAGATGGACATGTTGATGATGATGGCGATAGGTGATGGAGATTTTATTGAAATCAAGACACAAACGGAAAAGATACTTCTGTAAAAATTATATTTTAAATATATATTATATATTTTATATTTTTATTTTGAGCAAAGCATATTTATTGAATAAAGTATTCTATTTGTTATTTGTATCCAATAAAGTGTGCAATCACTGTGCTATGATTAATATACTGTGTGAAATGTATGAGTTTGTATTATAAAAAAAACCTTCTGATAAACTTTATGCATTGGCATTGACAAAGGCTAAAGGCTTTGTTCTTGGAGAAAAGAAAAAAAAAATCCTCCTGAGACATGTTAGACGCTATAAAATACAAGCATAATGAGCAACAGTGGTCATTTCAAAGTGTTTCATAGAAGGTATTTGTATTATTGATCTCACATGTTAAATGTTTAACCAAATAAACCTGAAGATTATTTCCATACACAATTCATTTATCTAAGTATTAGCAAATATTAATCTAAGTTATTGTTAATTTATAATTATATCATTGGTAATTGACTATTCATGTTTTCATAGTTCATTAACTCATGCTTGAAATGTTAGAAATGTATTAGGATAGTCAGAAAAATATGCTGTAAATTTCTCAGTTGCAACCAAAATGTAACAAATTAAACCTTATTGTTTAATAATAACTTTATAAGTTAATAATGGAAACTTCACATTTTTTAAGATGTTTAAAAATACTACAAACTTCTCTACTTTCTTCTACAGGTCAATGGATCCTTCATTGACCTGTAGAAGAAAGTAGAGAAGATTGTAGTATTTTGGAAAAATGGAAAATGGGACATATTTTCACTTCATGTTGTTTGAAAATCTTGGGCACATAAGATATGCTTTCTTCAGTTTAGGGTTTCTGCTGTACTGCGCTATCATATTATTTAATGTCCTTATTATGCTTGCAATATTTCTGGAGAGGACTTTACACCAGCCCATGTACATTCTGATTTCATGTTTATCTATCAATTCTGTATTTGGAACAGCTGGCTTTTTCCCAAGAGTACTGACAGACTTGCTATCTGATACACATACAATCTCACGTGAAGCATGCATCTTACAGTCTATTATAATTTTCATGTATGCTGCAAATGAATTTACAATATTAATGTTAATGGCATTCGACAGATTTGTTGCAATCACTAAACCTTTACAATACCACAATATAATTACACCAAGGTTTTTGACTGTTTCAATAGGTATAAATGTGGCTTATCCTATGATTTTACTTGGTATTGGTTGTTCTTTAACTACAAACCTGAGAATGTGTGGTAACAAATTGTATAAAGTGTACTGCCACAACTATGAAGTAGTAAAGCTTTCTTGCGACAACACAATAATTAATAATGTTTTAGGATTGTTCATATTAATTTCAACTACTGTCATCCCTTTAAGTTTAATAATCTATTCTTATGTAAAAATTCTTATCATTTGTCAAAAGCACTCATCACAGTTCAAGACCAAAGCTTATCAAACTTGTATTCCACACATAGTGGTCCTTTTGAATTTCTCTATTGCTATTTTTTCTGATGTCACTTTGAGTCGAGTTGTGACATTACAACTTCCTATATGGCTGTCAGTTTCTCTTTCACTGGAGTTTCTTATTATACCACCCATCCTGAACCCCCTTGTTTATGCTTTAAACCTGCCTGATATTCGTAAAAAAATAATTTGTCTCATAAACACCTTCAGGTAGTTGTGTTTCTTCTTTTTCTCTTTTTACCGGTGCAATGAATGTTACATGGAATACTATACAGGTTTTTTATTTTTCTTAGAAGTAGTAGATCAAATTAAAAGTTTAACATTCAATAAAGTCATGCCTTCCATTGTTTGTGATAGTTGGACCGAAAAGACCACATTTGGGGTCCAATGGTTTGATTTTGTCCCCAAGCCTCATTTTGCCAGATCAACAAAATAAATTTGGATAGCTTAGTACAGGGGTCGGCAACCTTTACCACTCAAAGAGCCATTTGGACCCGTTTCCCACAGTAAAGAAAACACTGGGAGCCACAAAACCCTTTTGACATTTAAAATGAAAGAACACTGCACATAACGTTTTTTTGCCTTTATTCTATGTATAAACAAATTATAATGTGTTGCATTTATGAAATCAATGAACGACTGCAGAGAAAACAAAATTACATTTCTGTATGCAACAAAACATTTTGAGCTCCGAAAAAAAGACATTGACGTTGGGTTGAAGGTTACTTTCAAGTAAAATACTCAATGTCTACTTGAGTCCTTCTTGTATTTATGAAAAGAAAAAAAAACGCTGAACTTAAATTATCCACCGTCAGAAAACCAAAAATGCCGTCCTCTCTCTGTGTGCCGTCATCCTTTTACTGGCGTGTGCAGTCAGCTGTCAACCTGAAAAATAAAAGGACTATTTCACTGAACAATGAAAAAATATGAATATGTGCAAAATAATAATCTGCTCCTGAACTTCAGCGCACAGCGTCTGCACATGCCGTCACCTTCATCTTCACACAGGATCGTAAGCTGTCATCTGTGAGGCGTGCGCGATGTTTGCTTTTAATAAAGTTCATGTTGGAGAACACCTGCTCGCATACATATGTGGATCCAAAGATCGACAGGACTCCAAGTGCGTACTTTTTCATGTTGACATAAACGTCAGGGATAGCATTCCAAGTTTCAAACACAAGTTGGTCCGTTTTGGGGAGGTTTTCAATATCACGCCATTTGTGGTTCTGAGCAAGAACGGCCTTCTGACGGGCAACATCTTCAAGGTCTGCTGTCAAGCGTTTAAACTTGGACACCCATATGTCTTTGTCGGCTATGTCGGCCAGTTCCATCTCAAGATCAGGTTGACTCACCACACCTGCCAATGCAGTCGTATTCAGCAGGGATGGATCGAGGCTTAGGGGAGTGATAGGGAAGGATAATGTGTTTTTTTCCTCTCTGAACTCACAGAATCGTTTCCCAAACGATGTTTGCATTGCGATGATTGCAGAATGTAAATACTCCGAATTGATCATGTGAGCTTCTTTGAACTCTCTCAAACTGGGGAAGTGTGACAGTGTACCTTTCTGTAAATCTCTGGCAAGCACTGTCAACTTGCACTCGAATGACAAAACCTCCTCCAGCATGTGCATGGCTGTACGTCCTTTCCCCTGAAGAGCTGTGTTCAGCGTGTTCAGGTGCGCTGTCATGTCTACCAGAAAGTGTAGCTTTTCCAGCCACTCTGGCTGTTCCAGCTCAGGAAATGTGAGCCCTTTTCACAGTTTTCACTTCTTCCAGACACGCGGCAAAGCGTTTTAGCACCTCCCCTCTGGACAGCCACCGGACTTTGTTGTGCAGCTGGAGATCAGAATATGTGTTTTCCACTGACGGCGATTTAAACCTTTTGCCATTATTTTATTGACAATCTGAATGACAACATTCATTACTTCTGTGCATTCCGGAGGAAATGTTTGAGCACACAGTGCCTCTTGGTGCAGGATGCAGTGAAAAGTCAGCAGCTTTCTGTCCAGCGACTTCTGCAGTAAAGCCACAAAGCCCTTCTGCGCTCCTGTCATACTTGGTGCTCCATCAGTAGCCACTGACACCAGGTGGGTGGTGTTTATTCCTTTGGCTCTTAAACAATTCAAGACATTCTCACAGATATGTCACAGTTCTGTCTCTGTTTCCAGTATTATTAGTGTTCTAGTGGACAGAACTGTGGCACTGCTCTCTCTCCTGTGTGTTTGTGTCTCGTTAGTGTCTGCCCCGCCTCCTTGTTTCCCATAATCATTCCCAGCTGTCTCTCATCACTACCTTCCCTCATGTGTCTTATAAATAGCCCTCAGTGTTTGCTGTCCAACGTCGCGTCGTTGTCGTTGTCTGTGTCTCCTGTTCCCTGATCTTCCGGTTTGTTATGCTTATTGAGAGTATTGTTATTATGTTTCAGTTACCGGTTTCCCCCTCGTGGGTGTTTCCTTTGTGTGTTTATGTTTATTTCTGTTATTAAAGTAACCTTATGCCTGCACGTAGTGATGGCGAAATGAAGCTTTGTGAAGCACCGAGGCTTTCCCCTCAACTGTATCGTAAAAAGGTTCATTACTCGAAGCTTTTCAACACGGCGCACACTAACGACATCTTGTGGTCAAAGTTTGAAGAGCAGCTTGTGCCAGAGGACCCATTCATTTTTTTTGGACTGTTTCGTGTAACAATTCACTTTGAGAAATCCATAAAAGCAATAAAAATGTTTTTTTTTGTCATTTGTTAATTTGATAGGCTACTTACAACATGTGAACAAGTTAGCCTATTAATGAATTTATGAAACAAAATAATAAATGGGACAAATTAATGTGTATAGAAACTATTTTTTATGAATCTGCTTTGATCAACACATGCAGCCTTATTTCCATACACTTTAGCCTTAGTCCTAAACCTATGAATTCATAGGCAAGACTCACGTAGGCATATACAATCAAAATAAAATAAAAGAACTGTGGAATGGTGAAGTGCTTGTGAACTGGGGAGTTTTTATTTTGTGGGAAATTGAAGAAATGAAAGATTTTTATTAAGTAACAGAACTTGTTCAACAGTGCGGGGGCTAAGTCTATTTCTTTTTTTAATTTACTATTTCCCCTGCCTTTGAATATATTCTCTCACATGGGACTGAGGAGGCAGGAGTGCATAAAAATTCCAGGGCAAGATGATGATTTGGAAAGACAAATTATTAGTAAAGTACATAAAAGTATTCGTGTAAATATTTATTCATATTACTATTAGCCTAATTCTTATAATTATTTATTATTTTACAATATAATTCTTGATATTAATAATAACAACAACAACAACAACGAGCTTACTTTATTTGTTACAACCTGAAAATGCTGCCAGACTTCCGAGCGGCCTCTTTTCTTGGCTGGTGCCATGCTCAAAATTTAAAAGAGCTTATCCTCTGTTTCGAGTCAGTTCACTACCGTTTTACCGAAGTGCATGACACTCAAAACCTGCGCAAGTGGTTCGCGCTACATTTGAACCAGATTGCGAAGCAGTCACGTGGTTGAGGGAGAAAACGAAGCTTCGGACGTCACTGATCACGTGGTTATGGCAAAACGAATCAAGCTCCGATACAGTGCTTCACTGTGAGATGTTTCGTTTTTTGCTTCGAAGCCTCGGTGTCAAACGTCACATCACTACCTGCACGTGAGTCCTCCCGTTTATGTTCCGTGACAAGATGTCCTCCCCCCGTGTTTGGCCTTTTAGTGGTATCAACTCAATAATTTCTTCCTGTGGCCCAGCAGAGTTTACATACTGGCAGAACAGCGCTATTTGTTCAATATCACCTTTGTCTTTAGATTCATCACATGCAATTGAGTAGGCCACAGCTGAATTGATGTCTTTAATTTGCTGTCTGGTAATGTCTTCTGCCATTTTTATGGTTCTGTCTTTGACAGTCTTTGCAGAGAGGGGCATATCCTTGATTTTCTGCACAATTTCACTCTTGTTTTTAAAGTCCGTGAATAGATGTTCTGAAATCTTAATGAAAGATTATTTTATATATTCTCCATCTATGAACGGCTTCCCGTGCCTGACTATTTCCTGAGCGGCTACAAAACTTGCATATGTACTTGAATTTGCAGACTTCATCCACTTCTTGAAGTGATTTTTACTCAGATCAACCTTCCGCATCAGTTCCGAAACGGCTTTTTTTCTCTCATCTCCATCCGGATATTTGTGAGCAAAGGCTGCGTGTTTATTCTGGAAATGTCTTGCGACATTTGACTTTTTGTTGTTTCCTAGTTTCTCATTACATATTAAGCATACTGGTAAACCAGTCTCGTCAGCAGTGAAAGCAAATGAATCTGTCCACGTACCATTGAATGTTCTGTTTTCTTCCGACACTTTTCTCTTCTTAGAATTCTCCATAGTTGTCCTACCTGAGATTCGAAAAGTTCAAGAAAATGCGCGCTGGCGGGTGTCGCACATTGGCGGTTATGACACATAGTAACAGCGTAACAGCGACATAACATTTTTTAACACGTTTTATTTAAATGTTACAAGATCACCATAATCTTCAAATTTAGAATTACATTTTAAAAAGAACAAACTAAAATAAAATACATTTTAATTAAATACTCATTAATTATTTTCAAAAGCCACAGGGAGCCGCAATGGAGGGATGAAAGAGCCGCGGGTTGCCGACCCCTGGCTTAGTAGAAGGATATTATGATTAACAGTGTCCAAGGCAACAGATAGATCTAGAAGAATGAGAACTGACTATTTTGAATCAGCTTTTGCACTCGTTAGAGCAGTGGTCCCCAACACCCGGTACTGTCGAAATGGTACCGGGCCGCAGACCGAATTTGCGGACCGGTCCGTGGATCAAATGGTACCGGACCACGGATCGAATTCAGTCCGTGAGCTGTGGCGCTGCAGATTTGGCGGTGAGGAGGTGTGTTTCAACAATCTTGTGCGGTCACTGGTCCGCGGTAAAATTATCACACGTTTACCGGTCCGCGGCACAAAAAAGGTTGGGGACCACTGCCTTAGAGTTTCAGTGACAGATAGTAATGCAGTCTCAGTTGAATGGCCCTTCTTGAAGCCAGGCTGGTTGATGTTCAACTGGCCATTCTGAGAAAAGAAGATACCTTGTTAAAAACAACATGGTCAAGAGTTTTTGATATGAATGGTATGAGTCAGAGAAGTCTGTAATTATCAACAAGTGATGTGTTTCGTGTGGGTTTCTTCAGCAGTGGGGTTACCTGAGCCTGCTTGAATGCAGTAGGGAAGGTTCCCATGTAAAGAGATGGGTTGAAGACGTGAGTGAGTGCTGGTAAGGGTGTAAGAGAGATGGCTTGTAGAAGGTGTGAGGGGATGGGGTCTAAGGGGCAGGTAGTTGGTTAGCTGGAATGAAGAAGTTCAGGTACTAGGACTATGTGAGTGGAGAGAAGGTTTGAGAAAATGTCTCTGGTTACATCTGAGTGTGGAGGTGAGAACTAACTGCTGATAGTTGAAGTTTTGTTAATAAAGAAATAGACAAAAATATTGGCATTTAAATTGGTAGAGGGTGGTGGTGGAGGGGGACAGAGGAGAGAGTTTAATTTTTTGAAAAGTGCATGCATGTTAGAAGCACTATTGATTTTGGTGTGGAAATGCACACGACAAGATTTAGCAGTACGGACATGAGTAGAAAAGATACAGAGCAGAGATTCATACAAACTCATGTCAGTGTAACTCCATGCCTCGCCACAACACCAGGGGGAGCCCATGTTCATGGTCTGTCAGCTACCGCTCCCTCTGTCAGCTACCGCTCCCTCTCCCTCTCCCTCTTCCTGTTTAGGACTATAAGTGTAAGGATCACTCATGGACTGGGTGATGTATTGCCCAGTCTGCCCACCACTCCATGGAGTTTAATAGCCATCTTGTCTTGTCTTGTCTTGCCTCGCCTCGTGTTATGTTAATGCTATGCTTGGTTTCTTGTTTTGTGATGTTGCGATGCTTAGTTCTGTGTCATTTCATGTTGAACAGTTTTGTCTATGGTGTTTGCGTAACCTTGCTGGTAGCACAGCCCTACTACGCCTTAGCTAGTACCGCTAGTGGTATTGCCAGCAACCTTATTGGTAGCATAGCCTTCTGGACCATGTTTTATGTCACGTTGAGCTGAAGCCATGCAATGTCAAGCTAATGCCATGTCTAGCCATGTCATGTTTCATTGTTATTTTACCATGCCTTGTTCTTACCATGCCAAGTCTACCCCATGCCATGCCTTGTTCTTTGTTTTTGTTGCCATGCCAAGTCTAGTCTAGTCCATGCCTTGTTCTATGTATTGTTTTATGTCTAGACTGATCCTATGTTGCTGATCTTACGCCTGGTAAATCGTTTCTGATCTGGATTGTCCCAAAAATAAACTGCACTTGGATTCTTTTCGGCTTAATACCTCCATTCAGTACAGTCAGACGTTTCCTTTGATTTGTACCATCTTCTCTTAGTTGCCCTTAGTCACGAAGAACATCAGTTAACCATGGGTTAGAAGAAGTAGCACGTGATGACCTGGAAGAGAGCGGACAGATAGTGTCTAGATAAGACATTGGAATGGAATATAAAGTGCCTGTTGCCATATTTACATCTGGGAAATTGGAAAAATGTGAAATTGGAAAATGTGGTCTGAAATTCAAATGAATTATCCATGCATAAAGAAGAGTGGATAGAGTATGTAACTGTTGTTAGAAATGAGAATATATGTACCCCCACCCCTCCCAGACTGTGAAGGAGTGTGAGAGAAAGTGAAGTTGGTAGAGAGCAGGATGGGTGTCCTCTGGACAAATCCATATCTCAGTCAAACCTAGGATATTGAGAGAAGAATTAGTAGCAACGGCTGGAGTAAAGGTAGCTTTATTGAGTGCTGACCGACAGTTCCAGAGACCTACTGAAATGGAGAGACGTGGATTAGGAGAGGAAACACTCTGGGAATCTGGGAAATGCTTCTAAAGCCCGATGGCCAAAACTGAAAGACACAGGGATAGTTTCTTCCACCAGGTCATCAGACTTCTGAAATCAGTCACTAACAACATCACGTGATTTCAGGTCACTTCAGGATATAAATATACATCCACATTCTGACATTGCACTACAATTTATGGTCTCGCTGTTACTATATAACACCTGCTATTACCTGTTTGCACATTATACTTCTCTGTACTTTCTGTTAACAAAATATTTATATACAATGGAGTTCGGTTATGTCGACGGCCTTGGGGGTTGCAAAAAAAGCATTGAAATAACCGTTTCGCAAGATACCCAACATACATTATGCTGATTTATTTGATGAAGCGATCGGCATGCTATACAAATTTACATACAGTGTAGTGTATATGTTTGCTAACAATAAAAGGCATTTGTGCACCAACTAAAAACAGAGATTTACCTGTTTACAATAAAAAAAAAACTTCGATTCTCGATACAAACCTTTAATTATATTCTCCAATATTGCAAACACAATTGCGCTCACAGTGTAAACAGTCATAACATATTCGTGAGGTCATCATGCTGTACTAGATTGCATACTTTCTTGCGTTCGGCCTGCCTAATGTGCTTTCTCAACAAATTCGGCGTCGTCTCATCTTTTAACCTTCCTTTAACCTTCAATCCGTTCTTCAATCCGCAGCGGCGCTGGGCAGAGTCACGTCAGAACCAGAAACAGGGATGTGTGTGTGTGTGTGTGTGTGTGTGTGTGTGTGTGTGTTTGTGCATGCACGTTGTGTGGCTGTACTAGATTGCATACTTTCTTGCATTCTGTCGACAAGTACAACATCTCAACAAGTGTGTCGTGTATTATCACCAATAAACGGCTTTAACCAGCCTTGGAATTCAGGGTTTGATTCCCACTTCTTCCTGTATTTTTGGTTGTGCAGTTTTGACTGAGTCATGATAAGCAAGCCAGCTAGTTAGCTTTTGTCACAGACAGGCGCACACACACAGTGGACGAGAGTACGTGACTGAGGCTGTGTGAATCAAACAAATTCAGCAATTTAATTATGTTTTAGACAAAGAACATTTGACATTCTGTACTACCATTGTGTAATCAGCCAGCGGTGGCTTGCTGGACATGCACGATTCATTTGCACGTGGAGGAGTGAAGATCTCCTGTTCTGGTTGCATCTGCGAGGACCGCGCCACCTGTGAGCGCTTTGGGATGGGGATGCGGCAGCTCTCGCTGCTCATTGAGAAGAGTAAGAACAATATGTGCTTTCACTTCAGAGAGTCTCCAATAACTCCAGATAAAGTCGTTAGATTTGTCGCTAGTCGCTTTTTTGAAAATGTGGTCTGAATACTCGCTAAATATTGCGACAAAGGTGCCAAGATGGCAACACTGACCACGATCCACGTGCAACGCGAACTCAGCGCATGCGCAGTGAACTCTCAGTCACGAGATAACCATGTGAAGTGGCGTATTTGTCCCTCGTTTTTGCTCGAGATACTAGGATTCGGCAACATAACAGAATCTACATAACCCATAAGAAAATAATAAGACAGATAGGGAGTTTGACGGTTCCACTTCAAAAATGTCGACAATAGTATTGGTGAGTTAACCGTGAGTCGAGTTAAGTGATCTCCACTGTAGTCTACAGTTTACTTCACTGCACAGTCCATCTCACTTATTTTATTCCATGTCTCTTTTTTTTACTTGATTCATTCATAATTCTACATACATATATATACCTATATACAGTACTTTTATTCTTTTTCTATTATAATTTCCTTCTTGTGTTCTTTTGTAACTGTTATTTGCACTGTCTATGGAGCGTACCTGTTTACATTTCACTGCCGTTTGTATATTCTGTATATAACTGTGTATGTGACAAACAAAACTCTTGAATCTTGCATGGTAACCTTGTGATAAACAGAGACTAATATCAGCGTAAATATCAGATGCCATTCTTCTTATGATGTAGTGAGTACAACAGATATTTATGGGATATGTAGTTATGGGAATGTTAAGGTTCTGGCTGACCTAAATTATAAAGCCTAATAATCATTTTACGTGATTTGAATTTTAAAAAGCATAATGTGTTATGTATATGCCAGGTTGAAGATATGTGTTTTTAGTCTAGATTTAAGTCCAGAGTTTGTCTGCTTCCCGAACTATATTCTAGGTGCTAAATAAGAAAAGGGTCGACCTCCAGCAGTTGACTTTGATATTCTAGGTTTTATCAACTGGCCAGAATTCTGTCAGGAGTTTCTTTACACATGTTTGTGAAGTAGCAGGCTGATCCTCTCTGGCACAATTATGTCGGTTATGCAACTTAGTCCTAGACTTCACTCATAGGGCCCAGGTATTGTCATCTCAGGGCGACCACTCCTGTTATGCACTTGTCACAATGGCACCATGGGCACTGGCCTTCCCATAATGCTTGACATAGCACAAGTTCTCTTTAAAGATAACGTCTTGGTTACAAACGTAACTTTAGATCCCTGAAGAGAGAGAGCAAAACGCTGCATCTCTTTGTCATACGTCTCATCCAGGGGTGGGCAAACTACGGCCCGCGGGCCATATCCGGCCCGTTGGGCTTTTTAACCCGGCCCCCCGAACTTGCCGAACTTGCATTAAACCTCCTTCATTTTACATTTCCCTGTAATGTCACTCTGTCGCGGCTGGAAGAGGCAGTGGCGCTGAAGCTGTGCTGGAGAGTAGGCGTGTGTCGCAAAACCCTCTACACCCCCCTTTATGATGTTAATTCCGTGCTTAAAAGGAACGAGCGCAAAACTGATGTTTACGCGCTCGGAAATTACATCCGCGAGCGGAAAACAGAGCTATACATAAATACGGGTACCGGCGAGCTCATTTTAATCACTCGCGCACGTGAACATTCGCCCGCACTCGACTGCTGTTTTTGTCAGTCGTGGGGCGGGGCTTGCTCTTGTTATAGTAACATCAAACGTCATTGGTTAGTTCCCTTTTTTCCAGAGGTCAGTTGTGATTGGACGCCTGTGATTGTCAATCTAGAGGTGAGGCAAATATATGATTCAGTCACATTGCATATTATGGTTTTTCTGTCAATTAAATTGTATTAATATTGTTTTGTTGTAATTTCACATGTCCCAGTCGAGTGATTTAAGACCAAACTATACTTTATACAGGTTTTCTAGGATTTCTTATAAGTAAATGCACAGGTACGACCTTCACCCCGGCCCCTCTGTCAATTTTAAGAAACCAATGTGGCCCGCGAGACAAATAGTTTGCCCACCCCTGGTCTCATGTGTCTGCCTGCAAAGTCAACTGTTTTGCATATCATGTCAACAGCCCCTGAAGTCCCTTCACACGATAGGTTTGATTACATATGTACTTCATTACAGAATCATGCAGGAGCATTCACATAGTGCTTAATGCAGCGTCCTCTTCCCTCTTCAGGGATCTAAGGTTACATTTGTAACTGAGATGATCTCCAAACACTAACACTAACCCAATCCCTAAACCCAACTTTCTGCATTTTTAGATTTTCAAAAATAATGTCCCCAGAAGGAAAAAGATGTTGGATATTGCTTTCATTGTGAGGACATTTGTTGCCATAACACAGGGTTTATCAGGAACATACACAAACACACACATTTCTCTGAAACTTCCCTTCTATTAAGCCAGGGGTCGGCAACCCGTGGCTCCGGAGCCGCATGCGGCTCTTTCATCCCTCCGATGCGGCTCCCTGTGGCTTTTGAAAATAATTAATGAGTATTTAATTAAAATGTATTTTATTTTAGTTTGTTCTTTTTAAAATGTAATTCTAAATTTGAAGATTATGGTGATCTTGTAACATTTAAATAAAACGTGTTAAAAAATGTTATGTCGCTGTTACGCTGTTACTATGTGTCATAACCGCCAATGTGCGACACCCGCCAGCGCGCATTTTCTTGAACTTTTCGAATCTCATGTAGGACAACTATGGAGAATTCTAAGAAGAGAAAAGTGTCGGAAGAAAACAGAACATTCAATGGTACGTGGACAGATTAATTTGCTTTCACTGCTGACGAGACTGGTTTACCAGTATGCTTAATATGTAATGAGAAACTAGGAAACAACAAAAAGTCAAATGTCGCAAGACATTTCCAGAATAAACACGCAGCCTTTGCTCACAAATATCCGGATGGAGATGAGAGAAAAAAAGCCGTTTCGGAACTGATGCAGAAGGTTGATCTGAGTAAAAATCACTTCAAGAAGTGGATGAAGTCTGCAAATTCAAGTACATATGCAAGTTTTGTAGCCGCTCAGGAAATAGTCAGGCACGGGAAGCCGTTCATAGATGGAGAATATATAAAATAATCTTTCATTAAGATTTCAGAACATCTATTCACGGACTTTAAAAACAAGAGTGAAATTGTGCAGAAAATCAAGGATATGCCCCTCTCTGCAAAGACTGTCAAAGACAGAACCATAAAAATGGCAGAAGACATTACCAGACAGCAAATTAAAGACATCAATTCAGCTGTGGCCTACTCAATTGCATGTGATGAATCTAAAGACAAAGGTGATATTGAACAAATAGCGCTGTTCTGCCAGTATGTAAACTCTGCTGGGCCACAGGAAGAAATTATTGAGTTGATACCACTAAAAGGCCAAACAAGGGGGGAGGACATCTGTGAGGCTGTCTTGAATTGTTTAAGAGCCAAAGGAATAAACACCACCCACCTGGTGTCAGTGGCTACTGATGGAGCACCAAGTATGACAGGAGCGCAGAAGGGCTTTGTGGCTTTACTGCAGAAGTCGCTGGACAGAAAGCTGCTGACTTTTCACTGCATCCTGCACCAAGAGGCACTGTGTGCTCAAACATTTCCTCCGGAATGCACAGAAGTAATGAATGTTGTCATTCAGATTGTCAATAAAATAATGGCAAAAGGTTTAAATCGCCGTCAGTGGAAAACACATATTCTGATCTCCAGCTGCACAACAAAGTCCGGTGGCTGTCCAGAGGGGAGGTGCTAAAACGCTTTGCCGCGTGTCTGGAAGAAGTGAAAACTGTGAAAAGGGCTCACATTTCCTGAGCTGGAACAGCCAGAGTGGCTGGAAAAGCTACACTTTCTGGTAGACATGACAGCGCACCTGAACACGCTGAACACAGCTCTTCAGGGGAAAGGACGTACAGCCCTGCACATGCTGGAGGAGGTTTTGGCATTCGAGTGCAAGTTGACAGTGCTTGCCAGAGATTTACAGAAAGGTACACTGTCACACTTCCCCAGTTTGAGAGAGTTCAAAGAAGCTCACATGATAAATTCAGAGTATTTACATTCTGCAATCATCGCAATGCAAACATCGTTTGGGAAACGATTCTGTGAGTTCAGAGAGGAAAAAAACACATTATCCTTCCCTATCACTCCCCTAAGCCTCGATCCATCCCTGCTGAATACGACTGCATTGGCAGGTGTGGTGAGTCAACCTGATCTTGAGATGGAACTGGCCGACATAGCCGACAAAGACATATGGGTGTCCAAGTTTAAACGCTTGACAGCAGACCTTGAAGATGTTGCCCGTCAGAAGGCCGTTCTTGCTCAGAACCACAAATGGCGTGAAATTGAAAACCTCCCCAAAACGGACCAACTTGTGTTCGAAACTTGGAATGCTATCCCTGACGTTTATGTCAACATGAAAAAGTACGCACTTACGATCCTGTGTGAAGATGAAGGTGACGGCATACAGCCCTGATGTGCAGACGCTGTGCGCTGAAGTTCAGGAGCAGAAATCACATTAGCCATGTATGATAAATATTTTAATTGCCTATTATTTTGCACATATTCATATTTTTTCATTGTTCAGTGAAATAGTCCTTTTATTTTTCAGGTTGACAGCTGACTGCACACGCCAGTAAAAGGATGACGGCACACAGAGAGAGGACGGCATTTTTGGTTTTCTGACGGTGGATAATTTAAGTTCAGCGTTTTTTTTTTTTTCTTTTCATAAATACAAGGACTCAAATAGACATTGAGTATTTTACTTGAAAGTAACCTTCAACCCAACGTCAATGTCTTTTTTTCGGAGCTCAAAATGTTTTGTTGCATACAGAAATGTAATTTTGTTTTCTCTGCAGTCGTTCATTGATTTCATAAATGCAACACATTATAATTTGTTTATACATAGAATAAAGGCAAAAAAACGTTATGTGCAGTGTTCTTTCATTTTAAATGTCAAAAGGGTTTTGTGGCTCCCAGTGTTTTCTTTACTGTGGGAAACGGGTCCAAATGGCTCTTTGAGTGGTAAAGGTTGCCGACCCCTGGTCTACCCTCTCGTCACTAGGCATCACTGGAACTCCTCGGTTTGAATCCTATCTCACGGATAGGTCCTTCAGGGTTACATGGCGCGGAGAAGTCTTCATAGAATGTCAACTGATCACTTCTACTCTTCTCAATGTACACCCCATCACGTGGTCCCATCATCGAGGCACACGGCTTCTCGTATCACTGCTACGCCGATGACACACAGCTCTACCTATCATTTCAACCAGATGTTCCCACAGTAGCTGCACACACTGGGAGAGACCCAAACACTGAGGACTGCAAGCCTGGCTAGCTTCCTCAAAGACCGCCAGGCAGTAGCGGAACATACGCATGGTATTATGAGTATGCAAACAACAAAGAGATTGAGTATATTCCTGATCGTAATGAAGCAAGGCCAGGGAGAGACACACAGTCTGAGTTGATTGCTTGCCATTATTGCTATTTGTTGGGATTCCCTGTTCTTTTTAAACTAGCTTGGAATATTTCAACAAACACACAAGCAGCAAACACACTCGATCATTTCAAAGTACTTACTGAAGACACGTAAGTTGCCGCTTTCGGCTTTCAGCATGCTGTTGTAGCTTCCTGGTTCATGACTTCATTGTTCCTCGGTAGTGTAGTATTTTGTTATATAGTATTTTGTTGAGAATATGATTGGCAGCATATATGACAGACAATACGATGAAGAGATAACAGGTTCAATTTTATCAGTGGGCACTAAGCATAAAAGAGCATGAATGGACATGTAGATAAACATAAAAGAAGGTAGTCTTTAGAGAGCTTGTTCAAACTATCTTTAGTGTTTGTTACCAAGGCAATTAGCATGAGACCAGTGCCCATATATAGTAGACCAAATCAAAACACTACAGGAACTATTTGAACAAAGAACAAGGTAAGATGTGAATTGTTTTACAAAAGAATGAATAAAACAAAAATTGCATGCCACTGTTCGATGATTTGATGTTTGCTTCTTGTTTTTTTTTCATCTAGAGACATCCTATAGAAAGTGATTATTCAACTTGATACAGATTCATATTTAATTAATTTTTCAATGACTTTCTAAAACCAAAATCCACATACTAGTTACATATAATTTAAGATGCAACCACCATTAACAAATGAATCCAGTGTGTTGGTATTTACACTCTCTGGTCTGAATGAAACTATGAAAAATAGATATGTCTTGTTTTCTTTTACCGCACTGTATTACCCCCTGATTGTCTTTTGTAATGTAACTATAATCACCACTATACTCTTACATAAGAAGCTTCATGAGCCGATGTATGTATTTATATGCAATCTCTGTGTAAATGGACTATTTGGCACTTCTGGATTCTACCCGAAATTCTTATATGATTTATTATCCATTGATCATGTGATTTCTTATATCGGATGCCTGATTCAGATATTTGTAATTTATTCATCTATTCTGTGTGACTTTTCAACATTAACAGTAATGGCATATGACAGGTATGTGGCAATATGTAGACCACTGGAGTATCATTCACAAATGACAAATCAGAAAATTCTTAAATGCATCCTTTTCTGTTGGCTGGCTCCATTTTTTTGCATGTCTGTTCTAATTATTTTAATATATAGACTCACCTTATGTGGCTCCATTATTGACAAGTTATACTGTGAGATTTGGGCAGTTGCAAAACTTTCTTGTTTTTCTACAACAGTAAATAATGTGTGTGGGTTTATTGTTATTCTTGCATACTTTGGACATGCGGTATTGATATTTTGCTCATACATTCACTTGATTAGAAAATGCAGAAAGTCAGTAGAGGGAAGGCACAAATTCATGCAAACCTGCGTGCCACATATACTTTCATTGATCAATGTTACAGCTGCGTTTATGTTTGATGTACTGTACAGTCGTTATGGTTCAAAGAATGTGCCTCAAGGTGTGCGTAATTTCATGGCTCTTGAATTCTTACTTGTACCACCTATATTAAATCCTCTTATTTATGGACTAAATCTGACAATAGTGCGGCAGCAAGTTATAAGACTATTTTTTAAGAAACAAATGGGGATCTCCAAGTGAATTTTTTCCAAGTAACAATATCCTATTGTGTCTATGTTTAGAAAGATTGTGTCACTAAATGTAAACTAAGAATCCCTTTTTTAATATTTGTATTTTAATAGAGACTTTTTTGTTACTCAGAATATAATACAATAAGCCATTCAATTGTTATAATACTTTTACCAATAATAAGGGGTGTTCTTGGGTGTAAAGTGAAGCAGAGGGAATATAATCTTTATACTGTTTGCTTTTTGAAATAACGCAAATATTCAGAATGTTTATTTTTGGGTGAACATTCCTTGCATGCAGGTGTATTTTTGGTTTATATAAAACTCTGTAATGTAATTGTTATTTTAATAAAGTGCAAATTGTGAGTTGATTAATAAACATACTAAATTACTATTACATGCCGAAAGTTTTCACTGATGTAGGTTTCGTCAAGAGATTTGGTTACTTGGTTGATCTTAGTTTCACTATCATGGACATTTATCTAGTAGTCTTCGGTTCCTAGGTTCCTTTGATTCCATTTCCCGATCTATGTTTATTATCATGGTTACTATGATTAGTTTGTTCATTTCAGCTTTTGTCATTAATTACCTTGTTTTGTATGATTACTTAAGTTCTTGTTTTTTCTATGTTCAGTGTCCCATCTTGTTTGTGAAAGAGTGTTTGTATCTATCTTCTCTGTTCTTGGGTTATTATTAAACTTTGCGCTTGAATTTGATAATCATAATCATCTTTAATGTAGGAAGGTTAAGAACATACAGTTTGTACAGGATAAGATCCATTATTTTTGTTCGCTATGCATTATATTAGTGTCAATAATGATAGCAAAAATTGACATGTTTTTATAACAAACATAACATCACAACTGATACACTGAAGTCTATCCAAACACAATGTTATTCATTAGTCTGTGAATATTAATCAAAATGTATGAATATGGTTATATATTCTGTTAAGAAAAAACAACTGTACCACTCTGGGACTTGCAGAAGTCAGTGTATTCACATTTTACATTGAGACTCTCAAAGTAAGGGCAGGAATTAAGGGCCCAAGCACATTAAAACCCTGCAAGTGCGCAAAAGGACAAGTTAGTATGTTGGCTAAGCACAACATCAAAATACAGTTTATGAGAATAAAATCTTGTTTTTGCTCCAAACTAAAATTCACATGATGATATAAATCACATGATATGTACCCAATAACCGATAATTATAACAACAGCATTGAATTATACTGTCAGGTGTGTAGGAGGGAAGATACGTGGACTCAATGTACATGTCAAACCATGACATCGTTTTCAATTCTGTAATTGCTGTGATTTCACTCCCTCTTATTTTTATTCAAATAAATACAAGGTCTAAAAGATTTCCACGTATATATAATAAAGTGTATTTGTCACTTAGGAGCGTTTCTCTTACAGTAGTGCCGTTACATGTGAGACTGATGCTTCAAAGCTTGTATTGAGTTTGTAATATAGTTTCTTATGAAGCTCCTTGCCGGAGTGCATATTGTTTTCAGAGAAAATAAGCTATATATAACAGTATAAAAATTACTTGCATCAATCAATTATTACTATAATTACTATTATTATAATTTTTACATTTAATTTTTTGTCACACTTTAGTTTGTGAATTATATAATCAGAAAACTGATTATATTTATTTGTGCGTAATAGAGAAAACACCTTGCTGGTTTATTGCTCTTGTAAATCTGACTTGCCGTTAGTCGTTAGTACGTCATCAAACTGCGGCAACCTCTTCCCGTGTGTTTTTAGTCTAGATTTAAACTGACAGAGTGTGTCTGCTTCCCGAACTGTAATAGGAAGACTGTTCCAGAGTTTAGGAGCTAAATAGGAAAAGGATCGACCGCCAGCAGTTGACTTTGATATTCTAGGTATTATAAGCTGGTCAGTATTTTGGGATCGCAATAGACGTGAAGGACTATAATGTGTTAAGAGATCGCTCAAGTACTGTGGAGCTAAACCATTTAATGCTTTGTAAGTAATTATTATATTATATTATATTATGAATTTTGCAAGTAAAGAAGTCCATGAAGTCATTACTGCTGCGCAGTTTTAAAGCATTTGGGTTGAGGCTTTATTTCTTGTTAATTTAGGCGCTGTATCAAATAAATACCTAGGGTTGTATTTGTTTGCTTCTAAAAGAGTAGAAAAGTAAGCAGACCTAGCTGATTTTAAGGCTTTTCTGAATGCAATAGAATTTTTTTTCATTCATTTTTCTGGCAGCTCTTTTGAGGGCCCGGGTGTGCTCGTTGTACCACAGTGTTGGACTATTTTCTTTAATCTTATTTAAGCGCAACAGAGCAACAGTGTCTAAAGTGCTGGAAAAGAGAGAGTTAATCATTTCTGTTGCAACATCAAGTTCTTCTAGGCTATCTGGGATGTTAAGTAGATGAAACTGATCAGGAAGATTATTCATAAAGCTATCTTTTGTGTTGGGAGTGATAGTTCTACTATATTTATAACAGGGAGTTAGTTTTTCGACTATTGGCTAAATGTAATCTACACACAACTAAGTAATGATCTGAGATGTTATTGCTCTGCTGCAGAATTTGAACAGTATCAACATTGAAGTCTGTATGGTGGCCTGTATAGAATAGCCAGCACAAAAGTTAAACTGGAATTATTATTTGCACTAGATAATTTTACATTGAGGACCATCACTTCAAAAGAATTATATTTCAAATTAGACCTTTGAGCAGTACTGATCGTGTTACTATAAATTGCAGCAACACCTCCTCCTTTACCTTTCAGACGAGGCTCATGTTTATAACAGTAATCTTGACTTTAAACTAATGTAATCGTCTGGGTTTTGCCAGGTTTCTGTCAAACACAGCACATCTAGTTTATGATCTTTAATCATATCATTTACAATAAGTTTTTTCAGTAACCCAAGCTTTATCATTTGTTCATTTCTGTTCGATCCGTTCTTAGTTGTTTGTAAATCAATTACATTTTTTTGTATTTGTAGTACAATGACTGTGGGCCTTGTAAAAGGTAAGGTTTAAAAGACTGATTATATGGGTAGGATAAAGTATACAGTGTGAACCGAGTGGGTTTCAGTGCCGGAGTACACCAGTAGGTGGCGGAGAAATCGATGTCATGTGTTACAGGTAAACTGGTGCAAAAACTGTCCGATTAGAGTGTAAATGTATAAAGTGTGTGTGTGTGTGTGTGTGTGTGTGTGTGTATTTCCTGAGTTGTTAAATGTTGCGGGAAGCAAGTTTATATATTGTTTTAAGAGTTTGCACGTATGTTAAAATCAGTTTCTGTGATAATACGAATGTGTATGGAGAATATAGTGTAGTTGCTGGTATAAGAAGTTAATACTGAGTTATGAGAGATTTGGATGTTTGCTAGTGTAACGTTGAGTGCATTACTGAATCTCGTGAGAGAGTTGAAGCATGAGAATTCGCGTGAGTGATGGTAACCACGAGAGCCGCTGCTAACGCTGTGATTTCATGTGTTACAGAATAAAACCACATTAAATGTGCTACCCCCTGTGTGAATCCTTTTAATCCCACTGGGAAGTGTTACATATTTGCTAATTCAGGGAACAGACACAGTCTTTATAGGATATCTAGGAGATAGAGTCTCTATGTGTTGGGATTTATCTGACTTCTGTGATGTGAGACAGCTAGCAGACGGTCGGTTTAGCCAGTTTGTCTGCTTCCTGACCTGGGCCCCAGTTAGTCAAGGTTCAGCTCTAAGACTATTTGCCAAATTACTAGAGAGAAGAGCGGCACCATCCCAGGTGGGATGAATACCATCTCTTTTCAACAGATCAGGTCTGCCAAAAAGCTTTTCCAATTGTCTATGAACCCTATATTATTCTGTGGGCACCACTTAGACATCCAGCCATTGAGTGAGGATAATCTGCTAAGCATCTCATCACTCTTGCGCATAGGAAGAGGGCTAGAGCAAATTACAGTGCCTGACATCGTACTTGCAAGTTCACACACCTCTTTAATATTAGTTTTAGTGATCTCCGACTGGCGAAGTCGGACATCATTAGTGCCAACTTAATAACAACCCTATTTTCACATTCCGAGTAATAGAATTGCCAATTATTAGGGCACTTTCAACAGGTTTCTAAGTGGGTGCATCACTGAGTGGGAAGAACCTGTTTGATGTTCTAATCACAATGGAACAGTAGTTTTTTTACTTGTGATTATGCCGTCTCAAAATCACCCAGTTGCCCTGCTGCACGGGCTCTGCAACCAGAACCGAACAATGTAGAGGGTTTGCTAAGCTAGTTGCATCCAAAGTAATATCTAATGTCCTTGCATTCTTACTATCCTTGATTAAAGTTTGCATGCGTGTCTCTAATTCTGAAATCTTCTCTGTCAGCCTGACTATGTCAATACATTTATCACATGTGACGCCCTGAGTGTTGACAGAGACAGACAAACTATGCACGAAGCTGGCAGTACATGTAACAATTATAAGAGAAGATGACATGCCTCACCGCGTGTGTTGATCCAACTTGTTGACCAGTTGTTTGATGAACTCGGAAAAAAATGCGCGAGCAAGAAAACGCTGTATCTGCATGCACAGTAATTAACGCTACAAACGCAATCTACTCGAGCAGACAGGAAACAGCAGTGCAGCAGTCAAAACGGTCCGTCTGGAACAATCCTCAAAACCAGGGGTTTTCTCTGAGGGACAACCTATTCTGCAATGAACAAGGTTACATGACCTACATCTCTTGGCTATGTGTAAAAAATCCTGGTTCCTATTCCAAGGTCCCGTGTTTGGAGTTCTTTGTTGTTGCCAAATGTTGATAATCCCAGCCCATGGCAAAGAAACTTGGCAAACCAAGCTCTAGGAGTGGAGGCCTCAGCATAACAACTCTCTAGACTGTGATAAGGCCTAACCATGCCCTATATTTAGGATGACTTACAAAGAGACACATAGAGAGCCTACGACTCACATATACTGTCAGAGTGAAGCTCAAGGGAGTGGAGTACTCAATGAACCTGACTCTGTAGAGAGAAGGCCTGACGACGCTCTTTCATTAGCCAAGCTTTAAGAGCGGAGTCCTCAACACTACAATACCCTACACCAGAGGCAGTGTACAGAGAAGGAAATCTGACCAACTCCTGGCCAGAGAGATAGTAAATGCTGAGGGCCTCGGGAAGAGGTAGGTCCTATACCGCAGGGAAACCCTGTGGACAAAAGGGTCCAGGGATTGCACTGACTTGATTCTTTTGACCTTGCCATGAACGCTAAAAGGGGGGAGAGGACAAAGCCTCAAGACCCAGAGGGAACAGTACCAAGGAGGTGCCGCTTGAAGGTACAAGGAAATCCTAGGGTATTAGAAGTGAAGCTGTCCCATAGGAAACAGCTTGACTTAAGGGTGTACGGTTTTCTCATGGTGGGGGTTCTGGAGAAGAGGGTTGTCCCAGCAACCTCGGTTGGGAGACCCAAAACTATGTGCTAGGCCCCTTCAGAGGCTAAGCGCAGAGCAAACTCTCTCCAGAGCTCCCCGGGAACAGGGTGATCGGGGAAAGATCCAGACACAGCCTCGGCCAAGTCCGAAAATAGTAACAGCCACGAGGGGCTGGAAAAGAAGAGAGATTCCGCAGAGGGCTGAAAGGAGAGGTGACCACCACTGTGTTGCCGAGTTATAAACAACAACATGATTGCCCCTCTGCAAGGGAGTGATCCCTCAGGACCACCCCCAAACTGTAAAGGACACATCCATTGATACGGGTCTGCAAGAGCTCCAATTACGGGTCCTAGAGTCTAGGAATATTCTAGTCTCCTCTAGTGGTCCTCAGATCCATTCTCTTGCCAGAAGGCTGAACTTGAGAGTGCCAGCCCAACCCCTAGGTTTGTTGGGGTGTTACAAGTGACAACACTCTACTTTGTGCTGCCTAGTATGAGGAGCTCTGAGGCTGTGGCTGGCTCATAGCCCCAGCTTGACGGTGTCGAAGCAGTAGCTTCCTGAACACCACCTACAGTCCAGGAGGATATTCTTATCTTGTCCAGTACACTGTGAGAATGAGCCACAGATGCCTCATGGCAACCATAGCTGCCGTCTCCCTAGTGGCTTGGAGAGAAAAACTGCGGCTAGCAGAATTAAGCTTCCGCTTCTGGCAAATGCCACCGCCCTCGTCAAAGTTTCCAAGCAATTCTACCCGGCAGACCTGCAGCAGTGTGGTGGTATACAATACGCTGAAGCCTGATGAGAGGCTGAATATGCTTTGCCCACCAAAGACGATGTGACCCGCATCGGTTTAGTGGGCAGCACGGGGGTGACACCGAATGAGGCGCCAGATAACCTGGGGGGGCTGGCTTTCTCCGGAACTGCGACACCTCTGTGTAGAGGTCTGACCACTAAAAATGAGCCTTGAGACCACATGAGTCACATACTTGACTAGCTCCTCTTTTGCTGGGGAGGAGGAGAGTGTTGAGACCTCCTCTCCAGTATCGGCGCTATTGACATCCAACTCCTCAGAGCTGGACCGTCAAAGTCACAGTCAGGTCGGAAGAAACCGCCGCAATGCATGCTTCTGGGTCCTGACAGAGACTGGATCCGCCAGGTAAGGGATAAGATAAGGCAGAGCCTTGCCCTGGCGACAGATCCCATTGCAAAACCCAAGACCTCACCACTGAGCCTCAGCTGCAGCAGGACCAGAGCCCTGGAGAATGCAATCCTGAGCGGCTTCAGAGAACACCGCAAGGTGGGAGTGGAACGCACACAGATAGAACTGCTCACAGTCCTCACAGGCAGTGCTCTGCTCCCAAAAAATAAACAAAAGCATGTGTTTTTTTTACGTGGATAGGGAGAACACACGGTCTAACTGTTCCGCCAAGCAGGAGTGGAATGCACGCAGAGAGAACTGCCTACAGGCAGCGCTCTCGGGCGCTGACCATGCATGCTCCTCACCCATGCAGTACAAACACAGACTGTGTATATCTCTGAAGTGCAGGCAGAGAGAAGCACACGGTCTACACTGGTCATACTTAAATCTCACATACTCTCGTACACCAGCACACATAAACGCGACACAGCTTCGATGAAGACACACAAAGCTGCTGCTGACCTGGTTCATGTTATCACTGACCAGACCTTGTTTTATCAATTACACAGTGCTTCACGAGACTATCATCAAGGCATTCCCCTAGCGCCCATGAAAGGGGAAATCATTGTTATGGTTTATCATGGCAAATCTTAAGTTTTTTGTTTAAAAATAAAACAAAAACAATAATAAAACATTTCAAAATTTTTAGTTTTTTTTGTAAATAACTGAATTATATGACAAGTTTCATAATGTCTATAGTGTTGGAACTGATGTTTTGACATGAATATGGTTGGCAAATTAAAAATACAGGTAATGCTTGTAAATCTATTTGCGGGCATAGATTGTCAGATAATTTAAATTCAGTGGCAATTAATCTTTAGAGATCTTATTAACACTTACTTTCATTTTTTTTGTCATCAACACAATTAGCATGAGACCAGTATCCATATATAGTAAACCAACGAAACTTTTGAGAGCACAGTGGGAAACATGACAACAGAGGAGAAGGTAAGGTCTAGTCACAGAAACAGCAAAGTATGCTACTTTTAGAGAATTTTACATTTACCTTTTTTTTTTCCATCTACAGACTTCCTTGCTAATTCAAATGAACTTTCTATGTCTATTAATTCCAGATGCAGCCACCACTGGAGAATGAGTCCAGTGTCTTAGTATTTACACTCTCTGGTCTGAATGAAACAATGGAAAAAAGATTTTTGTATTTCTCTTTCACTGGACTGTTTTATCCCCTAATGGTGTTTTGCAATCTAACTGTAATTTCCACCATTATACTTCATAAGAATCTTCATGAACCAATGTATGTGTTTATATGCAATCTCTGTGTAAATGGACTATTTGGCACTTCTGGGTTCTATCCAAAATTCTTGTATGATTTATTGGCACATGATCATGTGATTTCTTATGCTGGATGTCTGATTCAGATATTTGCAATTTATTCATCTGCTTTGTGTGACTTTTCAACATTAACAGTAATGGCATATGACAGGTATGTGGCGATATGTAGACCACTGGAGTATCATTCAGTAATGACCAATCAAATGGTTTTTAAATGCATACTTTTCTGCTGGCTGACTCCATTTTTTTGCATGTCTGTTCTAATTATTTTAATATCTAGACTCACTTTATGTGGCTCCATTATTGACAAGTTATACTGTGAGATTTGGGCAGTTGCAAAACTTTCTTGTTTTTCTACAACTGTAAATAATGTGTTTGGGTTATCTGTTATTTCTGCATACTTTGGACATGCAGTATTTATATTTTGCTCATACATTCACTTAATTAGGAAGTGCATAAAGTCAATAGAGGGAAGACGCAAATTCATGCAAACATGTGTGCCACATCTGCTTTCATTGATCAACGTGACTGTTGCATTGCTGTTTGATGTACTGTACAGTCGTTATGGCTCAAAGAATATGCCTCAAAGTCTGCGTAATTTCATGGCCCTGGAATTCTTACTTGTACCACCCATTTTAAATCCTCTTATTTATGGACTAAATCTGACAACAGTACGACAGAAAGTTATGAGAATATTTTTCAAGAAAAAAATTGAAATAACTGAGTGAATTCTTTATCAAATTAAAAGATTTCATGCCTCATGTGTTTGAAAAAATAATCTTTTGTAATATTAAGAAGCTGTATTAATTGGACATTGTTGTTATTTTCGTGAACACAACAAGAGGTTGCACATTATGACAATTTAACCATGATTAAGTGGTATTTTTAGGTATTTAAGTAAATGGGTCCAAACCCCCTTAGTCACAATAACTTCCCTGTACTGTATAGTCTTATACAAGCATGACAAGCATGTTTGGACAAAAAGATTAGACATTTTAGAATTGTACATTTTTTGTTGCATTCAGCTGCTCTCTGTCACTGATTGTTAATTTAAATAAAACATAGATCTATTATAAACCATGTAAACCATTATTCAAAATCTCTCTATGTGTGTATGTTTTGTCAAACCTGTCATCCTTGGGGAAATATTTTAATAGTATGATAGTGTAATGCTTCATGTGCATTCACAGATCGCATGCATTCACATTTCTTTTCTTTTAATATAATGATTATCCCATTCAGTGCTATATTGTCAAGTTAGGGATGCAAGAGATGCAAACAGGGGTGACAGTCTATACTGTGTATACAAAGTTTATGTTGTCTGTCAAGTGAAACAAGTGTCTTCTGATTTTGATAAAGCAGTTTAGAAATGTAATGTTTGAAACCAATTGAATCATTGAATTATAAAATTGAATTTCTGAATTATAAATTATTGAACCAACTGAATTATAAAAGTAAAATATAGATTTATTTTGTTTTATGTCATGGATTTTTCCACATCACCTGGAATGTTACATTATGCATGCTCTCTAAATGCTTAGTTTTTATAACACATTTTATTTCAGACTCAAATTCATCGTTGTTATCTCATCTCCATTATCTTGTTCCAGATTTTCTGGTGCTTACAATTAAGAATTTTGATTGCCAAACCAGGAAAATTCATGGACATTTCTGTAGAAAATTCCTTACATGAAAGATGTATAGATTTATCGTATTTGACAGAAAACATATAGACATAAATATAAGAGGGAATCATTCAAAGTAAATGCAACAAAAGTCTTTTATTGCCGTTTTTTGATATCCAGTTGATGAGCATCTAATCTAACCAGAAGTTTATTAATTGTCCAAAATGCAGAGGTCTTTTGTTATGTTGAATTTTAACATTCAAGAAACTTGTTAAGTACTTAACTACTTGAGTGAATTTGAAAAGCCAATAAAAATGGACCAAAAATTAGCTGCCAAATAAGGGTTGTATTTTTAAACCGACCAGAGATTTTGCAATTGAAACCTGAAAACCTTTCAGGTTTCAATTGCAAAATCTCTGGTCGGTTTAAAAATACAACCCTTATAAAAAATATGGATTATTAAATTAGGAAAATGTGTGTGAAATAATTAAAATGTTCACAGGTTAAATATATGACTATGTTGAATTTTAGGCCACAAACATGGAGGCACTCAAATGCAGTATATATATATATATCCAGTCCCAGGCCTGGTCCTCTCTCGTCTTCACTGTCGTCGCTCCTCCTTTTAAGTCTCCGCTCCTCCGTGAGACGAGAGACACCGGTGGCTTCGCAGGTGGCGCTCATTACCAATCACGCCACCGGCTCTCGTGACGCTCTCACGGTCCCTCGACCCCGCCCTGCTCGCCACATATATATATATATATATATATATATATATATATATATATATATATATATATATATATATATATATATACTGCATTTGAGTGCCTCCATGTTTGGTGTGACATTCAAGAAACTGCCACTTTGGGACTCATATGTTTAAATACATTCACAGGCAGGAACTTGCATCATATTGCAGTTTGCTAAGGACCAATGGAGGTGGCAACCATGTTTGTAAATGTGAAGAAAAAATAAATAAAATAATGGTTGGTATGTTGTTACAACATTTGGAAATCATGTGGTATGGACTCAAAAAACTGTGAATATTAAGTTAGTTCTACAAACATATATTTTTGTAATAGATTTCATAGTGACCTTTAGTGGGAAGCTAGCCTAGGGAATTTACTGCTGTGTTTTTGGCCGCTGTTTACATCCCCCCGCGTGCTAACTCCACGGCAGCACTCGGCAAACTCCATGACGTCATCAGCGCGCTAGAAACGGCTCATCCTGATGCTGTTTTTATTATTGCTGGTGACTTCAACCAGTGTAGTTTGCGGACTGTATTCCCCAAATACCACCAGCATGTTGACTTTCCCACCCGTGATAAAAACACCCTTGACCACGTCTATAGCAACATACGTGGTGCATACAGGGCTGCACCCCGCCCCCACTTCGGACACTCGGACCATATTTCTTTGTTCCTGTACCCTGCTTACAGACAAAGACTGAAACAAGCACACCCTGTCACCAAACAGATCAAACTCTGGACCCCGGAAAGCGAGATCACCCTGCAGGATTGTTTTGCGTTGACAGACTGGGATGTGTTTAAAGCTGCAGCCACTGTGGAGGACTCTTCCGTCAGCGTACAGGACTATGCTGAGTATGTGACTTGGTACATCAGCACTTGTGTTGATAACATCGTGCCCACCATACGAATCAGGAAGTTTCCCAACCAGAAGCCCTGGATAAACAGTCAGGTACGTCTCATGCTGCGTGCTCGCTCTCTTGCATTTAGATCAGGCAATGAGAACGAGAACAAAGCTGCGAAGTATGGACTGAGAAAAGCCATCACAGCGGCCAAGAGGCAGTACAGAGAGAAGCTGGACAGCTTCTACTCTACTGCTGATCCAGGGCGGATGTGGCAAGGCCTGCAGCACATCACAGACTACAAGACCACCACCAACATCACCAACATCGCCTCAACAGACAGCCTACCAGATGAGCTCAATACTTTCTACACCCGCTTTGAGGCCCCCAGCGACACTGCAGAGAGGGAGCTCACACACACCTGGATCACCCAACCCCCCTCCCCCCCACCAACCATCACATCAACTCAGGTACACAAAGCTCTGAGGAGGATCAACCCCCGCAAAGCAGCAGGACCAGACAACATTCCTGGGCCGGCCCTCAGAGCATGTGCCAACGAGCTGGTTGATGTTTTCACTTCCATCTTCAACCTCTCCCTCAGCCAGCGCATTGTGCCCTCGTGTTTCAAGAACACGACCATCATCCCCCTGCCCAAGAAGAACCCACCCACCTGCCTGAATGACTACAGGCCAGTGGCACTCAATCCAATCATAATGAAGTGTTTCGAGAGAGTGGTGCTGGCCCACATTCAGAGCAGCATACCGGACACCATTGACCCCCTGCAGTATGCCTACCGGCCCAACAGGTCCACCTCGGATGCCATCGCTGCTGCAGTCCACTATTCCCTCTCTCACCTGGAGAACAAGGACTCATACCTGCGGATACTCTTCATAGATTACAGCTCCGCCTTCAACACGGTCATCCCACACAAACTCACCCACAAACTGTCCATACTTGGTTTGCACCCCACCCTATGTGACTGGCTCCTAGATTTCCTGACTGGCAGGCCTCAGTCTGTCAGGATTGGAAATAGGACTTCAGCCAGCACCATAACGAACATTGGTACTCCACAGGGCTGTGTACTCAGCCCCATCCTCTACACCCTGTGCACCTACGACTGTGTCGCCTCCCACAAGGACAATATCATCCTGAAGTTCGCGGACGACACCGCAGTGATAAGACGTATCGCTGGCGGTGACGAGGCAGCTTACAGGAGGGAGGTGGCCAGTCTGGTGTCATGGTGTGAAGACAACAACCTCACCCTCAACACGGACAAGACAAAGGAGATGATAGTGGACATGAGGAAGGAGAGGAGGACGCCTCAGCAACTGTTCATCCGGGAGCTTGAAGTGGAGAGAGTGTGCAGCTTTAAATACTTGGGTGTCCACATCAGTGAGGACCTCACATGGACACCTCACATAACGCAGCTGGTCAAGAAGGCTCAACAGCGGCTGTATTTTCTGAGGAGGCTGAGGAAGTTCGGCATGTCACCTAAGATCCTCAGCAACTTCTACCGCTGCACCATTGAGAGTGTCCTGACCAGCTGCATCACTGTGTGGTATGGCAGCACTTCTGTCATGGACCGCAAATGCCTGCAGAGAGTGGTGAAGACTGCGCAGAAGATCACCAGGACTCCACTGCCCTCTCTGCAGAGCATCTACCACCGCAGAGTCCACAGAAGAGCTGCCTCCATCATCAAAGACCCCTCCCACCCCCAACATGGTCTGTTCACACTTCTACCCTCAGGACGGAGGTACAGAAGTGTGAAATGCAGGACTGCTAGACTGAAGAACTCTTTCTTTCCCTCTGCCATAAGACTCCTAAACAGCGGATAGGAGTCTACAATCACAACATACATGAACAATTGTTTACATTCTGCACTACCACACTTTACACTATCAGAACTGCACTACCTCACTTTACTACTTTGCCCTTTTACATTTTTATATATTTGCTCTTCTTATTATTTATAAATTTATCTTATTTTTTAGTTTACTACTTGTGTGACATTTACTGTGGAAGGCAAAGTAAGAATCTCATTGTACAGGGAAACATGCTTTCTGTCTGTATATATGACAATAAACACTTTAAATCTTGAATCTCTCTTGAATCTTAAAGAGTTGGTAAAAATGAAATATTCCATTACTTTACCACTGAACAAAGATTTATTGATCCATATGTAACACTGGTGGGGAGAAAAGTTATGGGTGTAAATAAGGCTTCATGCTAGAAGAACCTGTTGGTGAAAGAAGCTCTGCACTCAAATGGGGTTTTGAACATCACTGGTGACATAATTTCACTAAATTGATACAAGCTTCAATATTGAACTCTGGCAAGAAGTACCTGACATTCTAGAGACAAGCTTCGAAGCCTGTACATTATGACGTAATTTGAGAACATCATATTGTGCAACCAAATCATCTCTGCTACGTATAAGTAACCTTAGTTCCCTGAATAGGGAATGACACGCTGCGTCAAAATGCTATGGGGACACCTCTATATGATTGTGTCATTGTCGTAACATGACCTTAAGAGGTCAAGGGAGGTGATAGAGAGATGCCGGCCGGTGAAGACCAGGATAGTCCAAAAGTGCAATTTATTTCTCACAAAATTCAAGACCAGGGGTGCTCACTACAAATATTTCTAATCAAATAAAGCAAAAATGAAGAAAAAATAAACAAACAAAAACATATAAATACACAACCGCTAGACTCAGCGGACACTTGGTCTAGATTACAAAGAACCAAATAAAATTTGCTTAAGCAGCACACATAACAGTTAGCACAACTCACGGAACCCCCTTTCCCCAAAGGCTGAAAAGATCTGATTTAAATACTCCAAGTTCCCGCCAAAACTAGAATTGGACCAAACCATTGATGTACAGGGTAACAACACAAAACACGCAAAAACATTGAGCTCAAAGAAATTAGACATCTACAGCAACACAAAATAAACATTCATAAAATATACAACTAGTAAACAGATCACATGAAATACTCCTACACAACATCTTTGTAAAAGAAACATTACATGTGAACATACAAAAAGACCCCACAAATGGTTCCTTCCAGTCCTTTAAATGTGTGACCGTGGTAGGCCTCGCCCCTTTAGGAAACCAGAGATCCTACCTGGAAGTAAACACGAGCACCAAGGCAACAGTAGATGGCAGAGGCGAGTGTTTGCATTTGTCAACTTTTCAAATAAACGGTATGGTAATTCAAAAGTGTACTGTGGTTATTTAAATGAAAACTAACAATGGAATTGGTAAATGAAGAGTGTGGTAAAATTTGATGACATGTGCACCTATCAACAAACATACACAACAGCATATTCATTTCCAAACAGAAAGCAACCCAATGAATGATGCATACCATTAAACTTCTTGCAACATAAAATTGTTCTAATGTTTGACTGTGACCGTTACTGAAAAACTATACATTGTACTCATGCACTCTTGTTGTCAGGACCCGGTGACGGTATAATTACTGCATCTCACCGTCACAGTCATGAAACACCTGTATAATCAAGCTAATTGTGTGAAAGGACGTCAGAGGCAGGTGGCGTCATGAACCAGGAATATATAAATGCCAAACAGTCGGCTGCTTCAAAGTGTCTGAAGTACTTTGCTGGTAGGCACGCAGGAGATATGGTGAAGGGACAAGGTGTTTTCTGTTCAGGGAACTAAGGTTACATAAGTAACCGAGATGTTCCTTTCCATGGGAATTTGTGTCAAAGCCCAATGGGAACACTTAACCAACGCTGCCATAGCAACAAGTGCATGTCAGATATCATCGCCCCCTTGGATGGAGACAAAATGAGCCCCAGGAGTGAAGTCTATGTCCAAGTTGTAGAGCCTCCTGCCGCATCACAAACATGAGGAAGAGACTCCTGGCAGAAGGGCCTGAAAGATAGCCACACTCCTATTCACAAGATCACACTTACAAATGATTCAGGAGCAGTAAATGGTATGCGTATTTGGCGTGCTGTCCGAGGAGAGGGCTCCAAGCTCGGTATTTAGCCCGAATCTGGAGCACTCCCCCGTATCCTGACTTTGATAGGAACAATTAAGTGTGAGGAGTCGGGGTGGTGGAGGGATGCCATAAACTGTCAAGAGGTGTAGGTGAGTCGAACATGTCTATATATACATACTTCCTCTCATGCTGATAGGATGAGGTGTAATTGCTGAAGACATGTTGATTGCGTTAATCCTTTGAACGTGCTCCTCCCGAACTTTGATAATAAAACATCATGTAGAGCAGGCTTGGATAACCACTCAATCTCTGCTTGGACACTGGGGACCCCCTGCTTTTTTTAGGGGGCCTAAACATGTGAAAGTTGTTCAAATTTTATTGTAAGCGTCCAATGCCTCAAGCATCAAGCAGAATAGTTCCTGGACCTCAGTGTGCCATGAAGGAGACATGATGGCAGTGGCATTCTTCCCAAACCTTCCACCCTGTTTAGATTAGATTAGATTCAACTTTATTGTCATTACACAAATACAGGCACAAGGCAACGAAATGCAGTTTAGGTCTAACCAGAAGTGCAATAGCAGCAAGTGCAGGATATATACAATGGATTGCTTAAGTGCAGGATATGGAGGTACAGGATTTACAGGTAATATGTACAATAAGTATAAATATACAGATGGTTATTACTATAACAGGTGTCTCATACTATAAACAGCATTTTCCAGCTAAAGTAGGAGAGGAGAGTGCAAGGTGCAAATGTGAACAGTTGTTACTGTAATGAACAGTCAGCAGTGCAAAATGGCGCAAATATGTAACAGAGTGAGCAAAGAGTCTATAAGGGTAGTAGGATGGTGGGGGGTGAGAGGATAGTCTGTGAGGGGATTGGGATGGTGGTGGGGGGAGAGAGGAGTCTATGAGGGGAGTGGGATGGTGGGGGGGAGAGGAGTCTATGAGGGGAGTGGGATGGTGGTGGAGGGGGGTAAGAGGAATCTATGAGGGTAGTAGGATGGTGGTGGTGGTGGTGGTGGTGGGGGGGGGAGAGGAGTCTATGAGGGGAGTGGGATGGTGGGGGGGTAAGAGGAGTCGATGAGGGTAGTAGGATGGTGGTGGTGGTAGGGGGAGAGAGGAGTCTATGAGGGGAGTGGGATGGTTGGGGGTAAGAGGAGAGTCTGTGAGGGGAGTGGGACGTTGGTGGGGGGGGGAGAGAGGAGTCTATGAGGTGAGTGTAATGGTTGGGGGTAAGAGGAGAGTCTGTGAAGGGAGTGGGGTGAGAGAGGAATCTATGAGGGGAGTGGGGTGGTGGGGGGTAAGAGGAGAGTCTGTGAGGGGAGTGGAGCGGTGGTGGGGGGGAAGGGGGGTGAGAGGAGTCTATGAGGGGAGTGGGATGGTGGTGGTTGAGAGAGGACAGTCTATGAGGTGAGTGGATTGGTTGGGGGGGGGGAGAGGAGTCTATGAGGGGAGTGGGGTGGTGGGGGAGGTGAGAGGAGTTTATGAGGGGAGTGGGATGGTGGTGGAGTAGAGGAGAGTCTGTGAGGGGAGTGGGATGGTGGTTGAGAGAGGAGAGAGAGAGTCTGTGAGGGCAGGGGGATGAGTCTATGAGGGGAGTGGGGTCAGCAAGGGTTAGAGTTCAGTAAAGAGGCAGCTCTGGGAAAGAAACTGTTCTTTAGTCTACTAGTTCTGGTCCGGAGGCACCTGCAACCCCTGCCAGAGGGGAGGAGGGAGAACAGTCTGTGGGCTGGGTGAGAGGAGTCCTTGAGGATGCTACGAGCTCGACGCAGACAGCATTTCCTCTGGATGTTCTCGATCGCAGGAAGTGGAGTCCCTGTGATGCGTTGGGCAGTTTTCCCCACCCGCTGCAATGCCTTGCGCTCCGCGACAGAGCAGCACCCATACCATACTGTGACACAGTTCATCAGGATGCTTTCTATTAGGAATGGGTAGCTCGACACCCTGTGTCGACACACGTCTCGAGTTTTCGACACACTAGTGCTTCGAAACACTGTTTCGGTGCATCGCTTTGAAATGGGGCTGTCACGTGACCTGTGTGAACGAAGCTTCGTTACCTCACTAACACGTCACGACGGACTCACAGAGCGCATAGATTGAGCCGTCCCATAGTGCGCGGATGTTTTGAGTACACAAATTAATACATATAAAATGAAATTGTCCATTAAGTGTGTATATTACATGTGTATATTTAGAAAGCAAAAAACATGTCAGATGGATTGCACCAGCAAAACTGTTGTTTTCACATTGAAATTATGTTCCTGTTGCATGAAGATTAGAAAAAAATGTATTACTCTCCTCATTGTACTTGTGCATGAATTATATTAAATATAATAATATTTAAAAAAAAAAATTCACATGTTGGGTGCGTGTTTGCGGTGTAGACAAAAATATTGAGCGATAAGCGAATATACTCAAGGAAGCTTCTATGAATGAATGAATGTATGCGAGGGAGGAGTCAGATTTGTGCGGGGAGTCAAATATCGCTTGCATGTTTGATGGCGAAATTGCCCGGCTGTTCAATTCAGACACAGAAGATGAGGATTTTGATGGATTTGGATGTGTTGATTAAAACATAATGTGAGTGTAGCCTATTGTTAAATAGTAGAATAAAGTTCAACCAAACTTACTGTTTTGCTTCCGTTACCTTTTTTTTGTAGACCGCATGTTTTAGCATGGGTTAAGTACAGAAATAGACCCCGTAATTGAGACTGCGCCTTATAATCCTTTTGCTTTATGATGCGGAAAATACGGTAAATGCATTTGTAATTGTGCATTTGTTTTTTAGTTTGTTTTTTAACAATATGCATGTTTGTGTTGTTTTGTAAGGAATACACACACACACACACACAAAAAGTTGCACAATACAATTAAACTTATTACATATACAAATAAACCTTCCCAAATAAACAAAACATCTGAATGACAGATGGTTAAGAATTTTTATTGAGCACCAGATGACAGAGTAGAGCACTGTGTCAAAAGCTTCGAAGCACCAACACAGTTTCATGTAAAAGCTTCACTGCTTCAGAAGCTTCGTTTGGCACATCCCTACTTTCTATTGCGCAGCGGTAGAAGTTCACCAGGATAGCAGAGGAGAACTGATTCTTCCTCAGTGTCCTCAGGAAGAAGAGGCGCTGTTGAGCCTTCTTGACCTTCTTGTTACGTTCCCCTCCCGTCTAGGGTTAGGAGGGAAAGTAGCAAATGTATAAAAGCTTAAATAATCCAAAAAAAGAGAAGAAAATAATAAAGGGAATGCACACTTCAAACCCTCTGTCCCAGAGTGACAACAACAAAGCAGGTCTACAAAAAGGATATTTATTTACAGAACTCAAAACAGCATTTAGCATAAAAAAAGTTACAGAGAACGAAGAATAGATGTTAGGGGATAAATTAAGTCAAAACAACAAACAAAACAGGAGTGCTAGCTAAACCCGTAAGACACTAATTTACCTACTTGCAAAAGGAAAGATAAACAAAATAAAGGGACTTCCCTCAACTCCCTGACTGATCCAAAAAAAATGACAAAGATGTAAAAGGAAAAAGGCACTTTATATACCCAGCATTTATCTTAATTCATATTTATAATCTGGCAGGATATAAAGTAGAAAAGAAACAATACCTGCTAAGGGCTGCCCGTACTGCCCGTCAGTACAATAACTTAAACAGAAATAATCACACCTCACACTAGCCAAGGAAAGACTACTAGTCACTACTAACATACACCTTCACAATGTAAATCACAATTTTCTTTAAACACAAGTGCTTCAATCTGGAGCAGGGGAGAAGTGTCACTCTCTCTCTGGCACACACGCGTGCACTGAGATCAGGCTCTGGCTATTCCTTTATACTCCGTTAGGCAGTGTGTCGATGACCTACAGGTGGAGATGATTAGACCTGATCAGAGAGAGAGAAAGAGAGAGAGAGAGAGAGAGAGAGAACAGGGAAACAAGAAAATACAAAACACAGACTACACAGCCTCCATATCCTAGCCGAATCATCATCAAGTGTCTGATGATAATAATCATAATCAAAATAATGTCCGAGGGTGTAACTAAATGAAATGTGGAATAAAAGGAATGTGGAAAGATAACCCAGCAGTGAATCGGTGTTGCAGGAACTCCAGCACTGTACTATCCAAGTAGTTAACTGGGTCCAGCAGCTGACCACTGTATAATGAAGCTTCATTATACTTCAAGGCATAGTTTCCTCATGGCAGTAGCTCTGGAGTAGAAAATGGTCTCAACAATTTCAATATTAGTTTTTTCATATTTTTGTTTATATATATATATATATCTTTGAAGATCTGAGCATCAGTGGGACCCGAGTCCTACCGGGGCAAGCTGGAAAGTGATGTGACGAATCCTCACTAGGTCCTTGAGGAAGTAAGAGAGGAAGTCCAGGTTAATTGTCGGGTGAAAATAACTTTTTAATGTAATCACAAATTCCAGATGTAATTTTCTACTGTGAGGAAGATGTTCATGCTCATGCTGAGATGTCATCTCAGAAACTGAATCAGTAACCTCCTGCTACTCCAAATTTGAGCAGCCAAGATTGTCCAAAGCATCATGTTCACAACAAGGGCACCATTGGCTTAAAAAATATTTGTGATACATAGTGATTATACATGGTTCTTCACAAAATCAAAATATATTTTTTATATTGTCTCCATTGTCAAATTAAATCGTTAACTTATGTTTAAAATGTGAATTTTATTTTTTTAAATTATTTTTTATTATAAAATGTGTGTTTGAGTTCCTGTAAATTATGTAAAATCATAAAACAATTTGAGAAAAAAAATTGTATGACATTTATTTTTTATGGATCTCTTTAAATGGTATCTTTAACATTTTTATCAGTTAAAAGCAATGAACAGGAAAAACCCGTTTGTTAACAACATTTTTGAAGGCAACTAAAATTATAGATAAAAAATGTGAGAATATGATTTACAAATAAAAAATGCGACTGCTTTGATGTTAAGCACATTAAGGAAATTATTTATTAAGATAAATCACAGTCACACCACCCAAAGCCTTGTAACGCTTTCACGGGATTTGTGTGCGACGCGGAGAAGGCGCGGAGACAGGATGCCAAACAGAAAACACTTTATTTAAAACTACAAACAAAATGGCACACAATGGTGCAAAAACTCAGGACACAGGTTAACATTGGAGAAGAGCAACCACACACGACTTAGGAACATAACATTGCAGGTATAACAACCGACAAAGACCAGGACACACAAGAGGGTATAAATAGAGACAGACATGGGAAACACCTGGAGACACTGACGAGGTAATTGAAACTAGAAAGGTGTGAAAGGTTCTAGAAAGCCCCGGAAGTGAACAGGAAGTGATATCACGATAGACAGGGAGTGACGACAGGAAGTGACCCCATGAACTCAGTGACCAGGAAGTGACAAAGACACAGAAAGACAGGACCAAGTGTGACATTACCCCCCCCCCCCCCTCCCGGCAGGCGCGTCCTCGCGCCTAGGAAGAGACAGTTGTGGAGGATGGGCAGGTGACCCGGAGGGGGACAGTTCAAGGCAAGGAAAGAAAGTAGGACACACCAACACTAGAGCATGGAAGAAACATAGAACAAGGGATCCTGGGGAGGAGCCAAGAGTTCGGGAGGTTCGGGCTCTGGGCAGAGTTCGGGTGGCTCTGGCTGGGCCGGCCGGAGGACTGGCGGCAGAGGCTCTGGCTGGAGGACTGGCGGCGGTGGCTGTGGCTGGAGGACTGGCGACGGAGGCTCTGGCTGGAGGACCGGCGGCGGAGGCTCTGGCTGGAGGACTGGCGGCGGAGGCTCTGGCTGGGTCAGCTGGAGGACCAGCGGAGGCTCTGGGAGGGCCGGCGGCGGAGGCTCTGGCTGGAGGACCGGCGGCGGAGGCTCTGGCTGGGCTGGCTGGAGGACCAGCGGAGGCTCTGGGAGGGCCGGCTGGACCGATGGATCCGGAGGCTCGGGCTGGGCCGGCTGGAACGGTGGATCCGGAAGCTCGGGCTGGACCGGTGGCTCTGGCAGGGCCGGCTCGACCGGCGGTTCGGGCCACGGAAGGTCCAGGTCGGCCGGCTGTTCGGGCCACGGAAGGCATGTCTGGCATACGGATCTCAGGGTCTGACTCCGGCAGACAGATCTCAGGCTCTGACTCCGGCAGACGGATCTCAGGCTCTGACTCCGGCAGACGGATCTCAGGCTCTGACTCCGGCAGACGGATATCAGGCTCTGACTCCGGCAGACGGATCTCAGGCTCTGACTCCGGCAGACGGATCTCAGGCTCTGACTCCGGCAGACGGATCTCAGGCTCGGACTCCGGCAGACGGATCTCAGGCTCTGACTCCGGCAGACGGATCTCAGGCTCTGACTCCGGCAGACGGATCTCGGGAACCGGCTCTGGCTCCGGCTGGCGGATCTCGGGAACCGGCTCTGGCTCCGGCTGGCGGATCTCGGGAACGGGCTCTGGCTCCGGCTGACGGATCTCGGGAACCGGCTCTGACTCCGGCAGACGGATCTCAGGCTCTGACTCCGGCAGACGGATCTCAGGAACGGGCTCTGGCTCCGGCTGACGGATCTCGGGAACCGGCTCTGGCTCCGGCTGGCGGATCTCGGGAACCGGCTCTGGCTCCGGCTGGCGGATCTCGGGAACGGCCTCTGGCCCCGGCTGGCTGATCACGGCCTCTGGCCCTGGCTGGCTGATACACTGAGACACTGACGAGGTAATTGAAACTCGAAAGGTGTGGAAGGTTCTAGAAAGCCCTGGAAGTGAACAGGAAGTGATATCACGATAGACAGGGAGTGACAACAGGGAGTGACCCCATGACCTCAGTGACCAGGAAGTGACAAAGTGACAAAGACACAGAAAGACAGGATCAAGTGTGACAAGCCTAAGGGTTTACAAACTTTTGGTAGTAGAATTTTTTTATCTACATTTGTAGAACAGTGGCTAATCAGCCCTATCATAGAAAGTATTACATGTTCTCTGTTTTCCAGGGATATTTGCTATTGTTTCATTATTTCAGTCACATGAAAGTAAAATGAAAACGAATTTTGTAAATAATTGGATTGTATATTACAGGTTTCAAAGTTTGTAGTATTGTACCTGATATATTGTCAATGGACAATATATCAGGCTAATACTTTAAAGTGTTGGACACTTTAAATATACAGAAGTAAAATTCTACCTGTGGGCGTAGATTGACATTAAAAGGCAGTTCTTTTAACTTGAGAGAGAAGCTGCCTTTAGAGAGCTTGTTAATACTGTTTTCAATGTTTGTGGTCATGACAATTAGCATGAGACTACTGTCCATATATAGCAAACCAGATCAAACATTAACAAAACACTACAGGAAACATGCTAACCGAGAACTTGGTAAGAGTTCAGCTGCCTTTGTTACTGAACAACAACCACTATTTTTCAATATTCTGATAATTAATTTACACAAATAAAATGCAGTGGAACAAATGTCTTTTAAAATTGTATACCATGCTAAGATAACCATATAAATTTTGTGCTCTGTCAGCTGCATATGTCATTAACACCATGATGGTGAAAACGATTGTAAATTTGTTTCAGTCGTGTAATAATAATAATAACAACAACTGCATAATAATTGCATATCATTCCAGATGCAGCCGCCACTGGAGAATGATTCCATTGTCTTAGTATTTACACTCTCTGGTCTGAATGAAACAATGGAAAACAGATTTGTGTTTTTTTTCCTCACTGTACTGTTTTATCCCCTAATGGTGTTTTGTAATGTAACTGTAATTTTCACTATAATTTCATATAAGAAACTTCACGAGCCAATGTATGTGTTTATATGTAATTTGTGTATAAATGCACTTTATGGCACAGCTGGATTCTACCCTAAATTCATGTATGATTTATTAGCTCAAGATCATGTTATTTCTTATGCTGGATGTCTGATTCAGATTTTTGTCATTTATTCATTTGCCTTGTGTGACATTTCAACATTAACAGTGATGGCTTATGACAGATATGTGGCAATATGTAGACCACTGGAATATCATTCAATAATGACCAATCAGAGGGTTATTGAGTGGATAATTTTCTGTTGGCTGGCCCCATTTTTTTGCATGTCTGTTTTAATTGTATTAACATCTAGACTCACTTTATGTGGCTCTACTATTGAAAAGGTATATTGTGAGATTTGGGCAGTTGCAAAACTTTCTTGCTTTTCTACAACAGTAAATAATGTATTTGGGTTATCTGTTATTTTTTTATATTTTGGACATGGTGTATTGATATATTGCTCCTATTTTCAGTTGATTAGGAAGTGCATAAAGTCAATAGAGGTCAGGCACAAATTCATGCAAACATGTGTGCCACATCTGCTTTCATTGATCAACGTGACTGTTGCATTGCTGTTTGATGTATTGTACAGTCGTTATGGCTCAAAGAATGTGCCTCAAAGTGTGCGTAATTTCATGGCCCTGGAATTCCTGCTAATACCACCCATTTTAAACCCCCTTATTTATGGATTAAATCTGACAACCGTACGGCAGCAAGTTATGAGACTGTTTTTCAAGAAATAAGTAAAAATATATGGAAAGAAAATCAAATTACCATTTGATTTCTTTCGTTTAGAATTCTTATAATCTAAATGTTTGAAAGAAAATTCATTGAGGTGTTGTTTTAAATTATTATTTTCTGTCAATTAAAAACTGAATAAAAAGTCAGTTGAAGCCACAAAAGTTGAAGCCTAAAATCTTTTTAAACACAATAAAATGTATTTACTGCACAGCCTCGGCAGGCCTAGTGATTTTTTTAAAATGGGAGCATCAATATTTTAAAAGCCAAAGATAAATAATTTGCACTATTCCTAATAGTTGGTAATTTTAAAGATCAATACTAAATTCAATTCTTGTTTGACTACAAATGTTATCATCAAGATTTTGTATTACTACCATACAACTTGTAAAATGTTATTCATGTTGTTGCTAACTTCAATAAACCCAGACTTGTTGTTTTGAAGGAATACACACCCTGACATTTCATGCAAAATTGCAAATCTTTTTTAATATTCCAAATACTAAGAAAGTGCCTCTGTACAATAGTTAAGCAGGAAGCGGGGAAAGAACCTGCATATATTAAACTTTGTTAACATACAAGTATACAAGTTAAGTCATTTCTTTGCAGATATTATTGCTGGGACACTGCAGGCACTGGTAACATAATATGTAATCCAGTAAACAAAATCCATGAGAAGCTTTTACATTGTTGGTATACTTATACATTGATATTGTTATGGGTAAGGCAACTGATATAATACAATAATTTCCTAATATTTTTGTATGGAACATTTTTTCTTATAACCTATTGACTGAATTCAGCTAATCAAAGTTTCAAATCTACATCCCAGGAAATAAACAAATACTAGGTAACACTTTTTGGGTGGTCCACTTTAAACTTTTGACTAACTATAAGTAACTTCACAACTACGTGTCAACTGACTCTCATCAAATTCTTGGTCGACAGTTAGGTGTTAAGGTTCGAGTAAAATTAGTTTACAGGCAATTCCAAAGTTACTTGATATAAAGTGTTAGCAGACAGACGACTAATACTTTATTGACTGTTAGGGTTACACATAGTAGCAATGTAACCGATAGTTAGTCAAACGTAACCCTGTAACCCTGGTTCCCTGAGGGGAACGAGACGCTGCGTCAAGCGCTAGGGGAAATAGCCTGACGTCAGTCACGTGAAGAACTGTGCAACCAATGAGAGACGAACGCGTGTGAATGCGTCACCGCCGGCATGTGCCGGTGACGTCATGAGAGAGCATAAAGCGTGCGCGAAACCCGGAAGCGCCAGCAAAAGAGTGTCTGAAGCGGGCACGGAAGCGCAAGGAGCTGAGGCAAAGACGCAGCGTCTCGTTCCCCTCAGGGAACCAGGGTTACATTCGTAACCCGAGACGTTCCCTTTCAGGGAACTCGAGCAGCGTCAAGCGCTAGGGGAACGCTATACCAACGCCTCCTCAGCGACGCCGGCATCCGGGTGTGTCCCAGCTCACTGAGAGAGCACCCTGGTTCCTGGGGCGGCATCGAGGTCCAGTTGGTAAAACCTCATGAATGTGTGCGGCGAGGACCAGCCAGCCGCAGCACAAACGTCAGACAAGGAAACTCCAGAGAGGAGAGACTTGGATGCCGCCACGCTCCGAGTGGAGTGGGCCCGGACCCTCAATGGAGAAGCATGTCCGGCCGACTCGTAAGCTAGAAAGATAGCCTCAACTATCCATCTGCTTAGGGTTTGCTTGGAAGCTGGAGCCCCCTTAGGGGTCCCAAAGCAAACGAACAGTTGGTCCGACTTACGCCAAGTGGCAGTCTTGAGACGTAAGCGTCCAGTGCTCGCACTGGACAGACCTTGTTCTTGTGCTCCTGCTCATGATCGCCAAATGGGGGGAGGGCAGAAGGCCTGCAGCGTGATAGACCGAGCCACATTAGTGGGAACCTTTGGGACGTAGCCTGGCCTCGGGTGGAGAAAGGTTTTTCCATCCTGGGCCGAACTCGAGGCATGAGGGAGCCACCGAGAGGGTCTGAAGATCCCCGACCCTATTAAGCGAGGTACTAGCCAGCAAAAGAAGGGTCTTAATAGAGAGGAGCTTGATAGGGAGCTCCTCTAGGGTTCAAAGGGTGCCTGGGACAGGCCTTGGAGTAACACAGACCAGTCCCAGGCAGGCACCGTAGTCTGTCCCGCAGGTCTCAGCCTTAGTGTGCCACGGAGGAAACGAGTGACTAGGGTGTCCCTGCCCAAGGGAACCCCACCCAGAGGTGCATGGGAAGCGCTATGGCAGCCACATAAATCTTCAAGGTAGATTGTCCCAGTGAACAGAACTCCCGGGAGCAGAGTGATCGGGGGAAACGCGTACAGGTGTAGCCTCGGTCACGCCTGTACCATGGCATCCCACCCCAGAGGTGCTGGATGTTTAAATGAAAGCCGCAGAGGGCAGTGAGTGTTCTTTACGGAGGCAAACAGATAAACCTGTGCCTAACCATATCTGTCCCGAATCTGCTCCATATAAGAAGGGAACCAAGAGTTCTTGCACATACTCAGGGTGCGTAGGCATCGCCCCGTGACCTTGATTGTGCAAAGCGGTTTTCCTTCAGGGAAAACCCCTTGGTTTTCAGCCAAAACTGCAGGTGTCTCATGTACAGCCGGCCCAGTGGGATAGTGCTAGACGCCGCTGCCATGAGCCCTAACACCCTCTAAAGTGTTTCACCGTGAGTGGCTGGCCCCTTGATCCTCTTGATGGCTGAACGAAAGGCCTGGATGCGCTCGGGGAAGAGCCGAGCAGACATGGCCACTGAGTCCCCAATGACTCCAAAGAAAGTGGCTCTCTGCGTGGGAGAAAGTACACTCTTCTTGGTGTTCAGCCCTAAGAGTGTCACTCGTCGCTTAACGGCTAAACGAACGGCCTGGATGCGCTCGGGGGAGAGCCGAGCAGACATGGCCACTGAGTCCCAAAAGACTCCCAATTAAGTTGTTCTCTGTGTGGGAGAAAGTACACTCTTCTTGGTGTTCAGCCTTAACCCCAGCTCCTTCATGTGCGGGCACAGCATCTCGATGTTGTGCTGCTAACTGCGGCGACTGGGCCAGGATAAGCCTTAGTCGTCGACATAGTTCAGGACACAAATCCCTTGCAAATGCAGCGGAGCTAGAGCAGAGTCCACTACCTTAGTGAACGTGCGGGGCGACTGCGCCAGACCGAAAGGGAAGCACCGATACTGGTACGCCTTCCCCCCGAAAGCGAACCACAGGAACTTCCTGCTGTGGAAGGATGGAGACGGGAGAATATGCGTCTCTTATGTCGACCGTGCCGGACCGGTCTTAGGACCTGATCTGTACTACGATCTGCTTGAGCTTCGAGATTTTGAATTTAGACGCATAACTGTGCGATTTAAGAGACGTAAATCCAGAATGGGCCGCAACCCTCCATCCTTCCTTGGAACTATGAAGTACCGGCTGTAGAACACGGACTGCTGACTTTCGCCAGCAGAGTCTCTACTTTTTGCTCCATAACCAGAGCCTGCTGGGGGCCTACCGGCTTTAGACTGTAGGACCCCTGAAAAACCGGAGTGGAGAACCCCGAACTGGACGGCATACCCGGAGGTTACCGTGTGCAGGACCCACTGAGAGATACCGGGTAGACGTGACCACGCAGCCTGGAACTCTACTAAGGGAACCAGCCTCCAGGGGCTGGTCTCTGGTACTGTGAATACATTCGCCACTGAGCCGGGGCTTCCGGAAACTCGGGTGGAATGCTCTAGAACCCTCCTTAGAGGGGGTGGTTCTCCCGTGGCGGGCTGACTCTGGAGCTGCACATGGGAGACACCACCTTGTTGCGGCTTGGCGTCAGGACCGCTTCGTTTCAGCCTTCTTAGTGTTAAGGAAAACCCTCAAATCACCCTTTCCCGAAGACTGAACTTGGACTTGTCGGCCCGACTTTCCGGGGTTTACCGGAGGAAGTCGGGTAGTGACACTTTCCTTTTGAGCGGCCCTGTATGCAGAGCTTTGAGACCGCGCTTGAACGGCGGTCTCACGTGGAGGGCGGCGAGGAAGAACTTTACTGAATGCCGCCTGCTGTCGTGACGCCTCCTGGAACTTGTCGACGACGCTTTTTACGGCATTGCCAAACAAACCCGAAGGGGACAGAGGGGCATTCAGTAGCACAAATTTATCTTTATCCTTCATGGCCGATAAATTGAGCCATAAATGTCTCTCCGTGGTCACCAGAGCTGCCATGGAGCGGCCGACAGAGTAGGCCGCCTCCCTAGTGGCCCGAAGAGACAAATCCACGGTCCGGGCGCAGCTCTGCCACTGCCTCCGGACCGATACCACCGCCCTCGTTGAGGTCCCCAAGCAACTCTGCTTGATAGGCCTGCAGCAGTACCGTAGTATGCAGGCACGCAGCAGCCTGGCTCGAAGCAGAGTATGCTTTCCCCACCAAAGACGACGTGACGCGCTTCGGCTTGGTGGGGAGCGCCGGAGCTTTAATAGAGGACGCAGACTGGGGAACGAGGTATCCAGCAAGAGCCTCGTCCACTTTCTGCATCCCTCCATAACCATGGTGCTGAGCCCCGATAAGATTCGTATACATAGCACTTAGCAGTGTATGAACTCTTTTGGAGGCTGGCCTTCTCCATGATTTAGATACCTCGGCATGGAGATCGGGAAGACAAGGCATAGCTCGGCGCGGGGGAGTGACGCGAGCAGGCAGGTAGCGCTCATCCAATATACTCTTTCTAGGACGAGCGCTCCTGGTCTCCGCCGGCCAATCAATATATGCGAGACCGCTCGTGCCACAACCTCAACTAGCTCCTCAAATGAGGAGGGTGGCAAATCCTCCCCAACCGGGTCGACACTAGCTAAATCCATGTCATCTGAACTAGATAAAGTTAGTGCCAGAGCCCCAGCACGATCGTCTCTCGGGGAGCGCTCGTGACTGGGACCCGCCTCATCTCCATCCGCCTCAGCGAAATCCATTTGTGATCCCCATGACTGAGAGCGCTGCAAATCCTCGGCTGCTGCAGGTCCCGAACCTCGGGGGAACACTAGCCTGAGCGGCCTCATTACAGACCGCCAGGCGGGAGCGGAGCGTATGCAAAGAGAACCTCTTCACAGATCTTCACGTGACTGACATCAGAATATTTCCCCTAGCGCTTGACGCAGCTCCAGTTCCCTGAAAGGGAACACTACACTTCCGTATTGTGTTCGCTATCCCTCCCTCCTCCTCCTCCTCCTCCTCCTCCACACATTCTGCTTCTGTATCATCTGTCTCGAAGGTAAGAACACATAATTACCACATTTTATTTTATATCACAGGAATCCTTTTGTACTCTAATTTAATGTGTGTGTGTATGTGTGTGTGTGTATGTCTCTATAGCAATTAAAATAGCTTTTTCCATTGTTAATAGCACTAATAAGGGGGTCTTTTAGAGCCGGAATGGATAAATTATTTTTCTGTTATTTCTTATTGGAAAAAATAATTTGAGATGCAAGCAACTCGAGTTACAAGCTCGATTATGCTCGTATCTCAAGGTATTACTGTATATATATATATATATATATATATATATATATATATATATATATATATATATATATATATATATATATATATATATACACATACACAGACACACATACACACACACACACACACACACAGGTGCTGGTCATATAATTAGAATTGTTACATCCCTGGTCTAGGGGAAATGAGGAGTAACAATTAGAACAAAGTCCGATCTTGGTCAACCTAAATCCTTTATTCTGGAGTGTTCTTCGTTCCGATAACTTAAAATGTGCCAAAATAATAAACAAAAAGAAACTGTTACGAGAACTGTGAGTGCTGGTTGTGCAATACGGAGAACAAAGGAGAATCAGGAATGCAGTGAACACAGGTTTATTCCAGGAACACGGAAGGAATGCGGGAAGATACATCCACACAACACTGACAGAGGGTAACACCATACAATAACCAACAAATTAAAAGGAGAACATGAGAGGGCTTTATACAAGATATGATTGAAAACAGCTGACAAGACTAACACGGTGGGTAACTAACCGGTGAAACCATGGCACAAACTGACATGGACAAGACCCGGAACTGAAAACAACGAACACAAAAGGAAAAACAAGAGTCCAAACAACAGGACGAGATTCTGGAGGAGGACGAGGACCGGGAGGTGATGGCAGGAAGACAGGGGTGCGACGAAAACCTGGAGACCAAGGGGGAGGATGATTGAAGTGACAGGTCAACAGGGAGGTGACAGGCCAAGGTGGAGTGGACGGAGACATGGTGACGAACGACGGGAATGGAACAAATGATTCCCAGGACGAAGCCGACAAGCTGAAGGACCCGATCAATACCGCAGGCTCCAGAGACCCAGGCGTAGACTTGGAGATGACCCCACGAGTCAAAGCAGTGTGCCCGAGGACATAATCGGAACTGGTGTGGCCGAGTAACAAGGAGACGACGCCGGAAAGGAGGAGGCTGCTGCAGCCAAAGGGGTGGAGGGACGCAGAGCAGCAGACGTCCCGCAAGTCCACAGTGAAAGTGGTGCGACGATGGACCAAGGAGAATCCACAGGAACGAGGGAACCCGGTGGAGCCGACAGCTCCACAGGCCGAGGTGGAGGCAAGGAGTCCGAAGCAGGACGCAGAGTCACAGGAATCTCAACTGCTGATGATGCTGGAGATGGCAGGGCTTGCGATAGTATCTCCCAGCAAGATGAATCCGGTGACAGAGTAGGACTGACGACCTCCAGCGGCAGGACTGGATGATCGGCTGACTCAGGCACGGAAACAATTCTAATTTTCTGAGATAATGAGTTTGGGATTGTCCTTAGCTGTCAGTTATAACCATCAAAATTAAAATAAATAAACGTTTGAAATTTATCAGTCTGTGTGTGATGAATGAATATAATATACAAGTTTCCCTTTTTGTATGGAATTAGTGAAATAATTCAACTTTTTGATGATATTCTAATTATATGACCAGCAACAGTATATTGTATATATACAGTATGTTTTTCTCACCACTCCTGACTTCGTCATTCCTTACTTTTAACCTTGTTACAATCTGGTCTTCTGTCACAACTTGGTTCTATACAAGGCACAAAGAAACTAATTACAATCTCACTGAAGGTCATCCAATTGCATATAAACCAGAATCAGAATACAACCAGAATCCATCCCAGACATAGACAAGACCAGACAACTAAGAACAGAAACACAGGAACTTAAAATGAGGTGTTTAATAACAAACAGAAAATTATGATGACAAATCAATTAAATGTCTGTGACATTTACATTTACATTTATGCATTTGGCAGATGCTCTTATCCAATGCAAACCCATGACATTGGCATCTCAAGTGCCACACTACTGTTTGAGTTACAGGAAAGCCATGACAACAAACTAATGGTGCAAAACTGGAAAAAAAAATGAGATGAGTGAAGGTGACAGACACAGCAGAGAAGTCTTCAGAGACATGTTTTTGGCTATAAAAAAGCATGGATGGTGACTCAATGACTGCATGTAAGACAAAGGGATGGTAATGTTAAACTGGATCTAATGAGGTATCTCTGGTAATGCAGTTTTGTTAATGTGTGTTGTTAAACTGACTGAATAGTTCACACAGTAATTTATATTCACGTAATGTGTTAATCATTGTGGTTAAAGGTTAAAAAAACACATTAACTGTTTCTGCTTTAATCCTCAGGTCAATGAATCCATCCTTTTCTTAAAGGAAAATGGAAAATGGAACATATTTTTACTTGATGTTGTTTGAAAATATTGGGTACATTAGATATGCTCTCTTCAGTGTGGGAATTATTATATACTGTGCTATTATATTTTTTAATGCCTGTATAGTTCTTGCAATTCTTCTGGAAAGGACTTTACACATGCCCATGTACATTTTGATTTCAAGTTTGTCCATCAACTCTATATTTGGAACAGCTGCTTTTTTTCCAAGGTTACTTACAGATTTGCTGTCTTATACACACTTGGTGTCTCGTGAAGCATGTCTCTTACAGGCTTTTGTCATTTATTCATATGCATCAATTGAAAATACAATATTAATGTTAATGGCATTTGACAGATATGTAGCAATCTGTAAACCTTTACAGTACAACAGCATAATGACTCCAAGACGTTTATCTGTTTTAATAGTTATAAGCTGGATTTATCCAATGCTTTGTGTTGGTATTGCTGGTATTTTACATGCTAGATTGACTTTGTGTGGTAACAAGCTGTGGAAAGTGTATTGTCACAACTGGGAGATTGTCAAGCTTTCTTGTGCAAACACCATTATTAATAATATTTTTGGCTTTTATATAGTGACCACAACTGTTATCATGCCTTTGTGTTTTATATTATATTCTTATGTTAAAATTCTTATAATTTGTACTAAAAGCTCACCAGAGTTCAGGAGAAAAGCGTATCAAACTTGTATTCCACACATAGTGATCCTCTTAAATTTCTCTATGGCTCTTTTTTGTGAGGTCACTTTGAGTCGGATTGTGACTTTGGATCTTCCTTTAAGCTTGTCAATTATTCTTTCACTGGAGTTTCTAGTTGTACCACCCATCTTGAACCCTCTTGTTTATGGTTTGAATTTTCCTGAAATTCGCAAAAAAATGATATGTATTATAAAAGCTTCCAAATAGCTGTGTTTTTGTGTAATATATATTATAAAGGGCTATGTTTATTAAAACCAGTGTGAGGCAAGTTTATCGAAGATACCATTGGTGGTTCTAAAACATGCTTATGATGCATAACAACCCAGAATTGTTATGATTTTCAACCAAAAATCATTGTTTAATCCAACATTATTTTATATCTTATTATACTTTTAGTGATATGCATTACATGTTATGAGTTTTATCCCACTGCAGTAAAATACAAAGACTGCCAGTAAATATTTTCCTTGAGTATATATTTAAAACAAGTCTATACGTACAATGTATCATTTAGTCCAAATGAGTAAACACTGTTGCTGGATTTAGTTTAGTTACCTCTCAGATACCAAATATAGACTTTGCCTGTATCATCTATGCCAGAATAAATGCAATTAATTTGAGAAAATAATGTGTTTCAATAAAAGATGAGAATAAATTATGAATACGAGCTCCGCGCTCCCACGGATAGTCCCACGTATAGCTCACACTTATAGTGACACACACGCACTACCGTTCATTGGACTGATTATCGCACCACCTGCAAACCATTACACAAACTATAAAAAACTCTGTCAATTGCACTGTCATCACAAAGTCTTGTTCTAGCACTGCTGACATTTCTGAGCGTTTATTCCTGTCTTGTTTATCCTGGTACCGATTCTACTGTTACCTGTGTTTGATTCTGTTCTGCCTGCCCCAACCTGTGCCTCGATTATTGCTCGTGAATGTTATCCGCCCATCTTGACTTTCCCGCCTGGATTATCGTACCTGATTCTGTCTGCCTGCCTTTCTGACTCTTGCGTGGAATATCGTTTATGTATGCTTTCTGCCTGTCTTGACCATCTACCTGTACGACCATTCTTAATAAAGACACGCATTTGGATTTCTGCCTGTGAGAACCATCTGTTACAAAAATCCACCCCTTCAAATTAACTCTTTCTCTGCCATTGTCAGAATTCGTTTTCATTTATGACACAACCCTTCCCCAGCATTGATGGAATTTTAGAAGAGGTCCTTGCATATACTGTAATACTGAGATAATAGTTTTATTCATTACAAAAATTATGTTATTCAGTCATTTTAAATCAGTTGCTATAGGGGCTAGATTTACTAAAAAAGGCAAATTAGCTTGAGTATGCAAAAATGGTAGTGGAACATTCCTTGCGTGTGTCACAGTCATGTTGTGTCTCGTCACTTTCCTCCTGTGTGATTCTTTTGTGTTTCTTTCACGTCACGTCAACCACTCCCCCTTGTTAGTCGTGTCAGGTGCTCCCCGTTATCCTGCCTATTTAAACCCTCATGTTCCCCATTGTCTTTGTCGATTGTTGAACTGTTTTCATGTTGGTTCGCCGTATGTGGATGGTTCCTTCCATGTCTCTATGTACTCCAGGTTTTGAACTGTTTAGTAGGGATGTGGAAATGAGGCTTCATGAAGCACTGAGGCTTCACCCTGGCTGTTTCGGGGAAAAGATTCGAGGCTTCACGAGTGTCATGAACAGCGCCATCTGGTGCTTATTTAAAATAAAGCAGGCAGAAGCCTGTGAAAGAAGCTCTGTCAGATGAAGCAATCACAACACACTCCATCGTTTCAATGCTATGTACAAATAAAAGCTGTATATGTTTGTGTTTAATGTATCCAGAAAAAAAAAACATTTACCCATAAAGTGTGACAATAAAATATAATATGAATTTATATGATTCAATAAGATCTAACGTAGGCTTACTCTCTCTCTCTCTCCCCCCCCCCTCTCTCCCTCTCTCTCACACACACACACACACAATAAGGACATTCTGTGATAGGATCATTATGAGCGTGTGTCCGCGTGAGAGATCTATCTCTCACCTATGATCGCAGTACAGCCACGATATCATCCTAAAGCAGGATGTTATCAATAATGTAAATCCTTCCAAGTGCATGACGATTATATCGAAGTTATGTTCGAATATAAATTATGAGATGAAGAGGCTTCTGTTGTTGTGGATAAAGGAGAAGCAGATTTCCCATGACAGGTATTTCGTTAAAATGTCTGCGTCAAGTGAAAGTGAAAGTGGGGGTAGTCAGGGGAAAAAAGGTAAGAAAAGTGATCAAACGAATACAAATCGGAAAAAAAAATCAAAACAATAATATACAATAGAAAAGTTTAAAAAGAAATACGTAAGCTAAGTTATGTTAATTTAAGTTATGTAGTGTTCGTGCAAGGTACGATACGGAATCAAGTGTCTCCATACACCCCCCCCCTCCTTCTCCGCACATGTCGCTGTCTGTAAAAACTTATAATTAAAACCACATTTTACTTGATATCACACATGTATCGCACTGTATACATGTACTATAATTGTGTGTGTGTGTCTATACCAATATGAACTCTCTTGACTCTCCTCACAAAACCATCAATCAGACTGAGTCAACAAGGAGTGTCAAGGAAGATCTGCGGGGTTTGAAGCTTCTGACACGCAAAGTGAAATGCGCACGTGATTGGACAGAAAGTGAGGCTTCATTTGTCATCGATCACGTGACTCGGGGAAACCAATACACACCCCGATACAGCGCTTCATTTCAAATTGTGTCACATGAGCGATACGCGCATCGAAGCTTCGGTGTCATACGTAACATCACTACTGTTTAGTGCCGTTTCTGTTTTTGTTTTATGAAATAAAGCATTTTCTGTTAGACCTCCACGTCTTATGCATTTCTCCACATCGCACACGGATCACCGTCTATGACAGAACAATCAACCGGGTTAGTCGCCCAAGAAAGACTTTCAAATGAGGGATTACTGCATAAATGGGCTAATAGGCTCATACTTCCTGGTTCTTCCTGGTCCAGACACACTCTGTCAGTTTAAATCTAGACTAAAAACACATCTCTTCAACCTGGCATACACATAACACATTATAAATACATTTTAATCCAAATCATGTAAAATGATTGTTAGGCTGCATAATTTAGGTCAGCCGGAACCGGGAACATTCCCATAACACCTGATGTACTCGATACATCAGAAGAAGAATGGCATCTACGCTGATATTGTTCTCTGTTTATTCCGAGGTTACCATGGTCAGCCGGATCCGGGCCGTATCCAGATCAGATGAAGGACCTGCACCTGGACACGAGCACAGCACTGCCCTGAAGTGTCTGCGGAGACCGTGACTCTACTAAACCCTTCCCTGTGAAGATCATGAACCCATCTCCAATCGGATCAAATTACACGTAATATTAGACTTGAATTATCAATATAATAATCAAACTATCAATCAACTCCATACTGAACCCCGTGATTGATATGACATCTCATTTACTGCTACAAACTAATAACGGTCAGATAAATATGATTTGAACCATGCTAATGCAATTACAATAATGCCAACATACCCAACACACCCAAGACAGCCATCAAACCCAAACATATCCAGACTGACCCATGAGCATAACATGCATGCAACTTTGTCAAACATCGCTCCACACATTGACCACATAATTCACAAGCAACAACAGAATGCTTCTCAATAAATTGTCAGTAAATTCCTGAAGTTAAATAAGTTTAATTTCAGGAGAAACTGTAAAAAGTGGCTGGTGTTTGTTGGTGGTGCTTGATGACTCCACAATATCCTCATGAAATGCGCTAATGGCATGTGAAGTCTCCTTGGAGGTGCTTGGAGGTATGGATAATACATAAGAAGGCATGTATTTTCTGATTTATATTTCACTAATTCCATCCAAAAAGTGAAACTTTTATATTTTTTTCTTATATTCATTCAGTACTGTTGACATGAAAACAAGCCTTTGTCCCCATTGTTGTTTAAATCATGGGACCTACCACCAGTATATTTGCCAAGATATCTCTTATTTACATATATGTCAAGACATAGGAGAGAAAGATAGTATGCTAGAGAGATGGTCTTTGTTCCGTCTACAGCAGGGGTCGGCAACCCGCGGCTCCGGAGCCGCATGCGGCTCTTTCATCCCTTGCACGTAACTTGTAGCAGCGGTCCCGCTGTGAAAAAGGCCATATGAAAGGAATAAGAGCGCTGTTGCGCTGACTGTTTCAGGGGACTTTTATTCTGAAACTACGACGCGCATTAGTTCAGAAAGTTAAGCGGTTCAGTTCAGAGTGAATCATATATCACCCAGCGCGGCAGATATCAGTTAACTATTATACATGAGCGCTGGAGAAAAGCCAATAACTTGGTTAACAGCCTCGGAACGAATGCCTATTGTGTATATTGTGCGTCTTATAAGAGTGAGTTCACAATTTCCACTATGTTTGCTTATGCACATACTCGTCTTTGTTATGACGCAGTTATTGAAGTGTTATCCGTTGTTTTCACGTGACGTCATCGAAACTTGAGTACCGGCATATCCGCCATTTTGATTCCCTATGCAAAGCAACAGCAAAGCTTGTATATTCAAAACTTATGCTCACAAATGCCTATCTGTGGAATTTTTGGATGTTAAAATAGGCCAGGAGTAAGTACAGATGTAAGATTTTTTAAACTTCCAAAAGTGATAACTGGACAATGTGAAAGAACACGAATTTTGTCAGAAGAAAGGCGACGTGTATGGAAAGCTGCGATCACAGGGCTGACATTCAGACTGAAGAAAAATGGAATAGAACGATCATATGCTCTAAACATTTTGTAGGGGGTAAGTTTAAATGTATTGACAATATTTAATATGTTTAGAAGCTGCAATTTATACCAAAAGTAAAAATGTGTTACAGTCGACAGACAATAACCCACCCCACCCACTTTGTCCTAATTAGTAACTTTCCCCAAAATGCCTTCGTAACTCAGTAAACTTAACCTTTAGCAGTATTTGACATTCCATTACCTTCTGTTTATTGTTATAAATTGGAAACATATTCAACAATTAAAATAATACAAGTTAAATTCAACCAATTTGTCTAACGTCCTTTATATTGAAATTCGATTCAGCAGTTAAAATAACACCTAACGTTATGTTTTATATCTCCTTTTTAGGCATTAAAGACACAGAGCAGTGATGAAAACACTATTGTTCATGTTAATTCAGTCCATGGAGACGTTCATGAATGTGAAAGTACAGAGCGTTCTAAAACTGCGGTAACTTGTCCTCATTACACCGCTTGTATCCATAAACACAACAGAAGTCACTTATGTTAATTGTTTTACAATCTACAAATATGTAGTATTAGAGTAATAAAGGGTATGATAACAAGTAAAATTAGCGACGATCGTCAATAAGATATACGAGTTGACACTGACAGTAGGGAATCAAAATGGCGGTGCGCAGTGCATGGTGGGTAACTACGCAGGTTTTGTGACGTCCGTGAAAACAACGGATAGCCCGATGCTAATTTAGCTGTGCTTCATTTTCTGTGTTTACATTTTGATCAGCTATGTTCAGATAAAGTAATAATAATTAATGAATATAATCGTGTTCATGTATGAGGGGAGAAGCCAATAGTTTGTATATATATGTGTAATTCTGTTACTAGAATCTTGTTTTATCTGTTACTGGAAAACCACACACGCACACCACACTCCTTTGCACTCCCTTCCATCCACCCCCCCCCCCCCCCCCCCCCCATAGATTGTGGCTCCGGACATATTTGAAAAAAAATTTTTTTGTTAAATATGGCTCTTTCAACATTAAAGGTTGCCGACCCCTGGTCTACAGGAACAATTGGCTTCTGTCAAAAGTATCTGAAATTACCAGAAGAACAGTTGGCTTCTGTTAAAAATGGAATACATACATCCTATGGGCCCCTAACATATTCCTATCATGTGAGCCTCCATGTCATGTGAAAAACTAAAATGCACATTCCCATGGTCATTTGTTCCAAATCAAACATTTGTTCATGCAAACTATAATCTAGCTTATACACTTAGAAACAAAATATAACTCATTGTGAATAAAAACAATACGGATACATAATAAAATTAAGAATACTAATAAAGAAAAACAGTATTAAGTAATACAATTTTAGTCTTCAAATACACAATTACACAAGCCAAGTCAATTTTAGGGCTCCTTTAGCCTGATTTACAGTAGCAATGCGGCATAGCATGGAGTCAATCAGTGTGTCGCACTGCTCAGGTGTTATGAGAGCCCAGGTTGCTCTAATAGTGGTTAGGTCTGGCATATCACATCTTCCTCTTCAAAATCCCCCATAGACTTTCTATGGGGTTAAGGTCAGGTGAGTTTTCTGGCCAGTTAAGAACAGGGATACCATGGTCCTTAAACAAGGTACTGGTTGCTTAGGCATTGTGTGCAGGTGCCAAGTCCTGTTGAAAATGAAATCTGCATCTCCATAAAGTTGTGAAAGCCTCTCCTTTCGTCCTCCAGACTCTGGGACCCTGATTTCCAAAGGAAATGCAAATTTACTTTCATCAGAGAATATAACTTTGGACCACTCAGCACCAATCCAGTCCTTTTTGTCTTTAGCCCAGGCGAGACGCTTCTGATGCTGCCTGTTGTTTAAGAGTGGCTTGACACATGCAATGCGACAGCTGAAACCCATGTCTTGCACGTCTGTGCGTAGTGGTTCTTGAAGCACTCACTCCAGATACAGTCCACGCTTTGTGGATCTCCCCCACATTTTTGAAAGGATTTTGTTTCACAATGCTCTCCAGGGTGCGGTTATCCCCATTGCTTGTATCCTTTTTTCTACCACATTTTTTCCTTACCTTTGTCTCTCTATTAATGTGCTTGAACACAGAGCTCTGTGAATAGCCAGTCTCTTTTGCAATGACCTTTTGTGTCTTAGCTTCCTTGTGCAAGGTGTCAGTGATTGTCTTTTGGACAACTGTCAAGTTAACAGTCTTCCCCATGATGATGTAGCCTACAGAACTAGACTGAGATACCATTTAAATGCCTTTGCAGGTGTTTTGAGTTAAGTAGCTGATTAGAGTGTGGCACCAGGTGTCTTCAATATTGAACCTTTTCACAATATTCTAATTTTCTGAGATACTGACTTGTATGAGATACTGAGCCTGCTTGAATGCAGTAGGGAAGGTTCCTGTGTGAAGAGATGTTTTGATGATGTGAGTGAGAGCTTGTAAAAGTGTAGGAGAGATGGCTTGTATAAGGTGTGAGAAGATGGGGTCTAAAGGGCAGGTGGTTGGATGGCTGGATAGGAGAAGTTTAGAAACATCGATCTAAGTGAGTGGAGAGAAGGAGGAGAGAAGGTTTCTGGTTGGATCAGTGGTCGGTCTAAGATCGTTTGTGTGTGTTGACCTGAGAACTGGCTGCTGATAGTTGCTGTTTTGTTAATAAAGAAATTGTGAAAATCGTTGGCAGTTAAAAAGGAGAGAGTTGAATGTTTTTAAAAGTTTGCGTGGGTTAGAAGTTCGAAGTTAGAAGTTGATATTAGTGTGGAAATGTAAAGATTTAGCAGTATGGACCTCAGTAGAAAAAGTGGAGAGCAGAGATTGATACATTCTTAGATCAGATGGGTTTTTGATTTGTGTCATTTTCTCTCAGCTGCCTTTAGTTTGGTCCAGTGTTCACAAAGCACATCAGTTAGCCAGGGGTTAGAGCAGGGGTGGGCAAACTACGGCCCGTTGTGCTTTTTAATCCGCCCCGCCGAACTTGTAGAAGTTATATTATTAAATTACATTTTACCATAATTAAACCTCATTTTCTTCATTTTAACTTTCCCTGTAATGTCTGTGTTTCCCCAACAGATGGCACACTCCAAAGACATTGACCTTTGTTTGAGTGTGATCTACTTCAGTGGTCCCCAACCTTTTTTGTGCCGCGGACCGGTAAACGTGTGATAATTGGGAGTGAGATGGATGATGGGTCCGCGCGACACAGATCGCCACAGCCGCTTGCAGCAGCTCACGGACCATTTCATCGACGGACCGGTCCGCGAAATCGCTCCACGGACTGGGGGTTGGGGACCACTGATCTACTTCACTTTTTCGCTTTGCACTTTGAGCTCTTCAGTAAAAATGAGCGGACCGAAGAAAAGAAAAGTAGACAGTGAGTACCAAGTGTAAAAGTGGCAAAAAATATTTTTTTGCTGAAGTCCGATTAAGGGCTGTATGTCTGATATGCCAAGAAACTGTAGTGGTTTTTAAAGCATACAACATCAGCCGTCATTTTGCCACAAAACATACTAACTACGCTAGTAAACAGTCTCCAAAAAATCGGACGGCTGCGGCTCTGACGGCAAATGTACACACTCAGCACAGAAGATGCTGACGTTATTTGGCTCAATCTATGTATGTGAACAGACATTCAGCATCATAAACGTCTTCAAAGCCCATCACAGAGCCAACTTAACTAGCCGACACCTATTTCTCAGGCTTTCTAGTATGAAAATTTTGATAGGCTTCAGCAACTAATTTCATTGGTTTAACTGCACCTATCAGCATTGAGCACACTTGGCGGTGGTGCCATTGGTTGAGCTGTGTGCCTCTTCGCTGTGATTGGTGTATGATTCCCTGTGTTTTCAGACTGATCTGCTTCTCTCTCACGGCGGGATTGAACACTGCTATCGAAAGGGAACTTGTCCGGTTACTATCGTAACCTCTGTTAAGAGGCATTCAATTAAGACATTCAATTAACTGCCGTGTTAGCGCTTGACTGTGCTGTGTTTAGTTATGATTTTGATTTTACAATTGCTGCACTCATGCTATTTTTTACTGTCTGTTAGCCAGGGCTGCATTGTGTGACAATTGACCAGTGGTTAACTGCCATTATCCTATAAGGTTTCAGAAGTTATGTGAAGGGGAGGAATTCGGATCTATCCTGAGAATTGCCATAATAAAACTAACTCCAGAATTTGATGCACTTGCAAAAAAGGAGATCAACAACACTGTTCCCACTGAAACGGAATGGGAATCTACTGTGTTATTAAATTAATACATTTGGAAAACAAATGTTCAATGAACCCGGCACATTGATGTTTTGGTGCCTGTTAAAGGCCAAATCTTTTCATGTAATGGTTTTTACATTTCATTTATATTCACACAAACACACCATCCTTCTATTCTGGCCCGGCCCCTCTGTCAAATTTTAGAAACCAATGTGGCCCGCGAGACAAACAGTTTGCCCACACCTGGGTTAGAGGTTGTAGCATGCACTGGTCTGGAAGAGAACAGACATATATTGCCTAGATATGAAGCTAGAGTGGAGGATAAAATGTCTGTTGGAGTGTTCGCATCCAGAGAAGAGAACTGCTTGGTTGAAGGAAGAGAGGATGAAACAATAGAGGTAAGATGGGAAGGAGAAAGAGAGCGTATGTTTCACTTGAAAGTGACTTCGGTGTGTGATGACAGAGTGTTGTTGAGAGTATTGTTGTTGAAAACAGATAATGAGTAGAAGAAAGAAAGGTAGGATAAAAGTGAGAAAGGTATGAGGAAGAAAAATGAATGAGACTTGCTGGTGATTTAGTTTAGAGGACTCACGCTGAGTCAAAGATCTTCAGTCTTCACACAAGGAGACCCTTCTGCCAGAAACACTTCTGCTGACGCTTCCATGACAGCGCACGTGCCATATAAATATCCTCCTTCGGTGAAAACAGCAAATTCCCATGCCCACAACTTCACAGCCTGTCGGAACAGTAATTACTTTAGATAGGAACCTATTTACATGCAATAAAATAGAAAACCACACAAGGCAAACTAAGATGCCAAGTCACGATAGAGTACAATAACCATTAACAAAAAGAGATTCAAAAAGAGTGCTGTCTCAATGGACTTGGTATCATTGCCGGCACAGATCGTTCTGGATCGCTTCGGTACTTCCTGGTTTGTTGTTAGGTCAACCTTTCCGGGCCTATGCACATGTCAGGGTGTGCTTGGTCCCCCCTTGGGGGGCTACCTCCCTAGGGGTAGTGAGTGAATCATTTTCGTTGTCAGGACGGATCTCTCCGTGCGCCTCGACACCTCACTTTCCTGAGAAGGCTGCTAGCCCGTCGGGGTTCAATCAGAGATTCTGCTAGCCTCGGCAGTTTCGTGCCTTTTTGGGTGTGTTTGGTCCCTCCATGGAGGGCCACATCTCTGAGTGTTTTGTAGGGGTCTTGGGGTATATCTCCGTGCGCTTCGATACCTCCCTTCGCTGGCTGCCTCATAGTCCTGGCTGGTAATGCACAGGTCAGAGTGCGCTTGGTCCCTTGGTTGGGGCCACCGCCCTGGGCTCTTTGGGGTTTCTGTATCATCTTCGGCGTGGCCATGCACCTTGATACTTCCCAGTGCTTGACTAAGCAACACTAGTCTGGAGTGGCTATGCGCCAAATAAGGTATGCTCAGTCCCTCCATGGGGGGGCCACCTCCCTAGGCGTCTGAAGTAACCTGGTATCATGGTTAACGTGGATCTCTCCGTGTGCCTCGATGCCCCCTTTCATGGCTGCTCCACAGCAGAAGTTAGTGAGCCTTCTGTGCCTCATCCTAGTCAGGGGCTGGATGTGCTATCCTTGCCCGGAACCACTGAGAATTGGCTCTCAACTGAGGTTGCTGAAACCGCTCTCCACTCCAGAGCCCTGGAGGGAACCTAGACTAGGGAACCTAGCTTCCTCTATTTCCTCCATGGCACTTGAGGCGAGCCTGGAGCACATGGGGGTCTCACCTGGGTCTGGTTCCTGGGTTTTAAGACCTGCCCAGGGTTTTTCCCCTTCCTATCGGTGAAGTCCTTCACTCACTCTTTCTCCTTTATATTAGGAGGTTTAGGCCACTTTCTGTGGCAATACTTCTGTACTGCAGCCATTCCTCCTCCCGTTGTGATGCCAGGAAGGTCTGTAGCCCAGTGTAAGCACTGGGCAACTATGTCCACGTGGGGCTGAGGCCCTGTGGTTAATGCAGATCATCTATTTGTGTAAGTGTTATTTGAGACTATCTCTTGCCCAGGCTTCGGTCCCACTCTTTTCGGAGCAGGGCTTTCGACAGGACTGTTCCTGTAGTTTCTTGCTGGCTGTGTCTTCCCGCTTCCCTATCTAGGTCTCTAGTTAGGCCATTTTCTCACTCTGGGGACGCATGCTTCTCTTATTTAAGTACGTTTCGCTTGGCATACTTTCATCTGCTGAGGCGGCATTGGTATCTCGTCCAAATTGCGTTGTCAACGCAGCTCGAGTTCCCTAGAAAGGGAACATCTCAGGTTATGTATGTAACTCTATTTCCCTGAGAGGGAACGAGACGCTGCATCACTCAGCCTCAGCTCCTGCGCATGCCGGACTTGCTTCAGACACTGGGCAAACTTCTGCTTCCAGGTCTCGGTGCACCTTTTATACTTCTGACTCATGATGTCATCCACGTGCATTCACACAGTGTTGTTTTATTGTGCTTCAGAGACAATGACGCTAAAGCGTTCCCATTGCGTTGTCGATGCAGCGTCTTGCTCTCTCTCAGGGAACTAGGGTTACATACGTAATCTGAGACATTTTTTTTCTCCCTCTGTATAGATGACAACGTTATCAAAACTATCATTGTTCACACGGATACACAAAATTGAGTAAAAACACTGTATTATGGCACTGTAAATGAGCTGTAAATGGCACTTTGTAAAAAAGACTTTGCTCCAGTGAACATATTTCTTTCCATAGCGTAATATAATACTTATGTGCATGACGTCATTGTTTTCATAAATGACAATTTTTAACATTTATGCGGAGATGATATAAGTATCTTTCTCAAAAACACATTCTAAAACTTGAACTTTGAGGGAGAGGTGCACATGCCATACACTATTCAATTATACACACTATTCAATTATACACAGATCAATATTACCATCTGCTGGCGAAAGACTGTGCTAAGACATGACCTTTTCATGTCTCTGTTTTCACCAAACTTTCAATCAATACAAGCTGTGGTCTTACATTCTTACGTCTTAAAAATTTAAAAGTATGCAATTAGAAGAAAAGTGTTCTATAAATTCTGGTTATCAGGGAGTCTCACCCTCTGTGCCACTTTTTTCTGTTTAGTTAAAGAAAACATCTGGTGTGCTGTTTATGTAAATCAAGCCACAGCAGAAATGTCTTCAGAGACATGTTTTATGCTATAAAAAAGCATGCATGGTGACTCTTAGGTCTTCTAAAAAAGGAAAAAAAAAACATGAACTAACTGTGTCTGCGTTCATCCTCAGGTCAATGAATCCATCCTTTGCTTAATGGAAAATGGAAAATGGAAAATGGAACATATTTTTATTTGTTGTTTGAAAATATTGGGTACATTAGATATACTCTCTTCAGTTTGGGAATTATTATATACTGTGCTATTATTTTTTTCAATGCCTTTATAGTGCTTGCAATTTTTCTGGAAAGGACTTTGCATATGCCTATGTACATTTTGATTTCATGTTCATCCATCAATTCTGTGTTTGGAACAGCAGGTTTTTTTCCCAAGGTTACTTACAGACTTGGTGTCTGATACACACTTAGTGTCCCGTGAAGCATGTCTCTTACAGGCTTTTGTTATTTATTCATATGCATCAAATGAAAATACAATATTAATGTTAATGGCATTTGATAGATATGTAGCAATCTGTAAACCTTTACAGTACAACAGCATAATGACTCCCAAGACGTTTATCTGTTTTAATAGCTATAAGCTGGATTTATCCAATGCTTTGTGTTGGTATTGCTGGCATTTTCAGTGCAAGACTGACTATGTGTGGTAACAAACTGTGGAAAGTGTATTGTCACAACTGGGAAATTGTCAAGCTTTCTTGTGCAAACACCATTATTAATAATTTTGTTGGCCTTTTCACATTGACCACAACAGTTATCATGCCTTTAAGTTTCATAATATATTCTTACATTAAAATTCTTATTATTTGTGCAAAAAGCTCATCAGAGTTCAGAAGAAAAGCGTATCAAACTTGTATTCCACACATAGTGATCCTCTTAAATTTCTCTATTGCTCTTTTTTGTGAGGTCACTTTGAGTCGGTTTGTGACTTTGGATCTCCCTATAGGCCTATCGATTATTATTTCTCTGGAGTTTCTTATTGTACCACCCATCCTGAACCCTCTTGTTTATGGTTTAAATTTTCCTGAAATCCGTAAAAAAATTATATGCATTATAAAAGCATCCAAATAGCTGTGTTTTTGCTATAATCGATTGAATACAGTGCAGAGTTTCTCAAAAGCATAATGAGGTACATTTATCAAAGAGGCCATTGGTGGCAATGGTTTTACAATCTACCTATGTGCTTTTGGAAAACAGAGTCCAGAATGTTTATGAAAAGAAGATAAAGGATATTGTTTAATCAATCCTTGTTTTTATTTCTTATCATGCTTAAAATGATATATAATATATGTAATGGGTTTTAGAAAATTACAAAAACTTCCAGTAAATCTTTGAAAAAGCTGTATATTTATGATAGGACTCAAGAATATAATGTATTATTTATTCTAAAGGAGTAAATACTGTTAATGCATTCCTGACATTGGTCAGACCCAAATACAGACAATGACCGTGTCATGAATACCAGAATAAATGTTAATTTAACTTAATTTGAAAAAATAATATGCATTCCTAGGTGTTGTAAAATAAAAGCAGGGCTTTCGACAGGACTGTTCCTGTAGTTTCTTGCCAACCTCTCTTCTAAGCCCACCCCAGGCCCCAAAATGGCAAATGACTGGAAAGAAACCTGCAGGGCCCCGATTTTGGGTTGCCCATCGATCATCAGGCAGCTGCAGCAGGCCTTCAGTGAGCCTGGGATGTGCCCCATATTTGACAATCTCCTGAAATCTCACAAATCTCCTCTGCCTCCTGCTTTGGCTCAACATCTCTCCACTGACCACCCCTCAGCCTCCCAATATTTCCCTCCTGCTTTTTTTAAATCACCTTTACTTTTCAGTGGCATCCAGCTATCACATCACATGCTAGAATGAGACCACCTTCACTAGCGTCACAAGAACACTTCGGCTGCCTCTGGTTGCAACACAGGCCCCACAAATCTCATTCTCACCCTTCATTTCTGATTTACACTTCTCTCAATTTCCCCTTTGTTCATTGTGCCTTGTCTCCCCCTGAAACTCAATCTGTTTTAACAATAAACTTATTTCACATCTTTCTGGTATTAAGTCTCACATCCTTTTTCCTGTTACGGCTGACCCCCAATGGTTATTACAATTTATGATTAGCATTAGACAATACTTTTAATTTGCTTTGATGGCAGGTACGCTGTCTCCCGACAAACACATAAACTGTGTGGCTGATTGTTCCAGACGGACCGTTTTTGACTGCTGCACTGCTGTTTCCTGTCTGCTCGATTGTACCGTCGTGATTTTTGTTTTAGATCTTAAACTCGACGTTCGTTTATATTGCTAAATACAATATTAGATTATTTAATAGATAAAAGCTAACGATTACAATGTAAGTCGCTAAACGCGTAAGCATTGTGCTATCTTACTCTCCGTGCATACAGCGTTTTTCTCGCTCTCGTGCCTTTTTTCCCGATTTCATCAAACAACTGGTCAACAAGTTGGATCAACACGCGGTGAGTCATGTCATCTTCTCTCAAAATTGTTACTTGCACTGCCTGCTTCATGCCTGTTTGTCTCTGTCAGCTGAGAAGGCTTCACATGTGATAAATGTAGGGACATAGTCAGGCTGACAGAGAAGATTTCAGAATTAGAGACACGCATCCAAACTTTAATCGAGGATAGTCAGAATGCAAGGGCTTTAGATACTACTTTGGATGCGACTAGCTTAGCAAACCCTATACATTGTTCGGTTCCGGCTGTAGAGCCCGTGCAGCAGAGCAACTGGGTGACTGTGAGACGGCATAATCGCGGGTCAAAAAACCACTGTTCCATTCCGATTAGAACATCAAACAGGTTCTCCCCACTCAGTGACGCACCCACTGAGAAACCTGTTGAAAGTGCCCTAGTGATTGGCGATTCTATTACTCGGAATGTGAAAATAGAGACTCCAGCCACCATAGTCACATGTTTGCCGGGAGCCAGAGCGCCTGACGTCAAAGCAAATTTAAAAGTGCTGGCTAAGGCTAATCGTAAATATTCTAAGATTGTTATTCACGTCGGCGCTAATGATGTCCGACTTCACCAGTCGGAGATCACTAAAACTAATATTATAGAGGTGTGTGAACTCGCAAGTACGATGTCAGGCTCTGTAATTTGCTCTGGCCCTCTTCCTATGCGCAGGAGTGATGAGATGCTTAGCAGATTATCCTCACTCAATGGCTGGATGTCTAAGTGGTGCCCGCAGAATAACATAGGGTTTATAGACAATTGGAAAAGTTTTTGGGGCAGACCTGACCTGTTGAAAAGAGATGGTATTCATCCCACCTGGGATGGTGCCGCTATTCTCTCTAGTAATTTGGCACATAGTCTTAGAGCTAAACCTTGACTAACTGGGGTCCAGGTCAGGAAGCAGAGAAACTGGCTAAACCGACCGTCTGCTAGCTGTCTAACTTCACAGAGGACAGATAAATTCCAACACTTAGAGACTCTTTCACCTAGATATCATCCTATAGAGACTGTGTCTGTTCCCCCGAATTAGCAAATGCAAAAAACTCTCAAAACCGTTTCAGAGTAAAAATGTAATTGATTTACAAACAACTAAGAACGGATATAACACAAATGAACAAACGATAAAGCTTGGGTTACTGAATATACAATCCCTTTCCTCAAAATCACTTATTGTAAATGATATGATTACAGATCATAAACTAGATGTGCTGTGTTTGACAGAATCTTGGCTAAAACCAGACGATTATATTACTTTAAATGAGTCCACCCCTCAAGATTACTGTTATAAACATGAGCCTCGTCTGAAAGGTAAAGGAGGAGGTGTAGCTGTAATTTATAGTAACACGATCAGTACTGCTCAAAGGTCTAATTTGAAATATAATTCTTTTGAAGTGATGGTCCTTAATGTAAAATTATCTAGTGCAAGTAATAGTTCCTGTTTAACTTTTGTGCTGGCTATTCTATACAGGCCACCAGGTCACCATACAGACTTTATCAAAGAATTTGCTGATTTTCTCTCAGAATTAGTAATGTCCTAATTGATGATAAAGATGATGAAAGTCATAATTGTCGGTGATTTTAATATCCATGTAGATAATGAAAAAGACGCATTGGGATTGGCATTTAGAGACATTTTAAACTCTATTGGAGTTACACAACATGTATCAGGACCCACTCATTCTCATAATCATTCTTTAGATCTAATATTGTCATATGGGATCAATGTTGATACTGTTCAAATTCTGCAGCAGAGCGATGACATCTCAGATCATTACTTAGTTGCGTGTAGATTACCTTTAGCCAAAGTCGAAAAATTAACTCCCTGTTATAAATGTAGTAGAACTATCACTCCTAACACAAAAGATAGCTTTATAAATAATCTTCCTGATCAGTTTCCTCTACTTAACATCCCAGATTGCCTAGAAGAACTTGATGTTGCAACAGAAACTATTAACTCTCTCTTTTCCAGCACTTTAGACACTGTTGCTCCGTTGCGCTTAAAGAAAATTAAAGCAAATAGTCCAACACCGTGGTACAACGAGCACACCCGGGCCCTCAAGAGAGCAACCAGAAAAATAGAGCGGAGCTGGAAAAAAACTAAGCTTGAGGTTTTTCGCATTTCATGGAAAGACTGCTCTATTGCATTCATAAAGGCCTTAAAATCAGCTAGATCTACTTACTTGTCTACCCTCTTAGAAGAAAACAAATACAACCCTAGGTATTTATTTGATACAGTGATTAAATTAACAAGAAATAAAGCCTCAAACCCAGATGTTCTTAAAACAGCACAGCAGTAATGACTTCATGGACTTCTTTACTTGCAAAATTCATAATATTAGAGAGAAAATTATAACCATGCAACCGTCTACTACAATATCACAAAATACAGTAAATTTTAGTGTCCCTGAAGAAAAATTCCACTCCTTCATTGCTATTGGGGAGGAAGAATTGTCTAAACTCGTTAAATCATCAAAATGTATGCTAGACCCAATACCAACTAAGCTACTGAAAGAGATGCTTCCAGAGATCATAGATCCTCTTCTTAATATTATTAATTCATCTTTGTCATTAGGATACGTACCAAAAACCTTTAAGCTGGCCGTAATTAAACCGCTTATTAAAAAAACACAACTTGATCCTACATAATTAGTTAATTACAGGCCGATATCAAATCTACCTTTTTTGTCAAAGATTCTAGAAAAGTCAATATCTTCACAACTATGTTCCTTTCTAGAAAGAAACAGCATCTACGAGGATTTCCAGTCAGGATTTAGACCATATCATAGTTCTGAGACTACTCTAATTAGAGTTACAAATGATTTGCTCTTATCATCCGATCGTGGTTGTATCTCTCTGTTAGTGTTACTGGACCTTAGTGCTGCATTTGATACAATCGACCACAAAATCCTTCTGAATAGACTTGAAAATTATGTTGGCATTAGTGGAGTTGCATTAGCCTGGTTCAAAAAATATTTATCTGACAGTTATCAGTTTGTAGCAGTAAATGAGGAGATGTCATATCGGTCACGGGTTCAGTATGGAGTTCCTCAAGGTTCAGTACTAGGACCATTGCTTTTCACCCTGTACATGCTTCCTCTGGGTGCAGTTATTAGGAAGCATGGCATTAGCTTTCACTGTTACGCTGATGATACCCAGCTCTATATGTCTTAACATCCTGATGAAACGAACAAATTCACTAAATTAACAGAATGCATAACTGATATAAAAAAATTGGATGACTAATAACTTTCTACTGCTTAATTCTGAAAAAACAGAGATTCTAAATATTAGACCAAATAGTTCAGCATGTAATAATCTAGGTTACTGCCTAACACTTGATGACTGCTCTGTCAAGTCTTCGTCATCAGTTAGAAACCTGGGTGTGCTCTTTGATACCAATCTTTCATTTGAAAGACATGTTTCTAGCATCTGTAAAACGGCATTCTTCCATCTTAAAAATATATCTAAATTACGACATATGCTCTCTAAGACAAATGCGGAAAAGTTAGTTCATGCGTTCATGAGTTCAAGGCTAGATTATTGTAATGCTTTACTAGGTGGTTGCCCTGCACGCTTAATAAACAAATTCCAGCTGGCCCAAAATGCAGCAGCTAGAGTTCTTACTAGAACCAGGAAGTATGAGCATATTAGCCCAGTTCTGTCAAACCTGCACTGGCTTCCTATTAATCACCGAATACATTTTAAAATCTTGCTAATTACTTACAAAGAATTAAATGGTTTAGCTCCCCAGTACTTGAGTGATCTCTTAACACATTATAGTCCTTCACGTCTATTGCGATCCCAAAATACTGACCAGCTTATAATATCTAGAATTTCAAAGTCAACTGCTGGCGGTCGATCCTTTTCCTATTTAGCTCCTAAACTCTGGAACAGTCTTCCTAATACAGTTCGGGAAGCAGACACACTCTGTCAGTTTAAATGTAGACTAAAAACACATCTCTTCAACCTGGCATACACATAACACATTATACATACATTTTTAATCAAAATCATGTAAAATGATTGTTAGGCTGCATAATTTAGATAAGCCGGAACCGGGAACATTCCCTTAACACCTGATGTACTCGATACATCAGAAGAAGAATGGCATCTACGCTGATATTGGCCTCTGTTTATTCCGAGGTTTCCGTGGTCAGCCGGATCCGGGCCGTATCCAGATCAGATGAAGGACCTGGACACGAGCACAGCACTGCCCTGAAGTGTCTGCGGAGACCGTGACTCTACTAGACCCTCCCCTGTGATGATCATGAACCCATCTCTAACCGGACCAAATTGGACTTCATATTGGACTTGAATTGTTGTCAATATAAGAATCATGCACTGTTTGGCTGTTGACCAGAGGAGAACTGGTCCCCCGACTGAGCCTTTTTTCTCCATTCTATTCTTCATTCGTTACGTCACCTGCCGGAGTTTTGGTTCCTTGCCGCTGTCGCCTATGGCTTGCTCAGTTGGGGAAACTTAACACTTAGAATTCATCAATTGTATTGATTCGCCTGCTCTTTTGGGGCTGCTGTTCAGCCAAACAAACTTTGTTTGTATTGTTTTTTTTGTGACCAATGTAAAGCTGCTTTGAAACAATCTACATTGTAAAAAGCGCTATATAAATAAAGATGACTTGACTTGACTTGACATATGATTATGGTGGCTGGAGTCTCTATTTTCATGTTCCATGTAATAGAATCACAGATGACTAGGGCACTTTCATCAGGTTTCTGTTGGGAGAACATGTTTGATGTTCTAATTGGAACGGAATGGAAGTCTGTATGCAAAAATGCAGATTAAACAAGCTAGACAATGCTAACTCGTTATGATGGAGATTTAGACTGAAGCTAGTGATGTCAGATTGATGTAACAATCACAATTTATTTAAATGATCTAATATCATCTAAGTTGTACCAAGCAATATAAACGTCAAGTGAAAATCAAAAACAAAAAGAAAGCTATTTGAAGAAAAATCGCAATTTGGTAAAACCACTTGGGCAGACTGGAAACAGCTGATTTAGACATTTTCCAGCACCTGCGAAAAGAGGACCAATTGATCTTCAAAGATCACACCGCTGTCACAGCTGAGGGTGCGGTGCAATACGGAGACAGACGAAGAGAAGCGTCACTTTCGCAAACACAGATTTATTGATAAACTCTGGCAACCGAAAGACTCAAAACAAACTCAAAACGGCACTTGTTGTGCAAAAACATAGGATTTACTAGGAACACGAACTCGGTACAGGTAATACATCCACACGCGGAAAACACACTAAACGAGGTAAGTGATTAACAACGACAGGAGACACAAGGGCATGGGAAGATCCACAGACAGGACCCGGAAGTGGCCACTATCACTATTTTAGTATTAATACATTAAACTACTTAGCTGTACATCGGTAATGTGAAGATCTCTATAGAAGCAAGAAATTATGTACATGTTGGCATTATACAAAAAATACAACTAACCAGGATTTATTGTTGGGAAAAGGTATTAATGGCATATTTTTTTACTATACAGCAGCAAAAAGACACAACAAGAAAATACTGATCGCATTGAGAATGTCCACATGTTTCAAGCATGAACCATTCAACACTATAATCATAATATTGGAAGAGGTGCACAGGCCACACACACTTCTAAATTATAAATAGATCAATGTCACCACCTGTTGGCGAAGGCTGTGTTGAGACATGACCTTTGCCATTTAATAAAAAAAAACACACAAAAAAAAAGGTGTATTAATCTAGCAAGAAAACGATACTCCTTAAGGTAACATAATCCCACTGACACTCTACTTATTATGTTTTGGCTTAATTTCATCTGAAATATCTTTCCTAAGACTCTCCTTGGCTTTTTCTGTTTTCCCACCAGTCTACACATTTTCAAGTTGTGGTGTTAGAGTCTTTTAGCTTCAGACTTCAGAGTATTCAGATTGAATCAAAGTGATCTAGATATTCAGGTTATCAGTGAGTTTTGAGTTACAAGAGTTTTACCCACCGTGCCATGTTTTTGTGTTTAGCTAAAGAAAACTTCTGGTGTGCTGCTTTATGCAAATCAAGGTCTTCAGAGACTTTTCAGAGAGGTCTTCTCTTTATTTACGCTATAAAAAAGCATACATGGTGACTCTTAGGTCTTCTAAAACATAACACACAAAGGCTAGATCTTATTCTCTGCACATTCACAAATTCTTTGAAGACAAAGCGATGGTAATGTCAGGTTGTATCACAGAAGGTTTTTCTGTTGATTTCATGTTCATGTATTTTGTTAAACTGACTGAATAATTCACACAGTGATTCATATTCACATGATGTATTAAGCAATATGGCCGCAATTAACCAAAGCTGATAATCATAAAAAAAAAATGGTGACAATAACTTAAAAATGTAAGGTGTCCTTTTTAACAGTATAATAGTGCAGACTAATTTTAATTTACTAAATGTACTTAATATAGGGTTAGAGTTAGGATTATGTTTTGTTTTTGGTTATTTGTGTGTAATTAATAATACCTATATTGACTGCATGTAATAAGGACACGGTAAAATAAAGAGTTAAAAAGCAAGCTTTTAAGGTTTAAAACCTTATTTAAAATTTTTATGTACAAATCACATGAACTGTTTCTGCTTTCATCCTCAGATCATTGAATCCATCCTTTGCTTAACGGAAAATGGAAAATGGAACATATTTTTATTTGATGTTGTTTGAAAATATTGGGAACATAAGATATGCTTTATTCAGTTTAGGATTTATTCTTTACTGTGCTATTATATTATTTAATGCCTTTATAATTCTTGCAGTTTTTCTGGAAAGGACTTTGCACATGCCCATGTACATTCTGATTTCATGTTTGTCCTTCAATTCTGTGTTTGGAACGGCTGCTTTTTTTCCAAGGTTACTGACAGACTTGCTGTCTGATACACACTTGGTGTCTCGTGAAGCATGTTTCTTACAGGCTTTTGTCATTTATTCATATGCATCAAATGAATGTACAATATTAATGTTAATGGCATTTGATAGATATGTAGCAATCTGTAAACCTTTACAATACAACAGCATAATGACTCCCAGGATTTTATCTGCTTTAATAGCTATAAGCTGGATTTATCCAATGCTTTGTGTTGGTATTGCTGGATTTTTAAGTGCTAGACTGACTACGTGTGGTCACAAACTGTGGAAGGTATATTGTCACAACTGGGAAATTGTCAAGCTTTCTTGTTCAAATACTACTATTATCAATGTTTTTGGCTTTTATATAGTGACCACAATTATTATCATGCCTTTAAGTTTTATATTATATTCCTATGTTAAAATTCTCATCATCTGTACAAAAAGCTCACCAGAGTTCAGAAGAAAAGCGTATCAAACTTGTATTCCACACATAGTGATCCTCTTAAATTTCTCTATTGCTATTTTTTGTGAGGTCACTTTGAGTCGGATTGTGACTTTGAATCTCCCTATAGGCCTGTCAATTATTCTTTCTCTGGAATTTCTTATTGTACCACCCATCCTGAACCCTCTTGTTTATGGTTTGAATTTTCCTGAAATTCGCAAAAAAATGGTTTGCATTGTAAAAGCATCTAAATAGCTTGGTTTTTAGTGTTTTTAGTGTAATAGATACTGATATAATACCATGAGATAATGTTTATTCAGCCTAAAATCAATGTTTAATCAAGCATTGTTTTATCTCTTTCCATGCTTTATAATGATACATATGATTTTATGTGTTTTAGACTGTAAATAATATTGTAAGTAATCTTTTTTTCCTACTCTACATTTATAAAAGTTAAAAAAAAATAATCTAAGACTTATAATGTATGTAATGTATAATGTAATGCTATTATGTATTATTTAGTCTGAGCAAACACTTGCTGTATTCCTGACATTGGTCAACAGACCCTTAGTCACCTCTTAGATCCCAAATACACACATTGCCTGTATCATTAATATCAGAATAAATGCATATAATTTAATGAAATGTTTTTCCCTGAGATGTTAAAAAATAAAAGAGGTGGAGATTGTAAAATGGTAACTTGGTAAAAATAAAAATAAAAACTTACCAACTCTTACCCCATCATTGAGGAAGAAGTTTAGTATGTATGTTTTTTTGATTCCTGAGTTAACACCTTTTTATGGAAGCCCATTTCCGCCACATAAGAAAAAAAAATTGCGCATGAAAACTCGAAATTATGACATACGTAAGTCGAAATAATGACTTAAGTCGAAATAATGACTTACTAAGTCATAATTATGACTTACTAAGTCGAAATAATGACTTACTTAAGTCGAAATTATGACTTACTAAGTCATAATTATGACTTACTATGTCGAAATAATGACTTACTAAGTCGAAATTATGATTTACTTAAGTCGAAATTATGACTTTGTCTTGAGCACATTGATTCAACACGACACAGGATGAACTGTGAGCATATCAAGGAATACTTTAATATTCTAATTTTACTAATGATGAAATTCTTGTATTATTAGCGGAACGACATGGAATAGCGCTGAGCAAACGCACTCTTGAAAGAATTTTGAGCAAGAACAAGCTTTGGCGCAGAAAGAACAAAACGGGCGTTCCTGCGGTGGCAGCTTTCATTGAACAGCAACTTCAAACATCTGGCCAATGCCATGGTTATAGATGGATGCACCAAAAATGCTGGTTGAATGGTATCGTAACTGACAGGGAAACGGTGCGAGTCCTTTTGCGGCTTTTAGAGGGTGAAGGGGTTGATTTGAGGTCAAGGAATAGACTGAGGAGGCGTGTGTATCATAGCAGTGGTCCTAACTTTGTGTGGCATATAGATGGCTATGATAAGCTGAAACCATTTGGAATTGGAATAAGTGGATGTATTGATGGATTTTCTAGGAGCATGATATGGCTTGAGGAATACAAGACCAACAATGATCCAAGACTAATTGCTGGATACTCCATGAATGCAGTAATTAAAGCGGGGGGTTGTCCTTCTAGAGTAAGGCTAGATTTAGGAACAGAAAATGTTAATGTGGCTGAGATGCAACGATTGTTAACTTCTTCTGAGGATCGACCAGCAGACCATGTTACTTTTGGCCCAAGCACTGGAAACCAATGCATCGAAAGATGGTGGCTCACTTTGCGAGGTGAATGTGTTCAGTTTTGGATAGACCTCTTTGACAAGCTGAGAGAGGACAGGCACTTCGCAGACACTTTCTTGGACAAATCCTTGGTCCAGTTCTGTTTCCTTAACAAAATTCAGGTGAGTTTATCTCATTTATCTCCACTACCTTGCTTCCTTGTTAAACGTATTTTACTTCATACTATGGAAGTGATTGTAGTGACCGATTTCTGTGGAGTTCTACAAGCTTAAATAGTGATTAAATTAAAGTCGGGATACTGTATTCAAAATGATTTTGCTTGGCAATAAATGTTACTAAAGTATTATTAATATGTTAATCACGAAAAAGGAATAATATGTGTGGCTTAAACCTACAATTATTTTCAAATTTAAAAATACCACGGATGATTAAAACGAAAAAAGCGGACACCAGAACAGTGTATCTTAAAACATTATTGGAGTAACTTAAAGTATTATTGGATCCTTACTGATTGGAGTAATGCTCTTGATACCTTGATCGTTTTAAAAACATTTTATTAAATGTATTTAATTAGGTGAGCAAACGTCATTAAACTTGGTCTATTCCGTCACTTCCTTAAGTGTCCACCAGATTTTGCCTTAAAGGGACAGTTCACCCAAAAATGAAAATTCTGTGATAATTTACTCACTGTCATGTCGTTCCAAAACTGAATGAGTTTCTTTCTTCTGCTGAACACAAAATACATTTTAAACAATGTTAGTAATGGAAAAAATACCATGGAAGTTAGTGGATGATGTCTGATTACCAGCGTTCTTTAACAATGTATTTTGTTTTCAACAGAAGAAATTCCTACAGGTTTGGAACAACATGATAGTGTGTAAATTATGACACAATTTCCATTTTGGGGTAAACTATCCCTTTAAGTCTAACACAGAATTGTAACTTGGCTCACCACCTAATCTCCATTAATGTCTTAACTCATTTAGTGTGTTATTAATGTTAAAAACAATATTTACAATGTAATATGCATACCAGAAATGTATAATAGCTTAAAATACTGTTCATTGCAGATTTTCTGTGATTTGATTACCTGGTTCCATATTTCATGCTGTGTGTTCTGTTCTCCTGCTACACATACAGATTCCCAGACATCTGTTACCCCAACTCTATTACAAAACATTATTCCATACAGGAAGAGCTGGATGAGATTGCCTTCACTTGGAACAATCACAGAATACGGCCAGTCCACAACTCACGTTCACCACATGGCCGACCATCCATCATGTATGCAGTGTCTCATCTATATGGAGCCACAGATCACCTGCATCCAGTTCAACTGGAGAAGTGTTTAGAAGAGTGTGTTTTCAAGGACTTTCCATGCGATGAAGACATTTTTAACATATGTGTTGATCTTATATCAGAGCATGACTTGAACCTTACGAATGATGTGTTTGCAGCAGTGCACTTATACACAACACAGGGAACTAATTAACATTGAGTTGGAGCCTCAAAACTAAAAAGGTATTTTTTGTTGCTGAAGACTTAACCTTTGAGATTTGTATTCTAAGGGTCAGTAGTGAAGACAAATTGGTTATGTTTTAACCACGGCATGGTTTAATTATCTAACATTACAAAATTACAGAACATAAAAAATGGCATTCTTGTGTTGTCTGCTTGTCATGACAGAACAGTAATGATGACAGTTCTAGAAAAACAAAAGGAAATCTTTGTATAATAAAGTGAACATAAAAACATATTTTTACTAACATACAGGATTTTTAAAGCATGGTAACAGGAAATTTGGAACAGAATTAAAGCGAATTAACAGGAAATTTGAAAATGAAAGAAAAACAAATACAATAAAGCCTGCTGTGACATCAGTTATGCTGTTTGTACCTTAACTTCAATTCCTTCTTATAGGAAGTCTGTACTAAGTCTACTAGACTATATCCATGACCCATATGTTGCTCTCTAACACTTTGTTCATTTCGTGGCGAAACTCTGGGTAGTTATCATAATTCACAGACAGTTCCAGGTAACAGCCACATGTGTGTGCAATGGGTCGTCTCTGAAAGCCTTCCAACTGTGTGAAGCTAACAGTGATTTTCTTTCCCAGGAACAAATCTGATCCGGTGCAAAACCGAAGGAAGAGGGACAGGTGTTGTTGCGCAGGGAGCATTTCATGACCTTTCTTGAAGTCGGTTGTAGTTCATCATAGGTAGTTGCGATGTCCTGGATCTTGATTCTCATAGGTGCAAGCACATAATGCCACTGTTCTATCACAAACACAGGTTCTTGAATCAGCTTCTGATGTGCCATCTCCTGTAAGAGCTCCTCAATGTTATCTGCTGTTGGGACTCTTCGACAGTTATGATGATCCATAACCTCAAACAGCTCAAAATGTGAACGACATGATTCTAGGATCATTCTGTCTGATTCTGTAACATATCTAAGAAAGCAGTCCACAAGACTGGTTGTGACGCATCCATGGGCCGCCTGTTCCAGCATTACAGGAGCTATTTTTACAGGCAGGTACTTCTCTTTTTGCCAACCGAATGCAATGATTCGGCCAATGCTTTGCCACTGTTGTTGACCAAAATCATGGCGTAGATAAGGTACCTTAAAGCTATTTCCAAGTGTACATTGCTCATAAAAGTCATGCCAAAACTCTGAAAGTACATCCCTCATAACCCCTCCTTCATCAACAGCGTTTTCCAGCCGTCCATCAGGAAGAATGAGTTTCATAGATATGTCATCGGTCAAGATACTTTCATCACAAAAATGTGCAATAAGCTGTTGAAGGGCCTGACCACGATGAACAACAAGAATTGTATTTACTCTTTCACTTTGAACAAAGGATTCCAGTGAGTTATCACTAGGAGAAGGTACAGAATACAGTTCCTCTAAAAGAGGTAAGGTGTCATCAAATGCAGTGCCTTCCAGCCCAGAGATGAGTCCTCTGGAGAATGTTATAGTGCCACTATCTTCCAAATTGTCCATCTCAGGCTGCCTGGCTGCCTCCATCTCAGTCAAACCTGATGTGTCAGTCATGTTAGTTATGGAATCGGACAATAAAACATCATCACTGCTGGTTGCAATTACAGTGTTACTCCCTACATAAATTAAGTCTGGCTCTAAATTCTCAGTCAACGGAGAGGGTTGGCTGGTATCTGTGGGAGACCTGGAATCTTGTGTGTTTTCCTCTCCCTGCGCAATTGTTTCGCTGTTGAAATGGAACTGGGTTTCTGACTGTGTGTCACTGTGTGTGACTTTATTTTTGGTTGTCAAGTAAAAACGCAATATTGGTAATTTGGTTCCCTTTCAAGGGAACTCGAGCTGCGTCATCGCTATGGGAACGCCCCCGCGTCATCAACTCTTGAAGCACAATAGAAAACACCAGTGAGAATGACGCGGATGACGTCATGAGCCAGGAAACAAAAGGCACGCCGAAACCGGCACCGACAGCTTTTTCGTCTTCAACAAGCACTAGAAAGTCTGTGTAGGATGTCTCGGCAAGAGTTTTCAGTTTGGCAGAAAGTTTTACGCTGCGTGTCCCCCATTTATTACTGACGGGGATACGCGCACTTTACGAGTGTCATGCAGGGGGGTAGAGCATGCACTGGCAGCGCTCAAGGGCGGTGCCTGTGCGGATTGTGAGCGGTTTCAACTGCTAACTCTCTGCTCTCGCCTAGCAACCTTCGGGGAGGCTGCTAGAGCGCGTGGTCCTCGTGGCATGGGTCCCGCTGCCGCTGAGGCGTTGCGGCGGTCCCGGTCATGGGGATCACATATGTTCTCCTGGATATACCCCCCTTCCCCCAGGCTTCCGGAGCTCGTCCGAGGATGAGCCCCGTAGACTCGGGGGATGAAAACTCTCTACTGCGGCAGTCCAGTTTCGAGGAGCTGGGTATTGTCGGTATTAGAAAAAAGAAGAAAGAAAGCGCTGTGTGTCTCCATGCCCGTGTACCCACGCAAGCAGGAGGCACACAGTCTTTCATCGTATCGTGCTCAGTCAGTGTTTATTTCACTGGCTGCACTACATCTCACAATCAGCGCTCGGGTGCGCTGGCGGCGGGTATTGTGAGCACAGTTTCGATCTCGCTGCTGCTGAGGCTCACACAGTGGACGCTGTGTTTGCCTTTCATGCAATAGACCCGGGTTCGAGACCCACTCTGATGCACTTTTTCAGCTCTGAGGAGCTGTATTTAGCGTCTGGACTGAGAGAGCAAAATGAAGTATTGCTACCATGCTACTTGGTTTCCTGAGGACGCCAGGTTGCACTGGGCTCAAGCTGGATTTCCCGCTTTTTCAAGCGGATGTTCGGAAAATATCGGAGCCTCGAGGGGCTGGTTCCTTTTTTTAGAGTTTCTCGCAGTTGCCAGACTTCTCTCAGTCTGCCAAAAAAAAAAAAAAAAGGAAAGCGCTGTGTGTCTCCCTGCCTGTGTACCCACGCAAGCAGGAGGCACACAATCTTGCATCGTATCGCTCGAGGGCGCTGGCTGCGGATTTGTGAGCTCAGTTTCGATCTCGCTGCTGTTGAGGCTCAGCGACGATTGCTGACGCTGGGTTCACGGCCACGGCAATAGTCTACCCTTACTCAAGGTCCGGAAACACGTCTTGTGGCGGTTTCTTCCGACTTGGATTAGAATGCGGTCCAGCTCCGAGGAGTTTTGTTGTAACAATTTCGCATCTCATGGCAGTTAATATGTGTATACTGTGGTATAGCGGACAATGCGTTTACCCTTCACGCGAGAGACTCGGGTTCGGAACTCACTTTGTTACACTTTTCCAGCTCTGAGGAGCTGTATTAGCGTCTGACTGGAGCAAAACGAAGATGTGTATGTATTTGCTGATCGCGTGCCCCGATCTTGGGCACTGCGCCTTCAAGATATCCATGTTCTGAACCTCATCATGGCTCAGTCATGGCAGTTAGCGGTTCGGCATCGAGGTGTCGTTCTCGCTCGCTGGAAGGTGCGGGGGAGGGCTAATCTTACATTGTCTGCGCTCGAGGGCGTCGACTGTGTAGGTTGCCATTCCTGTCTGACAGTCTTCGAGGAGACTGTTCAAACTCACGGTTTAGGTCCTGCTGCAGCTGAGGCTCAGCGGCGATCGCTATCGCGGGGACTTCTCAAGTTCCGGAAGCACGCCCTGTGCGGTTTCTTCCGACTTGATTAACAACGACCTAGCTCTGAGGAGTTGGGCATTGTATTCACAAAAGTGCCAGACTTCTCTCAGCCTGCCTACGCAGTGTGGTAGAGGGGTGTGTGGTCAGCACGGTTGGATCAGTTTCCCGCACTACCTTCCAAAAAGGGAAAGAAAGTAAAAGCCTTATCGGTTCTGAGGAACAGACAGTGTCGTTGTGACGCTTTCATTTGGGTGTGTAGGCCCTCCGCGGGGGGGGCCACCTCCCTAGGCGGCTTTTAGAGACTGATTAGTGCTGGCAATGATACCAAATCCGTGCGCCTCAACACCATTTGTTTCCTAGAAAGGAACTGACAGCAAAAGTATGCGACATTTTGCGTATGAACTGGGTGAAAATATGCTCCTTCGCCATGGCTGTAGCCTTCTTTGGCCCCGTGGTGTCACAGGTGGAGCAGGTTCTGTTGCAATCATTGTCACCCGGGAGGTCCCGGGCGATGGTTGCCATACCTCCCTTTCAGTGAAAGGTCTATAAAGTTTCCGGCTCCCTTGAGGGGAGAGCCACGTTTTCACGTAGTGTGGTTTTGGGATTGTGCTGTGTTACTTGGCTAAAGCCTTTAGGTGGCCCCAGGTCGTCAGCAGCTGAGCTTGGGCGGTCAGTCGCCCCTCTTCAAGCTCTGCTCCCTGTATGTGGTCCTGGTAGCCAGCATGTTGTGACGCATTTACTAGGGTGCTTTGGATCCCCTCCGGGGGACCATCTCCCTAGGCGTCTCCAGGGTGTTGTCGGTGTCGCCTCTATTTCCCTGTTGCTGGGCATACTCGCCTTCTGAGGAAGGTTCTACGCGTCACTGGGTTGTGGTCTATCTCCCCGGGAGCCACTTCCCAGTGCGTAGTAGTAGCTCCAGCTGCGGCTTAAGCCTAGACTCCGCGGTTGTTATAGCTCGATGCGTGGTGGACCCCTTAGGCAGGTGCCTTAAACCAGACCATTTCAGGAGTGCCTCTAGAGAGATGCGACTCTAGCAACGTACGGATCTGGTACCGGGCAGCACTGTAGTGCTTAAGTCCCCATTGGGTTTTGGTTCACCTCGCCTACGCCTTGTTACCTTCGGGTCTTGGCGATCTTGCGGCGGTAGTGGCGGCTCCACGGCTTTCACTTGCGACGCACTTGAGGTGCGGTGGTCCCTCTCCGGAGGGCCATCACCTTGGGTCTCCTGGGGGTGTGCGTTACACTTCCCAGGCTCGCTTTGTGGGCCGGGGGCAGCGACTGCAGCCACAGAGTTTCATGGTTCACTCCTACGCATGGTGTGAGCTCCCAGCTTCCATGAGGGGGGAGCCACCGTTGTGCCGCGTAGTAAGTTTCTGGGAGTACGCTGTCCTGCCACGGCCGAAGCCTTTGGCCCCGTGGCATCAGCAGTTGAGCTTGGGCGGTCAACCTCCCCTTTTTCAAGCTCTCCTCCCTGAATGTGAGTCGGCAAGGCGTGACGCATGTTTAGGCCACTCTGGATCCCCCTGGGACCATTGCCCTAGGCATCTTCAGGAGGTTTATGTTATCAATTCCGATTTTCCCCTGTTGTTGCCATGCCTCCCTCTCAGTTTAAGACCTACGCATGGGGTGAGTTTTCCAGCTTCCCTGGGGGGGAGCCACCGTTGTTCCGCGTAGTAAGTTTTGGGGGTATGCTGTCCTGCCACGGCCGAAGCCATTGGCCCCGTGGCATCAGCAGTTGAGCTTGGGCGGTCATCCGTCCCTCTTCAAGCTCTTCTCCCTATATATATTTAAATATGGTCCTGGTAGCCAGCGGGTTTGGCGCATTTACTGGAGGGTCCCCTTCGGGGGGCCATCTCCCTAGCGTCTCCAGGGTGGTGTCAGCGTTAGCCCGGGAGGCCCCGGGCGGCTCGTTATTTCCCCTGGTGCTGGGCATACCTACCTTCTGAGGAAGGTTCTACGCGTCACTGGGTTGTGGTCGGTCTTCTACTAGGAGCCACTTCCCGGTGCGTAGTAGTAGCTCCGGCCGTGCTCTGGCCTAGGCCTGACGGTTGTTGTAGCCCGGTGCGTGATGGACCTCCTTGGCGATAAGGTGGCTCAAATCAGACCATTTCGAGAAGTGCCTCAGGTCAGGTTTAACTCTCACTACTTACGGATCTGGGCCGGGCAGCACAACAGTGCTTAAGTCCCCATATGTATTTCGGGTTCACCTCGTCTACGCCTTGTTACCTTCGGGTTTTAGGTGGTCTTCTGGTTGGGTGGCTGCTCCTCGGCTGGCGCTGCGATGCGCAGTCTGTCGGTGGCCCTCTCTGAGGGCCGCCATCTTGGGCGTCCTGTGGTCAATTTGTGGTAGACACTCCCCAGGTTCGCCACTGGGCCGAGAGCCGCTACCGCAGCAGCGGAGTTCCGGTTCACAACTGAGGTCGTGAGTCCGGTCTCCTCACTGAGGGGGTCTCCCGCAGGATTTAAGGTTACTCTCCCTGGCTGAGGCTAGGAGAGCGAAGGGCCACTTTGCGGTTCCTCCTTCTGCGGGGGTTTTTCCCTCTCGTCATGGGTCAGGAGGTCTGCAGCCCAGTGCGAGCATTGGGTATGGCTCTCCCGGGGCTGAGGCCCGACGAGCCATGCAGATCACTCAGTGGGGTAAGTTCTAGCTGAGGCTATCTTGCCGTGAGAGACTGGTCTTCCCGAGGGTGCCAGAACATCTCCACTGGAGCACTTTGGGGCATGCTTTTCCGCTAGGGTGGCGTTGGTATAGCGTTCCCATAGCGATGACGCAGCTCGTGTTCCCTTGAAAGGGAACGTCTCAGGTTACGTATGTAACCATAGTTCCCTGAGAGGGAACGAGACGCTGCGTCATCAGCATCAGCCCTAGCTCTCCCGCATGCCGCGCTTGTTTCAGACGTTCGCAAGCTGTCGGTGCCGGTTTCGGCGTGCCTTTTGTTTCCTGGCTCATGACGTCATCCGCGTCATTCTCACAGGTGTTTTCTATTGTGCTTCAAGAGTTGATGACGCGGGGGCGTTCCCATAGCGATGACGCAGCGTCTCGTTCCCTCTCAGGGAACTATGGTTACATACGTAACCTGAGACGTTATCTCATAGAGTTCTCCAACTGTAGTCTTGTCATCTATTGTTTGCTCTTGAAAGTCTGTTACATCAACCACAAAATCTGTGAAGCTTCCCTCTGAACTTTTCTCACCAGGAAAAAACAACTCTGCAGCCTTTTCAAGTAGATCTTTTTTTCTATAGTCCTTTGACACGCAAATTTTCCGCGTGCCCCCACCTTTTCTTGTTCGGACCTGACAAAACTTCCCTTCTCGAAAATGCATCCATCCCATCTCAATTTTTCGCATACTTTTTTGAGCATTTTTTGACATTCGTTTTTCACATACATTGTCAGTGTCACCTTTGCTTCTTGCTAGCCTGGTTCTCAGTCGATCAAAAAGTTTAAATTTTCGGCCACTGGGATCTTGTTCTTGTTCGTCTGCAGTATCCACGAGTAGCCAGTCAGTCACCGTAGGAAGGCAGATATTCCTTCAGCTGGTCATCTGTCATAAGTTGTATAACACTGCAATCAATCTGCAAAAAGAATACATTTTAAAACACTTTAAATATAAGTTTACCATTCTCCATGACAGTGACCCTGGTAAAATTAAATAAATATTATTGATTGGACTGATCTGACATTATTGGATGAAAACTGAACCGAGCTGGAGGATGACATTACTGTTTTCTACAGAGCTGCTTTATAGCTGAATTTAACTCATTTCATAATTCGTCTTACAGTTTTTTAACAGAAATGAACAGACCCCAGCTACAATTATTATTACTATTAACTTCATGTTCTTGTTTCTTACTGTACAGCTGCTTTGAAACAATATTTATTGCATTAAGCACTATAGAAATAAACGTGACTTGACTATAATGTAAGCTATATGGAATAATGCACAGTCAAGTGGTTATTATGAACCCTGGGGTTTTAGAGTTATAGTGTCGTGAGAGTCTTAACCCAGAAACACAGGATTCATGTGTGATGCATATTTATCAGTTTCATGATTACCTTATCCTGCTGCATTTGCTGTATAATGTCATCAGAGATGTTTCTTGACTTCAAAAAGTTACAAAGGTCGTCCATCCTAGAAGAATAGACATAAGAATATACAAGTACTATAAAACGATAGTGCTGGTGACGACTTTCAAAATAAACTCTGGCGTTAGCTGCAATCAGATCGGTCTGTTGCCATCTAGTGGAGGATACGACTTTGAACGAACGATAGGAAACGATCTGTTCAAAACACAACACTGAATTCACGATTGTATATCATTATGACAGATAAATACGATAACAAGTTAAATTATTAGTTCCCTAATAATAGGCACAACATGGATAATGGCTACCCCATTACTATTAAACATACAGACATATGATAAAATACAATTAAATGACAATAGCCAGATGTGTATGTAGTAAAATGTAATCAATGATATACTTTTATGTGGCAATAAAGTAAAATGTTATTTTTATACCACTAAACATCTTCATCGTGTGTTCTAATTTTACCGTAGCCTATATTGTGTTTTATGCGCAAGAATACAATGTTCTAAATATGATTTCCTAAATATGAAGCTGGAACATTTATCTACATCCCGACTTACTTGTTTGGGTGATGAAATTCTAATCTTAAATTCTTTCAAGAGTGCATTTGCTCAGCGCTATTCTATTCCTTGTCGTTCCACTAATAATACATATACAAATGCTCAAAGTTCATCCTGTGTCGTGTTGAATCAATGTGCTCAAGACAAAGTCATTATTTCGACTTAAGTCATTATTTCGACTTAGTAAGTCATAATTATGACTTAGTAAGTCATCATTTCGACTTAAGTAAGTCATAATTATGACTTAGTAAGTCATTATTTCGACTTAGTAAGTCATAATTATGACTTAGTTAGTCATTATTTCGACATAGTAAGTCATAATTATGACTTAGTAAGTCATTATTTCGACATAGTAAGTCATAATTATGACTTAGTAAGTCATTATTTCGACTTAAGTAAGTCATAATTATGACTTAGTAAGTCATTATTTCGACATAATAAGTCATAATTATGACTTAGTAAGTCATTATTTCGACATAGTAAGTCATAATTATGACTTAGTAAGTCATAATTTCGACTTAAGTCATTATTTCGACTTAGTAAGTCATAATTATGACTTAGTAAGTCATTATTTCGACATAGTAAGTCATTATTTCGACTTAGTAAGTCATAATTATGACTTAGTAAGTCATTATTTCGACATAGTAAGTCATAATTATGACTTAGTAAGTCATTATTTCGACATAGTAAGTCATAATTTTGACATAGTAAGTCATAATTTTGACTTAAGTAAGTCATAATTATGACTTAATAAGTCATTATTTCGACATAGTAAGTCATAATTATGACTTAGTAAGTCATTATTTCGACATAGTAAGTCATAATTATGACTTAGTAAGTCATAATTTCGACTTAAGTAAGTCATAATTTCGATTTAGTAAGTCATTATTTCAACTTAGTAAGTCATTATTTCGACTTAGTAAGTCATAATTATGACTTAGTAAGTCATTATTTCGACATAGTAAGTCATAATTATGACTTAGTAAGTCATTATTTCGACATAGTAAGTCATAATTATGACTTAGTAAGTCATTATTTCGACATAGTAAGTCATAATTATGACTTAGTAAGTCATTATTTCGACTTAGTAAGTCATTATTTCGACTTAGTAAGTCATAATTATGACTTAGTAAGTCATTATTTCGACATAGTAAGTCATAATTATGACTTAGTAAGTCATTATTTCGACATAGTAAGTCATAATTTTGACATAGTAAGTCATAATTTCGACTTAAGTAAGTCATAATTATGACTTAATAAGTCATTATTTCGACATAGTAAGTCATAATTATGACTTAGTAAGTCATTATTTCGACATAGTAAGTCATAATTATGACTTAGTAAGTCATAATTTCGACTTAAGTAAGTCATAATTTCGATTTAGTAAGTCATTATTTCAACTTACGTATGACATAATTTCGAGTTTTCATGCGCAATTTTTTTTTCTTATGTGGCGGAAATGGGCTTCCATACCTTTTATATTAATGGTGAACCAACAAGTTTTAGAGTGTATACTTCCCTGCCTTCACTAGAGAGGCTACACAGCTCTTGTGTTAGACTTGTTTGGAGCAGACTGCACATGGTCAGCGCTTGAACGCTGTTTCACTCTGCTCCCAAAAAAAAAAACAAAAAAAAACTTTTTGCCGCCCAGGTTTGCGTTATCAGGGCTTGGATCCTGCTGTTGCCGATTTTTGTTCCGTGGTTCACATTATAAAGTGGAATTCACTTCTCTCAACCTTGGTTCACTCGCCAACCCTATTTTGTCGATGTTTTTAAAGTGGAACCGCCAAACTGTCTCATTTTCTTATTGTTTATGTGGATTCTTTTATGCTGCCGAACCCTAATCCTAGTCGCCGAACCCTAATCTCAAGCAAAAATGAGGGACAAATTCACCGCTTAACATAGCTTATCTGGATCCTGTGACTAAAGATCTTGCTTAGTTCACTGCAAACGCGCCGAGTTCGTGGTGCATGTGCACGCCATGACCATTTTTGTTTTTTTTGGTCCTTCCGGGCGCTTTGCATTTGCAGTAAGATTGTGATTTTACAGCGGTAGGTCGCATTAGTTTGTGTGGTCATGTCATAAAGGCCGTATGTTATGTAATTGATGATTTCATGTTTCATAATTGTGACCTCAATTACTTTTGTGATATAAACAATGTTTCGTTGATTGTTTTTCTTCTTTAAAATTATTTTATTATTTTTATTCTTTTATTATTTTATTAGTCTTCTCTTTCTTTCACAGCGTGCCGTGTATTGCTTTTCATTGCTTCATAGTCCTCAAACTAATTTTTGTTACTCCAGTTATCCAATAAATTACATTTATTCGCTTCATCGCTTCATCAAACAAGTTGCCATATTGGCTTTTGTTTATCTCGATCCTCGGTTATCTCAACGATTTTTTGCAGCCCCAGAGGCCGTCGACATAACAGGGTTCCACTGTATAAAAACATTTGGATCTAACAGCAAGGTATGAACGGGCTTTGCCTTATCACAGCCCTTAACTGGCAGATCTGTTCCTGTGCCTGGATCCGGAGGCACGCTCTAGGGCACACTGGTGCTGCATCATCTATTTCTGAGGAGTTGGATGTATAGTGTCAAGACTGGAGAGAAAGTTTTGCCATCTTCCTCCATGGTCTACGAGGAGCTTGTTGAGGTTGTGAATTGCGCAGCTAAATAAAAACATGGCTGTCGAGACTACTCAAGTCAAGTCACCTTTATTTATATAGTGCTTTTTACAATACAGATTGTTTCAAAGCAGGTTTACAGTGGTCACAGGAAAACATTATAAACAATGTTTGTTTGGCTGAACAGCAGCCTTAAAAGAGCAGGCAAATTAATACAATTGATGAATATTAAGTGTTAAGTTTTGATTGTTGATTGATTTGATTGATTGATAGTTTGATTATTATATTGACAACAATTCAAGTCCAATATTAAGTCCAGTTTGGTCCGATTGGAGATGGGTTCATGATCTTCACAGGGGAGGGTTTAGTAGAGTCACGGTCTCCACAGACACTTCAGGGCAGTGCTGTGCTCGTGTCCAGGTGCAGGTCCTTCATCTGATCTGGATCCGGCCCGGATCCGGCTGACCACGGCAACCTCGGAATAAACAGAGAATAATAACAGCGTAGATGCCATTCTTCTTCTGACGTATCGAGTACATCAGATGTTATGGAAATGTTCCCGGTTCCGGCTGACCTAAATTATGCAGCCTAACAATCATTTTACATGATTTGGATTCAAAATGTATGTATAATGTGTTATGTGTATACAGGTTGAAGAGATGTGTTTTTAGTCTAGATTTAAACTGACAGAGTGTGTCTGCTTCCCAAACTGTATTAGGAAAACTGTTCCAGAGTTTAGGAGCTAAATAGGAAAAGGATCGACCGCCAGCAGTTTATTAAGCGTGCAGGGCAACCACTTAGTAGAGCATTACGATAATTAAAAGTAACAATAAAATGATCAGTAAAACCAACTGGTTTTATATCACAACTTTTGACTGTATTCAAATAATGTTTAAAACAATAAAATCTGTCAAGTCTTGCCATTGAAAGAAAGTTTTCTCTTGTCTTTGCCCAAGAGTACTGTCTGTCATTCACATTAAAAACTCTCCAAATATCACACAAGTCATGTGTAGTACTGAGCCCAACCATTGCTCTCTGTGAGGCCATATGTGGTTCCTGATGGTTTCTATCTAATTTGTAATTTTCAGTACAATTAAAATCTCCACCCATAAACATATAATCTTCAGCCTGACAATTTAATAGTACAGAGTTAATTTTATTTAAAAACATCACTCTATTTGCACCTACAGTGGGCGCATAAACATTATTAAAAACTAAACTTACATTATCAAATTTTGCCTTTATAACCATTAGCTGCCCATCCACCACATTCTCAACTTCATAAGATATTGGTTTAAAATTCTTCTGAAAAAGAACAGCCACTCCTCCACTGTTCACACTTTTATGACACAATATAATTTCACCTTCCCATTCCTTTTTCCATTCAACTTCATTAGCAGAGTCACTATGGGTGACTCAATCTTTTTTTGTTTTATCAGCTGAAAGAGCATCGCTCTTTTATGACAATCTCTTGCACCATTCACATTCAAAGTGCCTACTTTGATTCTACTCATGATAGTGGTAAAGAAAGTTTTGACCAAAAAACAAACAAAAAGAAGAAAAACAAAATAAAATAATATTTTAAACCATCTCAAACTCATCATTAAGGATGTTAAGTTTGACTTTATGCATTATTTTCTTTAACCTAAAAATCTCTTGGTCAGTAAATTCCCCTGTGTCCCTCATGAAAGATTTAGCCAATTCTAGAAACCTCTGCCTATCTGGGAAAAACTCTTCAACCTTCACCCCTTTCCTTTAGTGGCCTGTAGGAAAGTCTTTATTTTCTCAGGGGTATAAGCAGTTCTTTTTGATCTCCTCAGAGCAACAGAGCTACCCTAGTCCGAAGACTCACTCCCACTTCCAGGGGCCGACTCATCCATACAGCTAGTGTCCGATTCAGCTTCAACTTCTTTAACCTTTAGACCAATTTGATCTACTACCTTCTTTGCTTTCTTTTTTCTTCCTTTGCTTGTCTTTCTTTTAATTGCAGCCGTTTTAAAAATTGATTCATCTTCTGCAAGATCTAAATCATCATCAGCTTCCTGAGCCACTGCGGCTGCCACACTGCTCTCCTGTACAGCTTCACATCTTTCTTCACCATTTGAAACCATATTCACCTCCTCATTCACATCAGTATTTCTACCAGTGTTCACCTCCTCATTCATAACAGTGTTCACCTCAATCATCTCCAGGACTTCACTCCCTTGATTCCCATCAGTGGGTTTGGGATCCCCTGTTTTCTCACTGACATCACTTTTCTCCTCATTCTGCACATTATCTTGCGCTGTACCCTGTATTTCTTTATTTGGACACGCTCTAATAATGTGCCCCTCTTTCCCACAGCCGAAACACTTCATCATGCTTGACGTTGCAAATATTACGTAATCAAAGTTGTCAACTTTGAATTTCATAACGAGATTCAGGTCTTCATTCTCGTTATTTAAAATCATGTACACATTTCTTCTAAAAGAAACCACATGTTTCAACCGAGGAGAACTGCAAGCTAGAGGGACTTTTTTAATTTTTTACATAATTTTTCCGTGTCTCGATAGCTCTCTTTCCAACGTTTCATCTTTAATAAAAGGCGGCACGTTGGAAAAAGTTATCCTCTTTGCCGGTTGCACAAGAGGCATAACAGGAGTAAAAGTGCCATTGATCACAACGCCATTTGCTACAACCAAGTTCACTTTATCTGTGCTGTCTAGGAATAAAACAACAGCGCTGTTCATTCTCGACGCAGATAATATGCTTTCACATCCTACAACATCCGCCACCGCTAAACTACACTGCTCAACCGAGCACTGCGCCTCCGTGACGACTTTAATACCGTGTCTTCTGCTCAGCTATTCAAAAGCTGAAGACGCCGGTGACGCCATGCTAGCCAGCAAACGCAGGCGGCCGCGTATTTAAACTAAAGTTTACCAAATAACAACTTAAGTAACACAACAACCAATAAACCCAAAAAAAAAAAAAACAACCGAAGAAAAATAGAAAAAAATAGAAAAAGAAAAAGTCACACACTCCAAAGGAGCACACTCACTCCCAGCATGCACTCAGAGAGAGAGAGGGAGAGGTATCTTTGGTATGAGTATATAGAGTCAAATTCAGGTTGTTGGCATTGAAGTAGCAAAGAAGATTAATGTGCCATTACTTGAATCAGTCCAACTGGCTCTTCAACATGTCTGCCCAAACAACTGGGCCATTTACCTGTAGCAAGGGATTTCTCTGTGTGTTTTCTTCTGAGTGGTAGGCAGTAAAGAAGTGGATCTCAGAGACGAACCTTCTTTTTCACCAGCTGAATTAAAAAAGAAACAAAAAAAACTAGTGTTGTCAGTGCTGTTCCACATCTCTCATCTCTTTCTCTTTTGTTGTTGTTATTGTTGTTTGTGACTTTTCTATTTATTGTCTATTTAATTAAAATGGAGATAAATATAAAGATAATAAATAAATAAATAAAAATAACCAAGTAAAAAAGCTCTTCAATATCACTATTTAAATATTAATACAAGAAACTGAGAAGTTGTACATTGGTAATATGAAGATCTTTACAAAAGCTGGGAATTATTTACATTTTGGCATTTACAAAATATATAACCAACCAGGATTTTTAAAATGGCATACTTGGTATTATAGATAAACAAAAAGACAACAGAAAATACTGATCACATTGATAATATCCACATGATTTCAAGCATGAACCATTCAACACTATAATCATAATATTAGAAGAGGTGTACACACCACACACACTACTAAATTACACACAGATCAATGTCACCACCTGCTGGCGAAGGCTGTGTTGAGACATGACCTTTGACATAAAAAAAAAACAAACACAACTGAGAACAAGGTGTATGAATCTAGTCAAAAGAATACTCAGTAAAGTACCATAATCCCAATGACACTTATTATGTTTCAAATTAATTTCCTAAAATACCTTTCCTAAGTCTCTCCTTAGCTGTGTCTGTGTTTTCTCACTAGACTGCAGGTCTTTTAACTTCAGAATTCAAAGTATGCAGTTTAAAGCAAAGAGTTCAAAACCTTCCAGAATTAGTAATATTTGAGTTAAAATAGTTTTACCCATTGTGTCATGTTTTTGTGTTTAGTTAAAGTAAATGTCTGTTTATGCAAATCAAGCCACAGCAGAAAGGTCTTCAGAGACTTTTCAGAGAGGTCTTCTCTTTATTTACACTATAAAAAGCATGCATGGTGACTCTTAGGTCTTCTAAAACATAACACACATAGGCTAGACCTTATTCTCTGCACATTCATGAATTCTTTGAAGACAACGTGATGGTAATGCCAGATTGTATCACAAAAGGCATTTCTGATCATTTCATGTACATTTTACATTTTACAATATACATTACATGTATTTTGTCAAACTGATTGAATAATTCACACAGTGATTCATATTCACATGATGTATTAAGCAATATGGCTGCAATTAACCAAATCTGACAATCATGAAAACTGTTGGTGACACTAATTAAAAATGTGTGTCCTTGTTAACGGTGTACTGGTGCAAAATGATAGTAATTAACTAAATGTACTTACTATAGGGGTACTATAACGTTAGGATCAGGTTTGCTTGAGGGTTATTTGTGTGTAATTAATTAAAACTATATTTTAACTACATGTAGCATGTGTAACAAGGAAACGGTAAAATAAAGTGTTAGCAAGCAAACTTTTAAGTTTGAAAATCTTAATTAATCTTTTAAGGTAAAAATCACATGAACTGTGTCTGCTTTCATCCTCAGGTCATTGAATCCATCCTTTGCTTAACGGAAAATGGAAAATGGAACATATTTTTATTTGATGCTGTTTGAAAATATTGGGAACATAAGATATGCTCTCTTCAGTGTGGGATTTATTCTTTACTGTGCTATTATATTATTTAATGCCTTTATAATTCTTGCAATTTTTCTGGAAAGGACTTTGCACATGCCCATGTACATTTTGATTTCATGTTTGTCCATCAATTCTGTGTTTGGAACAGCTGCTTTTTTTCCAAGGTTACTGACAGACTTGCTGTCTGATACACACTTGGTGTCTCGTGAAGCATGTCTCTTACAGGCTTTTGTTATTTATTCATATGCATCAAATGAATTTACAATATTAATGTTAATGGCATTTGATAGATATGTAGCAATCTGTAAACCTTTACAATACCACAGCATTATGACTCACAGGAATTTTTCTGCTTTAATAGCTATAAGCTGGATTTATCCAATGCTTTGTATTGGTATTTCTGGCATTTTAAATGCTAGACTGACTATGTGTGGTAACAAACTGTGGAAAGTGTATTGTCACAACTTTGAAATTGTCAAGCTTTCTTGTGCAAACACTATTATTAATAATGTTTTTGGCTTTTACATAGTGACCACAGTTCTTGTCATGCCTTTGTGTTTTATCTTATATTCCTATTTTAAAATTCTTATAATTTGTACAAAAAGCTCACCAGAGTTCAGAAGAAAAGCGTATCAAACTTGTGTTCCACACATAGTGATCCTTATTAATTTCTCTATTGCTATTTTTTGTGAGGTCACTTTGAGTCGGATTGTGACTTTGAATCTCCCTATAAGCCTGTCAATTATTCTTTCTCTGGAATTTCTTATTGTACCACCCATCCTGAACCCTCTTGTTTATGGTTTGAATTTTCCTGAAATTCGCAAAAAAATTATATGTCTTATGAAAGCATCCAAATAGCTGTGCTTTTGATGTAATAGATACTGTCATAATACTACAAGTTAATGTTTATTTAGCCTAAAATTATTGTTTAATCAAACATTGTTTTGTCTCTTGCCATGCTTTGTAATGATATACTTTACATTAAGAGTTTTAGCCTGTATATAATGTTATAAGAAATGTTTTTGTAATTTTTCTCCAAGGCACATTCATAAAATCTGCTTAAATCCCGCAATTGAACTGTTATAAGACTTGTCTTTGAAACCAGGACATACTGTATTATTTAGTCTGAGCAAACACTGTTACTGTATTCCTGACATTGGTCAAACAGACCCTTAGTCACCTCTTAGATCCCAAATACACACATTGCCTATATAATTAATACCAGAATACATGAACATAATTTAATATTTCCCTAGTTGTTATAAAGGAGATTGTAAAATCTTACCAACTCTTACCCAGTCATTTATAAGATTTTCCAAGAGGTCCATGTTTAAACTCTAGTCAAGTCAAGTCACATTTACTTATATAGCGCTTTTTACAATACAGATTGTTTCAAAGCAGCTTTACAGTGGTCACAGGAAAACATTATGAACAAAGTTTGGTTGGCTGAACAGTAGCCTTAAAAGAGCAGGCGAATTAATATAATTGACGAATATTAAGTGTTAAGTTTTGATTATTGATTGATTTGATTGATAGTTTGATTATTATATTGATAACAATTCAAGTCCAATTTTAAGTCCAATTTGGTCCGATTGGAGATGGGTTCATGATCTTCACAGGGGAGGGTTTAGTAGAGTCACGGTCTCCGCAGACACTTCAGGGCAGTGCTGTGCTCGTGTCCAGGTGCAGGTCCTTCATCTGATCTGGATACGGCCCGGATCCGGCTGACCACGGCAACCTCGGAATAAACAGAGAATAATATCAGCGTATCGAGTACATCAGATGTTATGAGAATGTTCCCAGTTCCGGCTGACCTAAATTATGCAGCCTAACAATCATTTTACATGATTTGGATTAAAAATGTATGTATAATGTGTTATGTGTATACAGGTTGAAGAGATGTGTTTTTAGTCTACATTTAAACTGACAGAGTGTGTTTGCTTCTCGAACTGTATTAGGAAGACTGTTCCAGAGTTTAGGAGCTAAATAGGAAAAGGATCGACCGCCAGCAGTTGACTTTGATATTCTAGGTATTATAAGCTGGTCAGTATTTTGGGATCGCAATAGACGTGAAGGACTATAATGTGTTAAGAGATCGCTCAAGTACTGTGGAGCTAAACCATTTAATGCTTTGTAAGTAATTAGCAAGATTTTAAAATGTATTCGGTGTTTAATAGGAAGCCAGAGCAGGTTTGACAGAACTGGGCTAATATGCTCATACTTCCTGGTTCTAGTAAGAACTCGAGCTGCTGCATTTTGGACCAGCTGGAATTTGTGTATTAAACGTGCAGGGCAACCACCTAGTAAAGCATTACAATAATCTAGCCTTGAACTCATGAACGCATTAACTAACTTTTCCGCATTTGTCTTTGAGAGCATATGTCGCAATTTAGATATATTTTTAAGATGGAAGAATGCCGTTTTACAGATGCTAGAAACATGGCTTTCAAATGAAAGATTGGTATCAAAGAGCACACCCAGGTTTCTAACTGACGACGAAGACTTGACAGAACAGCCATCAAGTGTTAGGCAGTAGTCTAGATTATTACGTGCAGAACTTTTTGGTTTAATAATTAGAATCTCTGTTTTTTCAGAATTAAGCAGTAGAAAGTTATTAGTCATCCAATTTTTTATATCAGTTATGCATTCTGTTAATTTAGTGAATTGGTACGTTTCATCAGGATGAGAAGAAATATAGAGCTGAGTATCATCAGCGTAACAGTGAAAGCTAATGCCATGCTTCCTAATAATTGCACCCAAAGGAAGCATGTACAAGGTGAAAAGCAATAGTCCTAGTACTGAACCTTGAGGAACTCCATACTGAACCCGTGATCGATATGACATCTCCTCATTTACTGCTACAAACTGATAACGGTCAGATAAGTACGATTTGAACCAGGCTAATGCAACTCCACCAATGCCAACATAGTTTTCAAGTCTATTCAGAAGGATTTTGTGGTCGATTGTATCAAATGCAGCACTAAGGTCCAGTAACACTAACAGAGAGATACAACCATGATCGGATGATAAAAGCAAATCATTTGTAACTCTAATGAGAACAGTCTCAGTACTATGATATGGTCTAAATCCTGACTGGAAATCCTCGTAGATGCAGTTTCTTTCTAGAACGGAACATAGTTGTAAAGATATTGCCTTTTTTAGAATTTTTGACAAAAAAGGTAGATTTGATATCGGCCTGTAATTAACTAATTCTGTAGGATCAAGTTGTGGTTTTTTAATAAGCGGTTTAATTACGGCTAGTTTAAAGGTTTTTGGTACGTATCCTAATGACAAAGATGAATTAATAATATTAAGAAGAGGATCTATGATCTCTGGAAGCATCTCTTTCAGTAGCTTAGTTGGTATTGGGTCTAGCATACATGTTGTTGATTTTGATGATTTAACGAGTTTAGACAATTCTTCCTCCCCAATAGCAATGAAGGAGTGGAATTTTTCTTCAGGGACACTAAAATTTACTGTATTTTGTGATATTGTAGTAGACATGGTTATAACTTTCTCCATGAAGTCTTCTTCTTCTTTTAGCTTTTTATGGCGGTTGGCAAACAAACGATAGGTGCATTCCCGCCACCTACTGGACTGGAGTGTGGCCCATTGATTGAAATGGAAGAGCTAAATAGTTATATATAAATTAAAAAAAAAAAATTTTTTTTTTCCACTATCTTTAAATCCTATTAAACAGATCCGCCTTCCTTAAGTAATTCATTAATGCATTGAATATTTTATGATGCTTCAACCCGTTATTCAGCAGTATTTTAAGAGTAAGATTGCCTATCCCCATAGCTTTTAATTCTTCCAACAGTAACAACCGTTCAGTTTCATAAGCTGTACAATATAATAATGCATGCTCCACTGTTTCTGCTAATCCACATAGCCTACAATTCCCAGACTCATGTTTGTTCATTTTATGTAAGGAATAATTTAGAGCTGTATGCCCAAGGCGAAGTCTGGCAATAACTGTATCTTCTCTTCTACTGCCAAAATTAATTCTTTCGTCCCCAACTTGACTTTGAATACAATATAAATGTCTTCCTCTTCCCTCCTCATTCCAAAGTTCTTGCCATTTCCTTTTCATTTCTATTCTGATCTTAGTCTTAACTTCACCTTTACTCAGAGGAATCTTAATTTCTATATTTGTTGATTTTAGTGCCTGTCTCGCCACAAAATCAACTTCCTCATTTCCCTCCACTCCCACATGCGCTGGGACCCACAGGAAACATATCCTGATATCCATTTTATTTACTCTGTACATACTTAAAAGGATTTCATATAAAATATCTTGTCTTGAGGATCTTCCACTCAAAAGGCTTGCTAATGACGAAAAGGAATCTGAACATATCACCGCATTCATTGGCCGAGTATCCTCCATCCACCTAACAGCTAACAGTATTGCTACCATCTCTGTAGTATAAACCCCTACTTGATCAGATATTCTTTTGCCAATTTTTGTTTGAAAATGTGGGACATACACTGCTGCGGATGCTCGACCTGTTTCAGGATCTTTAGAACCATCAGTGAAAATTTTGATCTCATTACTGTATTTTTGCTCAATATACTGCTTGACCATTAGGTCCTTTGCTATCACTCGATTCTCATCATTAATCATTTCTTGTAAATTAAAATCAATCAATGGCAATGAGAACAACCAGGGAGAAATAGGTGACACTACTACAGTAGGGCTCAATTCTGTATTTATTATTCCACATGTTTTGGCTACTTCTTCGGCAATCCATCCAAAGCTACCTACCTTTGCTGATTCATATTCCCAACAGTTTCTCAGTACCTTTTTAATTGGATGATTTTCAAAATGTCCTTTTACCGAAATCCAGTAATTTAACATTAATTTTAATCTTCTTATATCAAGAGGCATATCGTTCATTTCTACCTGTAAAGCAGGAACAGAAGAAGATCTGATTGCACCACAACATATCCGTAAAGCCTGTGACTGAATCATTTCCACTTTGTGTAGCAAAGTTTTGGATGCAGACCCATATGCTATACATCCGTAATCAATAGATGACCTAATTAAGGCACAATATATTCTTTTCAACGAATGACGTCTGGCACCCCAATCAACCCCAACTAAACATCTTAAAAGATTTAAAACTTTTTTGCACTTGTCAACAATTTTTTGAATATGGATTGCAAAAGTTAATTTAGTGTCTAACCATACCCCCAGATATCTGATCACATTTACTTGTTCTAATTGTTTACCATATAACTGTAATCCTATATTAGGACATTCCCTCTTTTTTGAAAAACAAATAACCTGAGTTTTCTGCACTGATAACCGAAATCCCCATTTATTTGTCCACTTTTCTACCTCATTAATTGCATTTTGCATATTTTTAACCACATATGAAACATTCCTACCTCTCTTCCAGAGTGCTCCATCATCAGCAAACAGAGACTTCTCAATTCCTGCACTAACCTGGGAAAATATGTCATTTATCATTACATTAAATAGAATAGGACTACACACACTTCCTTGAGGAGTACCATTTTCGATAAAATATGTTTTAGAGTACGTTGTTCCTACCCTGACTTGAATAGATCTATTAAAAAGGAAACTATGAAACCAATTAAACATTCTACCTCCAATACCCATCTCATCCAGTTTGATTAAAAGCCCCTCTTTCCATATCATATCATAGGCTTTCTCCACATCGAAAAAGACCCCTACTAAAACTTCCTTGTTAACTTGAGCTTTCCTTATGTCAGACTCTAAACATAAAACTGCATCCATAGTATTCCGACCTTTCCTAAAACCACTTTGGAAAGGAGTCAAACATCCTTTTCTTTCTATCACATGATTTAACCTAAAAATAACCATTCTCTCCATAATTTTACATAGGTTAGACGTCAAAGCAATAGGTCTATAACTAGACGCTGCTGACCTGTCCTTTCCTGGCTTTGCAATTGGGATAATTATCCCATGTTTCCAGGAACGTGGTAAAAAACCCTTTTCCCATATTTTATTAAATAGATATAACAGAATATTTAACGATTTATCTGAAAGATGTTTAATCATTTCATAGCATACTTCATCCTTCCCTGGCGAGGTATTTTTAACTCCAGAAATAGCCATTTTTAATTCATATAAAGAAAAGTCATTATCTAATGTTTCTGACGATCCCCTATGGCAGTGGTTCCCAAAGTGGGGTGCGCGCACCCCTAGTGGTGCGCAGACTGACCACCGGGGGTGCGCCAGAGAATGTTTGTAATGGCGGGGAAAAAGATTGTCTCTTTATTATTTTTACGTATTTAACTGAGGTAAACTTCACATGCGAAAGTTTTATTAAGAAATAAAATTTCACATTACAAGCTATAAATTACTCATGATTTAATTTCATTTTACAAGCACGTCTCTGTCACAATAGCCCCGCCCTGTTCATATTAGGCGCTAACTGATAATTCGTTCATTTATTTTTTTCACTTACTACATTCATCAAAATGGACACATGGTTAAAAACGGGCACTTTAAAGAACTCAAGGGACAGGAATGAGCCATCTACATCGGCCTCTTGTGTGGAGATGTGCACCGACCACGGCGCTGAATATATTGAAAAACCCGATCAAACAGACTCAGATGATAATGAACGGAGTGAAGAGGCGGGAACAGAGAAACCTAACAGAGATGTATTGGTCAAGAGAAATAGGCCTGCATGCCAGAGGGAGAAAATGTCAAGTAAGAAACGCAAATACAGTGACAGTTACATTGCTTTCGGGTTTACATGGATTTTGATGATCTGTGTGCAAACATGCAGGCCCATCCATCTCACTAAAAAAGGTAGTAATCTTTTGTGTTTATAACAGATTTTTTTATGTTTTCTAATCTACAGTGAATATTTGTATTTAGTTATTGCAATTAAAAATGTGAAGTTTAACCAGAGTATTTGTATTTAGTTGTTGCAATTAAAAATGTGAAGTTTAACCAGAGTAAAGTGTTGGGGGGTGCTTGACAGGTGTCAAACACTAGAAAGGGGTGCATGCTGCAAAAAGTTTGGGAACCACTGCCCTATGGGATAATAACTCTGTTTTATCTCTTAAGAAACTCTCTCTACACCTTCTCATTTCCTCTGAAATATTATCATTGCTATGCACTTTAACAAAAGCTTTGGCCAACACTTCAGCTTTTTCAATGTCCGTCACAGCTGGTTTATTTTCATTTATAATAACTGGAATGCCATTATTTCTTTGTGCCCCATTCATCTTCTTGATCATACCCCACACTGCACTGATTTCTGTCTCTTCTCCTATACTATCACAATACTGTCTCCAATAATTTCTTTTTGCATCTTTAATTATTTTCCTGACAACTGCTTGTTTCCTCTTATACTCAATAAAATCATTAAACACAAATGTTTTCCTAACCTTTTCAAGCGCTTTATTTCGAAGTGATATTGCTTTACTGCACTCATCATTCCACCAAGGGACTGATTTCTTTCTTCTGCTTATTGTACTTTTACCAATCACTTCCTCTGTAGCTTTACACAGTCTACTACATATTATAGTATTCAATACTTCGATATCCTCTACAGGTTCTTCTATTTCTCTCAATAAAATCTCACTATACTTCTCATATTTATCCCAGTCAGCTGACTTAAATTTCCATCTAGGCATTTTCCTCTCTACATTCACATCCACATCAATTCCTATCTTACAACTAATTGGAAAATGATCACTACCTATTAAATTTTGATCCAATACATCCCACACACACCTCCTTGCCAGATTTCCAGAAACAATGGTTAAGTCTATTGCAGAAAACTTCCCTTTTGCTAAATCAACTCTTGTAGCCCTTCCATCATTAATACACACTAAGTCACACTCATCTAACATATCCTCAATGACACTTCCATTTGAATCATTACTTCCACTCCCCCATAGTGTACTATGCCCATTAAAATCTCCACACCAAACCATACTATTATAATTCACTCCCCTAATTTCCAGCAAAACATCTCTGCTTAACTTTCCACATGGATTATAATAATTTATAACTCTTAACTTCTGATCCCCAGCCCACACTTCAACTTCTAATACTTCATACTCAATGCTTGCTTCTAACTTTCTAAATTTCACTCCCTCCCTTATAAACGTAGCCACTCCCCCTCCTACTCCCGAAGTCCTATCCCTACGCACAATACTATAACCCTGCACTTTAAAATCTAACTGAGGCTTAAGCCATGTTTCCTGAATACAGATTACATGTGGCTTGTTGTTCTGTTCATCAATATACTTTTTAAATTCTTGACCGTTTGCAATCAAACTCCTTGCATTCCACTGTAAAATCAAGAACACCATTAGGATCCACCACATGATGCCTGTGAACTTGCCATTTGCACCTTTAACTTATCATTAATCTGTTCTACTGTTATACCCTCAACCTCCAGATACTTCTCTGCAGCTCTAATGATAATTTTGATCCTTTCCGTTCTACTCTCTGTTTGCGCAGAACAGTTCACTACCTCAGCCATAAATGAAACAAAAGCCCTCTTGTCCACTATCATTAGTTTTTCATTCGTGTTTACTCTGCTTTGGACTGTTTCGTTATCTGGAAAACTCAGTTCACTTCTATCATCTCTCTTAGGATTTGACTTCTGTACCTTTTTAATAGCCTCAGCATAAGTCAGACCTTCTGTCACTCTTACATTCTGAACTTTCACAGCTTCTTTCCTGTACTTGCAACCCCCATAACCTGCACTGTGTTCCCCACCACAATTACAACACTTTGGCTTCACATCTTGTTCACATTTACCGTACTCATGATTTCCTCCACATCTGGCACATCGTTGTTTCCCTCTACACACAGCTGCAACGTGTCCATACTTTTGGCAATGATAACACCTCAGAGGAGGAGGAACATAAGGTCTAACTGTATAGCTTAGAAATCCGATATAAACTCTTTCGGGCAATTTGTCTTCCTCAAAATTCAACAACACCGAAAGGCTGTCAACCCTTTCTTTGTCCCGTACACATTTTAGTCATCTCACCTCTTTCACTACAGCTCCTTTTATCCCTTTTTGGATTTTTTCAACCTTTATATCAGTAGGAACACCATATATCACTCCTCTAACCCATTTCTTTCGTTCTACCACTGTGCAACTGACCTTCTGGCCAAGTAATGTATTTAGTCCAAGCGCTGCCTTTTGTTGGTTACTATCCTTACATATGATCAGCAATTTACCATCCCTCAGATTTTTTGCACTGTCAATTTGACCTATCGATTCCATAATAGCTTTGGTGATTTTCAAAGGATTGATTACACCAACATCATCAGACATAAACTTCAACAGCACCTTATATTCTGCCTCCCTTGGTCCGGTTGCACGCTGCTCCTTATCACAATCTGTTTCCGAACTCTCACCCTAACTCTTATTCTTTCTTTTTTTTCTTGTTTTCACCACCGTCCACTTCAAATTCCTCCCACCTCTTCCTTCCGCGCCATACGCTTCATCCTCCATATCCGAATCACTTCCTGCTACAACGCTACTTCCTTCCATCAATGAACCAGTCACAGTCCACCCAACGGCCTCTCCATGAAGTCATTACTGCTGTGCTGTTTTAAAGCATCTGGGGAATCACAAACAGCTGGGAGACTAACGAGCAAGTGATTACATGACAGGTGCAGGGAGTGAAACAATGACCCAATAGACAGGATGTGAAACAATGACAAGACTGACAGGAAGTGACAAAGAAGACCCAGACAAACAGGAACAGGTTTTCTTTTCCTTTTTTCTTTTCTTTTCTTTTTCTTTTCTATTTTCTTTAATCTTCTTTAAGCACAACAGAGCAACAGTGTCTAAAGTGCTGGAAAAGAGAGAGTGAAAAGTTTCTGTTGCAACATCAAGTTCTTCTAGGCTATCTGGGATGTTAAGTAGTTCAAACTGATCAGGAAGATTATTTATAAAGCTATCTTTTGTGTTAGGAGTGATAGTTCTACTATATTTATAACAGGGAGTTAGTTTTTCGACTTTGGCTAAAGGTAATCTACACGCAACTAAGTAATGATCTGAGATATCTTCACTCTGCTGTAGAATTTGAACAGCATCAACATTGATCCCATGTGACAATATTAGATCTAAAGTATGATTACAAGAATGAGTGGGTCCTGATACATGTTGTGTAACTCCAATAGAGTTTAAAATGTCTCTAAATGCCAATCCCAATGCGTCTTTTTCATTATCTACATGGATATTAAAATCACCGACAATTATGACTTTATCTGCAGACGTTTCTAATTCAGAGAGAAAAACTGCAAATTCTTTGATAAAGTCTGTATGGTGCCCTGGTGGCCTGTATAGAATAGCCAGTGCAAAATTTAAACAGGAATTATTACTTGGACTAGATAATTTTACATTAAGGACCATCACTTCAAATAACTATATTTCAAATTAGACCTTTGAGCAGTACTAATTGTGTTACTATAAATGTATGTTACAGACCAGTATGGGGCGCTGTAATTCTGCCACAGTTAATACACTATACACAGAGAAGAAGACTTTGAGCATGCGCATTGTTGTTTCTGTTTAGTGTTGCCAGATTGCAAGTTACCTTTTGGTCACGTCCGACCGGGAAAAAATTCATTGGGCTGGTTGATAAAATGTGGGATGGTTTTTGATGCATAAAATCGCTCAACAATTTCATTACTTATAAGTGTTTTTAAGGCGGGTTTTAAGCTGTAGTTGGGCTGGAAATCTTCAGTCCAATCTGGCAACACTGTTGCTGTTACGTGATGCAGCCGACACGTGATGTGATGACATCATCGGTTCACAAAAAATATACGGATTGGCCGTCCACACGAGACCGAGTCGGATTCAGATCTCTCCACTTTAGGACCCGGTGTCAAAAGAGAGCGGATTTAGTCTCCCAAAACGCCGGATCCGTGTGGATGGAACACCAATCCGATAAGAAATGTATGCGGATACAGTGATTCGTGTCTCCGTGTGGACGGGCCCTAAGACTATGTGCCAAATTACTAGAGAGAATAGCGGCACCATCCAAGGTGGGATGAATACCATCTCTTTTCAACAGGTCAGGTCTGCCCCAAAAACTTTTCCAATTGTCTATGAACCCTATGTTATTCTGCGGGCACCACTTAGACATCCAGCCATTGAGTGAGGATAATCTGCTAAGCATCTCATCACTCCTGCGCATAGGAAGAGGGCCAGAGCAAATTGCAGTGCCTGACATGGTACTTGCGAGTTCACACACCTCTTTAATATCAGTTTAGTGATATCCGACTGGCGAAGTCTGACATTATTAGCGCCGACGTGAATAACAATCTTAGAATATTTACGATTAGCCTTAGCCAGCACTTATAAATTTGCTTTGACGTCAGGCGCTCTGGCTCCCGGCAAACATGTGACTATGGTGGCTGGAGTCTCTATTTTCACATTCCGAGTAATAGAATCGCCAATCACTAGGGCACTTTCAACAGGTTTCTCAGTGGGTGCGTCACTGAGTGGGGAGAACCTGTTTGATGTTCTGATCGGAATGGAACAGTGTTTTTTTGACCCGCCATTATGCTGTCTCACAGTCACCCAGTTGCCCTGCTGCACGGGCTCTACAGCCAGAGCCGAACAATGTACCGGGTTTGCTAAGCTAGTCGCATCTAAAGTAGTATCTAAAGCCCTTGCATTCTTACTATCCTCAATTAAAGTTTGGATGCGTGTCTCTAATTCTGAGATCTTCTCTGTCAGCCTGACTATGTCCCTACATTTATGACATGTAAAGCCCTGACTGCTGACAGAGACAAACAAACTATACATGAAGCAGGTAGTGCAAGTGACAATTACAGGAGAAGATGACATGACTCACCTCTGTACGTGTGTTGATCCAACTCGCCAGTTGTTTGATGAACTTGGAAAAAAGGCGCAAGTGAAAGAGCCAGCGAGAGAGAGAGAGCGAGCAAGAAAACGCTGTATGCACGGACAGTAGATTAAGTAAGATAGCACAATACTAATGCGTTTAGTGACTTCCAAAATAATTAACCAACCAGGACTTATCATTAGGAAAATGGCATACTTGGTATTATAGATAAACAAAAAGACAACTGAAAATACTAATCACATTGAGAATATCCACATGATTTCAAGCATGAAACATTCAACACTATAATCATAATATTAGAAGAGGTGTACACACCACACACACTACTAAATTATACATAGATCAATGTCACCACCTGCTGGCGAAGGCTGTGTTGAGACATGACCTTTGACATAAAAAAAACAAACACAACTGAGAACAAGGTGTATGAATCTAGTCAAAAGAATACTCAGTAAAGTACCATAATCCCAATGACACTTATTATGTTTCAAATTAATTTCCTAAAATATCTTTCCTAAGTCTCTCCTTAGCTGTGTCTGTGTTTTCTCACTAGACTGCAGGTCTTTTAACTACGTTTATGCAAATCAAGCCACAGCAGAAAGGTCTTTAGAGAATTTTCAGAGAGGTCTTCTCTTTATCTATAAAAAAGCATGCATGGTGACTCTTAGGTCTTCTAAAACATAACACACATAGGCTAGACCTTATTCTCTGCACATTCTGCTTCATTCTTTGAAGACAACGTAATGTCAGATCATATCACAGAAGGTATTTTTGGTCATTTCATGTACATTTTACAATGTACATTACATGTATTTTGTCAAACTGATTGAATAATTAATTCAGTGATTCATATTCACATGATGTATTAATCAATATGGCTGCAATTATCCAAAGCTGATAATTATGAAAACAGTTGGTGAAACTAATGTAAAGTTTTAAGGTGTCCTTGTTAACAATGTAATGGTGCAAAATAGTATTAATTAACTAAATGTACTTACCATAGGGTTTCTATAATGTTAGGATCAGGTTTGGTTGAGGGCTATTTGTGTGTAATTAATTAAAACTATATTTTAACTACATGTAGCATGTGTAACAATGACACAGTAAAATATTTTTTTAAGTATGAGAACTTTAATTAATCTTTTAATGTAAAAATCAACTGTGTCTGCTTTCATCCTCAGGTCATTGAATCCATCCCTTGCTTAACGGAAAATGGAAAATGGGACATATTTTCACTTCATGTTGTTTGAAAATCTTGGGAACATAAGATATGCTCTCTTCAGTTTAGGATTTATTGTATACGGTGCTATTATATTATTTAATGCCTTTATAATTCTTGCGATTTTTCTGGAAAGGACTTTGCACATGCCCATGTACATTTTGATTTCATGTTTGTCCATCAATTCTGTGTTTGGAACAGCAGGTTTTTTCCCAAGGTTACTGACAGACTTGCTGTCTGATACACACTTGGTGTCTCGTGAAGCATGTCTCTTACAGGCTTTTGTTATTTATTCATATGCATCAAATGAATGTACAATATTAATGTTAATGGCATTTGATAGATATGTAGCAATCTGTAAACCTTTACAGTACAACAGCATAATGACTCCAAGACGTTTATCTGCTTTAATAGCTATAAGCTGGATTTATCCAATGCTTTGTGTTGCTATTGCTAATATTTTAAGTGCTAGACTGACTACGTGTGGTAACAAACTGTGGAAAGTGTATTGTCACAACTGGGAAATTGTCAAGCTTTCTTGTGCAAACACTATTATTAATAATGTTTTGGGCTTTTATGTAATGACCACAGTTCTTATCATGCCTATATGTTTTATACTATATTCCTATGTCAAAATTCTTACCATCTGTACTAAAAGCTCACCAGAGTTCAGAAGAAAAGCGTATCAAACTTGTATTCCACACATAGTGATCCTCTTAAATTTCTCTATTGCTATTTTTTGTGAGGTCACTTTGAGTCGGATTGTGACTTTGAATCTCCCTATAAGCCTGTCAATTATTCTTTCTCTGGAATTTCTTATTGTACCACCCATCCTGAACCCTCTTGTTTATGGTTTGAATTTTCCTGAAATTCGCAAAAAAATTGTTTGCATTGTAAAAGTATTCAAATAGCCGGGTTTTTAGTGTAATAGATAATGTTATAATACCACAAGTTAATGTTTATTCAGCCTAAAATTATTGTTTAATCAAACATTGTTTTGTCTCTTGCCATGCTTTGTAATGATATACTTTACATTAAGAGTTTTAGCCTGTATACAATGGTGTAAGTAATGTGTTTATATTTTTTCCCCAAGGCACATTCATAAGATCTGCTTAAATCCCGCAATTGAACTTTTATAAGACTCGTCTGTGAAACCAGGACGTACTGTATTATTTAGTCTGAGCAAACACTGTTACTGTATTCCTGACATTGGTCAAACAGACCCTTAGTCACCTCTTAGATCCCAAATACACACATTGCCTATAATTAATACAAGAATACATGAACATAATTTAATATTTCCCTAGTTGTTATAAAATAATAGAGGAGGAGATTGTAAAATCTTACCAATTCTTATCCAGTTATTTATAAGATTTTCCAGGAGGTCCTTATTTAAACTCTAAGGCTGACAAAATAGGTGTTTCATTTTACAACATTATTCTGTGATTTTAAATCAGTAGCCATTATGATTTGTTCTGTAGTGTTTATATCAGTAGTTATAGTATTTTGAATGAAGGAGTTTAGTATGTATGTTGTATGTTGAGTTTAGTATATATTTAATATTATTATTTTTATTATTATTATTTTAATATTATTATTTTTTTTTAAAGAAATATCTTCCACTACAATTTTGTTTAAATGGGGTCCATAAACTATTGTCAAGTTCTGTTGGTATTTTGTTTAATTTTCATGGACCAATTCAGGGACTGCATTCTTTGAAGGAAAATTGCATCACTGCAGCGCAATGAAGACTGTCCCATTTCATATGGTCCTTCAAATTTCCATTCTTTTTTTCCCCCAAAGAAAATGGCAGATGATACTTTGTCCATGTCGGCTGAAAAAAACCCCACTTATAAATGTAAGAAGAGTATTTTTATCTACTTTGCTTGCAAAATTAGTCGCAAAGGTTAGGGTTTTAAAGCCTACTTTATTAAAAAATAAAATACATTTATACAAATCTTTACTGACCTTTACAGACCGTTTAATCGTCTTGAGATATATGTAACACAGGTTAAATAAAGGGTTTTATTTAATTTGTGCCAGTTTAGTTTATACATATACATACATATTGTATATGTATATATATATTATATATTATATATTATATGTATATTATATATACAATATATATATTAGTTTATATTCACTTAATATAAGTCTGTGAGAGATAAAAATGATTAAAAGAAAAAAATATATATGCAAATTAGTCTAGGTTAATGTGCGGCGATTGACCAATGAGAGCTCTCTGTTATTTCGCGCTGCCCATGTTAACGAGCATGCGCAATGACAGATGAGACAGCCTGAGGGAGAAGGGCTGACGTGATCGATCGCTGTGATCCAAATTGAAGCCATTCAGAGAGAAAAGCTTCGAAAAGTTGAGATTTTGATTATTTGATGCATGCTGAACAAGAAGTTAGCTGCATAGAGTAATACACTCCAGTAGGTGAGTCAGTATCATATAATTAATGATAAATAGGCTCTATTACTTTATTATAAGATATAATTACTGCTATTAAACGGTATCTAGTTGCTGTAAATGAGTTATTTTCTCTTTGAATTCTGAATTTTGATAAGAATAGTCTTAAAGGTCTAACGCAAACTCCGCGGTTGTTTGTACATTGCAGTTCGCGCCGCCATTTCACGGCGCCTGTAGTTGACACGAGCCTGTCTTGAGAGAAAAAATTTACCAAAGGTAAATAACTTTCACCAATTTTGTGAAAATGGTTTGTTACGTGTTATGTGATTTCCCAGATAGCACATGTATGTCGCGGAGATGTCTGTACGATATCGTGAAATTCATCTGGAAGATGTATATATTAGGGCGTGTGCTCATCTAAATGATGTCGCCTAGACGTCTCTTCCAGCCGTCAGAACGACGTCTAGGGTATGTCTATACGACGTAAATAATTTAGAACGTCGGTTAGCCGATCTTTTAAAGACGTTTATCAGATGTTAAAAACATCCCTAAGACATCTAATTGACGTAGTGCAGACATCGCTTTAAGATATGATCCTTCACAGAATAACAATAATTTCCTTAAAATACAAAGACACGCATCTACACATAAAATCTCCCCTGATGCAAACATTTAACAAATATCAATCCTGAACACTAATCTCAAAATAGACCACGCATTTGTTGGTTTAATAAAAATAAATTTATTCATAAACAAAGAGAACATAATAACAACATTCAAATTACAAATAAAACATTACACTTTCTTTTCATTTTAATACATTTTAATAACATGTACAACATAAACTTTTTATTTCATAAAATTATTAAAGCCTCCCTGGAGCCAAGCGGAGGAAATCCTTCACGTACTTCTCCGCTTCCGCTTCAGTTGGAGAAAGCAGGACAGGGTTTCTCATCACAGAAGCTGTAGTTAAAAGAAACAACTTAATCAGAACGATTAATCGGGAAAATATATCGACCGTGCATAAAACTCAACCAGAAGTGTGTGTCAATGAGTCAAGTGAGTTCAGGCGCGTCAAGTTCTTCCGCGGAAATGAGCGCGAATCCATGTGCTGATGTTGTCTGGGGAAGACGCGTGTCTGCCGAGTGGCGAGGAAACATTTGCTCAAGGTAATACAAAACATATTTTAATACTTGTTTTAAGTATTTGTGTGTTTACAATACATTTGAAGTTCTACATTATTTTTCTGAATATTTTACTGTAAGTTTGATATCATAATGTCATGTAGTTAAATTGATTTATAGGGATAATTAATATATATTGCATTTCTTAAAACTAAGTTAATAAGTAATAACTAATTAATATGAAAAGAGCATTTATGTATATCTGAGTTGGTTTGGGCTAAAAACATGAAATTTGCAGGGAGTTTATTGGGTCAGAAACCAAATGTTGAATAACTTTAGCACTGTCATTTGATTTTTGTGACTCATTTGGTGGCTGTCAAAATGGCGCTTGAGGAATTTTGAAACTGTCACTTACAGGTTTTCTCAGGGAAGGGAGACGCGCTATTCGGAAAGTATTTCGTTTTTTGTGTGGTTTGTAATAGTATTTGTAGTTATAATATCAATTAGTTGCGTGTGGGTATCAATATATATTTTTTTATTTCGAGTATAGTTAAACCTCAAAACATCAAAAGGCAGATACTTACCAACAACTTGATCGACGAACAAACTCACTCGGCGGACGAACGTAAAAATAACGGAATAATAAAATAAAATAACGGTCATCGGATAAAGTAAACGGAATTTGAACAGTTGATGGTATTTACAGGTTTTTAATGTTAACAAAATGTATGAAGTATTGTTGATCCACTTGAAGGCGAAATCAGCAGAGGTCCCAAGGTCATCTGATGCAAATCCTAACGGTCATCGGATATAAATAGCCAATGGTCACGTGACATCATTAGAATAATGGCCTCGCGACTTCCTGTTGCGCTGATGCTGGAACCCGATGTGATGCTGCGCTTATGATTAGAGCATTTATTGATATTATTTTATATATTGCTTCTCCACAGACCCAGTAGATCTTGATTATACACTTTTTATTTGTAAGAATATGTAAAAGAGAGACAATCACTCACTGCTCTTGACTGAATAACTTTAGTAGCTTTAATAACAATGTATATTTCGTTCATTCAGTAGGGGAGCGCGGGGACAAGTTTGTTCAATTTTATTATTGCTATGCTTAATTTTGGAACGCTATATTGAACCATCACTTATGCTTAAATCATATGTTTTATAAATTTAACTGGGGGGGAACGAGCTATGCAATAATTCATAATTCTGTGAGGCTGGATTACATCAGGTCAGATGAATATTTGTGTAATGTATTTTTTAATTATATTTTTTCCCAAGGAAACAAAATCACTTATGCATATAACTTAAATGTTTTCTCTATTACAGAAGAATCAGTCAAACGGATAGTTGGACGATGAACAGATTAAAGAGCTGTTGTGCATGATGTGACATGTTGTGTTGGCCCCCGGGTTCTGTGCTATGCTTTTTGGTTTCTTTTGTTATTAAGATTTGATTGTATTGTGTAAGTCACATTTTACCTGATCATTTACAGCAATAATAAATAATAAATACCCATGTTCAATACATGAAACAATTTTGTTTGTCTTCTGCTATTCTGTAAGGCCAAACACGTGAATTCCGTGTAAATATATTACTTCAGTATAAAAAGTTGGTGGATAATGAAAAAGGGCAGGTAGATACAAATGTAATTATTTTTTTTAACAAATACAACGTAGTTACTCGCATAAAAAAACAGCAATATGAGCATAAATTATTTTATTGAATGGTTGCACATTAACAAATGTTGCATTCATTTCCATGAATTCGGTTTAAATGAAAAGTTAGCACGTCGCCCGCATTCAGCTGCATGCATTCCTGCACGGCGGCGGCGGCGCGCGGCACATTTCGAATGCTGGGGATTCATCGCGCAGACGTCATATAGAGGTCGGGAATACGGCTCGTTTGAAACTGAAAATAGCCGATCTCCAGACGATGAAAATACGACCATAAAAAAAGTATCCGATGTTCAGCAGACGGTACGCTTCTTTGCAGATGTCTCCGCGACGTACCTGTGCTATCTGGGTTACTTCAGTGTGACAGAATGAAGAAAAATGGTTGGTTGTTGATTCTCAGAGTTTCACCGTCGCCATTGTTGGCCAGGTGTTCATATAAGAATGAAATCTTTTGATTGAGTGAACCGCATGATTATTTGTCATATCATGGCAAACCATATATATCCTTTTATATATCCTCTTTTTTTTTCTTCTTTTTTTTTTGAGTATTGAATTCAGGGGCGTAGCCAGAATTTTTTTTTGAGGGGGCCCAGCTTAAAATGAGGGGGCCAAACTGCGCGCGATTGTTGATACGGGAGGGGTGGGGGGGATGGGGGATCCCAATTTTGGATCCAAAATTTCTAGCATGTTGGTGTCTGAGCGAACCTGAGCGGGGAAACCCCAATGGATTTCAAATCTATCACCTTAACCGTGTAGTCGGCCATGACTAGTTGTGATGCAGTGCGCAGCGCGCCTTTCTTGACTTTGGGGGTGCGTTGCGATCGTCTTGTGCGGCGGGCGATATGTGCTTTCACTTTCGTTTTCACAGTTGCGATTTTAAACAATTGAAAATCTGAGTGGGCCGGACATGTAAATGAGGGGGCCCAGGCCCACCCAGGCCCCCCCCGTGGCTACGCCACTGATTGAATTGACCGATCTGTAAATATATGTATAAAGTAGAAAAAAGAGTGCACTATTTGAGTGCCAAATAGTTATAGTTATTGTGAATGATATTGTAAATTACTTTATTTTGTTTTATTGACTTTTTTTAAGTGAAACAAATTATATTTTATTTCTAATTCAACCCTGTGTCTGTCTGTTTTTTCTCATTCCAACCCGCTACCTCCTTAGGCGACCTTAGATTTTCTGATTAGCCCAAATTTTAATAGATTTTTTTGGTTTTACCCTATTAATTGCAGTTAAAATTGTAACCATTAAGATCTCATATAAATACTAATAATTGACAATTAAACTCTAAAAATACTTGACAATTTACTGTAATGCACTTCAGGTTTGAGCAACCTGCTTGGAGGAGAGAGAGGAGGGAGGAGGGGGGAGCGGGGAAAGCAAGGATGAAAGCAAATGAGTGAATTTATTATAATAGTGCAGAAACCAAACGAAGTTATAATCCAGAGTTAAAGTTGTGGAACATGGGAGCCGCGAAAGAACGAATTCACGGGAGCAGCAAACGAACGAATTGGCGGGAGCCGCGAGAGAACGAATTTGCGGGAGCCGCGAGAGAACTAGGGGAGCACAGGGCACAAAGTAACGCGGGGTAAATAGTAACAGCGATTTTTTTTTTTTTTGATAGTTGCACGGGCATAAATGTGACGTGCTAAAGGGCTTTTCATCACACTATTTGCACACGTCTTCCTGGTCTTCTGGAAATTTCATCGAAGTTTGAATGAGAACCACAGGAAAAACTCTTTCGGCTGCATGTAAATATTTTTTGTTATAGTAGTTGTTTTTCGATTTTCAAAGAATGTGTGAAAGATTGTTAGTCTAATCTTATATTGTTATGATTACCATCTTCTTGGCTAAAAGATGGTACCATTTTGAAAGACGTGAAAAACACATAGTGGCTGCTATCCGGTCCTGAAGTAAACAAGACAGCGCGGGGTTAGTTGTAACACTAAACCGCATTGAACAAGTTGCATCAATAATCATATATTTTGCATTGTATTAACCTATTAAAACGTTTTTCATGTCATTACATTGTTCAAAACACAACAAATGTAAAAAATAAAGGAAAAAAATATATTTAATTCATAAGTTATGCTTATGATCATCAAGATGCAATTTTTTAAACAAGCAAAAATACGTGAATGAACTTGCATTGGATAACATGGTGTTACAACTAACTAAGGATGCTGTCTGTTAAAACGAGCCCCGCTCACGGGGTAAGAAGTCACATTTTACTCCTTGCGCTTTTGCCGATACTGCAGAGAAACGGCAGGTCCGACGAACATGAAAACAGTGCTCATTTGTAGGAGAGGCTTATATGTTGTTTGTATAAAAATATGGTTGGTTTGTCTAACCCTATTACTTTGTTTATTATTTGGCTAAAACCGTGTATATTTCACTACATGAACAATATGAATTAATACACAATTAATACACAATTAATTAATGTTTAGAATATGAGGTAAAAACTTCTGTAAATCACTTATAAAACTATCATTGTGGTGAATGATGCAGCCAATGAATGAGTTAAGGGGTTATAAAGGGGTTGGAATCTCCTGACTGTGATATTTCCTCCTGACTGGGATATTTCATGTAAAAATGCGCACAAGGATGCTGAGCGTTAGGAATTTTTCCACACAAAACTGCGCATGGGTGAGGGAAATTTTTTCTCATACACCGATACAATGCTCGTACACCGATTCGACCCTCCATGCTCGTACACCGATTTGCTCGTATACCAAGTCGCTCGTAAACTGAGGTATTACTTTATTAATCATTGTAATACACAGGTTTAGTATTTTCTACAGATAGGTAGACAAATACTAAGCATTATTTTTATGCAAGTTAAAATTTAATTAAACAAAAAATCATTTGTGCATTGCTTATTTTTTTATGCAAGTTCTAATGAGTAAGTTAAATCAAATAAATTTTTCTGTACAATTATTTCTCATGTCAATTCATTTGTTTCATCTTTTATTGTGTTTAGTATTTATAGGTTAAATTTAAGGTCAGAAAAAAAAGTTTAAATGAACAGTGCATAAAACAAATGGGAAGAAAACGTTTGTATGTAGACGTTCATGCTGAGCAGGCAGACCCTGGTGAAGCTGCTGCATTGAGATGAGCTCCACAATAGAGACTCTGGTGAGGCCTCTGGCAGTGGGACATCATCTGTAATAAGTGCATATTTCCACTGTCCACAGCATTTCCTAAAAGGTTTGTTGCCATGTCCATCAGATGTTTTCAGAAAGAGGGAGTAATAAATTAAATAAACTCACACACTCAAAAATCAAACCACTAAATATTTTAATCATGCACTGTTTATTGGCCAGGTGAGAAGTGAGCTTGATTTTCTTTCCCTTTTTTCTTCATTCTGTCACTTCTGGCATGCTTAGTCGGGGACACTTAATATTAATCAATTTTGTTGATTGACCTTCTCTTCTCTTCACCTCAAGCTTCTTGCTCCCTGGTTGAGAACAACAGGTTTAACCCACAGTTCCATCAGTTTGGATGTGGATCTCCAAAAATAAAGATTATCCCATTGTCCTGCTAATCAGCAAATCACAGCAACTGCCCAATTTTGCATGATTTGCCTGTATATCAGTTATATTCATATACACTCGCCTAAAGGATTATTAGGAAAACAATTTCTCATGAATGCAATTATCTAATCAACCAATCACATGGCAGTTGCTTCAATGCATTTAGGGGTGTTGTCCTGGTCAAGACAATGTCCTGAACTCCAACCTGAACATCAGAAGGGGGGATAGATAGGTGATTTAAGCAATTTTTAGCGTGGCATGGTTGTTGGTGCCAGAGGGGTTGGTCTGAGTATTTCACAATTTGCTCAGTTACTGGGATTTTCACACACAACCATTACTAAGGTTTACAAAGAATGGTGTCAAAAGGGAAAAACATCCAGTATGCAACAGTCCTTTGGGCGAAAATGCCATGCTGATGCTAGAGGTCAGAGAAGAATGGGCCGACTGATTCAAGCTGATAGAAGAGAAACTTTGACTGAAATAGCTACTCTTTACAACCGAGGCATGCAGCAAAGCATTTGTGAAGCCAGCAACATGCCATTCATTGAGGCGGATGGGCTACAACAACAGAAGACCCTACACTACATATAGGAAAAAGAGGCTACAATTTGCACGAGCTCACCAAATAAGACTGGAAAAAAAGTTGCCTGGTCTGATGAGTATCGATTTCTGTTGAGACATTCAGATGGTAGAGTCAGAATTTGGCGTAAACAGAATGAGAACATGGCTCCATCATGCCTTGTTACCACTATGCAGGCTGTTGGTGGTGGTGTAATGGTGTGGGGGATGTTTTCTTGGCACACTTTAAGCCCCTTAGTACCAATTGGGCATCGTTTAAATGCCACGGCCTACCTGAGCATTGTTTCTGACCATGTCCATCCCTTTATGACCACCATGTACCCATCCTCTGATGGCTACTTCCAGCAGGATAATGCACCTTGTCACAAAGCTTGAATCAAGCAAGTACAGTACACTATTCACTGTACTAAAATGGCCCCCACAGTCACCAGATCTCAACCCAACAGAGCATCTTTGGGATGTGGTGCAATGGAAGCTTCGTGCCCTGAATGTGCATCCCACAAATCTCCATCAACTGAAAGATTCTATCCTATGAATATGGGCCAACATTTCTAAAGAATGCTTTCAGCACCTTGTTGAATCAATGTCATGTAATTAAGGTAGTTCTGAAGCCGAAAGGGGGTCAAACACAGTATTAGTATGGTGTCCTAATAATCCTTTAGGTGAGTGTATGGACTGACCCAAGGGTTGGGACATGTGGGTTAGGGGTAAGACATATGGAACATCTCTATGGTGGGTCCTACCTAAAGGAGAAACGGTCTACTGAAAGAAGCAGGGCAGAGTAGAACTGCCAAGGGAAAGACATGGGTTTACCGAGATGGAAACTATATCGTGGACTATACGAAGAGGAACATGAGCTTTGGGAACCAGGTCCAGTTGGGCCAATATGGCGCAACTGACAAGACCTGCCCATGTCCTCCCTGACCTTGCAATAAGGCTCATTGGGGTAAATGCATACTTGTGGAGGCCCCGGGGCCAGTAGTGTGCCAGTGTATCCACGCCGAAAGTCCCGTCGGTCAGGGAAAAGAACAACTGACAATGGAAGGACTCCAGGAAGGCAAACAGGACTACAAGTACGTCCCTGAATTGACTCCAGCTGGACCACCTGGTGAAGGAGTGTCCATTCTCCCGGGAACGCAAGCTGTTGTGAGAACATGTCGGCTGCACGATTGAGCTTGCACAGAATATGAATGGCACGCAGTGACCTGAGCTGCTGCTGACTCCAGAGGAGGTGATGGTAGACTTGTTGTGACATGTGATAGGAGCTTAGCAATTTTCAGTGTTGTTCGTCCAGTACATGTTTGCCATCAAGCAATGGCCTGTGTAAAGGCAAGGTCCAGCCAAAGGCTGAATGTTTGGCGACAGCTCAGTGTGACTGCCACACAAAGCATGCCATGGCCCACCTTGGGACTCTGCCATGTAGAGACTGGCGTGGTGGCCATGATTGTTGGAGACTCTGATACTCCGGGAGAGCAGCGTTTCTCCTCCACAATTCCTGCAGTAAATGCAGAGACACCAAGAAGTAAGGCACTGTCAATTGCACTCTATTTTCGATGGTAGAGTCCATTCGACAACATTGAGTGGCATAACCAAATATAATGTTTCACTCAGCCCTCCTCGAAAAAGTCTCTAAGCAGCACCTCTTTGACATCTACTTGGGGAGTGATCAGGTGGTCTCCTTGGTAGAGACAGCCCCGAATATGTGGGGCTGAAATCATGTTCATGGCTAGTTGTTCTGCAACAAATATTCAGAGACGAAAGAGAGAGAAATAATATACTTGCACACACAACTTTAATGAAAAGATTCCAGAAATGGTGACACCAGTTTAAAATAAATACAAATAAAACTCTTGAACCTTGAATCTATTGTCAGATTCAGGTTGTTGGCATTGAAGCAGCAAAGAGGATGAATGTACTATTACTTGAATCAGTCCAACTGGCTCTTCAACATTTCTGCCCAAACAACTGGGCCATTTACCTGCGGCAAGGCATTTCTCTTTGTGTTTTCTTCTGAGTGATAGGCATTAAAGAAGTGTATCTCAGAGATGATCCTTCTCTCACCTGCTGAATTAAAAAAGGAACCAAAAAACGTCTAGGTTACTAAATGTAACCCCTGTTCCCTGAAGGAGGAAACGGAGACGTTACGTCGGACTGACGTCATGGGGTCTCGCCTGGGAGCCCAATCTCCTTCAAGTTTTATAAAACACGCCAATGAACATTGGCTAGTGAGATTTGCATGCCGTGTCCCACCTACCCGGCATACGGGTACAAATAGGACCGGCATTACTCACTTCATTCATATTTTGCAAGCAGGACACCGAGCCTGTTCTTCCCAACACCACCTGTTTGTTCCTGGCACACAGGAAGAAAATGGCTCCACTCGGATATTGCAAAATCTCGCGAATGTATTAGGTGTCGCCCAGCCCGCAGCTGACAGGCAACACGCGCCAAAGCCCAGGAGGAAGCAACACCCCGTGTGGAGTGAGCCCTCACCCCCAGGGGGCACGGCTCGCCCTGAGCTTGGTATGCCAGGACGATGGCATCCACTATCTAGTGGGCCAGCCTCTGTTTGGAGACAGCCTTTCCCTTCTTCTGTCCCCCAAAACAGACAAATTGCTGCTCAGAGCTTCTGATGTGCGTGCGGTCCACATAAAAATGTAGTGCGTGGACAGGACACAGCAACGCAAGGGCAAAGAGGGGCGGCCTGGGAGGGTTTAACCTCCTGGCCCCTCTCAGGGACCTGATGATCAGGTCATGCTTTCGGAGTGACCTGCCATTGACCGCTGCAATGGCGGCGACATACACCTTCAGGGTGGAGGGATACAGCCGCTGCTCCAACCCATCCTGAAGGAAGGAAAGCACAGAGCTGATAGGGCAAATCCGAGCGTCTTCCCGTCGGGAAGAACACCACTCAGGGAATAGACTCCACTTCCAGCATACTGCTACCTCATTGAGATGGCTCTAGTTGAAGTGATAGTGCCATACTTGCATAAGCCCCGGGGCCAGCTGTGTGCCAGTGCCTCCGTGCCGAGGGTCCCATCGGTCAGGGAAAAGAGCAACTGGCAGTGGGAGGATTCCCGGGAAGCAAACAGGTCTACCTGTGCCTCCCTGAATCGACTCCAGACCAGCTGAACTGCCTGGGGGAGGAGTCTCCATTCTCCCGGGAATGTTAGCTGTCGTGAGAGCGCGTCGGCTGCACAATTGAGCTTGCCCGGAATGAAAATGGCACACAGCGACCTGAGTTGATGCTGACTCCAGAGGAGGAGGTGCCGGGCCAGGTGCGACGGGAGCATAGACCACCTTGATGGTTGCTGTACGCCATGGTCGATGTGTTGTCCGTGCCAGTACATGTTTGCCCTACAGCAACGGTCGGAACTGGCGAAATGCAAGGTGGACTGCTAGCAACTCGAGGCAATTTATATGCCACTGCCACAGGGGTTCCGCACTATGCACGTTCGTCTTTTTTGGTGAGATGAGCTGACATGGAGACGGTCTGCGTGACCTTCCTGCTGGAGGGCCGGGTTGGACGGGAGGTTTCCGGTCCCACCTGAGCTCTTATAGCCAGAGGGAGGCACCCGCGAAGAGGCCGGCCTAGGAGATGGGGCGTTGCGTTGAGAAAGCGAACTTTGTCGGCATCCCTCTTAGCCAGGTCCGACCAGCAACAATGTTCCTTGACCACTGGAGTGGACATCATCTGGCCGAGGGCCCACGCCTTGACCATCAACACCCAGAGGGCAAAGTCGGTCGCAGTGCGCAGCTCCTGCAAAAAACCCAGCTCAGAACTACCCTCGTGCTGCTTTTTGAACTACACGCCGCCCCCAGAGACCAATCATACAACCGCGAGCGCTCAGGACAGAGCAGAGAAATCCGCTCCAGCCTGATGCTCAAGGCAGCCCGGGAAAGCATAACCATCAACTCCAAATCCGATTCCACACGAGCCACCAGCCCAGAGGGGTGGCAACCCGGCTTCCTCTTCCTCTCTGGAGGATAAACAGAGGGGACTCGTGCCTCCGTACTGAGGAAGGAGAGTCGCGATCGCAATGCCAACATGGACATGCTCCCGTAATGAGAGCATGCACCATCCACAAACGCTCTCACAACGTGCTGTTTACACAGACACGTGACACAGTGCTTTTGGCCATCAGATGACGTCGGAATCGACCGCAATCAGAAACACACGGACGAAAAGACATCTTGAAAAAGACGCTGATCGTCCATGCTGCTCTTTTAGGGAACTGTTCAATTGAAGCGCCGAGGGGTGAAACGTTGCACTCTGCGTGCACAGGAACTGGTTTTCGTCTCACCGCTGAATGCGCCCTTACACCAGCTGAGAGAACCGTAACGAGCTATGTGAGAGCAGTTCAAATTGCTGTTTGCGGAGATAACTCCTGATGCAGAAACTACTCTCTGTAGAGGTGATCAGAAAAGAGCGCTCAAAGCTTGCAAACGCTCGGCTCCGAAGCAAAAGTATGAATGAAGTGAGTAATGCCGGTCCTATTTGTACGCGTATGCCAGGTGGGTGGGACTCGGCTAGCAAATCTCACTAGCCAATGTTCATTGGCGCATTTTATAAAACTTAGAGGTGATTAGGCTCTAAGAAGTTGTACATCGGTAATATGAAGATCTTTACCTAAGCTGGGAATTATGTAAATTTTGGCATTTACAAAATATATAACCAACCAGGATTTATCTTCAATAAAATTATCTTTGAAAAATGGAATACTTGGTATTATAGATAAACAAAAAGACAACAGAAAATAATAACCACATTGAGAATGTCCACATGATTTCAAGCATGAAACATTCAACACTATAATCATAATATTAGAAGAGGTGTACACACCACACACACTACTAAATTACACACAGATCAATATCACCACCTGCTGGCGAAGGCTGTGTTGAGACATGACCTTTGCCATTTAAAAAAACAAACACAACTGAGAACAAGGTGTATGAATCTAGTCAAAATAATACTCAAAGTACCATAATTCCACTGACACTCAACTTATTATGTTTCAAAACTTGTATTCCACACATAGTGATCCCACTTTGAGTCGGATTGTGACTTTGAATCTCCCTATAGGCCTGTCAATTATTCTTTCTCTGGAATTTCTTATTGTACCACCCATCCTAAAAACTAATTTGAATTTTCCTGAATTCACAAAAAAATTATAAGCATTATAAAAGCATCCAAATAGCTGTGTTTTTGATGTACTTTTTATGAAAATTATTAGCCTAAAATTAATGTTTAATCAAACACTGTTTTGTCTCTTGCCATGCTTTATAATGATATACTTTACATTAAGAGTTTTAGCCTGTAAATAATGTTGTAAGTAATGTGTTTTAATTTTTTTCTCCAAGGCACATTCATAAAAGCTGCTTAAATGGCCCAATTTAACTTTTATAAGACTTGTCAAGTCAAGTCACCTTTATTTATATAGCGCTTTTTGCAATGTAGATTGTTTCAAAGCAGCTTTACAGGAAAAACAATATAAACAAAGTTTGTTTGGCTGAACGGCAGCCCCAAAAGAGCAGGTGAATCAATACAATTGATTAATTTTAAGTGTTAAGTTTCCCCAACTTAGCAAGCCATAGGCGACAGCGGCAAGGAACCAAAACTCCGGCAGGTGACGTAACGAACGAAGAATAGAATGGAGAAAAAACCTTGGGAGAAACCAGGCTCAGTCGGGGGACCAGTTCTCCTCTGGCCAACAGCCAAACCGTGCATGATTATTATACAACAATTCAAGTCCAATATGAAGTCCAATTTGGTCCGGTTAGAGATGGGTTCATGATCGTCGCAGGGGAGGGTCCAGTAGAATCACGGTCTCCGCAGACACCCCAGGGCAGTGCTGTGCTCGTGTCCAGGTGCAGGTCCTTCATCTGATCTGGATACTTGTCTGTGAAACCAGGACATTCCAGTATTATTTAGTTTGAGCAAACACTGTTACTGTATTCCTGACATTGGTCAAACAGACCCTTAGTCAACTCTTAGATCCCAAATACACACATTGTATTTAATAATAAAAAAATTATATATATATATATATATATATATATATTCAGTCTATTCAGAAGTAGTTTGTGGTCGATTGTATCAAATGCAGCCATGATCGGATGATAAGAGCAAATCATTTGTAACTCTAATGAGAGCAGTCTCAGTACTATGATATGCTCTAAATCCTGACTGGAAATCCTCGTAGATGCTGTTTCTTTCTAGAAAGGATAGAAACTTCAAGATTAGTGCCTTTTCTAGAATCTTTGACAAAAAAGGTAGATTCGATATCGGCCTGTAATTAACTAATTCTGTAGGATCAAGTTGTGGTTTATTAATAAGCGGTTTAATTACAGCCAGCTTAAAGGTTTTTGGTATGACAATGACAAAGATGAATTAATAATATTAAGAAGAGGATCTATGACTTCTGGAAGCATCTCTTTCAGTAGCATACATGTTGATTTTGATGATTTACTGAGTTTAAACAATTCTTCCTCTCCAATATCAATGAAGGAGTGGAATTTTTCTTTAGAGACAATAAAATTGACTGTATTTTTTGATATTGTAGTAGACGGTTGCATGGTTCTAATTTTATCTCTAATATTATGAATTTTGCAAGTAAAGAAGTCCATGAAGTCATTACTGCTGTGCTGTTTTAAAGCATCTGGGGTTGAGGCTTTATTTCTTGTTAATTTAGTCACTGTATCAAATAAATGCCTAAGGTTGTATTTGTTTTCTTCTAAGAGGGTATTACGACAATGACAACAACAATTATAACTTTATCTGCAGCCATTAATAAGTCGGATAGAAAATCAGCAAATTCTTTGATAAAGTCTGTATGGTGCCCTGGTGGCCTGTAAAGAATAGCCAGCAAAAAAGGTAAACAGGAATTATTACTTGCACTAGATAATTTTACATTAAGGACCATCACTTAAAAATAATTATATTTCAAATTAGACCTTTGAGCAGTACTGATCATATTACAGCAAAACCTCCTCCTTTAGTTTTCAGATGAGGCTCGTGTTTATAACAGTAATCTTGAGGGGTGGACTCGTGTAATGTAATCGTCTGGTTTTAGCCAGGTTTCTGTCAAACACAACACATCTAGTTTATGATCTGTAATCATATCATTTACAATAAGTGCTTTTGAGGAAAGGGATCGTATATTCAGTAACCCAAGCTTTATCATTTGTTCATCTTTGTTATATCTGTTCTTAGTTGTTCGTAAATCAATTAAATTTTACCCTTAAACGGCTTTGACAGTTTTTTGTATTTGCTAATTCGGGGAACAGACACAGTCTCTATAGGATATCTAGGAGAAAGAGTCTCTATGTGTTGGAATTTATCTGACCTCTGTGACGTGAGACAGCTAGCAGACGGTCGGTTTAGCCAGTTTCTCTGCTTCCTGACCTGGACCCCAATTAGTCAAGGTTCAGCTCTAAGACTATGTGCCCAGGTGGGATGAATACCATCTCTTTTCAACAGGTCAGGTCTGCCCCAAAAACTTTTCCAATTGTCTATGAACCCTATGTTATTCTGTGGGCACAACTTAGACATCTAGCCATTGAGTGAGAATCATCTGCTAAGCATCTCATCACTCAATATACAGGGTTTGCTAAGCTAGTCGCATCCAAAGCAGTATCTTAAGCCCTTGCATTCTTACTATCCTCGATTACAGTTTGGATGCATGTCTCTAATTCTGAAATCTTCTCTGTCAGCCTGACTATGTCCCTACATTTATCACATGTAAAGCCCTGACTGCTGACAGAGACAGACAAACTATACATGAAGCAGGCAGCGCTTCATGTGATAATTACAGGAGAAGATGAGATGACTCACCGTGTGTTGATCCAACTCACCAATTGTTTGATGAACTCGCACGAGCGAGAGAGAGAGAGAGCGCGAGCGAGCAAATGCTGCATGCACAGACAGTAGATTAAGATAGCACAATGCTAATGCGTTTAGCGACTTCCAAAATAACTAACCAACCAGGACTTATCATTAGGAAAATGTCATAGTTGGTGCTATAGATAAACAAAGACAACTGAAAATACTAATAACATTGAGAATGTCCATACGATTTCAAGCATGAACCATTCAACACTATAATCATAATATTAGAAGAGATGCACAGACCAGACACAATACTAAATTACACACAGATCACAAATCACCATCTACTGGCGAAGACTTTGTTGAGACATGACCTTTATAATTTAATAAAACAAAAACAACTTAGAACAAGGTGTATGAATCTAGTCAAAATAATACTCAATGAAGTACCATAATCCCAATGACACTCTACTTATGTTTCACATTAATTTCCTAAAATACTTTTCCTAAGTCTCTCCTTAGCAGTGTCTGGGTTCTCACCAGACTACACTTTAACTCAATTCAAAGTGTGCAATTTGAAGCAAAGTGTTCAAAACCTTCCAGATATCAGTAAGATTTGAGTTAAAATAGTTTTACCCATTGTGCCATGTTTTTGTGTTTAGTTAAAGAAAATGTCTGTTTATGCAAATCAAGCCACAGCAGAAAGGTCTTCAGAGACTTTTCTTCTCTTTATTTACACTATAAAAACGTATGCATGGTGACTCTTAGGTGATGGTAGAAGAAGGAATGTTACATTTATTTAGCATTCATATATATATATATATATATATATATATATATATATATATATATATATATATAAATAAATAATACAATTAGAACAATTACAACCTTACTGAGCCTGGTTTTCTTTCCCTTTTTTATTCATTCTGTCACCTGATGGAGTTTGGGTTCTTGACATTGTCGCCTATGGCTTGCTTAGTCGGGGACACTTATATTCAGGACTCCAGGAAGGCAAACAGGTCTACCAGTACGTCCCTGAATTGACTCAAGATCAACTGGACCTGGGGATGGAATGTCCATTGTCTCATAAGCTGTCCTGTAGACGTAAGCTGTCGTGAGAGCATGTCGGCTGCACGATTTAGCTCCCCCAGAATATGAATGGCACACAGTGACCTGAGCTCCTGCTGACTCCTGAGGAGGTGATGGTAGACGAGTTGAAGACTAACATTTCTTGTTCCCCGTTTAAGAACCACAGGTTTAACCCACAGTTCCATCAATACATTTAGGAGTTGGTCCTGGCCAAGACAATCTCCTGAACGGCAAACTGAACGTCAGAATGGGAAAGAAAGGTGATTTAAGCAATTTTGAGAGTGGCTGAGCATTTCACAATCTGCTCAGTTACTAGGATTTTCACGCACAACCATTACTAAGATTTACAAAGAATGGTGTGAAAAGAGAAAAAAACATCCAGTATGCGGCGGTCCTGTGGGAGAAAATGCCTTGTTGATGCTAGAGGTCAGAGGAGAACGGGCTGACTGATTCAAGCTGATAGAAGAGCAACTTTGACTGAAATAACCACTCGTTACAACTGAGGTGTGCAGCAAAGCATTGTGAAGCCACAACACACACAACAGCAGAAGACCCCACCGGGTACCATTCATCTACCACAAATAGGACAAAATGAGAACATGTATCCATCATGCCTTGTTACCACTGTGCAGGCTGGTGGTGGTGGAGTAATGGTGTGTGGGATGCTTTCTTGGCAATGAGTTCACCGTACTAAAACGTCCCCACATGTCCCCAGGGGAGCTTTGTCCCCTGGATGTGCATCCCACAAATCTCCATCAACTGCAAGATGCTATCCTATCAATATGGGACAACATTTCTAAAGAATGCTTTCAGCACCTTGTTGAATCAATGCCATGTCTGCTTAGAGGGAGAATTTCGTACCTTATTTCTATATGTTGTACTGCACATATATATTTCACTACGTGAAGAATAGCGATCACAATTAATGCAACAACACGAGGTAATACCGCTGTGAATCACTTATGTATATCATTGTGACAAATGATCTGTACAGAGTTATAACTGTTGTAGTATTTCTTACGGTGTTGTGTTTCTGATGGACAACACAGAATAACGTATATCTCAGAACTATATATTTATTATTGTCTGCTCACAGCAACTTACTCCTGAATAATAACAACTCCTCACGCACCGTAATCCCCACTGTCAAACCCCCGGTGGCCCTCTAGTGGAGACCACTTGCAATTACCACAGTGTATATGCCACAACTGTGATATGGTATGCTGTTCTCAAAAAGTGTATGGCCCTTTAAAAACTTCATTACCCCCTGGGTGTTGCCAGATTGGGCAACTACGGTCTCGTTCGTTTGTGCCAGTGGTTTAATATCGAATATTATAGGTGGGTTATAAATGCTGGTATTACAATACTAATAGAGTAATGCATGCATGCGTATTTAAAGAGTGCTCTTTTGTATTAGTTATAACTAAGGTATTTTTTTTAAATGGGCGGGTTTTATGCTGTAGTTGGGCTGGAAATCTCCATTCCTATCTGGCAACACTGCGTGAGCCTCATTAGTATGTAATGTGTGTGTTGGTAACATATGCTCCGTTAATAAATTATCATCATATTCACATGTAACAGTCGTGATGATTAGCGGAATGAACAACAACTCATAAAAGTATCACTGTGGTGATTGATGCAACCAAACAGAGCGACGCTGAGAGAATGAATGAGTTAAGGGGTGATAAAGGGGTTGGAACCATATGACTGTTTTATGAGAGGCTGCGTTTAGGATATTTCCAGTAAAAATGCGCGCAAAGATGCTAAGCGTTAGGACTTTTCCACACAAAAATGCACGTAGGTGAGGGAGTATTTTTCTCGCACACCGATAAAATGCTCGTACACCGATTTGACTTTCCATGCCCATACTGCATTAATGTATTCATAAACATTCACAAAAAAGTTACCATTTCCTATTTTCTTTAAAAGTTGTAAATATAACACGTTATAAATACAACAATTTATTTGAAGAGAGTTGTACATAAGGAATGACAAGGTTGCACTGCAAATAAATATTTTACTTAATGCAGAAAGAAACCATTCTGTACTTGTACACATTAAGCTTAATAACCGAAAACGTTGGTTTTCAAAAAATATCACTCTCACAAAATATCTTTCTTTTTTTCCACCTCAAAAATCAGGTACAATCTTTATGACCTCAACCAGCAAGTCAACAAAAATATGACTCCTTCAAAACACAAATACTCTACATTTCACGAATTTGGATCTGAATAAGACTATGAAGTGTCTTCAATTAGACAATATTGGATATTTGTAATAAACACTGTATAACAATACAATATAGCATGGTTATTAAATATATTACTCTATCAGTAGAGTGCAATGCCTTGTTTGTCTGCACGAAAGGCGATGGCACTTACGAGACTTACTGCAACTTGCCCATTGTTTAAATAACACCCATCAATCTATGTACAGCAGAAATCAGAAGTCTCAAAAACAAAAACGCAGATTCTTCAATGACTTTTACTCTGTGCATATCCAGCATAACAAAGCCAGCAGAAGTTCAGGAGCAACAAGATGCTGTCCTGCTGGCTACTGATTATCAACGCATACAACACTGCATAAAGGGTGTGAGCACCTACAAAACTCGCAATAAATATGTGGGCATCAACACATTTATATAAATAGGTTTATGAGAACAAAAAAAAAAAAATACACATGCTCACAGAGCTATAAAAGGTAGCAGCAGAAAATCTCAGAAAAACCGCTGAGAACAACGAGCAGATCAAGGGGTAAAATAATATATTATTATAACATGGAGCAATATTCACAAAATCTGGACACCCGCAAACGTCAATCAAAACAGGCGGGCCTAATACAAGAGAAGTAATGGTATTAATGTGGCCAAGTAAAACCAAACTCTCATCATTTTTCTTCTCCGAGCAAGATAAATAAAAAAAGAAAACTCAAGACAATTGTTTTTGTCATATATAATCAATGAATAAGCAGTCATATTTACTTTTTTGTTAAGGAGCCATGAGGTGATAATTCTCCAAATGGATTCACAGTGATAAAACAACATTCACGGGACGGTACACTGACAGGACTTTGGGACTGGTTTACATGAGAAAACAATCTTACAAATAGTTAAATAAAGCTATACTGATCTGCGGAGCAGGTTGTTCTTGTCGGGCTCAAGAAACTCTTCAACTAGAGTAGTGGTCACTTTTCTTAACTCCTCCTCCAGACAAGAGATATCACTGCAATACAATTGGAGACAAAAATAAAATCAATTACACAAATCAAATGTATTCAAACAATTACCTGATTTTCTTTATTCTTAAATGTATAGGAGAAAAATACAAAGTTTGCATTTAAGCCTCATACAATGTATGAAAGGCATTGTATTCGATTTAACAAACAATGCTTTGCTTTTTCGGAACCAGCTTTTAAAGTTTTTGCAATGCCATTGATTTGTATTACATAGTAGTTGTCATCAACTTAAACATGAATATATTCCCGATAAATTTTCATTAATAAAAAAACATTTTTGGTAACGCCATTTCGATAGTCCAATTTAGACCTTTTACTAACTATAAATACCTTTGAAAACTATTAGTAGATTAAGCAGACATCAGTGGTGCAACGGATTACAAAACTCCTAGTTCAGGTTATAATACAACTTTAGTCACGGATTACATCATTTTTCAGATCAGCCTAAAAATTAGCTGAGGTAGAAAATGTAACTTTGCTTTTCATCCATTTATTAATAACAACACACTTAAGTACTTTCGATAACACACCAAACTAAAAATATTCAAATATCATTAAATATGAATGAAAATTCAGTAATAAAATAAGAGGGGGAAAAAAAGCACTAATTGAAAGCACAGATAAATACAGTATAACAGTTACAAATAAAGTATTATTAGAGTAGTATTCAGGCATAGAAATGTAATCAATAAAAGTAAAATATAGATTTTATTTTGAAGGTTGTTTGATTAACAGTACCGGTAATGACAGACAACAGCTGGTATTTATAGGCTGCTGTCACTTTAAGACTGAGTACACAGATCTGATATAATGATACACATCCGATTTCTTTCTTCACGGTTTACATTCACTAAACATTCAGAATACTTGACGAGATTTAGGCTTTTATTCACATATAAACATTGATCAGGGAACAAACTCAACAGAACCCTGCTTGACACGAGAATGAACCTCATTGGTTCTTGCTGAAGCTCAAATGTGCTGCATAACGAGAATGAACATTAACATTCATTCTTTCTTGCAAGAAACATTCTTTCTTGCACATTAAGCAAGCAAATGATTGTGTGCACAAAAGCCAAAATTAAATCGCATAAAGTCTCTTCAGAAAACTTGGACTAAATTGCTTTATTCATATGGATTATTTTCAATATCATTTGTGTTTTATAATTTGTAATAGAAGATACAAACCGTTCTCCTGGTGGTGCACAGAATTCGGTGTAATACTTGATCTTTGGTTCAGTCCCGCTGGTTCTAAGTGTGGCAACAATCCCATTCTGAAACGTGAACGTAACCATTTGGCTGTTTTTTGTCAATGGAAGGACCTAAAAGGAAATATTCAAAGAAAAGTTTATTCCATTCAAACTGTTTGTCATGGACCTAAAAATCAAGAAACATACAGGAGATCTGCTATGACATACGCATTTTTTGTCAGGCTGACTGCTGTCATAACCAGTGGTCACATCTCTGATGTGTGCGATGCAGTAATCGCCGCATAACTCTGGGTATAAACCCGCGCCTCTGAAGTTGCGCAGACGGCTAAATATTCTATAAATAGTGGGTGGGTCATTGCAGAGGACGTAGGACGTTCTGGAAATGTGATAGCCATACCTGGAGTACGAGAGTGAAGAGAACAATCAACACATATAATCAAAGTAAAACATGAAAGCAATGGTATAGCAACACTAAAATAATCAATAGTTCTTTGAATTCATTAATAATCAATGGCCCAGTTTCACAGACAGGGCTTAGTCTAAGCTGGGATTAGGCTTTAGTTCAATTAGGATATTTAAGTAGCTTTTATAAACGTGCCTTAGAAAAAAACATTACTGGTGTGCATCTTGAGACAAAACAAGATATGCCAGTGCAGGTTTCTTCCAGTTGAAACAGCTCAAACATGCACTGTAGTTTGGGACTAGCTTAAGCCTTGTCTGTGAAACTAATTTTTAAAAATTAAAATAATATGTGTAGAGGAATCGATGCTCACATTTCATAGATGTTGCACAGTTGCTGGTTCAAGGAAAGGTTTTTGGTGTGCAGATAAGCAGCCATCTCAGCCACAACAGCAGCTGTACTGACTCCATCCTTATCAAGAACCATGTTCCCACATAAAAACCCTGGGATCAAAATAATGGACGAGGCATAACATTATTGTTCCATTTTATATTTTTTCCATACAAAGTCCACTGATTTTGTATGGACAAAGTACAAGCCCTTTTAGATTGCAAGCAACATGAAATGGTCTGCAACGAATAATTGATCAAATCGAATATTTTCGATAATAAAAATGATCGTTAACCAAATTAATCATCGATCAGTTGAGTCTGCGTGCTGTCGGGGACCATCAGATAGTCACATTGCTTCATAGTAGCGAATAACCCATTTCTAGGAATACAACTAATGGAAAATGGACACAGAGCGAGATAGAAACACAATCCAAGATGTCTGAAACATGAGAATGCCCTGTCGTGCTTTGACAGATGTGTGTGGTGTTTAATTCTTCTGACACGTGTTTTCCATGTTGACCAACGTGAGAAGAAAACAGTAATCAATCAGTTGTTTTTAGGTTTAGAATGTAATGTTTGTATTCTAGCATTTTTTGCCATTAAATGTGCAGCATAGCCTACATAGATACATTCACTATATATATATATAAATAAAATTGTTTTGTTTTTTTTCTAGAAAAATTTTGGCCATTGGCATTTTCAATTTTATATCATACATTGTTTCAAGGACAGCATTGAGCAGGATGTGGAATAATATTGTAAAACTAATGTATTAAAATAAATGTATAATAATTTTTAGATGTCACCATGTGACATTTTCCCCCAAATGCTGAAACTACAGTTTATTCAAAGCACATTGTTTCCATGACTGTCCAACACAATAAATATGAAGCATGTGATTGGTCTGTTGCTAAGCATCAAGTCTTGACAATTTAACTCTGCATCGTTTCAAACTGCACAGGTTTGACACAGTATGAAAATTCATTCTATGTTTCAAAGAAAGAAAAAAGGCGAGCAAATGACAACAACCTTTTATTTTTGATGAACAATTCCACTAATTTAAAGAAGAAACAGTGTTGGCGACAGCATTGCTTGAAATACACTTACCAATGGATTCTTCAAAGGAAAAAATGACCTCCTTTCCCGCCTTTGTTAATTCATGGATTCTATTTCCAATCCATTTGAAGCCAGGCAATGTTTCCTAGGATCACAGAGAGCAAAGATGCAAAAAAATGCCAAATTTAGTAATACGTTAGAATGCTAAACAAAATACAAAGCCTCTGCTTAAAACAAAATGTTATTAATTCATTCAGATCACAAGATGAAAGTGATGCACAAGGAAACGTTTAGAGAAAAACGTCTCAAATAATATTTTAAACATTTTTATTGAGACTTTAAACATAAAATGTATAGCTGCCTTTTAAATCTAAGGATGCGATCCTTATATGGATATAGATACAGATGATATAAATCATATCCTATGTTTACAAATAATAAAGCACTAAAGCACTCATTTTAAGCTTTAGTAAAGTACAAATTTAGACTTGAACTAACCTCAAAATGAAAGCCTTCAATGCGTGAAAAGGCATTCAGTATTTTGGAAGAAACAGTGGTGGCCAGCATGTATACGTTCTCAGTGTTTGCTGGGTCAGGATGTGCTTCCTTCCAGTTAAACAACATCCACCAGCCCAGCAATGCAGCCAACTCATTTCCCGTGAACACTTTCCAGCTGCAACTGTACATAAAACAAATATTAAAAAAATAGGATGCTACTTATGAGGCACTTGACTCATGAGTTCAGAACAATTACTGCCAAGTAGAACTGACACTTGTATTTCTTACTGCTGAGGGTATTAATGATAAACTACTTGTCATTCTGCTCTGCAACAGCCAAGCGATCGGCATCAGGGTCTGTGGCCACAACAATACGAGCCTCTTCTCTCTCAGCCAAACGAAGGGACAGCTCCTGAAACACAGTCAGTGGACACGTTAACTTATTTTTTTGGTTCGGTTTTTATATATATATAAAATTGTTATAGTAATTAAATACATTTTGTAGTTATGTAGAAGTAAAAAAAAAAAGAAAAAAAAAAACATTTATCTTACTAAGACAGACTCTCCTTCCTCTGGGTTAGGACAGCTGACAGTGGAAAATTCTGGATCTGGATCTTTTTGTTCCGGAACAGGGATGGGAGGTGGGAAGCCAAACTGCTGAAAAGCTCTCTGGACAAATTTGTGACCAACACCGTGGAAAGATGAATGCACAAACTTCAAGGGAGATTTTGCGTTAAGTTCTCTGCAATGAGAAAAAGAAAAAACATTGTGAATGCAATTAAACAAAATATAAAAAAAGTGACCAAAACCCAACAACAAATGTTAAAAAAAGTATGTAGACTTTGTATATAATGGTGTTTCTTACAGACACCATGAAATCAAAATGGATATTCTTATCTATGGAATATTGAAGTATTCATAAGAGATTTATCCGTGCATATCATTCTTTTCTTATATCAATATTATACATTTGTTTAGTCTTTGTCTTTTGTATTATTAATCAAACAAACATAGACAAAAAAGTACTCACTGCTGTTAAAGGTACAGTAAGCAATTTCTGAGAAACACCATTTATTTATACAGTAATACCTCAAAAGCGCACAAGCGTCTCTACATACGAGTATTCCACGATGCGAGCAAGCCTTCAAGCAGATTTTTGCTTCTAGATACGAGTAAATATTCGAGATACAAGCACGCGTACTGACGCTGACGCACTTTTCTGTACGCGTCGCCCGCGAGTAGATGATTTCTCTCCATGTTGTGCATTATTCTTCGTAAGAGCGAAAGTGGGAAAGTTCTAAGAAAGTGGGTAGTAAGAATGGCAGTGAGAAGAGGAAACGCATGATGACCATGAAATTGTGGATAAATATGAGCGCGGTGCCTGCTTCAGTCATTTAGCTCGCACTTATGATCGCAGCGCATCCACGATATGCATCATCCTAAAGCAGAAGGATGATATCAAGAATGTAAATCCTTCCAAGGGCGTGACAATTATATCAAAGTTTTGTTCAAATATAAATGATGAGATGGAGAGGCTTCTGTTGTTGTGGATAAAGGAGAAGCAGATCTCCCTCGACAGATATTTCGTTAAAAGGTCTGCGCCAAGTGAAAGTGAAGGTAGTCAGGCGAAAAAAGGTAAGAAAAGTGATCAAAAGTAAAGAATACAAATCGAAAAAAATCTAAACAACAATATTAAAAAAAGTACAAAAAAAAACAAAGCTAAGTTCAGTAATGCTTAGTTCCTGCTATTCAAGAAAATTACAGTTTTTACTAAACGAAAAAGTAACAAAGTGATCAAAAGCAAAGAAAACAAATCGAAAAGAATCTAAACAATAATATAAAATAGAAAAGTAAAAAAATATATATGTAAGCTAAGTTATGTTAATTTAAGTTATGTTTTGTTCTGTAAGTACCAGCCCACTCCCTCCTCTGCACCTGCCACTACTAAATTTATAATTAAAACCACATTTTATTTGATATCACATGTATCACACTGTATACACATACTATAATTGTGTGTGTGTGTGTATACCAATAAATTTTTTTGGAACAGATTAATTTGTTTTCTATTATTTCTTATGGGAAAACATTATTCGAGATACGAGCAATTCGAGTTACGAACTCCACCCAGGAACGGATTATGCTCGTATCTCGAGGTATTACAGTATTTGAAATCACCCCAAACAAACTCACCCCATTGCTCTGCCCACAAATAAGCAATGTCTTTATCATAGCATACAGGTCCTTCTCAAAAAATTAGCATATTGTGATAAAAGTTCATTATTTTCCATAATGCAAAGATACAAATTAAACTTTCATTATTTTAGATTCATTGCACACCAACTGAAATATTTCAGGTGTTTTATTGTTTTAAATACTGAAAGTTGAAAGACGCAAGACCCAGCACTCTGGATGAGCTTAAGGCCGCTATCGAAGCATCCTGGGCCTCCATAACACCTCAGCAGTGCCACAGGCTGATTGCCTCCATGCCACGCCACATTGAAGCAGTCATTTCTGCAAAAGGATTCCCGACCAAGTATTGAGAGCATAACTGAACATAATTATTTCAAGGTTGACTTTTTTTGTATTAAAAACACTTTTCTTTTATTGGTCGGATGAAATATGCAAATTTTTTGAGACAGGAATTTTGGGTTTTCATGAGCTGTATGCCAAAATCATCAGTATTAAAACAATAAAACACCTGAAATATTTCAGCTGGTGTGCAATGAATCTAAAATAATGAAAGTTTAATTTGTATCATTACATTATGGAAAATAATGAACTTTTATTGCAATATGCTAATTTTTTTAGAAGGACCTGTAAGTGAAGGAAAATAATGCTTATGAAAAACAAAGGCGACGACAAATGAATGAAAGGGGGAAAAAAGGGGACGCTGAAGCACTAACTAGTAGTAGCATAGAAGTCAGTTTGTTTGGAAGAGGGAAGCATGGTATTATTCTAATACCTCCAGAAAAACTCATTGAAGTCCTGAAGTTTGTTTCCAGTTCCATCATATGGATTCTGTAAATGTTACCTTATACCTTTTGTCTTAAATCTGTATGAGTTACAGGCTCAGGTTACATGGACATCAAGTGGTTTCTCCCCAATGGATTGTGTTCACTGTGTCATCTTGTGGATTATGCGGAGTATGAGGATTTGACAGATTGTGAGCGGGGTTTTATTTTTTAATCACTGGGACTTGGCCATCATCCTAAATACTGACTATTTCAACTTTCATTGTAGTGATTCCATACTTACCCAAAGAATCATGCATTTTCAACCTTTAACTGATCAGATAAGCTTCTTTTTTACTATTATCATTATTGTCATTGCGATTTACATTACTTCGATCATCTAGCAGTATATTGCTTTGATGTGCTGTTCTGATTTTACTTTAATCATTTTCATGCACTGTTATTATTTCTTCTAATTTATTCAAAAAATTCAATTTACATAAAAGGTGTAAAAATGTAATTGTTGTCTTGTTTGGGACAGCGCACTGTGAAATTTACCAAGATATTTTTGTGGACCGTGGTTATAACTGTAGATAATATAACAGCAAACCATTTTGCAGTGTTATTCCTCTAAACATTTCTGTTTGGTAAAGTCTCTCACCCGTCTCTCTTTCTATGTCTTTTTTGAAACCTCACTCTCAATCTCCTTATACAACATCCCCTGATGATGATGATATGGTACAGACCGATCACCACAACACTTGTAGCCTATCAATGCTGTTTCTCAGAAAACACTAACTGCACTGTAGGTTTGTTTGTTTGAATATTTAATGATGATTAGCAATACTTGCTTAATAAATACTTGAAGAAACGTGAAAGTTTAAAATTATTGAAACCAATTCATTGCCATTTAACTTCGTAAATAAGCGAGTAAGAAAATTATCAAATTAGTTTTGCAGAACTAAAAAAAAAAATGGTGATGTGTAATTGTGTTACAGTTATTGAGATCACATAATCAAATTTTACAAATTACAAATAAGCATAACATACTGCCTATGGAAAAGTTATACAAATGCACCCAAGAAAAACCCTAAGAGAGTGTTACATACACTCCTAAAACGATTTTATGTCAGGGTGTGAAGAACTTGCAAATTGTCCTTAGAAAAGGAAAAAAGATTCACTAGAATATGAAAGGTTCTTCACACCATTTTTTCCATCTTCACGCATTAATAGAAGCATCTTTTGAAGAACCTATGAAGACTTCCCTAAAGCTTTTGGGAAACCAAAAACAGCGTATCTATCATTGCTATGAAAAACACACTTCGGTTCCTCCTGGCACTTTTCCCAGTTTAAAAACAGAAACTGCACCTGTGGAAGCAGACGGTGTTTAGCTCTTCCATGTACCAGCGGCAGACGTCCTCCAGTGGGTCACTCCTTAGCAGGCTGCTCTCAGCCAGATCTGCGTTCCAGGACTCAGCCCACGGTTCGGTACTCTCCTCAATGCAACGCAAGATCTCCTTATCGTGTGGCGAGCAGATCTGTGCACCATTGTGCCAGTAAACCTACAGAAAACCGAATCAAATCAATTGTTCACCTTGTCCTGAGACACGTGCAAGATATACTTGAGTGCGAACTAGTGTTACATTCGCAAGTCAGTGCAATTAAACTTTTAGTCTCTTGCAGCAGACAAAACATTTAGACAGCAGACATATTTATTCTGTCTTTTTGCTAAATATTTAACTGCAGCTGAACACACACAAAAACAAAAAACGGCAGTCTAAAGAAAACTTACGTTGATGTTTTAACACAAATACCACAACAAAAACAACTAGACTACTTAATATTAAAAGACAAGTAAAAAAAAAAATATATATATATATATATATATATATATATATATATATATATATATATATATATATATATATATATATATATATATATATATATATATATATATATATATATATATATATATATATATATATAATGATTCAGAATAAACTAATTAATAGCACGAATAAATACAACTGAACAAAGACACAAATAAAATAAACAGTTTTATAAAGTTTCTCAGGAAGGTCTAAAACAGAAATTGAATCAAATTGTAAAGTAAAATGCGTATATGCTTTGTTACAAATCAAATCTAGATTATTTACTTGAGACTTTGTCATGTGCTGCTGGATTAATATTAATGACTGCAGAATATTAGGCTGCTTTAATAAGAGCGAATGCACGGAACCGACACATTCTCAACCGTTGACATTTACAAGACAAAACCCACTGTTTACACAAGGATATTTTCACAATTTTGTGTAGATTTGTCCATTCAAGCACAAGACAATGTGAAAAGTCAATTCACTAGTCGCATATTATATAAGCAGCTTTCTGTGCACACACACAAAAAAAAAAAACTGTGTACGATACCGATTTGAGTTCTAAGAATGCAAAGAATCCATAGGAAAAATCTAAATTTTTAATAGTAAAAAGCGATATTAAGTCTCAAAAGGAGGATCAAAGGACTCCTTTCCTTATTTTGATTATATACATTACTAATTTTACAAAAAGAGAAGGGTATAATGACAATATACAGTCCTTTTTCAAAACTATTACATTTACAAAAAACCACTGGATTTTATTTATACAAATAAATAAAAGAATCTGCAGAATTAAAATGTTTGGGTGGATTATCCCTTTAAGTTTGCTAGGCTTAAACGTATTAGCAAAAAAAAAAAAAAAAAAACACTACCGTACAATAGGCAAAAAGAGTTGACAGTGTTTCACTTTCAAGACAATTTTCTTACCGTGATACCGCAGAATGGTCAGACATAACTGAAAGCTGTAGGTAATTGTTGTTAATGAATGTATTGCCAGCTGCTCACCTTGTAGCCATTGTCCTCTTTTCTGTTATGAGAGGCAGTGACCATGACTCCAGCTGCAGCTCCATACTTCATCACAGCGTACGGCTGGAGGACAAAAAGATGGAAAGACAATTCACATTATTCTAGAAAAACTTGAATCTTTATTAGCATTGTTAAGGGTCATTCCCAAAACAGACAAATAAAATCCATCAATAACATTTTCTTACCACAAACGGGGTAGGCACATATGTAGAGAACAAATAGACAGGGATATCTTTACAAAGCATAACAGCTGCAGTCAGCCTTGCAAGCCTGCAGACGAACCAAGAGTTTGGAAATGTTATTTACAATGTAAAAACAAAAAGATTTACAGTACATGTAGTGTATTGTATAGAAAAAACATAAGTGTATAAAAATGTAATTCTGAAACGTATATCTGCAATCAGCAATTAAGGGGCCAAACACAAACGTGGAACAACAAGGTATCAGACTGCAACAACAAGAAATTAAAAGACATTTTTAGATTACCTTAGGCAAATTGGCTGTAGTAATTGCTAGTAATTTCATTAATTAGGCTTGTTACCAAACTGACGTGTGCTCAGTGTGAGGTGACAAAGTTTGGTGTCAATATGGCAAAGTGTAGCAGAGTTACAGCCTGAGAATCAGCTTGGCACCATTATCAAATTTCTTGATGTGCCATTAGAGAACAGTTTGGGCTTTTTTGGGAGAATTCAAACCAACAGTACAGGACTCAAAGAGATTTTTCAAAAGAAATTCAAAAAAGTCAGACAGCAAGTTCAACCAAATGTGGCAGTGGCGTTATTCTTCTCAGTATGGCTCAAGGAATCTATAAAGCTAAGTTTAATTAAATTATGAAAAATTAATCAAAAGCTATTATCATTTTTTGGGAATGTCATTATCATTTGAAATCTTAACTTTTCATTTAAAACTTCATTATAAATGTTACAAAACGTTTGAAAACCTTCAGGTCACGGTCCTGATGACATACAGAGTTTCGTAACAAAACTCTTGAGTTCATAAAACAGCATTTTATGACCATATTCAAATTGGCTGATGCCCAAAATAGCCAACATAGGAAAATGCATTATGCTGCACTGAATTAAGAGATCGTTTATGACTTTTGGGCAAACAGTGCAGAAATTATAAGCAAATAACTTTTGCCGCTGAGCCTCGCATCTAATCTGGCGTGACTTCATCAAATCTGTTTGCACATTATTCAAGATTTTATTAAAAAAAGCTTTCATTCAGGTATTCATAAGTGGTGGAAAAATCGTGAAGGAAAATTCCTCGTGAAGGAAAGTGACTTCAAAGGGTTTTCATTTCTGACCCTTATGGTTCAAAGGTTAGACATAAACGTAGCATAAACATAAATTGGTGGCGCTAGAGAGATTGTGTTAGAGTTCAAAACTGCTCTTACGTTTAGACTGTCCTCTATATTTTTTTATCATCTGGTTTTATGTGCCAAGACAACGACGACTAACTAGACGATGAGTAATCTATATTACGACTAATATAGATCCTGCCATGCCTTTGGTGCTTGGCTCCTAATTAAACGTTTATATGATAATCTTGTTATAACAATTGGGTTCATGCGTTTCTTTGACGCATAACTAATTTGAATATAATTTAAAAATGGTGTCAAATTCATAACAAAACACAGAATTTACAGTACATATACCTCGTACATTTACCTCGGATTCTAGAAATGTGCATTCAGTGCATACAATATGCAATCGATTAATGTGTTTTATGTGTCTGAATGCAGCAGGACTTCAGCGCGGGAAGAGAGAAAGTTCTTATTTTTACTCTTGTCCCACAAAAGGCAGGCTTGCTGGTTTATTTTGCAGACAATTCTACTAGCAAAACATCTACTATTACAATCAACCCATGTTCTCTTCCCAACAACCCAAATATATTAGGGTGAAGGCGAGTTTAAATGTTTTTTGCCCAAAAACTACATTTTTCAAATAAATTATGAACACTCATTTTGTTTAAAACCTGTAATTTTTTCCTTTTGTGTTCAATAGAAAAGAAACAGTTTAAAAAAATACACACATAATTGTAGGAGATCATGACAGAATTTAGATGCTTTGGATGAACTATACCTTTAAATTGAAATCTGATAACACTGAATGAAATTATATTATCTACTACATAGATTTGGCATTATGATTCAGAATATGCATCTCTACTTTTATGTGAAACTCAATAGATAAAATACTAGCCTATTAAACCATTTAAGAAAGATCATGGAAGGCTATTTGGAAATATGTCAGATTAGTGAACTTTGATGGTATAATTGCATGTAGACAGTTTAAATAATGGAGTGGAGTTACCGTTCACTGGTGCAGCCACTGCTTGCTTGGGCACGAGTGTCATAACCAATCACCAGCCCTCTTCTTTCCAGGTCAGGGAAATGTCGGGCTAAATATTTGTACATTCCCTACAACAGTTATGAAGGAAAGACAGACTTATAAAAACAGAATGTACCTGTAAAATAAATATCAACCAGCCAGACTTAATCATTTGTGTTTGTGTCCCTAAACAGTATTCCAGATAAATGTGATTAGCATAGACGCTTTACATCTCTGGGGTTCTCGGCAGCAGAAGTCATCATATTTGGTTAAGTTTGTATAGTGGTGAAATAAAACCTAAAACAAATGTAAGTTTTGCATTCTCATGTGCACCCAATAGCAAAATCCATGATATTATGAGCGATTGATTATACCGTTCAGAAGAGAGAAATCACTCCATTAGCTGTTGTATTAGAAAAACACTCACGGAAGCATTTCACGAATTAGGAAATACAATTTCTTGATTTTTGACAAAAGGTCATTGTACTATAAAAATATCCTGTAAGTTTCAGAACTTAATTTCCTTGTTTGTTCACTTTATTTTACTGCAGATTCGTTTTAAACAAGACAGGCTTTTTTTTCTTCCTTTTTCTTTTACAAAACACTAGGTTAATATGTCAAATATAATTGTAGTGAATACAAGTACTTATTTTCCACAACCATGACAGTATGTCATACATATAAATGTTTCACATTGTTGGCAAAAGTTCAACTTTGCAACAAGACATTTAAGCTTTCAAAACAATTCCGCACATGTAATGGCAGGGGTTTTGAAAATTAACTCTTGAATGTGCAACACCTATCAAAAAGTGTGAAAGAGAGGGTCAAAACCAGATTTGTACTACTAAATTTGTCATTTCTAAATGGTTTAATGTAAAACCTTGATAACTTTTATAAGTGGACCTCAAAGAAGATTATGAAATACATTCAAGACATATTCAAGAAATGCAATACGACGGTAATAAAACAACTGTGAAATTTTTTATGTTACGTTTACGATGTGAAAATGCACCATCACGGTCTGTAGAAAGTCCATTGTGAGTCTAACAGTTAAATGAACGTAAAAGCCATCACGTTAACAATAAAGTAGATTTTTTTATGAGAATGATTTAATGAGATTGAGAATGTTTAATATGTAAAGTATGATGTACACTCAGCCAATCATTCTCATAAAGTAAACCCTGACAGGTACATAACGTACAGTTATACATGTAAAAAAAATGACATTTGGTATCCACCATTTTACTGCTAAAACTATTATTCATGGTATAATGACGATAATAAAGAAATAATATTAGAAGTTATACTATGATAGACATTTACTATATCAGTGCATAGTAATGGCAGCTTGTTTCCACTAAAGAATTAAAATAATATATATAATTTTGTATAAATATATAATATATAATTGCAAGTTTATATTGACTTGCAGTTCTGCGAAAAGTCACACAAAAAAAAAAATATATATATATATATTTTTTTTTGTGTGACTTTTCGCAGAACTGCAAGTCAATATAAACTTGCAATTCTGAGATAAAGTCAGAAATGTGAGATAAAAAAAAAAAAGTATCTTGAAGAATGCAAATAGCGTTTTTACTTCTCTCTTGGCATAAAAGGTCCTCACCACATTAAAGGTCAAAGTATTCTGACTCTGACTTTTCATGAGAAGGAACACCGATCTGCATTCTGTTAGTCTGGACTTACCTGTGTAGACTGGATGACTGTTAGGTCATTGATGCGAGCAAACCCCGCTCCCATCGGGGCTCTCAAGCCAGCCGTTCCAAACGTCATCCTGGAGCACAACCTCCTCCTCAGCTCCACCACACGGCCCTCTTGCACCAAAGACTCGATCTCGTCCCGCGTTTGAGGGTTCTATAGGAAACAAATGTATATAATATACATAATAGGTTTATAATATATAAAACATAACATATTTCACCCAAAAGTGGCAATTCAGTCATCATTTTCTCACTCCCATGTTGCTCCAAACCCATTAGACTATGGTTCATCTTCTAAAAACATATTGGATTACTTTCAATGAAACCATCAAATCCTAAAGGTCCATAAACGTCATAAAGACATCGTAAAACTAATCCATATGATTGCGGATTAATCCAAGTTTGGTGAAGAATTATAAATGCTTTATTTACATCTAAACAATGACTGACATACATATTTCACATAGTGTAAACATGGGAGCTCAAACGAGTAGATTATGTGTGAAAACCAACAAGCTTTTATGTGATGCACGTGTGCTCATATATGAATAAAAGACTAAATTAGTGATCATGTCTTCACAAGACTTGGAATAAAACCATTTGATTCTTATGGATTAGTTTTAGAACAGCTTTATAACCTTTTAGGCTCCGTTTAAACCTGGAATAAAGATGCTTTTTGGTTGATCGGATCACAAGTAGACGAGGAAGACTTACCCATTTACACCTGGTCTTTAAATCAGTTTTTTTTTTGTCCACTTTCAACAAGAGGTTGGGTAAATGTATGGGTTTTTTTTTCCAGATCTTTCAATTTAATAGACAGAATAAGCTCACATATGAACGCGTCCAGACACGACGGAAAAGCATGCAAAGAGCAGCAGCTTTTGTTTCTGCTCTGATAGCAACCTCATGGCAACAGTGGGAGTTAGAAAGGAACGTTGAAAGAACATTGTGCTTAGTTAATGTTTTTATCTTCATACCAACCTTTGGTCTTCCAATGAAAAAGTTTCAATATCTCCTGTCTAGTGATTCTCATAAAGTTTCTATCAAGTCAGTAGGCAAAGAGTAGAAAGTATTTTGTGGTTCTTCAATCACATTCGACAACACGGGTGTTTGCATTACAAAATCAATCTGGTTGAATTAGTTTTCAACTACTTCTGGAATTTGTCAAAAGTGGACATGCTCAACATGTTTTATACCCCGTTCACACCTGTGTTTAGCATTGCCCACTTGTGAGCCATCTTTATAACAGGTGTAAACTGGACCTTTTCTTTGAGTTTTGATTATCTGGACAAAAATTCTTAGGATTCATAAAAAATATCTTAATTTGGGTTTCCAAGATTAACCAACATCTTATAGGTTTGGTGTGACTCCATGTTTGAGTAAAGTAACCCTTAATACACCAAAGTCTTTAAGAAATCCTAAGCCCATGCATAAACTAAATTTATTAAGGGAAGGGTTTTTTAAGGACAAAGGATTCTGGGACACTTCATGCAATAGCAAATGGTAAGCTATTGATCACATCAAAAATCAATAACGTCCTTGATATATAACAAGTGAAAAATAGCCAGCACCAGACACTCTTCCCAGCATTTGCTTTAGCATGTCAGAATCAGTAATGACTCAGCGCTAACGCATCCAATCATAGATTTTTTTTTTCCAACTGTCAGAATGGAAAATTAATTCCTTTTTTCCACTGCTGAAAGCTTATATCTGTGGCCTTGACTGAACAGGCTTTCAAATAATCCAAACATGTAAGCTAGCTGAGCCACCCAAATATGTGAACAAGAATGTATAAACAGTATCGGAAGTACACAATCAGTAAAAGTACCATTTAAGCATATCACAAAAGGAAATGTGCCTCTTTCCATGCATTTATGATGAGCTAATGTCCTTTTATTACAACTGCCAGCTGACAGCTGGTTGCTCTGTGGTGTCCTACTATATACACCAGTCATCCCGTGCAGGCCGAGTTTGACATTTGCAGGACGAGGTCAGCCAGACATAGGACTATTAAATATGCCTATGCAAAAAACAAGAAAGAGAACCCTGAAAAAGAGCTGCAAACTGCGCCTATATCAATATAAAGTAATGCGTAATTTATGTGGATAGTTCTAAAATAGCACGTTCACTGAAGGCTCAATATTTAAAGCACAAGCGCCCTAGTCACATGACGACATTCAACCATTCTGTTAACAGGATATGACATGGAGGAGGACACTTTACGTGATATTTCATCAAATAATACGTTACTAATGTAAGAGTATTGTTTTTTTGAACAAGTGCCTTACAAAAAAGTATGCAAGTGTACTTTTTGGGGATATACGATCATAGAAGAATGGCTTTTTTGTAGGGAACTTGGAGAACCATGTAAATCCCATGAAACCACTTCAGAATCAGAAATCTGCTTCACTTTATGTAAGGGTGGTGATAACATACTTTTTGCAGTCAAGTACCATGATATGGATGTCACAAAAAGAGTATGTTGGCATTACTACATTACAACACTGGAAATGGATACAAATAACATGTTCCTTTCATATATACCTTCCCAGATACACACACGTCTGTTAAAGTGCATCATCTGCTGTGAACAAACATCTGAGAAACGTCTTTAAGATGTCAGTTTTTCATCCATTCTAAATCATGAACAGTTTACAAGAGGTTTTCTAAATGTCTATTAAACATTTGACAGGAAACATCTTAGAAACGTATTGCAAACTCTCTAAAAGAATACATCTTCCAGATGAACACATCAAATAAACGTCTCTGAGACATACATGTGCTATAAAAATCATTGATTTGATTGGCACTCCAATGTACTTCCAGCAATACTGTGGTACATTGTATTAATTCACCATGGTACGCTACCACCACAGCTCAACAGTTCAATAATGAAGTTGGTACTGCAATGAAGTTGGTACTGCAATGCAGAGGAAAGCAATATGAAGGTTTCAAAATGTTATGCATTTTATAGTAAAAAAAAAAAAAAAAAAATATTTGCCCTACTCCAAAATGCACGCAAAGACAAACATCTGAACAACATGAAAACTCTTCATAAAGCGGCTGTTTGTCAACCATTAGTGTTTAAAACTAGTTGCATTCTCACCTTATCCCAGGTCATCCACTGACTGACCGCTTTGTCCAGGACCAGGTCCCCAGTGCTACTGACACACTGCGAGTTTGCGTTGAGGTCTCCGTTAGACCCCATTTCAGCGGCAGATCAAGACTTCAAGTCCAGCTGCTTCAAGCCGGCAAGAGTGAATGTTATTGCGCACGGCGTGCTCGGAAACGACAGATTAACGCGTGACGCCACCGTTCAACTAGGTCACAGACAGCACTACCATCCATTCAATTCATCGCCACCATATGCGTGTCAAAACATTGTCGTGCGTCGCGTCCGCCGTACATTTGAGTCCTTTTAAACACTAGACTGTGTGAACGGTAAATGAAGCGCAGCTGCATTAGTTCCCTGTGAAGCTAACAGCCTTCCTCAGCTGGAGAGACGCATGCATTAGCATTGCTGGGTTTATTCTGTGTGCGTTCGCTGATGTTCTGTTATCATCGCGAGTCACATCACAAAACACTTTTGGAAATGTGTCCCTATCTGAAAGAGTGTTGCTGTCGCTTTATAGCACATAAAAACTGCTGCGTTTTATCAAACTACAAGCTAAGACGTAGACAACTCATGGGTAGGTTGGACTTAGATGGGGAATGCTGGGAAATTGAGTTTAATAATGTACAAAGTACTCAGTCAATCGTCATATACCCTGACGGGTACATAAAGTGTGTTTATGCATGTACAAAATGACATTCGGCTTCAACAATTTTACTTCTAAAATGATTATTCGTAATATTAGGCTACTTCTAACAGTATTTCCGGAATTATCATTATTATAGCTACCATGATATACATTTCTGTTTCACTATATCAGCTTTGCCGTTGTCAAAAATGTTATTATTTATCTGTGAGATGGCAAAAGATTCATTTTTAAACTATTCTACTCTCTGTAGGTGTGATTTCGGAAATGAATTACGTGGGCATATACTTATTCAGTGGTCAAAATATCATTGAAATCGCACTTGTTATAACGCTTTACTTTTAACTGTGAAAGGGTGAGGTACACTGTAAGTAGATGAATATGAAATAAATGGTACAAAAGAAATGTTACAATACTGAGAGCAATATCAGTTATTCAAACAACTTGTCTTTTTTGTCAAATTTCAACATTTTAAATTGAAAATATGGGCAGATCATTTTAATGTTAAGCATTGCTAAATGTGATTAGTGAAGAAACTGTAACAACAATGTTTTTTTGCATATTATTAAGAGTGTGTGCATATTTCAGTATAATATTTACAAATATAAATATGGATTAGTTTGACGGTCTTTTTATGAACTTTTTGAAGTGTCAAAGCAGTAGTTACAAAGACTGTCAATGGAGGAACAGAAATCTTTCAGATTCATTTATGTTTTGAAAATGAATGAAAATAGCACTTTTTTTAGCCATCTGGTTCTCAGGTCTTTAACTGTAAATTCCCCTACAACTAAAAAACTTGATTAGCTTTAATAATACATTTGTTTATTGAATGTTGCTATTAATTGAAGAGAAATTACAGTTAAAGACCCGAGGACCAGATATGTTGAATGAAGAGCAGGAGACAGAAGTGCAGTTAACTGTAGAACATTTTGTGAAAAATGGTTTGCAGTTTCATCAGCAGAAGCTTCAGGTCTCACAAGGAGTTCGTAAGCCGCCCCACTTACAATCACATTGTTACAGCAATTATACTCTAACAGAAGCCATTAACTATATCATTACTGAAGATTAAATGATTCTGATTGGCTAAGAAAGAAAGAAAGAAAGGTGAACAAAACTAGTAATTTTCTACAAAAGAGAAGATAGTTTGAAGCATATCTTTGTCGATCATCGATCACATGGTTGACAACAAGCAGTTCAATGACCTTCAATGACACGTTCAATGATCAATGTTTCTAGGCATTAGATTGTCAAGAGAAACAAGTAATTCCGTCTCCTTATGGTGTCAGTTAATCACCTCACCAATACAGATCATATTAACGCACACACACACACACACACACACACACACACACACACAGCTTCTCCAAGGCTGAACTCGGCTCAGGCTCCAACAGAGAGACTCTCAAAACATTCTAATAACATGATCTTTCTGGTGAGAAGTGCAGACAATATTCATCCTTATTCTATGGAAAAATACAGAAAAGCAAAGTAAGAGCTTTAACTAATAATTGGTTACGTAGGAGATAGACTGAAGTGTACAGAATTGTTTAGGTAAAGTCATAAATTTAGGTAATTCAAAAACTTAAATTATAAATCACTAACTTGATTATAAATCACTCATCACAAATCATTAGAAGAGAAAGAAATGAATATGTATATTATCGGCAGTGGATTTTTGAATTGTCCCTCTCATAATGCTCTGGTGAGACAAATATGAGGGACTGCGTTTAGCCCACTCAGGGTGGATCTATACCAATAGGCCGGAGTCTCTCATAAGTTGTTGGCAGGGGCCTAAGTAATGTGACATCACATTGTACAGAAATTGAAAATGGCTAATTCTGAAACACTGCTTATGATTTATGAGGATTAAAAAAGAGGAGTGGGTGGATTTTTACCATTATAGGGTTGTATGGCACTGCCGACTGCACACTGCCATACATTTTATTTAAATAATAATATTTTTATACAAGTGTATTTAAAGGCTGTGTATGGATGTTATGTAAAGGTGGCAATAAGTTCTTGGAAAACTTTATACCATGCAATAATTTATTCTTTGTTATTTTTTAAGTTTTAAAGTTTTTTATATTTTTTAAATCTAAGACAATAGGGACACACCAGACGTTTTTGAGAGATGAGAGAAGGGAACGGGATTGGGAAAGGCCCTTGAGAACAAAGGTCCCCTAAGGCGCTGTTAACCTCTAAAACTTGTGCTTTTAATTTTATTGTTTTGCACTTGCCCCACACCCAAAATGTCAGTAAAATTCATTGTTTATATGAATTAGTCCACGTGTAAACTTTGATCATCTGAAAAATCTGTGAAAATGTAATAACAGTTATATGCATTTTGCACATTTGACAGACTTAAATTGAACTCAAGGTATGTATTTTATCAGTTCATGCACTATCACCTGAAATCAGACAAATTATTCAATTATAGTATATCTTAATTATAGTATTATAGACATTTCTGATGCTTCGTTTATGGATATTCTATAAATTTGGTAAAGATGTCTCAGCATCTGTTGTTTATCATTTCTTGAGCTTGTGTGAGGCGTTCCAGACGCTGATTTAGTTCAGCTCTCCTGCGTCCTCGCTCTGAGTCTTCTTTCAGCAGTTCAACCACATCTGCCCCGTTCCTCAATTCTAGCATTTGATACCGTAATGTCTTAGCTGCTTCCTTCAGCATGAAGAGAATTATCAGCATGGGAACATAGTCTGTAAGGCGTTGATAGACAATCTACATGGAGACAGGACATTAATTATTCTAACATTCACTTGCAAAGTAAAAAAAAAAAAAAAATGTGTAGGGTCGTTAGCAACCTGAGCTATGTAAGGCGATTTATTCTCACCTCATAATAGAGAGTCAGTTTGTCTGGTACTAGATTTCTTGCATCCAACAATGCACAGCCTTTGGAATTTAATATTGTGTCTTCATAATCACGAAGTTTCTCATAACGTTCTATCCCAGTCGTCTGAGAGATGTCAGAGTCATCAAGTTTCTGTTGCAACACCTTGTCCTGAGTGAAGACCAGCTTCTCCATATTAATAAACTCCTTGATTCTTTTCTCCACTTTGGCCGCTTGTTTTAACTGAATGTCATCAATCTTTTTCTGAGGAGCATAACAAAATATATAAAATATAATAATAATAATAATTATAATAATAACATTGGAAAGGTTTTACTTACAGAGACACTGCGTCTCAGTGAAGGATACTGAACAAAAGACAAAGTGCATACTTCCCTGAACTTATTCTGAACAATCTCTGAAAATGAATTTAAAAGGTAAAAATAAGTAAAAAGCAAAAAACAATGATTAATAAAGCTATTCATTATCAAATTTGAAAATACTGACCTCTAACATGCCTTAGTGTTTCCATCGCTGGCTCTTGAAGAGCTGCCACATGGTCTTTGATGACACGTTCAAATTCACAGAAGTCACTGAATGTATGCAATTCTCTGCCACGATGCATCTCATTATACTCGTCAATCATCTCCTTCACTTTTGCCTTGACTATATTTGTAATAATGATAAAAGAAAGTCAGATCTTAGGGGCCTTGTTACAGTCCCAAAAAGTTTCCAGTGGTTTTAACACATTGACTCACATGATATTTTAGTGTCTCTTAAGTAGCTGTCCCATTTCATGAACACAGGACGTAGAAGTGCATGAATGTTTTCATCCTTTGAATGTCCTGTTCTGCTCAGTTCATTTATTTGATCGCTGAACTCTATTATTATCTATATAGAAAAATTTTAATCAATCAATCATTATTCAATAAAAGTAAATAAGATGCCATAACTGTAATCACTTAGTTCCTAATCGCGCTTCCTCTGCGCGCGTGTGTGATGCGGAGAACTCGGAGACGAGGAGTACAAACAAAAAACTACTTTATTCAAACTATAACAGAAAATAGCACACGAGGGTGCAAACCATGGAGCAGAACATCCACACACTCAGAACTTTAGAATAACTACATATGAAGACTGACAATGACATGGGCTAACACAAGGGTTTAAATACACTAGGAAAAATACAAACAGGTGGCGAAACTAAATGTGTAATCAACTAAACAAGACAGCTACGGGAACACATGAGGGACAAAACAGGAGGATAAGGACCAGACTGTGACAATAACATTACTTAAGGATAGATACAATTTAATTGGCTTCATTCAAAGAGTTCTTACCTCACTGAAAAAAGGTCCCATCTTTTCTTCTTCCAGAGGTGGACCTTGATTGTACTTTTTAAGCTCTTCTAGCACATCGAGTAGTCTAGTATAAATCTGCTCAGTCAAGTGTGGTAGTGATTTCTGTGTCCACAAGAAAACATATTTCGATGAATTTATGTAACATTTAGATCAGTTTCTGTTTCCATAGCCATTCATTTTTAAGGGCCAGTCACACAGCCGATCACGCACAAATCACTCACAAATCACGCACAGATTGGGTTTGTGCGTGCTTGTGCGTTGATAAATTGACCAAAGTATTCCACGAACATTCGACGCACACCCGACGCATGAATCACTGACGGAGCGCGTCTAAACACACACGCCTCGCGAATGTTCCACGTACAAGCACTTTCAGAATCCACATTGTCAGTGGAATGAACGTGATACGTGCGCGGTTCATGCGTGATATGAAAGTGGGGCGTCAGTGGACGGACGTGGACGTGCGCGGTTTCGAACCAGTTCCGCATAAGCACTGACAGCCGACTCGTGTCCCGCGCATAGTCACGCATACTCGACGCATAAACTACGCACGCCGACTCATGAATAACGACATTTTTTAACCGTTCAAAACTCTAAATCACGCACAAACCGCCTTCGACGCACATCCACTTACAAGCACTGACCGTCCACGTTCGTTCCACCGACGAATTCCGCATACGACTTATGCTCCGTGCAGAAACGAAAATCTGTGCATAATTCGTGCGTGATTCATGCATTTTCGCAGTTTGACTGGCCTTTTAGGGTGTGTTAACACTTGCAGTTCGGTTGTCTTGATTATTTTAGTCCAGACCAATAAAAGACAGTTAGAAATTAAAATGAACCACAGTTATGATAAACACCCATTTGATATTCGACAATATAAAGAGGTCAAAGCTGATGCAAAATACATATTTTAGCAACTAAGCATAATAATGAAAGAACTAAGAAACTACTAAGAAAATTATATTATATCTGTAATTCAACCAAGCCAGCCAACCATCATTTATTACTTGCCTTAATATGATCACCCAGTTCTTTGGTCAATTTTTTTGCCAGGCACTGAGTAGATGCTTGGCCATCATTCAGTAGAGAGCTGTCAAGAAAGACAATAATGTAAAAAACGTTCTTTAAAATAAATGAGTAATTGATTTTCAGTTAAAGTACATTTATAACATATACATACATATGCATTATACATATATATGTATAACAATGTTATTATTACCCAAAATAGCGGTGGTTCCTAAAGAATTCCATTTCTATATCCATGGCTTCAGCAAGAGGGATTTTGTCATTGATGTCACTCTGACCACGACATCGCACAATAATGTATCCCTTGCTGAGAGGAATGACTTTGCCCTGGACAATGTTCAGAACATCCATCTCTGCTCCTCTGTCAACGAGGTCTGGTTTTGTGAGAATTGCTAATTCATGCATTCAACAACAACAACACAAGTTGAAGGTTAGGTTAAGCAAGAATAAAAAAGTGATAGAAATATGTTATGGAAATAAGTTGGCAAACCAAGAGTTCGGTGTCCCTCTGGATCTACATCTTGTGCCATTCTTAGTGCTTCTGTTGTTGCTATGTCAATATTGCAGGGCACAACAACTAAAATGATGGTTTCAGTTTTCGCAATGTATTTCAGAATTAAGTTTTTGATCTAAAAAAGATAAAATGTTGGTTAGGGAGAAGAAAATGTTAAAATCAACATGAAACCCATTATACTTCTATAATATTCACATTTTTCTTATGCCGTTATATATTTTGTGCAAGTTATAGGAGTAACGTCGGTTAAATTGTAAATAAAAAGCGAAAAGTTCACTCTATGAATACAAAAGTACTGTAACTTTTTTTCAAAAACGATAATGACATTATTCTACTCTCAGTTTTCTCTTCTCATTCAAATTCTTGATTATTTCCGAAGCAAAATTACAGATGTGTTCAATTTCACTGCAGTAATATATATTTGTATTATGTAACATACATTGGTTTAATCTAAAATGTTCATGAACATTTTGACTGATAAACTATTATAGTGAAACATGATGATTACTCTGAAAGTGCTTAGAGAAGTTCTCGACTGTATGTTTAAAAGTGAAATGCTGCTCAGGGGTCCATTCTATGTACCTTTGTAATCGGGGATTATTTGACAGATCCCAGATATTCTACTAGTGAGAAATGATCTTAAGTTGCCTCAGATTACTGTGCGTTCTTGGGTTCATTGGAGCAGATATATATATTCTTAAAACCATGATCAGCAATGCAGACAGCAAGATCTGTCTAGTGGAATAATTGTCATTTAGGAATAGGATCATATATGTATTTAAATCAAGATCAATTGTGCATACATATGAGCCTATAGCCTATGTATTTTTGTCATATGAAAATACATAGGCATATTTTTGCCTCCAAAGAAACCCAGGCCCCAGCCATTTAAAATTAGCATGGGTCCAGGGGACTTAGAATTGATTATGAAACTAAATATGCTAAATTCTGAGCAGTCAGCTACGAATAAAATATCGAAAGCGTGAAAAACAATTGTTCATCAGGGATTTTAATTAATGAATGTAATGTCAAAAAGGCAATTTTTCAAGAATCACTTTTTTAAGCTGCAGGTGTACTGATAATAATGTGACTCAAAGTAACAGATTCTGATCAGGCAGAGGAATCTCCTCTTTATCAATTTGAAGAAACGCTACATACCTGATCGCCAATATCTTCCGGTTGATCATGTACAGGTACACGAGTTATGCCAGGTAGATCGATCAGAGTGAGGTCACACACATCAGGAGATGATATTTCCAAAGAGATGAGCTCATCACATATTCCAACTGTATTTCCAGCAAGCTCATTTTGTGCTGTTGAAAACATATGCAAGTTTTTTAATAGACACACATGGGAGTATAGCTGTGTAGTTAACCTTATGAAATCCACTTCTGTTCTGCAGGGCTATGCATAATTGAAGAGTGAATACCTTTTAACTCTTTCACCGCCCATGTCCACCAGATTATTTTGTTGTAAGAATATCTGGTCATGCAGTATATTAAAAGAAAGAACAAGGTCTCTGCTTTTAAACAAATCCAATAAAAAAATATTTTTTCTAGCTTAATGAATTCTTTTTTTTTTCAATAAAAATGCAACTTTTTTAGTAAAAGCTGAGAAAAATGCATTTTTGTCAAAGACTACAATACATTCAGATTGAATTCATAATGATCATCAAGACATGGATTGAGTCGATCGAGTCCATCAACATTCCCTAAGCTTCACAATCCAATATCTCATCCTGGGTCGACATTTCATGTGATAACATTAAGCAGTTTGATATGCTGTTTAATGTTGATAATCGGGTTATTGTACGTATGCATTTGTTCACATATGCTATCAAAAGATGTTTTATTCGTCCTTTAACATATATATGAGTGAAAACATAGAAATCTGAAAATGTTGCCAATGGTGGAGAAAGAGTTAAATACAACCAGCCAAAATTTGAATGGTTTTGAAATATTATTACAATATTTGTAAAATGTAATTTATTCCTGTGATCAAAGCTGAATTTTCAGCGTCATTATCCCAGTCTTCAGTGTCACATGATCTGTCACGAACTGATATGGGGGAGGACTCAAGTGCAGGGAAATTAGAATATTTATTAACAAAAGAAACACCCACGAGGGGGAAAATAACATAAACAAGATCAAAACTATAACAAACCAAACCAGGGAAAACGGCAGGAATCAGGATACACATGAATGACAACGACACGACACAGGACAGCAAACACACCAGGATTAAATAGGGACACATGAGGGAAGGTAACGAGCTGAGAACAGCTGACAACACTCAAGGGAAACAAGGTAACAAGATGTTTCCTCTGTTCTGTTCCCCATTTTCCTGCTTCTTTTCTGTTTTCTAGATTACTGGTTATGCCCTTGTTTGTTTCCATGGTTACTGATTGCTTTTTGTTCCTGTTTCAGTTTGTTTTCTCCTGTGTATCTAAGCCCTCTGTTTAGTAGGGATGGAGAAATGAAGCCTTGTGAAGCTCTGAGGAGTTCTCCTGATTGTGCGGGAAAATAATTTAAGTCTCTGAGTATCAATTACAGTGTCATCTATAGTTTTTAATAAAATACAGCAGCCATTACCTGAGATGAAGCTCCACTAGATGAAATAACCACTTCATGTATGTAATTGTATTCTGTAGTGCACTAATAAAAGCACAATAATCTTTTTTCCCTCTGATAATATATTTTTTGTACACTAATGTGGCAACTGAAACCAAGAAAAGTTAGACATGTAGGGAAGACATGAGGTTATAATAAAGGTATGAGGGAATTAGACAAAGGTGACAAGACTAACAAGGTGACTGATGACGTGACAGGGAATGCACACACATGCGAGATCACGAGAGGAAACAGGAAATAGGCAAAAGACACGACTGACATGTAACAGTAAGTAATTAATAGCTTTTTTTTAAATAAGTGTTGTATACGGCATGTATTCGACAATTATTTGTATAGAACTAACATTGTCTGTATTATTTATTTAACTTGGAAACATTATGTATCATAATGCAACTTCAAAGAAGTTTGAAAAACACTTCCATTTGCTTTTGTAGCAAAGGTAGGAAAATGAAATAAGGACAATGTGTGGAGAGATCAGGGATTGTGTGCATGTGTAACTGTAGGTTAGGAATATGGGAGCAACAGGGATTTCTAAATAATTGTTTTAACGAAAACCGTTGATAATACTCTCTCACAGGGTACAGATACGTTTTGTGTTTTCTTATGACATCACTTTGGGATATTTGTAAGGCTTAATGTTCATACTCACCTTTTCTAACAAGGTTGTCCACCTCTAATGGATCATAAAAGGTCTCTTTGTGTCCACGGTAAGAAATAGTCCCTGACCACGGTTCTTTTTTGACATTCCGCAATTTCAGCTCAAGAGGACAGCGAGTGACAATACCTTAAAAAAATAAGCAAAAAAGTTCACATAACATGTTATAAGAAAGTGACACCAAGTAACACAGTTTACACATAAGATGCATCCAAATTTGTGCTCTTTTCTATGCCAATTTGTTCTATAAAAACACTTGATATTTCAATAATAAGAAATGTACTTCAAATTCTGGAATGATAATTATATTTAAAACAATGTTGAAACATTTTTTGGACACTGTTCTGTTATCACATAATATATTGTTTTAGTCTTGTTAACATACTTTAAGTGATCCTTTGTTTTTGCCTTTGTTTAGCTATGGTCCCTTTAAGAATCATAGGTTTCAGTAAGGTGTCATGTCATGTGATCAGGAAGTGATGAAACATGGCACAGAGCAGTATGTTTATTGTGTCTGAGATAATCGTTTGTCATCTGCATACATCTTATGCCCTTTGTAGCATCTTGGGTATGTATTGATTGTTTTAACAACATCTTCATGTGCAGATCATTATTTTGTGGACAGTATTACGTTCTATAAAGTTGACAGTTAGAAGTCTGTTATTTACCATATAAGATTATCATATAATATTTTACATTAGTAATTGTACAGTTCCTAGACTTTGAAAGTTTATATTACATATAAAAGTATGTAATAGTAAATCAGAAGGATTTAATTCCTGTACATTAAAGGGCAATCTGATTATTATGCTAATTATGTATATGTTTTAGTTTCACCTTTCCATACAATATCAATAAACCTGTGGACAAGGAGCCAACTGTCTTCAGAGTCTTGATGTTAAGGAAGAGTTGATCTGGGTGTCAAGTTATATACGGAACATATACTGAAGACAGCACAGACACAAATGCATGCTTCATGCAATGACAAAGTAACCATGTAACATTCATACACTATATTGTAGAGTACACTCTTAAAAATAAAAGTTATTTATTGGCATCTATGGCTCCGTCAAGAGCATCCATAAACCTTTCCATGTCACAAATGGAATCCCTATCTGTTAGTCAATTTGTCGTTGAGACACTAGGGGTTGCATTTGGGATCTTCAAACACCTCTGACACACAATGAGAATTGGTGAGACGAATTTGTATGTGCCACTCCACCAGACGTACAGGTATAAAAGGAGATGGTGTTTATCCTCTCATTCAGATTTGTTCTTCTGAGCTGAACGATTGTGTTTTATTACAGGAGCTCATTCCATTCACCTCTGATGAAGATTCGTTGTTGTTACCACACAGTTCAGCAGTCTATCGCCACGTCTCATACAGATGCCTTTCCATCAGCATGTTTCTAGGTGCAGTCGATGTCTCTCGGTTACAAAAGAAGTCACTTTAGTTGCTATGCACAATGGGAGCGTTTTCGCTGGAACAATTCCTCCCAATTCCAATAGGCCTCCCCTTAGCCAGGTGTTGTCCATTAAGGTGGTCCAAGTGCACCATCTTTTGCTCAAGCTGGCTGAGATGAGGGATACCCCAAGGTGACCAATTTGGCAACAATGTTGAGGACTTTACCCCCAGGTCTTTGCAGTCAAGACACAGAGAGAGACCATTAAACACACCCCACCACAACTATCCCACGTTGGAGGATCTTTCATTTACATTCCTTTTTATTTCAGCACTCGCTCAAGTGGTGGTGGTACCCAAATATTCAAAGAAAGAGCAGCTACCTTAGTTTGCCACCTCCTCATCAATCAGGTCCGAGTAATGTATTTTGAGGACAAACAACTTCCTCACCCATCATGGGCCGGGACACAGCAAGGTAGGCATTTCAGCACACCCACAAGCACAAGGTTGGGACTCTGTACTTCCCAATGTAGTGACATACAGCCCTTATGTGTGTAAAATGCTACCCTCCCACAGGTAAATAAAAAATGATTGTCCTTTTGGTTTCACTTGTACAGAGCTACGATACATGCTTAACATTCCTCAACCCATCACACTGACTCATCTACATGATTCAACCTGCCCAGTTTCACTGGTGTCCTCTTTACCTTAGTGGCAGACATAGATGCCCCTGTTCTTGTGCAGAAATTGCAGTCTTCTTGGCGAAAGACGGGTTAGTTTGTCCCTCCAACCAAAATGAAGAAAGTGTTTTACATCCCTTCATTGTACCAAAGAAAGGTGATAGATTACATTAACATTTTTACGTTTATACATTTGGCTGACTCCTTTATCCAAAGCAACTTGCATTGCATTCAAGGAACAGATTGAATCAGTTCTTGCTTTCATTGGGATCGAACCCATGACCTATGGCTGTGGCTTGCTCAGTTGGGGAAACTTAACACTTAATATTCATCATTTGAATTAATTCGCCTGCTCTTTTAAAGCTGCTGTTCAGCCAAACACACTTTGTTTATAATGTTTTCATGTGACCACTGTAAAGCTGCTTTGAAACAATCTGTATTGTAAAAAGCGCTATATAAATAAAGGTGACTTGACCTTGGCTTTGTAAGCACCAATTCTCTACTGATTGAGCTACAGGAAAGATTAGGTTTAGATAGGTAATTTATATTAGATATGATCTAATTAAATATTAGATACAAATATTAGCCCTGCACAGTCTCCTGTTCAAGATGTTAATGCAGAAATGTATGCGTTCACCCTGAAGATTGCGGCAATATACCTGAAGGATGCACATTTTCAAGTCTCTCCTTTAGGGTTAGCAGAGACCAAAGTCTCACATCCCAGGTGAACTCAATAGCATGAGGGAAACACTGACGCTATGTTTTGAGCACCAGTGAGAATGAATATTCCATCTCCAGGTGGTCCAGCTCAATTTGGAGAAGCACAGGTAAAACTGTTTGCTTCCTGGGAATCAACTCACTGCCCTGTATGATCCTGACCAAGGACTCCCTTTCCCTGAACACATGCTTCCCTCAGTGAGCCTGATTGCACAGACATTGTGCAAAGTCAATGAGAACAAAGAACAGGTCCTGCTGGTTGTACTGTATTAGTCCACCCTGGTTTGGTTTTTGGTTGGGCCCTCACCATCTTTCTCAGGGGTTAGGCACAATGTAGTACCCGTTTCCAGACCTCTAGAATGTCTGGCCTCTGGAAAGGACATGTCTTCCATGTCCGTATACCACTACCGAAAGACGCCATCACTCACGCAATAGTGATATTATAGCAGTATTCTTTTCTTTTTTTTCCACTGACAAAAATAAGACTGAGAAATAAAAAGTTTTTAATGGCAACAATGATGATAAAAATGTACTGACATTTTCAAAAAAAAAAACTTTAAATGACATGGAAATGATATTGAGGAACAATTAGAGAAAAGATCCTGTCAGAACTGATGTCCTACATAGTAAATGTGCTGATTTACCCAGCGGGGAAAGTTGGCATACATTTGCTGCATGATTCATTGAAAGTTTAAACATCTGAGAGAAACAGAACAGCAGACATAAGTATACATTTGAAAATGCATGACGATGCAAAAGATAACTAAGTTCAGTTCTCTAAGCACACAAACCTGAAGCGCATGCACAGAAAGCGCATGCGCATCTCAAGTCTTTCTCATCTTTAGCGCAATTTTTTTGTTGTAGCTCATCTTTTTAAGTTTGTGCCACTGCCCTGCAAAATGTCTGTGCATGGCCCTGATTAAAATTAACTATAACTATGTAATTATGTATTTTAATGACACAGGAAGGTCAGAGGAAATGACAAAAAGTTATTGAATTTAACTATTTTCAATACATTTTGCAATGCTTCATAAAATAAACTGTAAACTGACAGAGTGGGCAGCCATGCAATTTTCATTGTTTCAGTTAAATGGTTTCCTAAACCTGTATTTTTTCCATCAGTTTTCAATAAAATCCACAACACTGCACTAAATAATTCTGGTCATTCTCATTTAGTTACAAGGTGCTGAAGTAGAATCAGAGTCTTACCACTTCCTCGAGGTAAAGCCACCCCAGAGAGAGCCTCCAAAACTGAACTCTTTCCAGAGCTCTGATCTCCCACCACTGCAATGGACGGCAGACCAATATCCTTATCAATGCCAATAAACCTCAGAGAGTCAATCAAATCAATCAAAGGCTGAACAGATTCAATGAAATGATTGTGGAATGCTCCATGAGTTTGTGAGTCTGAAAATGAGCTGTAAAAAAAACAAAAAAACAGTGACAATATTTTGATTGTTTAGATCATTATGTTATTAAAATATTTTTTTTATCTACTTAAAGTCCAACTTTGGACTTATATGCATTTTTATATATATACAAAATATATACAGACATTTATATATGTACATGCTTAATTTGTAGAACAGTAAAATCTATACCAAAAAATGCAACTGAACTGTACCTTCCTTCATCTTGGGAATGATAGTCTTTACGTTTGTCCGGATTATTAGCCATAGTTTGTCTGAAAAAAATAATAATTAAGAGTTCTAAACTGAGATCACTGAAATAATTAGGAAGAATAATTAGGTTTCTCCAATAAGCCTAAAATGTTAAGTCTTGGCAAATAGCATGTTAAACACAGTACTTTCATCCAACCCAAATAGAAATGAAAGAAAGAAACTGTTATCTCCTTACTTTATGCTTTTATTATGTGAAGAGCAGTTTAACATCTGATTGGTATATGAGGGCTGTAGTTCATTACTTATTAACAGAATATACACCAATAAATCTAAAGTTAGGAACTGGATATGGAACTGGATATGACTCATGAATGAACAAATACATTAAGATACATTCTTAGTTTCTTTTGTCCTTATGTTTATCAAGGCAGTTTCTATGGCTGTCAATAAAACAGTGAAGATCATTTTCAGTTTTGTTTTGCTAACTTTGTGTAATTTCCTGGTTACTACGCATATACTTCAAGTATTCTTTTATTTAGATTAGATTAGTATGTATTTATCTCTTATCTGTTTCCAATGTTTCCTTTTGTTCTATGTCCTGCCACTAATCTGTTAACTGGACATTGCTTAACAATCACACCTGTTTGTATTCTGCTCGTTATTATCATATTTATTTAAGTTCCTCTTTAATTCCTAGTCATTGTCTGGTATTGTTCGGATACCACATGTTTCTTATGCTTTCTTGGATTACCCTGTTTGATTTGTTCAATAAACTGAACTGTGATTTAGAACTACCATTACGTCCTAAGGCCATATGTTACTCTGAACACATCTGTCAAATCTCCGGTTAAGAACATAGAAAGTTCAGTGGTACTGTGCATTACACATTCTACCATAAACAAAACCCAGCCAAAAGTAGCTCATAAGGCTTTGGATGGTGGTGGCAAAATAGTTTTTTCTATCTTGATTCAAACCACTTGATTGTGGATTGTAAGGCTTGGAAACAGAAAAATGCTTTCAAACTCAAAAATATAGGAGTGGTAGAAACCCTTCTATAATAATAATAATACATTAATATAGCGCTTTTCCAGAGCTCAAAGCGCTTTACATAGTAGGGGGAATCTCCTCAACCACCACCAATGTGTAGCATCCACCTGGATAATGCAACAGCAGCCATATTGCACCAGAACGCTCACCACACACCAGCTTATTGGTGGAGAGGAGACAGCAATTAAGCCAATTATAGTATGGGGTGATTAGGAGGCCGTGATGGACCGAGGCCAATGGGCAAATTTGGCCAGGATGCCAGGGTAAAACCCCTACTCTTGCAAAGGACATCCTGGGATTTTTAATGACTACAGAGAGTCAGGACCTCGGTTTAACGTCTCATCCGAAAGACAGTGCTTGTTGCAGTACAGTGTCCTTGTCACTATACTGGGGCATTAGGACCCACACAGACTGCAGGGTGAGCATCCCCTTCTGGCCTCCTAACACCTCTTCCAGCAGCAACCACGTTTTTCCCAGGAGTCTCCCATCCAGGTACTAACCAGGCTCAACCCTGCTTAGCTTCAGTGGCAACCAGTCTTAGCCTACAGGGTGAAATGGCTGCTGGCCTGCTGCTGGTCTGTTTAACAGTGCATGCACAGTTACCTGTTGAGAGGTCAGTCTAATTCTAGGGAATTATTTTGGTCTTATAATTTATATAATAATTATAATTAGGTCTTGATTTTTGGATAAGGCCTTACGGTCACCAGTTCTGCCAAACAAAGTGTAAAGTATCCCTTCGCTCTGTCTGATCCCGTTACTCCACCTCTGCCTTTTGGCCTCTTGGCTCCACCTTGGCTCATCCCTCCCTTGGGACTGTTTCACCCCTGAGACTGTTTTCCTAGTTTATTTGTCATTGTGATTTGTCTACCCTTACAACACATGACAGAAGACAAGACCTAAACAAGACTCTAAAAGGAAATAATTTCCTTCTCTCTGTCTGTCCGAGCAGACAATCAAATATTTACAATAGTTTCAGTATTTATTTTCAAAAACATTCACTTCTGTCTCTTCTAGGCTAATGTGAATCGTGTTTTGAAGCCACAAGAATTGTAACTCCACTTAAGATTGAAGAGGCTATTTGAGAGAAGACCCACAGACTGATTTCAATGTGAAGGACTCTGGAAATTTTTGACAGGAAAAACAAAAAGATGTGACATTTGTGCATGCTCCTGAGAACTATTCTGTACTATAATGTACCATGAGACGTCTGCCAAAGTGGGTCATTTTTCAGTTTTTACTTGCATTGTTTTTTATTGTTGTTGTTCGTTGTTGTTGTTTTTTTACTGTCCAATTTATGGGCCTGGGATGTTGGAGCCTGACCCCGCATCTCGGATATAGGCAGGGAATCACTCTGGATGCATGGTCAGCCCCTCACAGGTAGGACTAACACAGACTCACACATTAACACAGAATATGATTTTTCCTTAGATTTTTCTTCTCCACCCTCTGATAAAGCAATTGATCTGACTGCCCCCTTTGTCAGACCAAATCAGTCAGTACATGTCAAGAATAGATGCAATAAAAGTTTATTGCTTTGACAGCTTGAACTATAATCCCTTTTCAATTTTATCTGGCTTGTATTAGCTGAATTGACCAAACCCATGTAAAGTAGGTCGACCAAAGTTCCCCCTCTAAACTCTAAACTATTATTGGCACACATCTGTTTGTGGTGCACAAAAAATCCACTTGTTATTGTGGTTATGAGATGATTATGCAAGGGTGCTATACACTACTGTAGGGGAATTACAGTTAAGACCTGAGGAGCAGATATGATGAATGAAGACCAGCAGTGAGAAGTGCAGTCAATAGAATACATTTTAGTGAAGTTTAGTTTGCAGTTTCATCAGCAGAAGCTTCAGGTCTCACAAGGAGTTCGTAGACCGCCCCACTTTCAATTACATTGTCACAGCAATTGTAATCTAACAGAGGGTACTAACTTTGTCATTTCTGAAGGTTAAATTATTCTGATTGGCTAAGAAAGAATCTTCCCACTGATTGCAAGCATTTTATTGTCTGAAATTAAGTCTTTGTCTTGCAAAGGAGGACATAAAGGAAGTTGTTCTTATCATTTCTTGTTCCAGATAAGAATAGGTATTTCAGTTGTGGAGGAACCTGAATAAAAGAAAAACCATTTTTAATGTTAAAACAAGTGTATACAGGGAAAAGATGGTGAATGGTAACAAAGGCTGTAATCATAAAACTCTTTAAATTCAATTGGGTCTTATTTTATCGTTCTATCAAATTGTTAGTTATACCAACGTCCATATTCAGCCCATATATTACTTAGTGTTTCCTAGTACCTCTGGAAGTAATTGCAGAGTTCTTGGGGGTGAGAACATTAGATTTGAATAAACTTTTTAGCTACTCTGTGAAATTCAGCCTTCAACAAAAAGAGGTATTGTAGGTCTGCGAGAAAAAAAGGCAACAATAGAAATGCTTAATAACATTAATGATAAAATATCTGAGCGTTTGTGTTTTTAAAAACATTGATATTGATACAGTGATTCCCATTAATGGAAATAAATGCAGTGTATAGTGAAAAATGTCTCGAGTCATTAATCACCTTGTTAATCTTGTAAGGTGTGTCTCGTTTCTTTGATCATCCCCAGTGTATTTTCTCAGTCAAACAGAAAATAAAAAAGTAGGTTACATAGTTCCAATCCAGCAGTGGTTACCCCAATACAATCAGTTCCTTAATAAGTGACCTTGGTGGCTTAGGGAACAGAGGTCGTAGCCTCTGAAGAACTCTATGGCTATTGTCATATCTCACAAGCAGTGTAAAAAGTGTAAATGAATATTGATTCACACAGTGTGCGGCATCAAAAAACGCAATGTTACACCCTTGGTCCTTGTGAGTCTTTTCTCCTGCACTCTGTTTGGAGAGCTATTATAAGGTCTTGATTCTTACCCAGTGGCTGATAAAATACAACATCATCTTTTTAAGTTCTGGCTAATAGTTTCTCTGTATTCTTACAATTATTGTTATCAAGATGTTTCCCTCGAAGAATACAAGTATGAATTGTATGTATGTCTTCTAGTGTCACATAATGATTAGCCTATTGTGATCCCCTTCTTAATCTCATCCACCGGCTGAACTAAACAAATTAAGAAATGAACAAAGGATAAAGTTTCCGTTGCTGAATATACGATCCCTTTCCTCAAAAACACTTATTGTAAATATGATTACAGATCATGAACTAAATGTGCTGTGTTTGACAGAAACCTGGCTAAAACCAGATGATTACATTAGTTTAAACGAGTCCTCCCCTCAAGATTACTGTTATAAACATGAGCCTCGTCTGAAAGGTAAAGGAGGAGGTGTTGCTGTAATTTATGGCAATACTTTCAGTATTACTTAAAGGTCTATGATGATGCTTTATGTAAAGAAATATCTAATGTAAGTAATAATTCCTGTTTGACTTGTTTGCTGGCTGTTGTATTCAGGCCACCAGGGCACCATTCAGACTTCATCAAAGAATTTGCTGATTTTCTGTCAGAATTAGTAATGACTGCAGATAATGTCATAATTGTTGGTGATTTTAATATCCATGTAGATAATGAAAATTTTGATTGGGATTGGCATTTAGAGACATTTTAAACTCTATTGTAGTTAGACAACATGTGTCAGGACCCACTCATTGTTGTAATCATCCCTTAGATCTAATATTGTCGCATGGAATCAATGTTGATGCTGTTGAAATTCTGCTGCAGAGCGATGGCATCTTTCAGCCAAAGCTGAAATTTGAACTCCCTGTTGCAAATATATTAGAACTATCACATCTACATTTACATTTATGCATTTGGCAGACGCTTTTTTATCCAAAGCGACTGCATTGCATTCAAGGAACACATTGAATCAGTTCTTGCTTTCCCTGGGTTTGAACCCATGACCGTGGCATTGTAAGCACCAATGCTCTACTGATTGAGCTACAGGAAAGCTAAACACACCTAGAATAACTAAATATTGCAACAGAAACTATTAATGTTACAAAAGATTCAAGATTCAAGATTCAAAGTGTTTATTGTCATGTGTACAGACAGAAAGCAGGTTTCCCTGTACAATGAAATGCTTACTTTGCCGTCCACAGTAAATGTCGCACAGGTAACACACAAATAAGTAAAATAAAAATAAGATAAATATATAGATTATAAAAGAGCAAATATATGTATATATACAAAATGTAAAAGGGCAAAAAGAGTAAAGTAGTAAAGTAGTAAGGAGATCGGTGTGCGATGCAGAAGGACGAGGAAGCAGGACGTAACTGAAGCTCTCTTTATTGCACAAACCAAAACATTTATATTTATTAATTTGACAGACGCTTTTATCCAAAGCGACATACATTGCATTCAAGCAACAGATTTACATTGTAATCAGTTCTTGCTTTAGCTGGGATCGAACCCATGACCTTGGCGTTGTAAACACCAATGCTCTACTGGTTGAAAGTTTAGTTTGTTTTAAAGACCTGTGATTAATACAATGTTTGTGTGTAAACGTATGAGACAAGATACACTGTTAGGGGTCATGGAGTAAAAACAAGCTACTAGCTAATGACTGACAGAAATTGTTCAGTGTTACAGCATTACATTACAACATTTAAGTGTTCTATTTCATAATTACTTTGTGAATAAATACATTTACAATGTTCAATTTTTGGTTGTAGAAATGGTTTTAATTTAAAATAAAGGTTTTTAAAATAATTTACCTTTTATCTGTAAGCTGTTAAGATAAGAAGTACAATAAAAATAGATTGACTGCATTTGTTTGTCGCACGCTGATGACGTTAGAGGGTTGTGATTGGCTGATTAAATTAGCTGTAACCTCTAACTAATGATCAGAGTGGAGAGTTTGTGACAGTGAGATCCGCGTAAAAGAGTGACACTGTTACCTGAATGAACAAGTGCAATAAAAGTAAAGAGTTAGAATAAATCAAATATCAACTAGATAAATTATCATATAATTGACCAATAACCAATTGTCAGTCAAATCTAAATTTGAGGTCATAATAAAATACAGTCAGATAAAAGTGTAATTGGAGTTTAATTGGCGGGCCTTACACCTGTGAACCATTTAGTATTTTACAAACATTAATAACTTGTGAACATGAACTACAAACACAGCTATAAATGAATTCATGTCATTAATTAACATGAATAAAGTTTAAGTTATTGTCAGGGTATCTGTTTAGTTAAGGGGGCTTGTCCTTGTTTGTCTTGATCTCTTTGCTGTTGTGTGTCATGTGCTTTGTTTTCTCCACCCCCTTGTTAACTCATTACACTCATGGCTCACACCTGTTCCTTGTTCGTTTGTCACCCTTTATATTCCCCTCTCACTCTCTGTCCTGTGCCAGATTGTACTAGCATTTAGCTCCTAGCATAGCATTCCTAGCTCTTTGTCTTAGTCAGTGCTTTTGTTTTGTTGCTTTGATCCTATGTCTTTTCTTCTATCTAGTTTTTCCCCTTCTCTTCCTAGTCCCTTCCTTCTAGTTTAGCGTTTGCTGGTTCTGGTTTTTCCCCTTTTTATTTTGTCTCCCCAGCTCCCCTGTCTGCCTGGCCTGAGTCCCTGTGCTACCTCCTCTGCTGCTATCAAGACGCTGCGCCCTTTGACGCTCCGCAAGTTTCGCTGGTACCTGGCTCAGTTTCTGGTTTACTCCCCTTCCAAGATCCCCACCACCGTTGAACCTCTACCCAGCCCTGCGGAACGTGATCCTCCTTCCTGCCAGCCTTGTTTACTCTGCACAGTGACTTTCTCTGCTACGCCCGACTTAAGATCCCTTTGTTGAGTTTATCTTTTGAGTTTAATAAATATTATCCCGCAACTGATTCCCTCTCCTTGCCTATCCTTACAGTACAATCTGGCCAGCATGGAATCAGTGGGCTCAGAACAGATCCGGGCTGCCGTTGTTCAGCAGGGGGTGCTGCTGGGCCAACATGAAACGCTTCTAACTGATACTTCAAGAGAAGTAGAGGCCATGTCCTCTCGTGTTGTTGAACTCACCACTCAAGTCAGGGAATTGAGGCAAGACCAGGATAATATTCGTGCTGCTGCTGCTGTCTCGGCCCCTGCTTTTTCTCATGTGAACCCTGAACCTAGAGTGCCTGCCCCACCTCCTTACGATGGGGACCCTAAGTCGTGTCGGCCATTTCTTTCCCAGTGTGCTATCACGTTTGCCCTACAGCCCACCACCTTTGCCACCGAGGCTGCTAAAGTGGCATTTGTCATTACCCTACTCACTGGGAGGGCCAGAGAATGGGGGACCACTGTTTGGGAGAAGCAAGAACCTTACTGCTCCACATTTGAACTGTTCCGTCAGGAGATGATCAAGGTTTTTGACCGTTCGGTGTCTGGTAAAGAGGCTGCCAGCCAACTAGTGAGACTGAGACAGGGGAAGTTATCTGTTACAGACTTTTCCATTCAGTTTCGGACTCTGGCTGTCCTTTGTGGTTGGAACGAAGCTGCCTTGTGGGACGTTTTCAGAGAGGCGCTCAACCCTGAGATTCAAGACGAGATCGCCATCCACGATCTACCGGCGTCATTTGATGGTCTGGTGGATCTGGCTCTTCGGGTCGAGACGCGCATCAATCTTCGCCGTCAACGTGCCACTGCCTTCCCATCATGGCCTAATCGTTCACACCAGGTTCCTGAGGCATCTCATTCACACCCTGAGCCACTTCCTGAGGTGGAGCCCATGCAAGTAGGGCGGACTCGTCTTACTCGACTGTCAGCAGAAGAGAAGAAGCGTCGCCTTGATCAAGGACTCTGCCTGTACTGTGCTAAAGCAGGACACTTCGCGGTGGCCTGTCCTTTAAAAGCCAGGGCTCGCCAGTAGACAGGGGAGTACTGGTGAGCGTCACCCCTTTATTTGATTCCCCTACACTCCGCACCCAGCTCCCAGCCATTGTCAGGTGGGGGCCATTTTCCAGGCCTTGTTCAGCTCTTGTGGATTCTGGGGCTGAGGGTAATTTTATTGATGCCTCCCTTGTGACTCGGTGGGGTGTGCCTGTATCATCCCTTAGGAAGAAACTTGTTGCCAGGGCTCTCAATGGTTCTATCCTTACTCAGGTCACCCATGTCACTTCACCTGTAAGTTTGACTATCTCGGGCAATCACAGTGAGGAGATCGTGTTTTACCTCCTTGAGTCCCCCAGCACACCTATTGTACTGGGGCACCCGTGGTTGGTGAAGCACGGTCCTCACATCGGCTGGGCCGAAAATTCGGTGTTGGCGTGGAGTGCTTATTGTCACAAGTCTTGTCTGGGTGTTGCTTCGTCTGTTGTCTCTTCTTGTTCTGTGTTGCAGGAGGAAGCGGAGGAGACCTCTGATTTGACTGGCGTTCCTGCCGAGTACCTCGATCTTCGAAGGGTCTTCAGTAGGTCCCGAGCGGCATCTCTTCCCCCCCACAGACCCTATGACTGCTCTATTGACCTACTCCCAGGCACTTCTCCGCCTCGTGGCCGCCTTTACTCTCTCTCAGCGCCGGAGAGAGAGGCCATGGATAAGTACATCCGTGAGTCATTAGCGGCTGGCCTCATTCGCTCTTCCTCTTCTCCTGCAGGCGCGGGGTTTTTCTTTGTGGAGAAGAAGGACGGCTCCTTGCGGCCCTGCATTGATTATCGTGGGCTCAATGACATCACTATTAAGAATCGGTACCCCCTGCCGTTGATGTCTTCAGCTCCCGAGTTGCTGCAAGGAGCGCGGATCTTCACCAAGTTAGATCTCCGCAGTGCCTACCACTTGGTTCGGATAAGGGAAGGCGATGAGTGGAAGACAGCCTTTAACACCCCCACCGGGCACTTTGAATATCGGGTTATGCCGTTTGGGCTTACCAACGCTCCTGCTGTCTTTCAGGCCCTGATTAATGATGTGCTTAGAGACATGATCAATCGATTTGTCTTTGTGTACCTTGATGACATTCTGATTTTTTCCCCGTCTCTACAGGTACACACTCAGCATGTCCGTCAGGTGCTGCAGCGGTTACTTGAAAACCAGCTTTATGTCAAGGCGGAGAAGTGCTTATTCCACGCTGACTCTGTTCCGTTCCTGGGACAAATTATCTCGGCGGAAGGGGTCAAGGTAGATCCTGCCAAGGTAAGGGCCGTCTCAGAGTGGCCAGTCCCCGACTCTCGCAGAGCATTGCAGCGTTTCCTGGGATTCGCCAACTTTTATCGGCGCTTCATCAGGAACTACAGTCAGATTGCTGCTCCCCTAACTGCTCTAACCTCTACTCGAGTCCCTTTCAGGTGGTCTGAGCAGGCACAGGTGGCTTTTACGAAACTTAAGTCCCGTTTCACATCTGCACCTGTTTTGTCTGTTCCAGACCCTGATCTGCAGTTTATCGTGGAGGTTGATGCTTCTGAGGTCGGGGTTGGGGCGGTCCTTTCTCAGCGATCCCCTCATGATGGGAGAGTGCATCCTTGTGCTTACTTCTCTCACCGCCTGAGCCCGGCAGAACAGAATTATGATGTCGGCAACCGGGAGCTGCTGGCGGTTAGGTTGGCTTTGGGCGAGTGGCGACACTGGCTGGAGGGGGCGGCGGAGCCCTTCTTGGTCTGGACGGATCACAAGAACCTTGAATACATCCGTTCGGCCAAGAGGTTGAACTCTCGACAGGCCAGGTGGGCCCTCTTTTTTGGCCGGTTTCGTTTTACCCTTTCGTACAGGCCTGGTTCCAAGAACATCAAGCCAGATGCCCTCTCCCGTCTCTTTGCCAGTCCGGGGGACGAGGCGTTGCCTGACACCATATTACCCCAGGGTGTTGTGGTGGCGGCCGTTACCTGGGGTGTGGAGAGGCGGGTTAGGGGAGCCTTGCGAGGGGTGGCGATTCCGAGAGGTTGCCCTAATGGTCTGTTGTTTGTTCCGGAGCCGTTGCGTCCTTCAGTTCTTGAGTGGAGTCATTCTTCCAGACTGGCCTGCCATCCAGGTGTGCGGAGAACGCTGGCTTCTGCCCGCCAGCGTTTTTGGTGGCCTTTGCTATCCCACGATGTCAGACAGTTCGTGGCAGCTTGCACGGTTTGCGCCCAGAACAAGACCTCTAACAAGCCTCCCGTTGGTCTGCTGCGGCCTTTGCCCATTCCCACCCGCCCTTGGTCCCACATTGCCCTGGATTTTGTCACTGACCTCCCCCCCTCCCAGGGCAATACTGTGGTTCTGACAGTCGTGGACCGTTTTTCTAAGGCGGCTCATTTTATTCCCCTTCCCAAGTTACCCTCTGCCAAGGAGACTGCGCTGGTGGTAGTTGATCACATCTTTAGGATTCATGGTCTTCCCAAAGATGTGGTCTCTGACAGGGGGCCCCAGTTTGTTTCCCATTTTTGGAAGGAGTTCTGTCGTCAGATCGGTGCTTCAGCGAGTCTGACTTCAGGATTCCATCCGCAGACCAACGGGCAGTCCGAGCGAGCTAACCAAGATTTGGAGCGAATGCTCCGCTGTCTGGCATCACATAATCCCGCCTCCTGGAGTCAGCAACTCACCTGGGCAGAGTATGCACACAACACACTTCCTGTGGCAGCCACCGGTATGTCCCCTTTTAAATGTTCCATGGGTTATCAGCCTCCTCTTTTTGCTTCACAGGAACCTGATGCCGCTGTTCCCTCCGCCCAGGCCTTTGTCCAGCAGTGCAGACGTACATGGGCAAGGGCCAGGAAGGCGCTCATCCAAGCGGGGAGACGCTCCAAGGTGGCAGCAGATCGCCACCGGACTCCTGCACCCAAGTATGTTTGTGGGCAGAGAGTATGGCTTTCCACTAAGGACCTGCCCCTCAAGGTGCCGTCACGCAAGCTGGCACCCAGGTTCTTAGGGCCATACCGTATTACCAAAGTATTAAGTCCGGTGGCAGTGCGGCTCAGGCTTCCACCTGTTTTTGCTCGTGTCCACCCTGTTTTTCATGTGTCCCGTATCAAACCTGTGCTTTATTCCCGTCTCAACACTGGTGTGTCTGTCCCCCCCCCCCCCCTCCCCCCCCACGTCTTGTTGACGGTTCCCCGCTGTTTACTGTTAGGAGACTGCTGGACGTCAGGAAACGTGGCAGGGGTTACCAATACCTAGTGGACTGGGAGGGTTATGGTCCTGAGGAGAGATGCTGGGTGCCGTCTCGGGACATCTTGGACCACTCGCTGATCGAGGACTTCAAACAGCAACGGGCCACGTCTGCCCTGGGAGCGTCTGCGGTCGCTTCTAGGGTGGAGGGTACTGTCAGGGTATCTGTTTAGTTAAGGGGGCTTGTCCTTGTTTGTCTTGATCTCTTTGCTGTTGTGTGTCATGTGCTTTGTTTTCTCCACCCCCTTGTTAACTCATTACACTCATGGCTCACACCTGTTCCTTGTTCGTTTGTCACCCTTTATATTTCACTCTCTGTCCTGTGCCAGATTGTATTGCTGTCTTTCAGATCTCGCTGGCCCTCTTAGCTCTAGCATTCCTAGCTCTTTGTCTTAGTCAGTGCTTTTGTTTTGTTGCTTTGATCCTAGGTCTTTTCTTCTATCTAGTTTTTCCTCTTCTCTTCCTAGTCACTTCCTTCTAGTTTAGCGTTTGCTGGTTCTGGTTTTTCCCCTTTTTATTTTGGCTCCCCTGTCTGCCTGGCCTGAGTCCCTGTGCTACCTCCTCTGCTGCTATCAAGACGCTGCGCCCTTTGACGCTCCGCAAGTTTCGCTGGTACCTGGCTCAGTTTCTGGTTTACTCCCCTTCCAAGATCCCCACCTCCGTTGAACCTCTACCCAGCCCTGCGGAACGTGATCCTCCTTCCTGCCAGCCTTGTTTACTCTGCACAGTGACTTTCTCTGCTACGCCCGACTTAAGATCCCTTTGTTGAGTTTATCTTTTGAGTTTAATAAATATTATCCCGCAACTGATTCCATATCCTTAGTTATTCAGTCAATCATTTCTTCTTTCAGTGGTTTTAATGTGGTGTATGATCTTGCTCGACACTTTGTTTCAAACAAGCTCCTGACATTTTTTAAGCAACAAATTTTTCCTTATAAAAATATATTTTTCCATTGTTTCATCTGCAGACAAATCTATTCTTTGAGATTCTACAAACCTCAAATCTAGTCTACATCAATGTAAAGCATCATCCTTTACATGCATACAAAAATTGCTTGGCATAGTGTGATTCACTAGCTGCATGCTGTCTTGTCTTGTTTCATGTGGACACGCGGCTTTTGCGCGTTCACATTGGGTGCGTGTTTCAAGATTCAAGAGTTTTATTTGTCACATACACGGTTATATATAGAATATACAACCGGCAGTGAAATGTAAACAGGTCCGCTCCATGGACAGTGCAAATAACAATTACCAAAAAAACAAAAGACATTATAAAATAGAAATAGAATAAAGTTGCTCTATATAAACATATGTAGAATTATAAATAAAAAAATCAAGTAAAAAATAAGAGATGTGGAATAAAATAAGTGAGATAAACTGTAGACTATAAAAATAACTACGTGGTTAACAGAAGTACAGACGTATAATGTGCAAACAGGATTATAACGAGTTGTTACATGGTAACAACGAGACCATAAAGTGCAGTGCAATATCAGTATGTAATGTCACGTGTTGTAAAGTGACAGCGTTCAGGAGTCTGATGGCATGGGGGAACCACTTTGGCGAGCGCACCACTCTTGGCAGGGCTTTTCAATCATGACTGGTGCTGTTACCATACCACGCTGTGATGCACTGAGTCAGTACACTTTCTATCTCCCCTAAATAGAGAGTTTTCAGGATAGCTGGTGAAACCCTGAATTTTCTCAGATAACGCAGGTGGTACAGTCTTTGCCTGGCCTTTTTCACCTGTGTCTGGTTGTGTGCAGTCCAGATCAGGTCTTCAGAGATGTTTACACCCAGGTACATGAAGCTGCTCACTCTCTCTACTGGTGTCTCGCTGATCATAAGAGGGGAGTATGACCATTGCTGTTTCTTCCTGAAGTCCACAATCAGTTATTTGGGCTTGCTAACATTCAGAAAGAGACAGTTGTCCTGGCACCATGATGGCAGTTGCTCCACCTCGTCCAAGTATGCGGTCTCATTGTTGTTGGAACTGAGGCCCAGGACAACAGCCCTGTGGAGGACTGAGGACACAGCCCTGTGGAGCTCCCACACTCAGGGTGATGGAGGTGAACTGTCCTACTTTCACCACCTGAGGTCTGCAGTCTTACATAGTTCCCACTCTTGCTGTCGATGTGAGTGAGGGAGGAGTGGAGGACGTGAGAGATGGCATCTTCAGTCGAACTATTGGGACGATAGGCAAACTGAAGAGGGTCCAAAGTGTCAGGGATGGAGGAGCAAATGTTGTTTTTGATGAGTCTCTCAAAGACCTTCATGACTAAAGATGTGAGAGCCTGAAACACGACCTGAAACACCATCCGGCCCGGCACCTTTCCTAACATCAAGAGCTGCCTGTAGCATGATCTCTGAATGAGCTGACCAGCGTTTAACTTCCCTCCTCACCGGAGGTTCCTGAAGGAGCCTTTGTTTGTACTCAGGTGCAAGGAAAATGGCGGCATGGTCCGATTTACCAAAGACTGGTAGTGAACGAGCCTTGTAGGCGTTCTTAAACAGAGAATAGCAATGATCCAATGTGTTTGCTCCTCGTGTATGACAGGAGACATGCTGGTGAAAGTTTGGCAATACTTTCTTAAGGTTTGCCTTGTTAAAATCACCCGCGACGATGAAAGCAGCATCGGGGTGGCTGTTTATGGAGCCGCTGATGGCATCATGGAGGCTAGATAAAGCCAGTCCCGTGTCTGCCTGTGGTGGAATATAAACCACAGTGGCGACGACCGATGAAAACTCCCTAGGCAGATAGAATGGGCAGCAAATGATTGTTAAATGTTCCAGATGAGGCAAACAGGATCGAGAAAGGATGGAGATGTTTCTGGGATCGCACCATTTCTTGTTGATCATGAAACACACTCCACCGCCTTTGGTTTTACCAGCCTCGGCTGTTCTGTCCGTCCGAAAAACAGAGAAGTTCTCAGACGGCGTCACATCTGTGTCCGGGGACGCGGGCGTGAGTCATGTTTCAGACAAACAATAGATGTTGCAGTCTCTCATGTCCCATTGAAAACTTATCCTGGCTCTAAGATCGTCCATCTTATTCTCCAAGGATTGGACATTTGCGAGCAGAATGCTCGGGAGAGGAGGACTGAATGCTCTTTTCCTCAGTCTGTTGCGGATCCCAGCACGTTTCCCGCAGTGTTTTTTGAATCTTCACCTTCGATTCGAGTGGCCATTGTTCAACTCTGCGTTCCGAAGAATCTCAGGTGGCCA